>CM067349.1:22863691-23128691 GCA_034190875.2 Urechis unicinctus | reverse complement strand
TGGAAGATCGCTCCAGCTCCTCTAACCATGTTCCATTCTGCTGTGTCATAGCACAGTTCACGCTCGGGTTCACAGGATAGTTTATTAAGGAGAATCATAGCTTATTTCTGATATTTGTGAGCCGTTTATGTATGAAGAGGCAGTTATGGATGAAGGATACTGTTTAAGGCGCTTACTTGGTTGAGTGGATGCATAATCACAACAAGACAGAGAGGATGGATCAAACAGGCGCCATCACTTAGTGGGCAGTTAAAAAGACAGGTATCCCATTATCATGGTTAATGATAAGAAACAAGTGCTAGCTGAGTCCCGTTTACCACGCATAGCGGAATTAGCTGATTCAATTTGTTTAAATACATTAGCAATTTGCTTGATGGATTTCATGCTCAATGTGCAGATTGGCCGTTGAGTTCCTAACACTCGAGAATGCCTAATGGAATACACTTATTACCCGAAGGCTATAAAATATTCAATCAAGTCTGAAGTGGATGTGCAATTAAGAGGCTTTTCCAGCTTTAAATACAACCCTAGTATTTTCAGGGCGGAAATGGACCATGAGACGGGTTCTTAGTTGTGGAATGTTGCTTTCATTGAGACAGCTGATAAATAGTCTTCGATGTGCAAGGTAGTGTGAGAATGATAGAACGTTTCAACAATCGATCACGTAAGAATTCCATCCACGTATTGCACGAGACCATTTGCATACAGATCAATGCAAAGTCGACACCTAAACATGAACACCATGTCTGTCCCCTCCTCGATTCTTGCAGTAGCTAAAGGCGGCCAGTAGACATGTGAGTGCCGTCAACAGAGTGGTGTACGAGGACCCCCGCCCTCCATTCTGGTCGGACATTGAGTGACCATAATAGTTCCTTGCAGTGTATCGGTTGCTTTGAAAATATGATATTGCGCTCTCTTGTTACTCTATAGTCAAATAGAGAAGGGACACGTTCCTTCCGTCTGCTCGATTTCAACGAAAACGCCTATTTAATTCAAAACAATTAGCAAAATTATCATTTCAAATCGGCTGCTTAAGACCAAGATTTTCCATTACGCTTGGAAGCATGATTTTTCTCTATGGTAGACTTTGTTACCTGAAGCCGGCCATGCTACAAGATAGTTAACTTTGATATAGGGACTAAATCTTGAGATTACTTTTGCCAGGAAATCAGAATGCTATGTAAGATTATCAGTAAGTTGATCGGGTGGTACCATCCACTCATTGTTTCATGTCGCGTTTATGATGTCGTAGATGGTGTGAGCGATCCATTTAGGTTCCATCTTGCATAATAAATAGGGTTAAAGTACCCATGAAAGCATTAGCCTGAGAGACAACCCATCATTACTTGTCAGACCTGTCATTTTATTGTTAGTGCTGAAATTGACACCACTACCTTTTGATTTCGTATGTGGAGTGCATTGATTTCCTACGTATTATGCATTTATGAATATATTTTTCTAATGATATTTTTGTCAAATGACCTTGGTTTCAGGATGACTTTTAGGCTTGGTGTGAAAGTAACATTTTCACTGACATAAAGTGCAAAAATAAAAAACGTTTGTAGATTATATGAGTAGTACTTGTCGATGGACCACTCTTCAAATAATTTGTATTCAGTGGAAGCATTATTTGTAAACATGTAATGGCACAAAATGTTTATGGCTATGCAGATAACAACATACCTCTGACCCTAAGCACCGTAGATTTTTCATATATAATCTACTGGGGTGTGTAAGTGAAATGGACGTCAGCATTTGCTTTGTGACGCTCGTCCCCTGAGAAGCCATCATCTTCTGGTATGAATTGATGTGTCGACGTTCACATGTCGTCTGTGACGACGTAGTTAGTTCTATCAATAAAGGTGATTTTACCTTCCTGCTGTGGTATGTCTCTAGTTTGAGTCCATCACTCCTAGCGGTTCTTCTCTGTAAGCTGCACAACCATGCTGACTGTCGGCTCGCGTGTTGGTATATTGGCAAAACTAGGCGCGTAACAGGCCACATGTGGTGCTTCTAACACGCTGCGTGGTTAGTTTCGCATCACTGGCGCGTTTGTTCTGTCGTTGCCGCGTGACAGGGCGCATAGGTCAATGTATGCTTGGGAGGTCAGTCCTAACTAAAGGACGCATCGCGCTGACGCACGTGGTGAATCACACATGGTACAGCTTGTACTATATTGGCAGTGTGAAGATTCAAACACAGACTGAGACCATTGCTGAGTGGCGGCTGAGATGAATGACCCAAGCTCCTGATCAATTTAAAACAAATGTAAACACATATAACTTATTGCCACATTGTTTGCACCACGCGTCCGTATTACTCAGCACACACGTTAAACTCTTACACCCGTAGACTTCCATGATTATTCAGTGTGAATCTTGTTTCATGAATATTTTCGTGAAAAGTGAATGCCCCGTCCAATTTGCATGCTGCAATATTGTGTATTGAGCGACAACAGACCACTAAGCGCCTACCGCAGCAAACATAATCCGCTGAGGAGACAAACAACTCGAGACAAATATTTCGTCATTAGCACTAGCTGATGTGGGTTAAATAACAGGGATAAAATGACAATCTACAGGTAAAGCTCTGTGCTTGATGAATACTAGACACATATACTGATCAAACAGGCAACCACCATAATGGGCGTCCGACTATTGATGTCATTTGTTGATCACCCATACAAACACGCGCCTTCCTTGCCCTATGCATAGCTATGATGTGTATGTTTGTATGTTAACGTCATTACTTATGTGCATGTCTGAACGAGCCATTGAACACCTCAGTGCCACGCTTTATCACCCATGATTAATTTCTCGCTGGCCTGATTACATTCATTGTGGTTTTTAACACGTGATGGTATCTTTCTGGTGATGTATGAGGGAGTGCTCGGCTGTTGGAACAGCGCCTTTAAGTTCCTGTGCCCACTTTAAACAAGCCCCTTGTTTACACAGGGCTTCAAATTCTCCTCGCTGGTTTGGAAGTCCAACGGAATACCACTGAGCATTCGGGTCAGGCAATTTACCGAGGAAGTTCTAATGTAGATAAACTAGGATTGGTTGTGTATAGTCCCACTAGTTAAGGTCCTTAAGTGCTATCGCGCAAGGTCAAACATGGCTAAATATTCCTTGTTATATGGCGATGTCCCTGGTTGTATTGAACCTTGTTATTATCATGATAGGACCATTCCCACGTCAGGTCGAGTCGTAGTCACCATGATAGGACCATTCCCACGTCAGGTCGTGTCGTAGTCACCATGATAGGACCATTCCCACGTCAGGTCGAGTCGTAGTCACCATGATAGGACCATTCCCACGTCAGGTCGAGTCGTAGTCACCATGATAGGACCATTCCCACGTCAGGTCGTGTCGTAGTCACCATGATAGGACCGTTCCCACGTCAGGTCGAGTCGTAGTCACCATGATAGAACCAGTCCCACGTCAGGTCGAGTCGTAGTCACCATGATAGGACCATTCCCACGTCAGGTCGAGTCGTAGTTACCATGACGAGTCGATATGATAGGACCAGTCCCACGTCAGGTCGAGTCGTAGTCACCATGATAGGACCATTCCCACGTCAGGTCGAGTCGTAGTTACCATGACGAGTCGTAGTCACCATGATAGGACCATTCCCACGTCAGGTCGAGTCGTAGTCACCATGATAGGACCATTCCCACGTCAGGTCGAGTCGTAGTCACCATGATAGGACCATTCCCACGTCAGGTCGAGTCGTAGTCACCATGATCGGACCATTCCCACGTCAGGTCGAGTCGTAGTCACCATGATCGGACCATTCCCACGTCAGGTCGAGTCGTAGTCACCATGATCGGACCATTCCCACGTCAGGTCGAGTCGTAGTCACCATGATAGGACCATTCCCACGTCAGGTCGAGTCGTAGTCACCATGATAGGACCAGTCCCACGTCAGGTCGAGTCGTAGTCACCATGATAGGACCAGTCCAACGTCAGGTCGAGTCGTAGTCACCATGATAGGACCATTCCCACGTCAGGTCGAGTCGTAGTCAGAACTACTTATAAAGTGCCTCGTTCATTTCTTCATTTCCGCCTTCTACGAGTTTCCCATTAAACTTGATGTCCTAGACGGCAATCAACATACGGACGACGGACGGCAGTGGTGTGATGTAGGGTAATTGCCAGGCCTCATTCTGACGGCGTGTTGAGTGGCCATGTTGCTTATTCCATGCAGGCATTTCTGCAACACATTAATGTTGAGAGAGCTTCCTGATCTCAGTAAGCGCCTTGTCGAGGTAAAGCCGTTTGGTGAGTCCAGCCAGTGCTGCGCTTTGTGCAAGAAAGTCAGATGTATTTACGTCTGTGGCTTCTTTCAGCGACGGTTTCTGACCTAGTGAAAACGCATCCAAAGATTGAGGGATATGGGAAATAACGAGCAAGTCGGTAAATGGCGTTTGTTTAGTTAACTTTGGTGATAGATGTATTTGGACAGGATTGAACGGCCAACTTAGATAATTATCTAGTCTGCACATTGACAAATCTCGTGTAAAACCGCCATATATACACTGTTGTATATCCTTGAGAGACAACCCCTTCCCCTGCAACACCCCCCACCACCACATTTCTATTGACTTGCTCTACAAACCGTGTGTAGTTTCATTACTTAACAGCGACTGTCTTTATAGATTTGTCATAGTATCTTCGACTGGTATGCGAAAATATTCAGCCAATTGTATGGCTGTTTATCATAATAGAGTTTGGTCATTTGTACCTGCAAAAAAACTTGGAGGATATTGGGTTGCAAAAGGGGTTTTAACAGTACACCGATGCGTTGCTTACATCCAGAACTGAAATTGACAAACAGCTGTTCCCGATACGATGAGCTCTGTGGAGCGTGAGGGGTTTCTCCGGTGGTATTTCCTGTCTCCCCTCCATTGCATCATCAACCGGCCTGGCATGGATGGTCGTTTACCGCCTTAGCAGCCTCTGCTCGGCAATCAATGCTACCTCGACCATGATAAGTAGCAGTGTATAATATAAATGGATAAACAGACCGCATTTAATTCATAGAATATAGGATCATAAAGTAGCCAAGGAGTGTGGGGCCCGGACTCATATGTGTGTCTACTTGATCGCTTGTATCGTGAGTGTGATCACTTGTATCGTGAGTGTGATCACTTGTATCGTCAGTGTGATCACTTGTATCGTCTTTGTGATCGATTGCATCATCAGTGTGATCACTTGTATCGTCAGTGTGATCGCATGTTTCGTCTGTGTGACCACCTGTATCTTTTCATTGCTTACAACCTGTCCAAACTCTCATTCTGTTATCTCTTCACGGCTCACCTCAGCTTCCCTTGGTTACAACGAATCCTACCTTTCTTCGCAGTGAAGCATGGCGCTTATCGGTTTTTTGCCAGGTACCCAATGAACAAAATTCGCAAAGAACGTGTAATAATATGTTAAACAGCACCTACCTTGCCATCTGCTCCTTGCACAGAAACATATCGACTTGAATGCGTAGTTGCATGATATTGGCTCATTTAATCACTGTGAACCAAGGTTGGCGTTGTGGTCATTGGTTGGCTAAATACACGTCACCGTTAAACGAAATTAATGACTCCCTTCCAGCAGATCCCACAATGGAACAGAATAAGAATAATCTATTGCTCCTACATCTACATGTGCAGCCCAATTACCGCGACATGTACACAGAAGCAGATGTGCAGAAAGAAGCTGCTCCCTGTAATGACGACAAATGTGGCATTTTCAGTACGGAAGTGATGCTAAGATTCTCGAACTTTCAATGAGATAAACAGTGACCTCGTATAATTCATAGAAGTCGAATCATTTCCTACCATCTGCAAGCATTTGTTACTTTATGATAAGTTGAGTTACATCATTACTTTCCCATGATTCACTTCATTACTTTGTAATAAGTTGAGTTACATCATTATTTCTCCATGAGACACTTCATTACTTTGTGATAAGTTGAGTAACATCATTATTTCTCCATGAGATACTTCATTACTTTGTGATAAGTCGAGTTACATCATTATTTCTCCATGAGCCTCTTCATTGTATGGGGCCGGCTCTGTAACCAGAAAACTCAATGTAGAATAGAGACCATGTCTTAAGATAGTATCAGCGAACACGACAGAATACAATGCGAGATAATCAGTCATTTCATCACTTGGTCACAGACACTTATAGCCCCTAGTTGTCTTTATTGCCTCACTGGAATACGTTAACGATCCACTGAGAGTTCATATCGCGCTTTCAATGTGGTAATGAACGCTAGTTATTGTTCCAATGTAATCACGACCAACTGTAGAGAGAGAGAGAGAGAGAGAGAGAGAGAGAGAGAGAGAGAAAGAGAGAGAGAGTGAGAGAGAGAGAGTGAGAGAGAGAGAGAGAGAGAGAGAGAGGAGAGAGAGAGAGAGAGAGAGAGAGAGAGAGACCAGAAAGAGAGAAAAGAGAGAGAGAGAGAGAGAGAGAGAAAGAGAGAGAGAGTCAGAGCGAGAGAGGAGAGAGAAAGAGAGAGAGAGTAGGAGAGAAAGAGAGAGAGTAGGAGAGAAAGAGAGAGAGTAGTAGGAGAGAGAGACTTCTCTCTAGGAGAGAAAGAGAGAGTCCTTCTTCTCGAGAGGAGAGAGTAGAGAGAGAGAAAGAGAGAGAAGAGAGAGAGAGGAGAGAGAGAGAGAGAGAGAGAGAGAGAGAGAGAGAGAGAGAGAGAGAGAGAGAGAGAGAGAGAGAGAGAGAGAGAGAGAGACACCAGACATAGCTACTTCACATACCAGCTATGTGATTTTCTTGCTATTAATAAAATTTCCGCCAAACACCGGGCACATTTCTGAATATTCTATGAAATATCATATAATAAAACGATTCCAGGATGGAACAAAAATAAACTTCACTGATAAGCAACAAACTAACACGCAACAATTCAGACTTGCAGAACAGCTTCTGTGACACATGGCTTATAAAGGGTCCTGTTGTTGTGCATGGACGTCATATTCGCAAGCCTGTTATGACCCTGCATCTATTGGGTCCTGCTGTCTGAACTTTCTCTGTAACTCTGCGTAGACATATAGCTCTATCGCTAGTTGCAATAGATCACTGTCTCCTTATTAGAACTTCTGTGATGTGTTACGGACTGGCGACTGTATTTATTTTGTCACAGCCATACACACGGAAGCCATCACCGGCCGATATCATATGGATGGTGGTTGATGTTACTGCATTCAAATGTCGCCGGAGATGTAATGGCCGCTTCACATTTAGTTCTGCCATTAATGGTGACTTCACTTTCCGGCTATATAATGTCACTTGAACGAACCCAGTATTCCACGCGTTTCTGCTGTGTGTGTTGATGAAGCTTAGTGATGAACTGATTGCATGTGATGTTTAAGAATGAATGAATGTTTGGTATTTAATTGCAAGCGTCTTTATTTTCTCGTCTCGAGTCCGCAGTGCGATACACCTTAACCTGGTGTGATTCACCTTAACCTGGTGTGATACACCTTAACCTGGTGTGATACACCTTAACCTGGTGTGATTTACCTTAACCTGGTGTGATTCACCTTAACCTGGTGTGATACACCTTAACCTGGTGTGATACACCTTAACCTGGTGTGATACACCTTAACCTGGTGTGATTCACCTTAACCTGGTGTGATACACCTTAACCTGGTGTGATACACCTTAACCTGGTGTGATACACCTTAACCTGGTGTGATACACCTTAACCTGGTGTGATTCACCTTAACCTGTTGTGATACACCTTAACCTTGTGTGATTCACCTTAACCTGGTGTGATTCACCTTAACCCGGTGTGATTTACCTTAACCTGGTGTGATTCACCTTAACCTGGTGTGATACACCTTAACCTGGTGTGATACACCTTAACCTGGTGTGATACACCTTAACCTGGTGTGATTCACCTTAACCTGGTGTGATTCACCTTAACCTGGTGTGATACGCCTTAACCTGGTGTGATACACCTTAGCCTGGTGTGATACACCTTAACCTGGTGTGATTCACCTTAACCTGGTGTGATACACCTTAACCTATTGTTATTCACCTTAACTGTGCGAGGCATATGCAATACCGTTAACCGATACCAGGCTTCCGTGTGTCTGGTTTTAAAACAAAAGTAAGCTTTCACAATATTAGCTACTATGTCGTGGTGTGTGGTGAGTATTTCATTATGGATTGTTAATCAACTATACATATGGTTCATTGAGTACACTGACATGCTAGTTCTAACCACACAGAAAATTGGCTTGCATGACAAATACGAAACTGTTGCCAGTCCTTCGATGGGCTCCATTTGTAAGATATTGTTGTCATGTCACGACGAATCCTCATTCAACCCATCACACATTACCCAACATACTGTAGTGGTGGTGTGGCAGGGTTAACTCACCTTCAATAGAGTATCGTGGAAGCCTGGCTGATGCAGTTAAGCATGTCTTTCCAAGTTACATAGCTCTGTACACATATGTTCCATACACCTGGGCCTCTTCAGGACAGGTTACTGTGAGCAAGGGAGTGCCTTACTTACTATTGCCACGTTGACCACCGTTGTCTAGGACGAGTTATCAACACTGAGCCATATTAGCATATTAGGAAGATCTGGATAGTTCACAGCAATCGTGGCTGAGTTGAAATTTAGTGCTTGAGCTGAGATGAATAACTCGCGCTCCTTATTAATGTTTTCCTTTACACATATTTCACTTGGGTTCGTTGAAAACATTCTCCATTTCTGACGAGCGACTCAAACCCATGATTAACGTTTTCGTTTAAACATATGGCACCTATGTTTCTTCTTAACATTGTCAAATCTAACAACATTCCAAATACCCATTGACAACACTTAACGAAAGCGTATCGATATATCACTTAGCAAATCCACACGAAGACAACACTTAATGATTGCACCTACATTGAGCTATTGCACCTTTGTACAACATTTATCTATTGTTCTTTTGTACAACATTTAGCTATTTCTCCTTTGTACAACATTTACCTGTTGCTCCTTTGTACAATCTTCTCAGGGCACACGCATATAAACGCTTAATACAAACGGGCATCTCTCAAGTTGAATTGTTGTTATACAGCCTCATATAAATTGCCTATGCCAATTAATGGTGTAGAAGATGCAGCCGTTGAGAGAGATTGTAAACTGAGATATGCCCGAAATGGCCACAAAAACCCTTGGGGTTGGGTGGGGGGCTAATACGTCGGTAGTGAGTGTTAATGTCTTGTATGCACACGGTCATCTTGCCATATGACTGATGCTGTACCAACACAACTGCCGATAAGCTAGTCGGCCATATACCATCTGAATATATACTGCGTAGTGCATTCACTAGCGTGGTGCCTTATCAATGGCTGTATAAGAAGTAGCCCAAATTATCAGTTATCATTCACGTTGTAAGCATGGTCCATTAACCATACGGAGATGCTCCAGCGACAGTATTCAGCCGTAATCATGGATGGATGTGCTGCTGTAACACTTGACTACCCCGTCAGCATCATGACTCCCGTGCGCTGTCAAGTAAAACACCTCCCAAATTGTCTGCCTTCGACTCCCTGCTCTTACTGAATGGGACAGCTCATGACCTCATCAATATGGCGGTCTTTCCTCAAGCTAGATACGTTAATGTGATATTTTCCCAGTTAAGTGTAGGTAATAAAACAACTAGCGTGGAATGTTTGGAGGAACATACTGGGTTGAGAACCCATAAAACAAACTACCTTAAGCAACTGGTTAAAAGTGATTTAAAATCACAATTTTTAATGACATTTGCTAAAAAAAAAAACCCCTGATTGACCATTCGCGAACAAACCTACTTACGTCAACATTTGTTCCTATAGTCAGTCGGTTGGTTTGCTCCCAAATATACATTGACAGAACACCTCGTTTATGATCAGTGGTCCTGACTGCGATGAAGCGTCGCTGTAATGAATATGCAAATGAGTCAGAATGTGATGATGAATGGCGCTCTTGGCTTTTAGAAGGCACTTTACTGGTGCAGTTGATAAAACACACTCGGTAACTTTGAGAAGGAGAAAGGGAGTGGAGGGTGTAGGCGGGGGTGGGGGTTGCTTCAGGTGACAGTGCCTCGTGTGGGAGTTATGAATAACATTGTTTTGGGAATTGATAAGAATAAATGGCGATCTGTGTGCCATTAGCCGTTGCATTATTTCAAGCTTATTCTCAGATCGTTTCATATATCACTGAAAGTTGAGCAGTGGCTTTTTCTTTCTTCCCATGATACTCGTTACATGAATGATTGGATTACACCGAATAAGCAATGGTTGGGACATTAACGGTACAGAGGATGAGAACGATGAGTGGGGATGGCGGGAAACGAAGAAAACGGAGAAGGCTGATCGAATGTTTGAAGTGGGGAATTGCGTGGTATGGTACGAGAATGAATGGGGAGCGCACGGCGTACCCATTAAAATCATTTAATTAGCTCTTTTGAACCAAGTGTGGCTTGCGCTTCCTCTTGGTTCTCGAAGATGGCATTTCCAATGTAGAAAATTCGATGATAAGACCTTACCTTCACGATGCAACTTGATTTGACAAGTCCAATTTAATAAGCAATCAGTATTATTTATCGCATTAGAGTCTCAGGAATCGCAACAACTTGTAAATATCCATAATCGCCTAAAATGTGCGAGGCGATTTACTTTTCCGACTAAATTCCAATATGGCGGCGAGATTGCGCAATGTAAGTCGGTAGGAAACGGACTTGTTATGATGCTGAATAAAGGAAAGGAAAAGGCAACTAGGTCGGAAAGTTATAAGGTATAAATCTAATATAAACTGACTCACCTGTGAAATGTATTATCAGGCAGATGATGGTATGATTACGTTAACGACAACGTAATGCAAGAGACCGATTGTTGACAACCACCAGAATTCGGAGGGGAATTTCGCCGAAAAGTTGGAAATTAATCGAATATCAAGTGTTCGCCCGGAAAAAGCCATATTCATTTAATTCAGTCAATACTGTCACCGTTAGTGGCTTTGAATTCTTCTCAGTACGTATTTTTAACGTGATAAGTGATGATCAGTTAAGCATGTTTGTCAATCTACTGATAAAAATGGGTTTTCCTGTTAGACCAACAAGGGAGTACCCGATCGACTGATGGTCTGTTGAGCTACATTTAATTCATGGCATATTTAATCGATAAGAGAAAGACCCCTTTTCATCTCGGAGGTTTCGGAAATTTATATTTGAGTGAGTGCACTGTCATCATGTTTTAGATCTTGGCGGCTAGCCGCTCGAGTACTATTACAGCACCCAAATACTGCCATGCCATTGATCAATTTGGTCCACTTAGCATCCATAGAAGTAGCAATTTATATACATCAGCATCCCTCTCAGACTTCAATCGCACGATCGCTAATGTAGCATGGGAATACACTGATGATCGGATGCCCTGATGTATTAGTTCATTGCACTGGTATTTCTTTATCCATTTTACTTCCGTCCTTATGATAGTGTGAACATCGAATGGCATTCATGCGACCGTCTACAGCTGAGTCTAGTTGCCTGGTGCAAATGAAGCTTACACGCCCCAAGCACGTAAACAGCCAACAGTACTTCCGGTGGTTTACTACTTGGGCTAATCATAGTGTCTACCTGAGGTGAATTCAAATGCGATGGATAAGACTCGTTTACGGGAGGCTCGTCAAGTATCGGGTCGTCCATGTCAATGTTCGGGTCGTTGAGAGCATGTCAGTGGCATGGAGTGCAAACTAATGGTGGTAGATGGTCCATCATTTTGTGGCGTGCAGCCATATTATTACTATGGTGTGAGGGGAGGTCGGAAGTGGACGCTGTCGATATCCTATGTTTGCAATATGACGAACTATGTATTTAAGGACAATTACAGTTTCGATTTATTGATATTTTTCATAGGTTTAGGAATGATGTTGTTGACGTTTTAGTTGCAGTCTACAAATGCTTGCGCAGTTGAATGTTTTCTTTTAAATCCATACTGTCAATTGTTTATAATTGGCACATAAAATGAAGACAATGTCGTTAGCTTAAATGTTTTTCAACTATCTATGAAAACTGTGATAGCGGTGATGCTAATCGGTAGTGAGTATCATATTTCTGATTACCACCTTTTTTAGATTAACAGGTGACAAATATGGGCTAATGGTTAGGTACTTTTACATATAATCCGTTTTAACGTTATCACCTAACGTTCTGCTTTTAATACTTCATACCGTATCTTGAAATTCCTGTTCTGTAATAGGTGACAAATGCATTTATTTGTTGTTATGCAGCGATGAATAATCTGGCGGATTGATATATGGAGCAATGTTGACGAAAGAGTGCACCAGTTATTGGCAATATCCTTGTCACCTGTTATCCTGCTTCCCTCTTCAGTAATGAACCCACCGGATATCGCTTTCCTCTTCGTTTTCTGTAAATAGGGTGGTTTAAAACGAAGATTTTTTAATATTGTCTCTATTTTCAAAAAATGTTTGATATATAATTTTGTTTGTTTGTCTTGTTATAGAAGATCTGCTGTTTTAATATACGTTATATTTTCGCTCATTACTATAGGTGCGGAGTTTTATGAGTTTCTTATATGATGTGTTTTCCTTCCCACACGTATGAATTATTTGTTTTAACACTAGAATAAGGAGCTCTATAAATGCTTCCGGCAATAACCTTCTTGTTCTCAAGAGTAAGAAGCTTACTAAAAGATACTTTCAAGTCAGCAGTGCTAACAGTTTCAATTTTACAAATATTGCCATTACAAGCGTCCCTTGTTTATAAACAGACCAGCACCACCCCTGGTCTTATTCTGTCTACAATTAGCTAACGTACTATAACATTCGGTGTTGCTATCATTTGCATTGTCATTATCTCATGTATATACATTCTCTTGCATATACAATGCCAAAATTGTGATCATGACGATACAGGTTTCCGGTAATGCAGTTTATCCTTCACATATAAATCTTTGTTATGTGTGTAATCACAGCATTGATCCTCTGGGTAGTATTCACAATCCTGTATATGACTGACATATATATTTTTTTTCCACCCAAGAGTTTTTGTCTATATCAATGTCTGTATCGTGACGGAGCGGATGAGGTTTTTTGGCTCGATTTCTACGTATAATCAAGGACGATGTTTAGTTGTTCTTTATTGAAAACACATGTCGTTTTCTTTGCTTTCGGGATAGCCTGGGTTTCGAACCGAATTGCCATAACTGCATTGTTTGAAGTCTTCTCCGCTTCTGTTGTTGTGGTTTTTAGAGCTCCAATTTCTCGATCCATTTCAGTTATTTTCCTCTTGCATATAGCCTAAAACTTCATATCTTTGGCTTTAAGAAGGTCCATTCATCAGTGTCGTTTTGGGATGTAAAACTCGTCCCTTTGGGTGTGACAGGAGTCGTCTTGTAGGTTTTTCCCATTCTAACTATCGACTTGGTGCCGTCCAAATACTAGTTAACATACAGCAATATCCCCGGGAGTTAACCTGATTATGTCTATAGAACTTCACGGATAGAATACCATCATGTTTTGGCGTACCATTTTGTCCCTCTCGGGGATATTTGTTTCTTTTAACAAGTAGATCTTTGTCGTAGCACGCGCCATGTTGATACGTTATGATACTAAGGCCGCAAGCTGGTGATGATTTCTTGTTCATAATTTGGGATGTAGAAGAGCAATACTAATAAACCAGCGGGTTCTGCTTTAAACAGAGAGGGTGGGTGTTGAATTACTGCAGAGACATTCAAGCAAGAAAACACGTTGTCTTCAGGGGAGATCTATGATATTCCTCGTGTATATACCAACTACATCTGGGGTACCTGCAGTATCTGATCAGCCTGACTTACACGGACACACATGACTTCCGGGCTTCAGTCAGAATGCAGTGTATGAGCGGATCGATATAAGGCGGTTATTGCGTCTATTTACGTCAATCATTCGGATATTTCTTTTTAGTTGTGCATATCGTATTTCTGCTCTCTTGTTGTTGTCTCCGCATTCAATCAATACCCCCCCCCCCACTTCCCCCCGCCTCCTGTCCATTGCCAATTTCATTCAAGCTTCTATATATAAAAGCAATATATAGGTTTCTTTTTTGCGACTTTTACGGTATAATTTTGGCGAAGATATATATATGGGGAAATTAAATTTTAACAGGGTTTCTATGTTGGACTTAATTGGATTTAATGCTGTCACTTAAGGATGATATCTGCATTATGATTGAGTTATTTAGAGAGTCATTGCTGAAAATAACGGAAGCTGTGAAGCCGTGGAGCGATGAGGAGCAGGTTCAGTTGCGTGAGGCTAGGTTGACAGTGCGAGAGAGAAAGCACGTACGCGTCTCATGTTCCTTGTGCAGTTATGTTATACGAGCCGGTCACCGTTGCGTAGTGGTAAACTGCGTCGCCTGTCGACCCTCAGTTTCGATAGCAAGGTGTGAAAACCTGATTGTTCCCCGTGACTCAGATGATCACGTTAAATAGCTGGACCCTCGTTCCAGTGACGTGAGTTTCGCAGCCCGGTTGGAGCAACGAGTTTTTGTCAAATGGGCGCTGGCACTTAAGGGGAGCTTCCCAATCATCATCATCATCATCATCATCATCATCATCATCATCATCATCATCATCATCATCATCATCATCATCATCATCATCATCATCCATAACGGTCGTGATATCACCTCGTTTTTTAAAGTGACATTAAACCCCAATATAACCATTACAATTACATACAATAAAAGACAAACAATATTTCACTACATCGAATATACCTGTGACACGCTTTCGTTCTTTCTACATGTTATGGAAGATGCAAAAGAGGATATGTATGTTCAGATCATTCCTTGGATCAGATGATCCATTGGTTCAGATCATTCCTTGGACCAGATGATCCGTTTGTTCAGATCATCCCTTGGATCACATGATCTGTCTGTTCAGATCATCCCTTGGATCACATGATCTGTCTGTTCAGATCATCCCTTGGATCAGATCATCCCTTGGATCACATGATCTGTCTGTTCAGATCATCCCTTGGATCACATGATCTGTCTGTTCAGATCATCCCTTGGATCACATGATCCGTTTGTTCAGATCATCCCTTGGATCACATGATCTGTCTGTTCAGATCATCCCTTGGATCACATGATCCGTTTGTTCAGATCATCCCTTGGATCACATGATCCGTTTGTTCAGATCATCCCTTGGATCACATGATCTGTCTGTTCAGATCATCCCTTGGATCACATGATCTGTCTGTTCAGATCATCCCTTGGATCACATGATCTGTCTGTTCAGATCATCCCTTGGATCACATGATCTGTCTGTTCAGATCATCCCTTGGATCACATGATCTGTCTGTTCAGATCATCCCTTGGATCACATGATCTGTCTGTTCAGATCATCCCTTGGATCACATGATCCGTTTGTTCAGATCATCCCTTGGATCACATGATCTGTCTGTTCAGATCATCCCTTGGATCACATGATCCGTTTGTTCAGATCATCCCTTGGATCACATGATCTGTCTGTTCAGATCATCCCTTGGATCACATGATCCGTTTGTTCAGATCATCCCTTGGATCACATGATCTGTCTGTTCAGATCATCCCTTGGATCACATGATCCGTTTGTTCAGATCATCCCTTGGATCACATGATCTGTCTGTTCAGATCATCCCTTGGATCACATGATCTGTCTGTTCAGATCATCCCTTGGATCACATGATCTGTCTGTTCAGATCATCCCTTGGATCACATGATCTGTCTGTTCAGATCATCCCTTGGATCACATGATCCGTTTGTTCAGATCATCCCTTGGATCACATGATCCGTTTGTTCAGATCATCCCTTGGATCACATGATCTGTCTGTTCAGATCATCCCTTGGATCACATGATCCGTTTGTTCAGATCATCCCTTGGATCACATGATCTGTCTGTTCAGATCATCCCTTGGATCACATGATCTGTCTGTTCAGATCATCCCTTGGATCACATGATCTGTCTGTTCAGATCATCCCTTGGATCACATGATCTGTCTGTTCAGATCATCCCTTGGATCACATGATCCGTTTGTTCAGATCATCCCTTGGATCACATGATCTGTCTGTTCAGATCATCCCTTGGATCACATGATCTGTCTGTTCAGATCATCCCTTGGATCACATGATCTGTCTGTTCAGATCATCCCTTGGATCACATGATCTGTCTGTTCAGATCATCCCTTGGATCACATGATCTGTCTGTTCAGATCATCCCTTGGATCACATGATCTGTCTGTTCAGATCATCCCTTGGATCACATGATCTGTCTGTTCAGATCATCCCTTGGATCACATGATCTGTCTGTTCAGATCATCCCTTGGATCACATGATCTGTCTGTTCAGATCATCCCTTGGATCACATGATCTGTCTGTTCAGATCATCCCTTGGATCACATGATCTGTCTGTTCAGATCATCCCTTGGATCACATGATCTGTCTGTTCAGATCATCCCTTGGATCACATGATCTGTCTGTTCAGATCATCCCTTGGATCACATGATCTGTCTGTTCAGATCATCCCTTGGATCACATGATCTGTCTGTTCAGATCATCCCTTGGATCACATGATCTGTCTGTTCAGATCATCCCTTGGATCACATGATCTGTCTGTTCAGATCATCCCTTGGATCACATGATCTGTCTGTTCAGATCATCCCTTGGATCACATGATCTGTCTGTTCAGATCATCCCTTGGATCACATGATCTGTCTGTTCAGATCATCCCTTGGATCACATGATCTGTCTGTTCAGATCATCCCTTGGATCACATGATCTGTCTGTTCAGATCATCCCTTGGATCACATGATCTGTCTGTTCAGATCATCCCTTGGATCACATGATCTGTCTGTTCAGATCATCCCTTGGATCACATGATCTGTCTGTTCAGATCATCCCTTGGATCACATGATCTGTCTGTTCAGATCATCCCTTGGATCACATGATCTGTCTGTTCAGATCATCCCTTGGATCACATGATCTGTCTGTTCAGATCATCCCTTGGATCACATGATCTGTCTGTTCAGATCATCCCTTGGATCACATGATCTGTCTGTTCAGATCATCCCTTGGATCACATGATCTGTCTGTTCAGATCATCCCTTGGATCACATGATCTGTCTGTTCAGATCATCCCTTGGATCACATGATCTGTCTGTTCAGATCATCCCTTGGATCACATGATCTGTCTGTTCAGATCATCCCTTGGATCACATGATCTGTCTGTTCAGATCATCCCTTGGATCACATGATCTGTCTGTTCAGATCATCCCTTGGATCACATGATCTGTCTGTTCAGATCATCCCTTGGATCACATGATCTGTCTGTTCAGATCATCCCTTGGATCACATGATCTGTCTGTTCAGATCATCCCTTGGATCACATGATCTGTCTGTTCAGATCATCCCTTGGATCACATGATCTGTCTGTTCAGATCATCCCTTGGATCACATGATCTGTCTGTTCAGATCATCCCTTGGATCACATGATCTGTCTGTTCAGATCATCCCTTGGATCACATGATCTGTCTGTTCAGATCATCCCTTGGATCACATGATCTGTCTGTTCAGATCATCCCTTGGATCACATGATCTGTCTGTTCAGATCATCCCTTGGATCACATGATCTGTCTGTTCAGATCATCCCTTGGATCACATGATCTGTCTGTTCAGATCATCCCTTGGATCACATGATCTGTCTGTTCAGATCATCCCTTGGATCACATGATCTGTCTGTTCAGATCATCCCTTGGATCACATGATCTGTCTGTTCAGATCATCCCTTGGATCACATGATCTGTCTGTTCAGATCATCCCTTGGATCACATGATCTGTCTGTTCAGATCATCCCTTGGATCACATGATCTGTCTGTTCAGATCATCCCTTGGATCACATGATCTGTCTGTTCAGATCATCCCTTGGATCACATGATCTGTCTGTTCAGATCATTGGTTCAATCTAATGCCTACAAGTGTGCGAGGACATTTATTGTCTCAAATGGAGGCTAGGGTTACCCTGAGGTGAAACGCAGGACCAGTTCACATACAATCATAGGAACTAAAAAGTGAAGATTACGTCCAGCTACTGAATGCACCGATCACAGCTAAGCCACGACGTCATGACGTTAAGCCTGGACACAAGGACATAAACAATGCTCGATCTGACGTAGAACAGTCATATAGGGATTGTAGTGTATTTGTGATAAGTGTGTTGATTTGCAATTACTTAACATCGAGTTTGCCATTGCAGCATTTGTACATGCAATGTGCAAATAAATCTTGTACAAATACAAATTAATCTTGAAAATGCGAATTCTCTGACAAAACTATAAAGATTCTCAATGCAATCTATGTTTGTATGTCATCAGATGCGTGGCTTATTTGAATGTCATCTTAAACTGAATTTGGCAATGAGCTCTTCGTCAAGTGTGGATTTGCGTTTCCACTTTCTGTAACATACATGATGTGATGTGTTGACTTGGGTGTCTGTCGAAAATTAACTCAGGAGCAATCACAAGCCGGCGTCCCGTGGATGGTAGTTAATGTGTAAGCTTTCAAATACCGCACTAGAAGTAATGGTCGCTCTGCAATAACAGCTTACTCGCCCATGGTAAGTAGGAGTAAATAAATGGATGAACGGACCCCGTGCTTAATTCATTGGATACAGTACAATAAAACGATGCAGGTAATCTTGTATGCCTGCTTACTATAATTGTATATTATTCAACGGGGCCGATTTTTTCCATTTGTATCCTGACAATCAAGTTAGACAGATGACTCATCTAATCTCTGGATTTCACGTCATCTTTTGTTAGACTTGGTCCATTACCGTACGGCACATTAGAGCAGAACTGCTGATATGAAGAAACATGGCGTTTACCCAACTACCTACATTGTCATGGCCTGTCTAATAATAGGTGAAACTGCACCTACCTTGCTGAAACACAAATGTCAAATATGAAGGGTGAAACTCCACAGTAATTAAACGCTTCATGCGACATACGAATACCAGCAATTACAGTCGTGTTAGGCTGGCGCCTGAACGGTGTGTGTTTTCTTTTGGACAATAGGTGAGGTGTAATGCCATCCAGTAACAAACCACTGACACAGAACGCGTGTATCAAACTGCCAGGTGCAGTTACAATATTGAGCCATGCTCGCCCAGCAATGATAGGATTAGCAGTTTCCAAATAGTTTACCTAATGAGGTATCATGTCACGCTGTCGACTAGAGACGCAAGTCTGGTCCATTTACAAGCTAACATGCTATCAGACTGACAACAATGGCATGGACGTAAGCTAAGATTGACGTGATAATACGCCATCAAGGGGAAGTTAGCTCGAGCTCCCCAATCCATGATCCATTCTCTTGTTTGATAGTATAGATCACGCTTGGGTTCACTTTGTGAAGCAGAGCTTATTTTAGCTTATGTGAGCCTTTAAATGGACAAAGGCGCTTACTTGGTTGAGAGCATGCATTGTCACAACACGAGACAGAGGATGAATCAAACAGGCGCCATCACTTAGGGGGCAGTTAAAGAGACAGGTATCCCATTATCATGGTTAATGTACGGAACATTTGATAGATGAGTCCCATTTTCTTTCATGAGATGATTGCATTTGTCTTTTATATTTACTACTTGGTTGATGGATTTCATGGTTAATATGCAACATTTGACATATTCCATCCCCTTAAAGCTCCGTTGAACCCTGAATGTAAGCCACTGATTAAGCAGACCTTATTAATGATTCAATCAAACCCAATAGCTAAGTGTGCACTTTGATTGCTGCCTTTGCCGGTGTGGGGATGCTGGGGTCAGGTATGTGGTATTGGGTTTTTTGGGTGTCAGCTGGAACATAATCTTTCGGTGTGGGCAAGTTGGTCTGCATAAAGTGAATGACAAATGACTTTGACTACCGTTTCGTACATATTCCAAGATAGGCGTCTTCTGTTGTTAATGTTGGTAATCAAGCATATTTCCCTCTTCTAAGAAATGACCACGGTCTTCCCATCGCACGTTACATAAATCTAGTCCCATGCAAAGCGACATCATTAGCAGTTGTATAGTTACCTTGCATAAAATGTGTGTCTTCTGTGAAGCTCTTGTAGTTATTACGACCTCTGGTAGCCAGTAGTTAGGTGAATGGCGGCAATAATATTGGAGTAAGGCACTCACCCGACCTCAGTCTGTCCGAGCATTGAATGACTGCGATCAGATCGACAATGCTCATCTTTATGAGTCAGATTATTTCTTTTCGTATTCAAGCATTCATCTCTATTTGGTAAGCTTAGTGTAACGCCCATACACTCGGAAGCCATCACCGGCTTATATCATATGGATGGTGGTTTATGTTACTGTTTATATGTCGCCTGAGATGTTATTGCCGCTTGACTTTTGGTTCTGCCATTAATGGTGACATATCTCCCGGCTATGTAATGTCATCTAAATGAACCCTCTGTTTCACGTGTAATCTACTGCGTATGTCGGTAAAGCTAAACGAGAAACAGATTGTGTGTGATATTACGAAAATATCTAATGGAAGGTTGGAATCAAATTGCTGGCGCATTTCCTTTCTCGCTGTCACGTGACTCGTTCTATCTCGGCATGCCAGAGTCAGCATCTTGTGATTCAAATTAACGGAGCGGTGCCGGCATCTGCATCTTAATTGCGCCCTGGTTGACCGGATACCAGGCTTCCGTTTGTCGAGTTTAAAAACAATATTGGCTGTCACCAGTTGAGCCATTGGTTGAGCCGCTATATCATGTTGCTTTTGGTGTGTATTTGAATTGCAGGCTGTTAATCAACAACAAATATAGTCCAGTAGCCTTGCCAGTTCTATCCACACTGCAAACGGTTTTGCATGAGGAATATAAAACAATCGTGAGGCTTTCAATGGGCTTCAGTCGTAATTCCTCTGGTTATTTCGTGGTTTAGTTTTTTCGCACCTGCAGGGCATTGTTTGCTTGTCACAAAGAATCAACATTCAATTCATCACACATAACCTAATATATTGTAAAGGTGAGTCGGAGTTCGGTAACCTTCAGTACAGTATCATGGAAGCCTGACTGATGCAATAAAGCATGGCTTACAACGTTACATAGCTCTCTACACAAATGCTCGATACACATGGGCCTCTTCAAGACAGGTTACTGTGAGCAAGGGAGTGCCTGCCTTACTATCGACCTAGCGTTGTCTAGAATGTGCTATAAGGACTGAGAAATATTAGCAGCGGAAAATTTCACAGCAGTCGTGGCTAAGTTAAAATTTAGTGCATGAGCTGAGATGAATGACTCGTTTTGATATGTATAACGTGTAAACAACACTTCACAACTATTGCCCCTAAAGACAACACTTTGCCATTTATCCTACATGCAATACTATTGCACATGGATACATCACTGTTATTGAATGGGGCAAGTGGTGCTCTGGGTGATGTGGTGATCTTGCCTGAAGCAACATATTTTAACAGCGTTGTGTTTGTTTCGCCCAGTGGCATTTGGGAAAACGTCTAGAGAGTACTTACTTATTGAGACTTTAGGTGTCATCGCATACTCATGCATTTAAAATCCGGGAATTATTATGAAAAATGATTAGAACAAGTGTTATTCTATTTTGTCATAAGTCGTTGCATCAACTGATTCCACCGATTTCACGATCGATACTCTAACAGCTTCTGGGGTCAGTCATTCATTGATGGCTTCCAACTTACAACCGCTTCTTGATGCTTGTGATAACAATTTGCTGTGTACTTTTCAACTCATTTTTCCACCTTTTCTTATGATACAAGTGTGATGAAATAACATCCGTGTAACCTTTCCACCTATAACTGTGCCTAGATGGCTCTATAATGTAGTGTGTGCCTCCTCTGAATGCATATGTTATGGTTTAGATTCGGTTACTGGAGGCTCGTCAAGCATTGGGTTGTCGTTGATGTCAGTGGCAACTAATTGTGGTAGTTGGTCCATTATATTCAGTCGCACTGCATTATCAATACCATGCTTTGTATGTGGGTAGTCAGCATTATGATAAAGTCAGCATTGGATGCAATAAATCATGTGCAAAGAGATTACTGACAGCAATCATACTGAAAACTTATTGGCTATATCGTCTCATAACGGAAGGGATATAATTCAATTTATACATATGAAGAATGATACATTTTCTATTGTTTCTACGTTGTATTTTCATTGTTCCTCTATGGATCGTTTCTCATTCATTGTTCCCCTGTGGTCGTTTCTTCTTCATTGTTTGTGGATCTGTTCTCATTGTTACCTTTTAAATCATTTCTAATTGGTTGTTTTGTGCTAGATGCCCCCCCCCCCACTCCCCCACCCTTCCCACCTTGTGTATGCATCCTCTCATTCGATGCATTCTCTGTCCCTGAAGGTTCCATTTGTCATGGGACATCTCTTTCAAATTGCCTCATTCACATCATCTAACCGCGATAGCATCGTCTCAAGTCCCCTATAAGCTATTGATTTCCTCTGACAGCTGCAGGATTTAATTCCTTAATGTTCACTAAAAGCTTATCGTTATGTGGGCATAGCGGGTTGATTGCTCGGTAGTAGTGCTCGATGTCAGCTAGCGAGTTATCAATTATTATTATTAACCATGGCTCAGCTGCTCTGTTGTAAAGATACGGACACCAGCTTATAACCACATCTAATTAGTAAGGCGATTTTACGCGCAAAATTTTGGGCGTAATATCTAAATATAACATGTCTTTATAAACTTCTCCTATCGTATGACAGCTAACTTGGCGATGTCCTCCCATTCAATCCGTATATAGAATACTCCCTGTTCACAGCCAATTACACCTACGCGTCTATATATAGAGGCAATTTATTAGTTGATCTTTTTTCAACGGCGAATGCTTTTCAGAAGATACAGATTTGTTTGGGCACTGTGTGGTTTAATTAGGTTTCAATGTTGACTTGATTACATTTAATGGGGATAGTTCTTCTAGTGCTGTATGATGAGATATGAGTAATGATGGTGTTGTTGGTTGAGTAATTGGTGCAAATAACAGACACCTCGGCTTGTCTATTGTCAAGTGTGGCATGGGATCATGAGCTGGTCTGGGTGTAGTTTGTGTGGCTTGAACGACGTGATAATGAGCATGTACGCGTCTCCTGTCAAGAGGGGGTTGCTCGTTGCATCTTCGATGATACAGATGCTGAGATGGGGTTTAATATTATAATGTTAATGTCGCGGCTTCCTTTGGCAATAAAACACATTATGTTACATTGGATAGGCCTGGCGACGTGACCCCACAAAAAATACAATAAATTGTGACCCCGGCGTTATCGTGACTACCACTCTGACGACACGCATGTACCATGTGTAAATCACGTGTATTGTCTCAAGCCATCTCATTGGTTACCACTAATTGAACCCGTCATGAATGGTAGCAAATCTATAATCAGAAAAAATGAGAAAGTTGAATTCTGGGCACGTGCATTATTATCTTGCCCCCATTTGCCCCTACCCAGACAGCAGTACGCGTGTTCGTGAAGACGATTGCCTTGATCTTACAAGGTCAGCGCGAAAAAAAGAGACAGGAAGGCAAACTTCTAGGTCGCGAATTTAGAAGGCTAATAATGGATGATGTATAGGCTGACTACAGATGAGTGACGAGACGGGGTATAGATGACTCATCTGACTTCAGGATGGTCAGCTCACAGGTACGAACAAAGCAATATCATGTCAGTTGTATACAGACCAACCATTAATGAAGTCTTAGTATTTCTTGCAAAACTTTTTCGCTATGGGCTTAGGAAGGATGTTGGGCTTGTAGAGGTGAATGGCAGTCGCGTGGGTTCGCAACCTTACCTCGCACGCCGGTATGTTTCATCATCTCTAGCCGCTCTGATACTGAATGGGGTGAGTCGTGCTCCGGGTGATGTGGCGATCTTGCCTGAAGCTAGAGATTTTAACAGCATTGTGTTTGTTTCGCCCTGTGTCATTTGGGACAAACCTGGTGTTAAATACTTCTGAGAAAGACGACTAGCACTAGATTGGGTTATGTGTGATGAATTGAATGTGAATTCTTTGTTACAAGCCAACAATGCCCTGCAGGTGCGAAAAAAAATAAACTTCCACGAGCGATGGCGTCAACATTAAGTAGTCATGCATGGCAATCTCCATCCACATTAACATACCGTCATTCAACACAGAAATGCTTATTCGAACAGCCATGAACACTTTCACTCGAATAGGGAACAGATTCTTCACACATATTGACATCAATTACCTATAATGAAAGGAATCTATTTCTGTATTTATCGGGTCCTTCACTGACACAATGCTATTCTTTCATCTTCTGAAATAGCTGGTGATAATGAGAGAAATAAGGGTGTTTAGCAAATGTTGCCCTTCCAACTGTGCTCCAGGACAAAGTAGTCAAATAATTAAGAGGCTTACAACAAAATCACCGGCATGGGGGTGTTCTGGTGGGTTGATCTAACGAATCCCAGGTCAGCATTTATCTCCGCCATGTTGTCTCCGCCAGAAGTCACTACAGACGACGGTCACGTGATGTCCGATTACCAGTTCATTCTGACGAAACGGCTGTCAAAGCTACCCCGAATTCGCCTGTAAGGGAGACCATTATCTTGACCAGAAGTTGTCAAAGCTACCCCGAAATCGCTTGTTAAGGAAAGCGTCATTCCGACGAGACGGCTGTCTAAGCTACCCCGAAATCACCTATTATGGAAAGCGTCATTCTGACGCGACGGCTGTCAAAGCTACCCCGAAATCGCCTGTATTTGATCATTCTAACATGATAACGCCTAATTAGCCTTGTACCTTACCCTTCTCATGATGAGGTCCAGCTGCCATTGCCCTCATCATTTTCACAATATAACATCCAATTAGGTTTGTTCTTTATCATACTCTGATGATGCAAGCCAATCAGCGTCGCATCTGTTCATTTTTCTGCTGATAACATCCAATTAGCTTGTCCCTTATCAATCTCCCAAGACAACAGCAATTAGATATTGTCCCTTATCAATCTCCCAAGACTACACGAATTCGATATTGTCCCTTATCATTCTCTCATTACAACCTAACATCATTATCATTATCATCTCCTACTGTATATCATCACGGTAACATAATCTGGGTGAGATTAACACCGCAAATAGCATGCACGCAGGCTGGACCGTGCCATTTATACGATTTTGTAATTGCATTGCAAATAATGAAGCTGCGAATTCAGTCCATCTAATACTGGAATGGGTGCAAAAATATAACTAGCTGTTCATTAAGCTGTCTGTGTCATCCAGTATACATACACTCAGTAGCACAACGCTGTCACACTCTTTCTACTGAACCAGCATTAAGAGTAGCTAGAGAAAAAGAAACATACCGGCGTGCGAGGTAGGGTTGCGAACCCACGCGACCGCCATTCACCTCTACAACCCTAAACATCCTTCTAACGCCCATAACGAAAAAGTTTTGTAAGAAACGCCAAGACTTCATAAATGGTTGGTCTGTATACAACTGACATGATATTGCTTTACTCGTACCTCGAGCTGTCCCTCCTGTAGCTGGATGAGTCACCCATTACCCCGTCTCGTCACCTCATCTGTAGTCAGCCTATACATCATCCATTATTAGCCTTCTTAATTCATGACCTAGAAGTTTGCCTTCCTGGCTCATTTCTCGCACTGACCTTGTCAGCTCACAGCGATCGTCTTCACGAACACGCGTACTGCGGTCTGGGTAGGCGCAAATGTTGGCAGGGTAATAATGCACGTGCCCAGAATTCAACCTTCTCGTTTTGCTGGTGATAGATTTCCTACCATTCATGACGGGAATAATTAGTGGTAACCAATGAGATGGCTTGAGACAATACACGTGATTTACACATCGAACGTACGTGTCGTCAGAATGGTAGTCACGATAACGCTGAGGTCGCCAAGTGGCCAATAACGATATTGTGTCGCCGTTTCCACGCTATCTGGTATTGAGGCTTGCCTACAACACTTGTCCTGTTTTGGAGTAGTATGCTTGGTTAACCCAGTGTCCAATTCACACAAACTACACCCAGACTAGGCAAGGCACTCGCCCCTAGTATTTTGATGATCTGATGTCACCTTAGGGGCAAGGGGTCATATGGCAGAATCTTTAAGGATATAAGCAAGTATGCTCTTTCTCGCAATGCAGACAAGGGACTGTTTAAAAAAACATACATTTTCATATTCATAAATGTCTTAACATCAATCTTGCCTAGAGTGCAAACACAGTAACACTCCTGTTATAAACAGATTCAACGAAATCCAACACAATTTTAAGAATTGTTGACCAACATGGCTACCGTGCCAATCGAAAACGAGACCGATATCATAGCGAATTGTCAAGAGGTAGAAGCGTGTTGTGGCTGCGGGTCGAGGTCGAGTGGAGGAGCCAGCAAGCAACTCGCGCTTTTCAATTTTGGCGCGCGTCTACGGGTGATGTACGAAGAAAATGGGTTACAGTTGTTATACTAGTTTCATGTTGCAGGTGTGAATATAACAATCGCCTGTATTTATTTCGGCTTTCGGTTGGAAATCACGAGCTCCACCAAATTATGTTGTATTGTGGGAGTCGGCCATATTGAGGTTTTGAACAAAGTTAATCGATGTGCCGCCCTTTCGTGATGAAACTTATCAATAATACAATACTGTAGTAATAGAAATTGTCCTCGTGTCATTTTGTGATATAATCTTTCATTTTGTCACAAACTTTATAGCATGGAGAGTTTTTTGTAAGTTTTTAGCGAGTTAACTTGCCATTTCACTGTAACTGTAAGGTAGCATATGTAAAACATTACCGAGGATGTTTGAATATTGAAATAAAATACTTCAAAATCATAGAGCGGCCGAAGCTGCCATAGCGAGGACCTGATAATAAACTAACTTCGGACCGGTGATAGCTAGTGAATTAGCAGACTAATGCTTTGGCCCGGGGGGGGGGGGAATATGAGTATGCATTCCAAGACAAATCGCATAATGCTTCGAGTTCAACGGGTACGGGATCTAGTGAAAAAGATGCTACACGTGACACAAACGGACCCCCTGCCAAGCTTCCTGTTTATCCTCAATCCAAACGTCGTGCTCTTGGTGACAAGACATCAACACTTGAGCTGCTTCTGATCTAGTTTTGGTGACACAAACGGACCCCCTGCCAAGCTTCCTGTTTATCCTCAATCCAAACGTCGTGCTCTTGGTGACAAGACATCAACACTTGAGAGTTTTG
Source organism: Urechis unicinctus (assembly GCA_034190875.2). Taxonomy (NCBI): domain Eukaryota; kingdom Metazoa; phylum Annelida; class Polychaeta; order Xenopneusta; family Urechidae; genus Urechis; species Urechis unicinctus. The sequence goes on along the minus strand of CM067349.1, from coordinate 23,101,410 downwards.
GCGGGAAGATTACATCAGCACCAATGTAGGACGGCTGATCCTCAATATAACTCTTTCCACTTCGCCCCTCCTTATTATTGCGGCTCATTACCGTATCTTACTCGCTCCTTGCGCGTTACACATTGCCTCACGTCAATGTCCGTCTTGCTGAATATTGTATAACAGCTTCTCGGGTCAGCCATTCATTGATGGTTTCCAACTTACAAATGCTTCCCTGTGCTTGTGAATAAAGTTTGCTGTGTACTTTTATTATGATACAAGTGTGAGGATGAATTAACATCCGTGTAACCTTTCCATCTATTACTGTGCCTAGATGGATGTAGTGTGTGCCTCCTCTGAATGGAGATCTTATGGTTTAGACTCGGTAACTGGAGGCTCGTCAAGCATCGGGTCGTCGATCTCAATGTCGGGCTCCTTGAGAGCATGTCAGTGGCATGGGGTGCCAACTAATGGTAATATGTATTTATAACAGATCGTTATAAACTTCTCCTATCGTATGACAGCTAACTTGGCGACATCCTCCCATTCAATCCATATATAGAACACTCCCTGTTCACAGACAATTACACCTACGCGTCTATATATAGAGGCAATTTATTAGTTGATCTTTTCTCAATGGCGAATGCTTTTCAGAAGATACAGATTTGTTTGGGCACTGTGTGGTTTAATTAGGTTTCAATGTTGACTTGATTACATTTAATGGGGATAGTTCTTCTAGTGCTGTATGATGAGATATGAGTAATGATGGTGTTGTTGGTTGAGTAATTGGTGCAAATAACAGACACCTACGGCTTGTCTGTTGAGGAGTGTGGCGTGGGATCTTGAGCTGGGCTGGGTGTAGGCAAAGAAACTTCGCCTCAAACGGCGTCCGCGCTGTTTACTTCTTTCGATCTCTCATATCCGCGGTGTAGGGGTGAAGAGCCGCCTGTGAAATTTCTAAGGTTCCGATGTCAAAATGGCAAGTTAACTCGCTAAAAACTTACAAAAGCTCTTCATGCTATAAAGTTTGTGACAAAATGAAAGATTATATCACAAAATGACGCGAGGACTGTTTCTATTACTACAGTATTATATTATTGTTAAGTTTCATCACGAAAGGGAGGCACATCGAGAAACTTTGTTCAAAACCTCAATATGGCCGACTCCCACAATACAACATAATTTGGTGGAGCTCGTGATTTCCAACCGAAAGCCGAAATAAATACAGGCGATTGTTATATTCACAACTGCAGCATGAAACTAGTATAACAACTGTAACCCATTTTCTTCGTACATCACCCGTAGACGCGCGCCAAATTGAAAAGCGCGAGTTGCTTGCTGGCTCCTCCACTCGACCTCGACCCGCAGCCACAACACGCTGCTACCTCTAGACAATTTGCTATGATATCGGTCTCGTTTTCGATTGGCACGGTAGCCATGTTGGTCAACAATTCTTAAAATTGTGTTGGATTTCGTTGAATCTGATTATAAAAGAGTATCACTGTTGTTGCACTCTAGGCAAGATTGATGTTAAGACATTTATGAATATGAAAATGTATGTTTTTTTTAAACAGTCCCTTGTCTGCATTGCGAGAAAGAGTATACTTGTGTATATCCTTAAAGATTCTGCCATATGGCCCCTTGCCTCTAAGGTGACATCAGATAATCAAATTACGAGGGGCGAGTGCCTTGCCTAGTCTGAGTGTAGTTTGTGTGAGTTGAACGACGAGATGATGAGCATGAACGCGTCTCCTGTCAGGAGGGGGTGGCTCGTTGGATCTTCGATTAAACATATGCTTACATGGAGCTGTATCTGCATTAACCTGACCACGTGACAAATTAAATTACAATAAATCGGACACTGAGTTAACCAAGCATACTACTCCAAAACAGGAGAAGTGTTGTAGGTAAGCCTCAATATCGGATAGCGTGGAAACGGCGACACAATATCGTTATTGGCCACTTGGCGACCTCAGCGATACCGAGACTACCATTCTGACGACACGTGTAAATCACGTGTATTGTCTCATGCCATCTCATTGGTTACCACTAATTATTCCCGTCATGAATTGTAGGAAATCTATCACCAGCAAAACGAGAAGTATGAATTCCGGGCACGTGCATTATTATCCTGCCAACATTTACGCCTACCCAGACCGCAGTACGCGTGTTCGTGAAGACGATCGCTGTGAGCTGACAAGGTCAGTGCGAGAAAAGAGCCAGGAAGGCAAACTTCTAGGTCATGAATTTAGAAGGCTAATAATGGATGATGTATAGGCTGACTACAGATGAGGTGACGAGACGGTGTAATGGGTGACTCATCCGGCTACAGGAGGGACAGCTCGAGGTACGAGCAAAGCAATATCATGTCAGTTGTATACAGACCAACCAATTATGAAGTCTTGGCATTTCTTGCAAAACTTTTTCGTTAAGGGCGTAAGAAGGATGTTTAGGGTTGTAGAGGTGAATGGCGGTCGCGTGGGTTCGCAACCCTACCTCGCACGCCGGTATGTTTCTTTTTCTCTAGCTACTCTTAATGCTGGTTCAGTAGAAAGAGTGTGATAGCATTGTGCTACTGAGTGTATGTATACTGGATGACACAGACAGCTTAATGAACAGCTAGTTATGTTTTTGAACCCATTCCAGTATTAGATGGACTGAATTCGCAGCTTCAGTATTTGCAATGCAATTACAAAATCGTATAAATGGCACGGTCCAGCCTGCGTGCATGCTATTTGCGATGTTAATCTCACCCAGATTATGTTACCGTGATGATATACAGTAGGAGATGATAATGAAAATGAAGTTAGGTTGTAATGAGAGAATGATAAGGGACAATATCGAATTCGTGTTGTCTTGGGAGATTGATAAGGGACAATATATAATTGGTGTTGCCTTGGGAGATTGATAAGGGACAACGCTAATTGGATGTTATCAGCAGAAACATGAACAGATGCGACGCTGATTGGCTTGCATCATCCGAGTATGATAAATAAAACAAACCTAATTGGATGTTATATTGTGAAAATGATGAGGGCAATGTCAGCTAGACCTCATCATGAGAAGGGTAAGGTACAATGCTAATTAGGCGTTACCATGTTAGAATGATCAAATACAGGCGATTTCGGGTAGCTTTGACAGCCGTCGCGTCAGAATGACGCTTTACATAACAAGCGATTTCGGGGTAGCTTTGACAACTTCTGGTCAAGATGATGGTCTCCCTTACAGGCGAATGCGGGGTAGCTTTGACAGCCGTCTTGTCAGAATGATCTGGTAATCGGACATCACGTGACCGTCGTCTGTAGTGACTTCTGGCGGAGACAATCTGGCGGAGATAAATGCTGACCTGGGATTGGTTAGATCAACCCACCAGAACACCCCCACGCCGGTGATTTGGTTGTAAGCCTCTTAATTATTTGACTACGTTGTCCTGAAGCACAGTTGGAAGGGCAACATTTGCTAAACACCCTTATTATTTCTCTCATTATCACCAGCTATTTCAGAAGATGAAAGAATAGCATTGTATTAGTGAAGGACCCGATAAATACAGAAATAGATTCCTTTCATTATAGGTAATTGATGCCAATATGTGTGAAGAATCTGTTCCCTATTCGAGTGAAAGTGTTCATGGCTGTTCGAATAAGCATTTCTGTGTTGCATGACTACTTTATGTTAACGCCATCGCTCGTTGAAGAAATCAGTTTCTTTGTGGCTGCATTGTAAGGCGAGGGAAACAAGGCGAGAATAAGCAGCTTGTTCACCGCCTGGTTCCTGTGGCACCTGGGTACAAGCCAACTGTGTTACCAGGCCTATGTCATTTATATATATATATATATATATATATTGTATTTGTAAAGTCAGAACGTGTGGTGAACAAAAATGTGTGTGTAGGATGCGGTCGGTTTGGGAGCATCCGTCGACGACTGTATTGTGCCTTAGGTAGATGCTTAGTTCCCATCTAAGAGACAAGTCTGATCAATGGGGAGGCGTTAGTCAGCTTCTTTCTGTAATCCGGGTCTGTTTTATGGCCCCTGGATGGAACCACGTGACTTCCGTCTCACTTCCTGGTGGCGTATAGCGTACATGTCACAAACATCTGACATTGATATTGAACAAAGTGCAGTAACTGCTGGCGGTGATAGTTTGCAGTTACGCATAGGATTTGCATCTGGTAGTTACGCATCGCAGTTACAGCTGCCAGTTGCACATCGCAGTTACAGCTGCCAGTTGCACATCGCAGTTACAGCTGCCAGATGCACATCGCAGTTACAGCTGCCTGTTGCACATCGCAGTTACAGCTGACAGTGACACATTGACGTTACAGCTGCCAGTTGCACATCGCAGTTACAGCTGACAGTGACACATTGACGTTACGGCTGACAGTGACACGTTGAAGTTACAGCTGACGGTAACACGTTGAAGTTACAGCTGACAGTGACACTTTGGGGAATGAAGAACTTGGATATAATGTAATGCGATCAACTGTGCGACAAGCCCGCCGGAACCGGAAATGTGTATTATATAAAAAGTTCACTATCATTTTGTATCAGTATCGATATTGCAACCTCCCATTCCATTTCGATCTTCGATTTATAATTTCTAATAGACCTTTTTTCAACTCATAGATGCACTTTAGCGCTATAACAATTGAGACTCTCTACTGGGCATCTTGTCTCATTAATTGTGTCAATGATCATTTGGGGAAGTGGCTTGGGCGGTCGAGGGCGATAACGGCACGTGTTATCGCCCTGTTATGTGACCTAAACCGGGCGCCTCTTGTCGTTTGTCGCTAAGATGACTCTCCTATAACGTGACTTGCATGAGACCCCAGTTATCACGAGTTGACGTGACAGTCTGCCATGATGTCTGGTCTGGTTCAGGAGGACCTACGATGCCAGAGATCGACGCTGTTACACCAGCGTGGATTTCCACTCAACCACATGTCAATCGTGTCTCAACAACAACTACAATAAAAGCTTTTGTATCGGTCATGAAGCACATTCATTTCTCTTAAGCCAGTGAGAATGAATGCAAGGATATTAATAAACATATGCGGATTGATGTATGCTTGCAATCGGAAAGCTGTTTATGGCATCAAATAGCCTACCTCCTGTCTCACGCTACATGAATACAACGGTAACACTCCACACGGGATTTGGTTGTTATCCCCAGATGAATTGTTCTGCGAAACAGAGGCGTCATTTGGTGTCGGTGTTGGAGATCCTTTATCCCGCTCAAATGGACGCCCGTGTACTGTGGCGTATAGAGTTAAAAAAATAGCCTTTTGAATTATATATTCAAGCTGGCTATTAACATCGGCCATGAAGATATAATACAAGGAGTCCTCTTGTATTTTTCCATTTGATGCTTGTCTACTGTCTTGCACGAACACATTTATTTGCGCTTGTCATCAGTTCTCGGCAATAAAGCCATCTTTGGCTTATTAAGTCCCATAAAGAAACAACTAAACACAGTCGCTGCGTCATTGGGTGAGAAATGCGGTGCGCGTGACATGTCAGACTCGTGAAAGCTTCCCAGGGCACGTCCGTACGGTGGCACCGGCACGTCCGTACGCCGTCACCAGCTCGACCGTACGGCGTCACTGGGCACGTCCGAATAACGTCACCGGACACATCCGAGCGGCGTGTCCGAGCCAACATCACCGCGCTCACTCATTGAAGAGGCACTCGTAACATCAAAAGCCCTCAGCTGACTGCCGTGTACCCCCCGTATTCATGTCTTCTGCTTGTGTGTGTAGACCTGCTGACAGAACTGGAGAAGACTTGGACATCGTCTACTCGAGACTCAAGGAGCTCAAGGCCTTCGAGAAATTCCATCCTCTGCTGCTGCAACAAATCTGTTACTATAGTTACTATGAAGACCTGGAACAGGGTGTCATATGTGAGTGCCATTAAGCATCAATGTAGCGTATTATAAAACACAAGTTACAAGCTATGATAAAGCATGGAGCAGAATGCCTTATCGGGACCAGTGGAACACGGAGGCTGGAGTTACGGGGGGGGGGGGGGGTTATGGAGGCGATATATGCAACAACTATTTACTTAAATAGTATTTTCTACAGATTGTTACTGAATCGTGAAACAATCTTCATACACGACACAATAAACTGCATGTGTTGCAGTGTTTCGTCAGGGTGACATAGGAACCAACTGGTACGCTGTGCTCTCTGGCTCTCTCGACGTCAACATATCCGAGACAGGCGACGCCAAGGTAGGCCAAGGGGGTCAGCTAGTTACTTGGCATTGGTAGGCCGGCAGTATGTGGTCACTTCATGTTGGTTGGCCGGCAGTATGCGGTCACTTGGTATTGGTTGGCCGGCTGTATGTCGTAACTTGTTATTGGTAGGCCAGCTTAATGGTATCACTTGGTATTGGTAGGCCGGCTAAATGTTGTCACTTGGTATTGGTAGGTCGGCTAAATGTTGTCACTTAGTGGGTAGGTCGGCTAAATGTTGTCACTTGGTATTGGTAGGCCGGTTTAATGTTGTCACTTGGTATTGGTAAGCCGGCTTAATGTTGTCACTTAGTATTGGTAGGCTGGCTTAATGTTGTCACTTGGTATTGGTAGGCCGGCTAAATGTTGTCACTTGGTATTGGTAGGCCGGCTTAATGTTGTCACTTGGTATTGGTAGGCCGGCTTAATGTTGTCACTTGGTATTGGTAGGCTGGCTTAATGTTGTCACTTGGTATTGGTAGGCCGGCTTAATGTTGTCACTTGGTATTGGTAGGTCGGCTAAATGTTGTCACTTGGTATTGGTAGGCCGGTTTAATGTTGTCACTTGGTATTGGTATTGGTAAATGTTGCACGGCCGGCTTAATGTTGTCACTTGGTATTGGTAGGCTAAATGGCTTAATGTTGTCACTTGGTATTGGTGGTAATGTTGGTATTGGTAGGCCGGCTTAATGTTGTCACTTGGTATTGGTAGGCCGGCTAAATGTTGTCACTTTGTCTTGGTATGCCGGCTAAATGTTGTCACTTTGTATTGGTAGGCCGGCTGTGCGTGGTACTGATTGTGTAAATCAACCACTCGCTCGAGTATTACAGTAAGGGTTCGGAATGCACCTCTTTGCAATGCATATTTCAGATTGAAAGCTGGGATCATACACGCGTGAATGTCATATATATTATCTTATCAAACTTATTGCTGTGTGTTATTTACAGATTAAACGGCTTACATGTGAACATCATGAATGTTACCATTGGTTACAGGATTCTGTGACGCTATGCACTCTGGGTATTGGTACGGCATTCGGCGAGTCGATTCTAAACGACACCCCACGCCACGCTACTGTGGTCACCTCGGAATACTGTCAGCTCCTCAGGGTCGAACAGAAGGACTTCAAGGTGCTATGGGAAGTGGGCGTGAGTTGATACTGCCTCATTTGGGTTTGTTAGGTAGTTCTCGATGCATCTAATATTGGGTTGAAGGGTTCTATATTTATTGATCGATTGTATTGCTCTGAACTAACTACTTATATATGGTACAACATGGCTAAATAATAGCATAGATAAACAGCTATCAACATTGAATGACAGCATGAATTCACAAAACCACAAGTGCGTTGATGACAAACGATGATTGCCAAGTTCGTTGTAAAGTGACTGAATTGGAGGGATATCATGTGAACGTTATGATTGCTGCAGAGAAACAAGCAACTGATGGAAGGTGTTATGACGCCTTTTGGAAGCATTCCCACGCTAGGTCAGAACAAGTTGCATCATTCAATATAACATGATACTATGTGTTTCACGAACATATGAACTTATATTGCTATCTGCAGCAACAAATTGATATCTCTTTGATATGCACTCACACGATGGAGTCGATTTTTAGAAGTAACTAAGAAGAAGCTATCAACGGACCAGGGAGCCAAGCCGACCAGGGGTACAGCGGAGAGGAAGGAAGGCACCCCTAACCCGGCTGCACCGATCACCGCGGTACCACGTCTATTGTTTTCTACATATCTCAATGTAGCGTTAAACTTCTTGGTTTGTAGTCATTTCACTCTCAGTTTTTAACTCGGATATTTAACCAGTGTGTTAGTTATAGAGTGAATGCACATCACTGCATAGATGACTGTAGGGCCGTGGTTTGTCCTTTGCCTCGTCCACTAATATTCTTGCAATGCATTAGTATGAAAGAATAGAGTGCTTGTAGAGCGAACGAAATTGTAAAAAGGGTAGAGGGTGTCGAGATTTCGAAGAGGCAACTTCGCCTTGAGAAATAGAACGATTAAATTGCACTGCGCCCAGAATCGCGACAGTCTAGTAATTTCACTTAAGAAGTCTGACGACTATGAGATATATTCCAGTGAACGGCACCTCCAGAATACCACACGTAGTGTTAGATGTTATGATGTCTGTTAAAAGATTTCAGACAATTATCAAATGACAATTTATAAAACTGACATAAATAACATTCTTTTCAGACTCCCGCATTCTGTTTACCTAGGAAAATATTCTGTTTTTAGCCATTCTGGTTTTACCCTGTTCACTAAGCTGTCTTGTGTTGTGATATGATTCCAGACACCCTCGGACAAACTGGCCCACGCTGGTCATGTGCTGCGAACCGTGCTTCTCACCAGGGCGCCATATATGATCCGAGACAGGAAGTACCATTTGCGTACGTACCGCAGGTGCATGGTGGGAACTGAGATGGTTGATTGGATGATCCAGCAGGGGGCGCTGGTTCACTCACGTAACCAGGCCATCGGAATGTGGCAGGCTCTGCTCGAGGAAGGTGTCACAGTCCATGGTAATTATCAACTGTATGTGTTTTCAACGTAAATCAAGAAAACGTCTGCAATTCAGGAAAGGATAACACTTTTAAATACTCTAACAGATACCGTTAGCGTGATAATTGAGCGTAATTTATATTCTTATATTGTGCCAATGACTTCACAGTCTGCCACGAGCATCAGTTCAAAGACAAGTACCTGTTCTATCGCTTCCACGATGACGACCAAGGTGTTGGGATAACCCCGACGGCGACGGATAAGCGTGATTGCGAAGAAGCCTTACAGGACGTTCTAAGTCTACTAACGCAGATCGGGCCGGACGCCATGATGCGTATGATCCTCCGTAAACCGTGAGTTTCACCTGCGGGCCGCTAACCTCACTTCCTCTGGAATTTGACGCAACTAGGTACGCGTCTTTCCGCCGCGTTGTAGTAACATCTGGCGCTAAATAAGGCCAGGTTCCGTCAGGGCTGCTGTCCGTTTTTCCGATTCTGTCACGACCACTGTTTGTGCGCGGATATGTTTTTCAGTTGACTAATATGTAACAGTGATCTCACTTCAACTTGTCAGATGCACGCTCAGGAGTTTTGGTTTTCCCAGTTATGACAGCCTCTGGAGGTGTTTAACCGGTTCCGAACGTTTTATACCAGCTAAATCTTAACTTGAGAAATTGGTCATTTGATTCATTTTGCACGCCAGTATTTTCAAAGACATAGATTATGAGTTGCCAGTTTGGTAAAGCCTCAGGTATGTGACGTCATATGAAGCCGTGGCTGTTATGTGTGTGTAGGCCTCACGATAGGACCGTGGAAGATCTGGAGATTATCTACGAGGAGCTACTGCACATCAAAGCCCTCTCACACCTATCCACCATGGTCAAGCGGGAACTGGCCAGTGTCCTCGTGTTCGAGTCACACGCCAAGGCCGGCACTGTCTGTATGTTGGTTTCCTGTGACAGGTGTAAAGAGCCGTACATGATTCAGATGAGGTGGTGATAAAGAGATAAACATACGTCAGAGGGAATGATAACGAGACCTCAGATGGAGACGAATGCGCCTTAAATAAATGCTGTCGTTAGCATGTCACATTGCCTCATGGTTGAATGCTGACACAAGCGTGTCACATTGAGTCATGAATGTATGCTGACATTGACCTGTTACATTATGTCATGAATGAATGGTGACGTTTCTTTGTGTCAGTGTTTAACCAGGGCGATGAAGGAAAGTCATGGTATATCATCCTCAAGGGAAGCGTCAATGTGGTCATCTACGGCAAGGTATTTCCTCATTCAGACTCATTCTGTCCATGCAATGGCGAGCTGATGGTCATTCTTGGGTGGTGATGGTATCAAAATATCAAAATAGTTACTGACCGACATACGGGGAGGTCTCAGATCTTAGTCGGCCAATGGTGACCCGTAAGGTGACAGTGATCATGGCTTGACATTCTCCCGAGTCGATTTAACAAAACAACCTAGTTCCTGTTTTGAAATGCCTGAATCTGCATGTTCCCGTCTGACGACAGGGTATTGTCTGCACCTTACACGAGGGGGATGACTTTGGGAAGCTGGCACTTGTCAACGATGCTCCAAGGTGATCATCAATAAACCCACCTCATCAATGCGATAATAACCACGGGAGTTTCTCATAATCATTAAGTTGACTCACATGTGTTCGTACCTTTGACAGAGCAGCGAAGATTGTCATGCGCGAAGACAACTGTCATTTTCTGCGCGTTGATAAAGAAGATTTTAACCGCATTCTCCGGGTGGGTACCTGATATTTTGTAGCGTCTATGTTTCCCCGTTGACTGAAGTTGCTGCGTGTTGCCATGACACTGTTGGTTGTGACGTCACAGGACGTGGAAGCAAACACGGTTCGTTTGAAGGAACACGGACAGGATGTGTTGGTTCTTGAGAAGATCCCCACCAACATGCAAGGCACAGACGGCACATTTCATGCTCACTACAAGTACGTGTTTTCTACAAAATCCGCCTAAAATCTACCCCGTGATGGAAAACAACTGCTCGCCAAAGCTAACATACTAGCGTTTTTGACGTATCAAAGCTATGCCACTGCTCGTATGATTAACGAAGTGTAAATGGTGGTGACGTTTTCGTGCTGACGATGACAGGTACTCTGTGATGGCGGGCACACCTGAGAAGATGCTGGAACATCTCATGGAAACACGCATCGACAAGACGGACGACTCCTCCGGTAGGACCCGCGCCTATACTCCGCCTATACTTACAAGAAACGGTCGAGTTGTATTTTTATGAATTTTGTATTGCATTAACTGCATTTTTTAGTAGGATGAATTTATTGTTTCAGACACATTTCTGGAAGATTTCCTCCTAACCCATGTGATCTTCATGCCGGGAAACCACCTGTGTCCCACTCTGATGGCGCAATATCCTTGTCTTACCTGTAGCATTGGTGACTTGTCTCACTGTATCAAATCATTGCCTGTTTTAGCCAAGTTGCTGTTTCATTCTGCTGCATTGGCTTGTTCTCCCTATTGTCATTTCAGTTTTACTTGTCGCTTCGTCGACAAGCTGAGTTAGTTTCTATTCCCAACTGTGCGGCTCATAACACGCGCGTGGATTCCGATTAGTGTTTCCCCTGTGCCATCAATAAATCTCCTTAACAGTGCCACTTATCATGCAGACGTGGCGGCACGGGGACCAGAGAACGAACCGGAAGACTTCGCCTTGACTAACAAGACACGTGTGGTTCAGTTTGTTCAGTGCTGGAGCGAGACGATCGGGGAAGCATTCTGGGAAGACAAGACTATCAATGCCTTCCTGGAGGTAATTTGTTTTTCAATAAACTATAACCTGAGCCTGAACTGCTGTTTTCGGTTTTATTTGGCGATGACGTAAATCAATAAAACGCCAGATCAATAAGAGTCGATGACCATGACCAGAGATGGTGAACTTGTGCTGGAACCTTTCTTCGTCTGATGGAGACTATGTACGTGTGTTGACGTCAGGAGCTGCTGAGCGCGGTGACAGACGACGCCAAGGTCTTTCCGGAACTACAAGACGAAATCAACATCGTCAACCGCATTATGAACCACCAGCGCAGGTAAGCCAGGTTCGGTTGCGGAGTTAGACTAGCCTTTGTACGGGTACAGCCGTGTTAATATGTGCAAGAGGCCAGCGTCTTACAGATGGTTGCGTTCCTCGTGGAGGATACGACAAACGGCCGTCGATGCTGTAACTTGTTTACGATTTCGTGGCAGGCTCTTACAGATTGATAGAATATTATAAGTGCTGATATGTGTCATGGGTTGTTAAGGAAACATTGGAGTTACTTCGAAAGAAGGAAACGAGAGTATGTCTTTGTTTAGTGAGCCTCCTGGTGTGTCCCACAGCAGTTCCCTAGCCTAGCATAAGCAAAACGCCTTAAAAATAAACACCCAGTTATCCACTTCCGCCATGTCAGTGCCCACAAAATTGTCACCGACGTATTGATAGAAATTGGCATGTTTTCTTTACAAATTTGTGTTAGCAGTCTCGAACGAGCTTAGTATATTTTTTCGGACTGGGGAAGATCCACAAATCATTCCCTAACTGACATAGGGCATATGTGATGTCCTAACCCGACAGTTCACGGCCATATTGTAAAGCTGCAATATATCGTAAAATAGCCCTTCACGAGCACCGCGTGTACCTGTCACACAAAAACGTGTTTTGGTTTTCTTCATGTCGAACATCGTTCGTTTTAACGAAACCGTGATAGCAAGATAAAAACAACAATATCATTTATATATCTGTATATATTAATGTACAGCGACACCTGCTTAATGCACAAATGAAATGCCTGACATATGAAAGCACTATCACATTCATCCCATGTTATGCATATAAAAACAACTATTTGTACACATACATTGACAAACGTGGCTACAGGGTATGAATACAAATCTTATAGTTCCCTAATCTATGCACGTAAATCATCGAAGAGTCAAAGTATTACTCAAATTACCATACAATAATGATGTTGCGAGAGCACTGTGAATTAGAAAAATAACATTCAATTCAATCCGATTTCTGATTGGTGGGCTGGTCAGTTATATGCATTATAATCTTAACGAGCTCATCCAATCATGATTTTGGACACAGAAAATGTAACCATTCAACAGTTCGGCATAAAATGACGATTGCGTTTGTATATTTCCTTTAAAACACAATCCAAAGTGAAATTATGTACATGTTTAAAGCAATATGAACACAATAATTGATTGCTGTAGTAGGCGTATGTGGACAGTCGCTTGACGAGTCATGTACTAGAGTGTAGTCTCATGGCGAAACTGCAACAAGACACATAATGAATGGTTAACATGGCACCATATAATACGGTCTTGGCATTCTTGATAGACACAAACGGTAAAAGTGTTTCAGAGTTAGCAAATAATACTCTACACATGACATTCTTGATAGACACAAACGGTAAAAGGGTTTCAGAGTTAGCAAATGATATGGTCTACACAGGGCATTCTTAATATACACAAACGGTAAAAGGGTTTCTGAGCAAATAATATGGTCTACACAGGGCATTCTTAATATACACAAACGGTAAAAGTGTTTCTGAGCAAATAATATGGTCTACACAGGGCATTCTTAATAGACACAAACGGGAAAATGGTTTCAGAGTAAGCAAATAATACGGTCTTGCCATGGCATTCATATTAGCAACAATGAATACTGCTGACAATTCTAAAAGGTTAATATCATAAACATATCAATATTAAATTCATATGGAAGCACAGTAATGTGAATTGCAATAAGAGAGTAGATTTTTTAATGTAACTTACATCTTTGGACTTAAGTTGGGGCTGCACAATGACGAAAGACCTTCGTTCAGGGTCACTTTCGTAGTCGACACTGACGTTGTCACTGGAGTAGCGGCTACCTCCAGAAGACCTCTTCCCGAGAGACTCCCTACTCCTGCCACCTATTAAGGAGCGGTTAATCTTTGTCGTGGAATCACCTGCCATTGGTAGGGAACCAGACAAAGACGCACTTTTGGACAGGGACTGCCGCTCAAGTCTTTGGATAAGTGCGTCAGTGCTTAACTCGGGATTGTCTTCAAACCCTGCTGATGAAACGTCAAAACTGGTATTGAGGGATCGTACTTTATGAGCAGTGATCAAGCGACTGACATCCGGGTCAGCATCAGAAATACAACTGATATCTAGCTCGTCATCCTCCGTGTCTGTGTAGGCAAAACTGGTGTGTCTCGAATCAGGAATTTCCTCTTGGATATAAACCATGTGAACAACTTCAAGAGCTCGCTGAAGCTCTTCTATTGTGGCATCACTGCCCTTCTTCTTCCACCATCTATGCATCAAATCTTGCACTTGCTCGGTAAGATTTGCGGGATGTTTGAGTTGAATGTCTTTTATCATCCTCAAGGTTTCTCCATCAGTGTGAATCTTATCAAAAAGAACCCATGCTAAGTCCTGCCAGTTGCCTCCGACTTTGAAAAAAAGGAGCAGTTGAGCTCCTGCCATTGATGATGCACGACTTGAACGGGTCTCAAAGTCACTTTCCCCACCACTAGTTGTGGCACCTTCAGACATGGAGTCAAACCGCCTCTGTTTCTCCATTTTACGCTTTCTTTGTCTGATAGATCGTCCTCTCGCTATAACCCACTGGGAAGGTATAAACACGTCATCATTTTCGCTCTCACGAGGCAAGTTCTTCTTAAGCTCATCCGGGATTTTCTTATCTTCACTCAATAGTGATAAATACATAGTCTTTGATTTCTGGACAGTTTTCTTGTCCACTTGTTCCATCCACATTTGGGCAGTGAGACCATACTTATTAAAGTCCACAGGCCCCGGTTCAGTCCTTGGAGCTTTATCTCTCCTCTTTTTCTTCCTTCCTCTATGGCGTGCGGCTTCTTCTCGCATCTGGACATGCTGCTGCTGCTGTGGGCTAATTGGAGGCCTCTGGTTCTCCCTATTACCATTTCGAGGCATAGGTGGTTTACGAGGTACTCCCGTTGTGAGTCCGGGTGTATCCATAAGAGAGGTGTTTTGTTCATCCTCAACATCCGCCTCGCCGTCCGACTGACACATGATATCGTCATTGCTGTCATTCCACTTGTTACGGGCCATCAGCTGACTGTCACCATACCGCCCACCACTGTCAGACACAGTCCTCGGCGCTTTCCAATTCACTGGGCGAGGTCTGTAAACTCCTCTCGTGTAATTCACAGACCTATCTACGGCTTGTCTGGGTTTTGCCTTGGGCTGCTTTTTCAAGCCAGCCGTGATTGTATCTAGAGCAGCTTCGTGTAGAGATTGTCCAGGTTTGGGTTGCGGCGGTTCATATTCAGCGGCCTCCGCTTCACTGTGTTGCTCGCCGAAGCTGATGGATTTGCCAGGGCCCCGCTGCCTCCCCCGCACCAACGCCTCCGAATCAGACTGCGCCCCAGGAACTGCAAACAAAACATAAACGGTTAGGCCTTACATGTGAGCAATATATCTTAAAAGACGTAATTTTGGGTGATAATCCGAAGAGTACAATGAGATGAATGTGGGCCTACCTGGTCGTAAAGCTTGTCCTCGCTTCTTCCGAGGCATGGCCGGTTTTCTGGTAAAGTTACCAGTACTGTCATCGGACGGACGTCCTACCCCTCGAACGTCCACAACCTCTGCTTTACCCATCTGCTGCGACCATAGATCGGACACTACTTCTGTGTCTTTCTGCTGCCCTGGGTAAGCATAGGGTGGCTTCTTGCCAGTGATGGCAGGTGGCTGTGGTCGGTACACACTCGGCACAGCTGGTTTAGAGTCCCCGGGGTGGACTTCCACATCTTTGGATTTGAGATGAGATGGTTTCAACGGGGGTGGAGGCTTTTTAGGTAGTTGCTGCTGTTGTTGATGATGTTTATTGCTTTGCATGTTAGGCAGTAAGTCGAGGTCTTCGGTCACACTACTGGTGCTGTCAGCAATACTCACTTGATCTGGATCCACAGCAGGATCAGTAGGGGATGACATGTATGATAACAACTTCTGCATTTCTTTCTCTTGTTCTTTCCTGTCTTTCCACATATCACTTAGTATCTGGCTATCATCAATGAGACCCTGGCTGTGGCTATCACGTGTCATACCATGATTGTCATGCTGCTGAGGATACGACCAAGCTTCTGTGCCTTGACCATTTGCGGGATGTTGTTGTTGGTTACCTCTGTGACTTGTGTTGGAATGCAGGTTGTTCGTAATGGCAGCGAATGCTGCATCTTCAAAAGTTGTACTAGAGGCAGGTATAGCCATTGGTGGATCGGGTGGGGCGTGGCTGGGTCTGGAGGTGTTTGACAGACTGCGTTGTCCTTTCATACGAGGATGACTCCTTCTTCCAGTCATCTGTCGAACAAAATGAACGTGCTCTTCCGGTGTTTGGACATCCGATGGCTGACCTCTTGTTGTGTCTTGATGAGCCGGTGGAAGCGGTTCATCTTGTACTGTGACGTCACCAACTGAAGGTTTGGAGGGTACTCGTGAAACACCGTGGTCTTCTGTGTAACCAGGGGCTTGGTTAATGTTGTCCTCTCTTGTGAGGTCTGCATCAATATCAGTTTCTTTAGTGGGCTTGTGACTAGCATATTGTCTACGAGGATCATTGACATCAGACGATTCCAAGCCTTCATCAATGGTAACTTGCTGGTCTAAATCCAAAGGGACAGGGGGGAAATTCCTCCCGGATCTCCGCACAGTCTCCCGGCGCTCCAGCTTGGAGCCAGATGGTGCGCCCATAACCGTGTACTCAATACCCTCCTTATCTTGAATATCAGATTCTGACCCAGATGTTTGATGTTGAAGAATGGGCTTTATTGTTTCAGTTACCTCAGAAACAAGTTCTGCAGGTACAACTTCAGCTTCACCGACCCCACCATCAATATCTCTCTTCTTTTTCTTCTTCTTTCCTTTCTTTGTAGCAGAATCATCCTCAGAAGCAAAGCTCTCATCAAGTCGATTCTTTGAAGGCTTTTTCTTTTTCTTTCTTGTGCTGCCCCTGTTATTTGACTCAAGAGAGCCTTGGTTGATGCTACCATCGGATTCAATTCCAGTTTCTTTCAGAGTTTCTGGAGGTGGTGGCAAGTATTCTGCCAATTCCACGTCCTCTCCTTCACTTTCGTCTGTGATAATTGGCAATGGTGGAGGAGGTGGCAAAGAAGTTCTTACACCTTGTCTAGCATTGAATTGTTCCCACGCCAGATCTTCTTCAAGGGAAATCGGTCTTTGAGGCAGTTGCTGAGGAGGGGCTGTCCCAGGGAGGGGTGGTGGTGGTCCACCAGACATCCTGGACCCTGCAGTCTGTAATGCCTGGTTTACGTCTTCTTGTCCCCCATACGAGCAAGGCTCGATGGGTATTTGGTGTTGCTGGTCCGGTGTCATAATAGCCACCGCGCCAGCAGGGCCTTTACCGCGCTTCCCTTTTGACTTTGTCTGTGTTCTTGAGACATTATCTTCACCATAGTCCTCATTACTCGGATGAACCTCCAGATCAAGTGAATTTAATGAAGCTTTGTCGTCGAAATTCACACTATCCTCTCCAGGAGGAGGAATAAATCCTTCGAGATCCTGTGATTGCATGATCCCAGAGTCTTCAGGCAAACTCTTTTGGATTTCTGATGAACCGCTCTTGTCAAAGTCCTCACTGCCAGGTATGGGAATCTGACAACCAAAGTCATCACTAGGAGCCCTGTGTACCTTCTTTTTCTTCTTCTTCTTCTTTTTGCCATCCTTTTCCTTCTTTCCTTTGCTCGGTTTTGAAACAGACTCATCATCAAATGATTTTTGCGTCTGTACTTTTGACTGCATCATCTCATGTTCCTGCATTTGTTGGAGCATGTTCAAATCCTCTTGTTGTTGAAGTAATTCGGCGTCTTTTTGCAATTGTAGCTTCTCCTGCCTTTCTGCCTCTTCTTGCATCATTCTCACCTGTTCCTCCTCCCTCAATCTCTGCTCCTCTTCTTGTATCTTTCTAAGCATTTCTAGTTGTTCTATCTTTCGTTCTCGTTCTTGCTCCTCTAGTATCTGTCGCTGCCTTTCTTGCTCCTCTATTATCTTTTGCTGTCTTTCTTGCTCCTCTAGTATGTTTCGCTGTTTTTCTTGCTCCTCTAGTATCTGTCGCTGTCTTTCTTGCTCCTCTAGTATTTGTCGCTGTCTTTCTTGCTCCTCTAGTATCTGTCGCTGTCTTTCTTGCTCCTCTAGTATCTGTCGCTGTCTTTCTTGCTCCTCTAGAATCTTTTGCTGTCTGTCTTGCTCCTCTTGTATTTTTCGCTGTTTTTCTTGCTTCTTAAGTTTTTTTCGCTGTCTTTCTTGCTCCTCTTGTATCTTTCGCTGTTTTTCTTGCTCCTCTAATATCTTTTGCTGTCTTTCTTGCTCCTCTAGTATTTTTCGCTGTCTTTCTTGCTCCTCTAGTATCTTTTGCTGTCTTTCTTGCTCCTCTAGTATCTTTCGTTGTTTTTCTTGTTCATCTTGTATCTTTTGCTGCCTTTCTTGCTCCTCTAGTATCTTTTGCTGCCTTTCATTTTCCTCGTCGATCTTCCTCTGTTTTTCACGCTCGTCTTCAATCCTTTGACGTTCATCATTTTCTAGCATCTGTCTAATTTTTTCCTCTTCTTCTTGGAGCTTTCTCTGCTTAGCGTCTTCCTGGAGCTTTTCTTCTTGCTGCTTCTTTTCTTGTTGTTTTCGTGCGAGCTGTTGCTGCAAGGACATTGTTGACTTGGACGAGATCTTCTCTGGCGTTCCTGGTCTCAGTTTAGGTCTTGGTGGTTTCCTTGGCTTACCACTTGTGTCATCACTGGGACTTAATGTATCAAAATCTTCATCCTGTTGCATTGTATCTTCAGAGTATTGTTCCAATTCCATAGACTCATCAAATGATTCATCAATAATATCATCTTCAGAGCTGGCCAGATTAGATGGTCGTGAATTCTTTTTCCCCTGGTCCTTGTGGGTAATTCCTAATGCATACTGGGGTATGTCCTCTTCAGAGTCTGATTTGTCCATCACTGCTTGTTCCAATAGATTTGTATTGGCTTCAATCTTACCAAATGACTGATATGGCTTGGCATATGAACCTATCAGTTTGGATCTCTTGTTGGAACCCGAAGATTCCGAGCCACTTGCTGGAGAAAGGCTGCGGTCGAACACCTCACCCTGTGTATGCTCGAGAAGGGCTGCAGGTGAGTTTGCCTTAAGTTCACGTTGAGCTCTCCTTCCACCCCTTGGTTCGGCCTCATAACTCCCCACGTGTTCACTGGAAGGTGGCAATTCCTCCGTTATAAACACATCCGACTGATTGGATTGATCGTTGATCTCTGAAACTTGCACTATTTCATTGGGGCGTTTGAATTGTATTTCCCGGACTGTAACTACTCTCTGTGCATGTGGTCTAGCAATGACCGATTCTTGGTCTGTATTGGAAGACGAGCTGTTCGACCTACTGCTGTCCGAGTGAACCTTCTGGATGCGTACAGTGTCTTGTCTCGCAATGTACTCTCCTTCTTCTGCATCGGAATCAGTCTCTGACGAATCAGAAGAATCGGATGGAGATTTAGGTATCACAGACAAAGATCCACCCTTTGTTGAAGTAAGGCTCTTGCGTTGTTTCGGCTTGGGCTTCGGTGGTTGTGGCGTACTAGTAGTATCTGTTTCTTGCTGGAACAAGGCCAACTTCTGGGAAAAGCTTTTGTACTGAGGTGACCGGTTTGGAGAGAAGTCGGGAGATATCTCATTGTTTTCTCCCTCATCTGGTTTAGAGTTTACTGCTCGCGTAATATGGAGAGGTTTGGCGGGTCGGGCCTTGGGCGCAGGTCTGGAAACAGATAACGTACCTTCTTCTTCTTCCTCCTCTTCTTCTTCTTCACTGGAATGTTCTTCCATCTGTTCTATAGTGCAGTTGGTTGCCTGTACTATGGCATCTCGTATGGTGCTTCTAACGAAGTCGGACTGCGTCCCAATTGACACCCTACTCTGTTCTACATCCTGTTCTGTTGTGTCCATTGTCATGGTCCCATTGATGATTCCGCTGATCTCATTTTGGGAATAATCCATGGTTTGTGTCTGATCAACAGGAAGCGCATTCCTTTGTTGGTTTTCTAAATCTTTGTCCTTTTTCTGCTGCTGGAGTTCATTTAATCGTCGATCTTTCTTGTCTTTAATGACTTTCAGAAAATCCTCTTGATTCATGTACACGATTTCGTCACTGGCTTTATCCTGGCGTTGACGCTTAGGTAAAGGTGGCGGTTGGTCATCGTCTTGTGGTTTGTGCTTGTGATCTGATGGATGTTTTACTTCATGACCTTGTTGCTGGGTGTCCACTGCTATTGTGATAGGCCCACCAGTGTACTGCACTTCAATCATGCCTGGTTTACCAGGGATAGAGTGCACTTGTATACCACCGTCTTCAACACGGCTGCTTAAGCTACCTTGACTTGCTGATTGCAATCCACCTTTACTCGCTTTATAACGTTGGCCTTTTGTGTCGTCCCCGCGAGCCACTGGACCTTCCATCTGTGTTTTCCTCCCTTGCTTTGTTTGCTTGTCAGTCTTCTTTGGAAGATTGACGTAAATATGCTCCTTGTCGTCCGACATGGGCTCCTCTTCCTCCTCGTCACTACTTTCTGTCTCACTGTCTTCTTCTGAGGACGATTCAGATGTCGATTCATCCTCTTGTGTCGCCTTTGTGCGTGACTGACCCCTGCCATCTTTGCCTGCATTCTTTATATTCTGTCGACGAATTTGATCCCCTGTCAACACGTCATGTTTCTTGGACGGTACTTGAGGGTATGGTCTTTTAGCAGGCACGGTACCCATTTTGACATATTCCTGTGTGAAAGTGGATTCTGTATTTGTGCTAATAAAACTATTAGTCTCATCCCAATTATCGTCCTCTCCTTCCAAGTACTCGCTAGACCGTCTGGCCCCAGGTTTTCCCAACTTAGATCTCTTCTTCACTTGCGTATACACGGGTATACTGTTTTCCCCTTTCTTACTGACGTCATTGCTCGCTTGTTTTGTCTGCTCTTTTGGTCGCAAGAGACTTTGTTGGAATGCTTTTTCTCGCTCTCTCAACTTGGCCTCTCTTTGCGCCAGCTCTCGTTCTCTCTGTGCTTGTTCTTTCTCGACCTTTTCCCTGGCGGCCCTTTCGCGATCCTTCAGCATCTGGTCTCGTTTAGCAGCTTCCTGTAGAGCTCTCGTGTCATCCACAAACACAGAGGACATGCTGGAAGTTGACCTCATACTTCTATCATGTCCATGGCTGCCGAAGCCAGTCGAATGAGAGGCGTTTGGATAACCACTGCTGACATCACCTCTTTCGTGAATGGCCGGCATCTGCTTGATGTTTCCCAGGTTAAAGGATATATCCAAGTCCCTCTGGAGGCTGAGTTGGGATGCATGTATAGGAGGTCTGGGCTTCGTCATGGCTGATTTCAGCATTTGTTTTGTGACTGGGTCGGTGTCGGGGGTGATATCTATTGGTTTTAAGCCCTCGTCGTTTTCAAGGAAAGGGTTAGCACCAAGACTTAGTAAAAGCTCCACTATTCTCTGGAAATGATTCATGGCTGCCAGATGGAGAGCCGAGTCACCGAAGTCATTCTTCTCGTTGATGCTCACGTGGTATTTCACGAGAACTTTGGCAGTGGCATAAAAGTAATCTTTCTCTCGCATGCGGTATGGATCATATGGGTTTAGCACCACACAGTGTAATGGTGTGTTGCCATCAGAGTCCTTCATGTTGACGTCAGCTTTGAACTGATCGACCAATGACACGAGCGTCTCGACGTGACCCTGCTCGGCCGCCAGGTGAATGGGCGCCTTCTCGCGGTCATCCTGGTAACACGGGATCTTAATGTTTGTATTACCGATGTCTCTAGTACAGAAGACCTGTACCAGATGAATGTGACCCTCCCTGGCGGCGATGTGCGACGGAATCAGACCGTACTGGCCTTTCTGGTAGGCATCTGCCTGTGATTTGAGGAGAGTTTTCACGATCTGTAGGTGTCCGTAGAGTGTGGCTGTGTGGATGGCAGCATTTCCCCGACGGTCTGGAATACTAGGATCCGCGCCTTTATGGAGTAGCATGCGCACCATGACACGATCAGCCTTCTTGATGGCGATGAGCAGAGGGGTTTCTTGGTTGTGGTCGGCGATGTTGGGGTCCGCGTTAGCGTTCATCAAAACCTCGACCGTATCATAATAAGCCAGATCGACAGCTATATGCAGCGCTGTCACAATCTCACGACGTTTGCTGCTGAAGATCGTATGATGCACGAAGTTGGGATCAGTGCCTCTATCGACCATGTATTTCAAAATACGTGGGTCTTCCAACCGGGCTGCCAAGATGAGTGGACAGGCGAATTTCTTCGTGGGTCTATGTTTTATATCCGTCACGCATAGTTTGGCAATCTTAGCGCTAGAGCGCAATTGTTTCTCAACTATAGACCTTAGAAGATTAAGGTCATTTTCTCGGATCGCATTCAGGATCTCTGTCCCATAATCCTTAATGAGCGTGGCGATCCCCATGTTGTATGGATGGCGCTTATAAACTCGGGGGTTGGCAAAGATTGGGTTTCTGAAAGAAAAAAATATATATAAATAGGTTATTTCCGCTTGATAGAACAATAATTATTGTGATTAGATGTATGACAGGGACTACACGTCTTCAGCACAGAAACCACCAAGCACTAAGTAATACTGTTGAGTCATAGGAACGATAACTCCAGGTGAGATAATCTTATCATACAGGCGTAACAAGGTAATATACGTAATAACTCCATGCCATCATTTAATTGACCCATTTTATATATTTAAGAAGGCATGCTGGTAGCAGGTGGTTGGACGTTAAAGCGGGTCCCGGTTATGTGAGTGTGACATGGTTGAAAATATAGCGGGATAATTTTATGTATATTGACACTCTCTTCTCTGCATCATAACGTTGTGAAGGGTTCACATGACCTTGGCGACGATGGACGACAATAAGACCAGTTGAGCTCAGTTATACAAGCCTTTGATATGATCAACCCGCCACGGAGTTGTCTGGTTTAAAGGGCACGGTGCCCGCCAACGATTCTTTATATAGCACTGCTTTAAGAAGCAAGAAATGCGGGCCAAATATTTACACCTGGGCTGAATTCCTCCCTGAGCGAACGCGCCTTGATAAGCTCTATTGCGAAGTGGGTCAAGTCGAGCCGATAACAAGCTGACAGCTATTACCGCGATGAGAGGCATCGAGAGGTGGGACTCGATTGTAATGACAAAATGGTGGACCGCGTTGGGTGGTTATTAAACCAAATTATGTGGCATTATGGCTACAAAGTGACATCGTCATAATCCCATCCGACCCCACGTTGCGCACCCGTAAAAAATGTGCCCCTATAGTATTACTATACAAGATAAGGACTTTTGACGCCTAACATTTTGTCCTTGAAATTGTCTCTAGCCGGTGAATCATCCATACGTTATACACCCGGTGATTCTCTAAATAACCATGTTGGTTTGATATTTATCCGATTCGTGGTCACCGAGATATTGCATCTCAGACATGACAAAACTGCAACAGCGAAAAAGTGTTGAGGAACCAGTTGGGACCGTTATCAGCGATGTGACGTCACACAGCCCTATTAAAGAGGACATCCGTACACCACTGACTGATGTGGTTTGTGGTCAGCCATACACCACTGCCTGAGGTGGTATGTGGTCAGCCATACACCACTGACTGAGGTGGTATGTGGTAGGCCATACACCACTGACTGAGGTGGTATGTTGGAGATGGTGTGGTAACTTTAGTCACGACCAGACATCGCTTACTTGAGTGCATGTCAATGCTTACCGGAACTGGTACATAATGTAAGGATAGCAGTAATATCGCCGACGGATCGATCCCGCGGTCTGCCTCTTCCTCTTCAACGTTCTCGTATCCCTGAGCTTATTGCTATCCATATCCATGGTGACACGGTATCTTATCCCTTGGTATATATCACAAGATGGGAACTAAATGTCATTCATCTGTTTACGACACAGCGTTGTCTGTTCCTATGTTTACAAATACCAGGTGAGTTATTCCAGGTATAAGTGCTCCTCCAGCGAGGGTCCTTTAACTTTCTCTCCGGAAACAATATACGACACTTGTTTAAGGCGATAAAGTGAAGACGGCAAAACGCAAACAAAGACAGCCGGAGCGAAAGAGCGCCTTGGACGACCGTTAAAAGACACAGCTGTTTTACAAGCTGAGCCCAACGACAGTGAGGGTTCGTTGTTGAACCTTTTACCGGGGAGTGTTCGGGTGAGACATGAATCTCAGGTGAGGATATATATCTCAGGTGATTCGAGGCGGTAGCTGTTTATGGAAACCTGGCGTGGGGTGACGGAGTGCCCGCGGGAGAAGTCAGTGGGGGTTATCCGAGCGCGGTGATCACATAGTTCACGGCTGGGTTCCAACCCGATATATCCTGTTATTGACGTTTCTCAGCTGCTATTCACGTACAGTCACATAAGACGTGATATACACCTGTCTGGCCTGATTAAGCCGGTATTACCGAGCGGAACACCTCCTCGACGTCACTGACGTCATCTATAGTTATATCACTGGACTCCTTGTATGAACTCCACACACGGCCGAACTTCCTATTCACATACCGTTCAACATCGACCACGAGTGAGGCCAGATATCGGCCCGTTCTTTCGATACCATTTTCTCGGTATACTTTCGTAACGCTGGCAGTGGCTTGTACATTTGTCTAGTGACATCGATTGTCCTGCGCTGTGTGTGTAACACAGGTGGCCCGTGTCACTTCCCACTACCTCACTGCACTTTGCTCTGTCGATGCAGTTGGTCGGTATTCCATACCGATTGCATTACTCAATTGATGGTACCCCGTGCCTACCACTAATGCTGGTATTATAGCCTGCTGTGGACATGACAGAGACCTATCGCACGACAACTGCGGGCACTGTTTGTTGCCGGTACTCGAGAGCGTCCACTTCAGACAGATTCCATCGACAAGTGTCACGTCAACTGGTCATCCTTAACTCCACCCGCGAGCTCCACATACCTGAGATCTATAAGCAGCCAAATGCATCATTTATCGCGATCCATCGCCTTAACCCTCATATGGGCCCCGCGCTACCTAACGGCACGTTCGACCGCATTGCGCGCTATGATCATGCTACCTGTTCGGGTCGCTCATCAGAGATCTCCGCAGGTAAATAACACAGCGACAAACAAAAAATCGTCGCGTCCTTAACCTGGGTCGTGCCTTCCATGCGCGTCATCTGGCAAGAAGCCAGCTGATGGCAGACTCGCGTTACGTCAATGCAGGCGTTGTTTACCCGTGGAGACGAAACCCAATCAATGCCACACCTCAAGGCAATAGTAACCGTCCTCAAGGATGAAGTCATTGAGTGACTTAAAGCAGTTATGCCCTGCTAATGACCCCGTGGGAACTGCTTGACCCACCAAGACCATAGATTGTAAACCACACAGAAAAGTAATAAACACACGAGAGTGTTAAAAGATATCTGACGGTAAGAGATCATAACGCTCTTAGTCATAACGGTGAACCAATTTGAAGGAAAATATATTCGCCACGCGCAGCCAGTTATCCTCACGCGTTATCACCGATCCAAAGTACAATATAAGTACTGAACAACTAGGCACATACCCAACTCACGTATACAATCGTACATTACACACAAGAACAAAATCTACTTGATGTACAACAGCCTGACAGCTCAAGTGGATGCCACCCGTCAATAACCCCAACAAACGCCTTCAACAAACCCAGCCTCACCGACGCCGCCTCAAATCCAGGGTACAAACACATATTAATATGCCTGTCATATATACATGGAATGTTAAAAAGTGCTGCACCTCCTCCCATTAAGCAGTTAGAGCAATCTTGAGACATGTTAGGTCTACACCCACCAGTATCGACTCCCAACACGTAGCGCCCCCTTCTGGCATGTGTACTCCTAAATAACTCGATCTGAAAGCAAACATGGCAGATATATACTCATTTATGGTTAATTTATTAGAGAACACCAGCAAGGGAAGATAATCATCATATTTCTGCAGCCTTTGATAAGTATTAACTCATGATTGCATTTGCTCAAAAAAACCATACCCAGTGATGAGAAGACTATTATAGAGGCTGACACCATTATTGTCCCTAAAAGAGTTCAGATACATAACTTGCCATGCACTCTTCCTTCTGTTCAATCACTGACCCTTTCCCACCCCCAACCGCCACGCCATCCTTTGCACCCCACCACCCATGTTATTGCTGGTACACCCCTATCAATCACACATCAATGATGCTGTAATTGAGGTAGACACAAAATGATCAAGCTATTCACTAGAAAGTTCATCTGCACCCCAACATCCACCCCCTCACCCAAACAGCCTAACTGAGGATGCTGTAACACGACCTTATTGGATCAACACACCTGTACCAGCCTCAAGTGGTAAATCTATACACCTGTATCAGCATCAGATAGTCAATTAAAACACCTGTACCAGCCTCAGGTGCTCCATTCACACACCGGTAACAGCCTCAGGTGCTTAATCCACACACCTGTATCAACATCAGGTGCTCAATCCACACACCTGTATCAACATCAGGTGCTCAATCCACACACCTATATCAACATCAGGTGCTCAATCCACACACCTGTATCAACATCAGGTGCTCAATCCACACACCTGTATCAACATCAGGTGCTCAATCCAAACACCTGTATCAGTATAAGGTGCTCAATCCAAACACCTGTATCAGCATCAGGTGCTCTATCCACACACCTGTATCAGGTGCTTGACCCACATACAAGGATAATGTCAACAACCAATCTAAACAGAGAACATGTCAACAACCAATAAAGACAGGGACAGTGTCAATAATAAATAAAGACAGGGATAATGTCAACAACCAAACTAGAGAGGGATAATGTCAATGATCAATCTAGACAGGGACAAAGTCAACAACAAATTCAAACAGAGATTATGTCAACAACAAATTCAAACAGAGATAATGTCAACAACAAACCTAGACAGGGATAATGTCAACAACAAACCTAGACAGGGATAATGTCAACAACAAACCTAGACAGGGATAATGTCAACAACAAACCTAGACAGGGATAATGTCAACAACAAACCTAGACAGGGATAACGTCAACAACAAACCTATATATGGATAACATCAACAACAAACCTATATAGGGATAACGTCAACAACAAACCTATATAGGGATAACATCAACAACAAACCTAGGGACAGGGATCAACAACGTCAACGTCAACAACAAACCTAGACAAAATGTCCTAGACAGGGATAATAAACCTATATAGCGTCAACAACAAACCTAGACAGGGATAATGTCAACAACAAACCTAGACAGGGACAAAGTCATTGCAAATTCAAACAGATAATGTCAACAACAAACCTAGCCTGGCACGAGATAGTAGCCACAGGAGACATTAATATAAAACTTCCTCTTACATGGGACTACATGAGCATTTCTTGGCATCGTGTCTAATGGTAGGTGTTTAGATATTTAATTTAATGTTTACCCAAGGAATTTAAGAGTTTGTATCAGCCCAAACTAAAGGACTATGATGACAACAAGGCTACTGAGTACTGTGGGACAGAGAGTACACACCCGAGTGACATCGTATGTCTGTAATCAATCCAGGCCTCAAAAAGCCACATCACAGCTCAAGTTACGGATGATGGTCTCTGGAAACTGCACTTGGGGACACAATGGTGATACTAATAGCATTGAGGCGACAGTAAAATAGTCATCAAAGAAACTCACATAATTCTAACCAACCACATGGCTAGTAAATTTACTATAACCCAGCTGATTAAGTCATCCAATGCGACATTGACGAGGACCCTAACGTCGATACAACAGGGGAACATTCTGCTGAATCCACACTACATCGACTCCATTACATCAGCTCACCCAGCCAGCACCGACTCACTCGGCCAGCTGGGAATTCCCAAAAACATACCATGAAATTGCCTCATGACAGACACATCGAACTATTGTTAGAAATATCGGGGTCAAAACAACACTAGACTAGACCTCGCCAAATTTTCACCCCGACTCAGATTAGCACTCGGAACATGGTTAGTGTGAACGTGTATCATTCGGTTGATGGCACGCAGTAGCCAAAGCGAACCATTCGCGTTTATTTACTTGTTGTGAAACTCACCACTTTCGATGTCTGCGGTCCGGTTTAAAGTCCTGGACATATTTGGAGTTCCGTATGACCCAGTAAATTATCGTCGATGGGCAATCAACATATCCCACAATGCAGTGCGCGCCCAGGTAACGTCAGGCAGGTGTGCTTATTTCCATATTCGGTCATCTCCGGCAACTTTCGGCCCTCGCCGAGGTCTCGGCGGGCTCCGAGCTAGATCGATACGAGCAGAACGTCTTGACGACTAAATGGCTCCACCGTTCACTAACTAATATACCCAAGATGCCTAAGTGATTTTTAATATATATGATCTGAACTCGGATCTGAAGGAGAAAATTGAACTAGTTATACAGGGTTACCAAGTGTGACGTCATATCGCTGATTACCGACTTGACTGGCTCCCTCACACATTTTCTTTGTAGTATTCTTGTAATATCTGGAAGCAATATATTGGAGACCACGAATAGGATAAATATAAAATTTATATGTTTTTTTTAAAAGAATGATCGGGGCTGTCACATACTAATGATTGATCAGTACGAAACATTAATAAAGACCAAATGCTAGTCGTTAAAGGTCGATTTCTTGTACAGCGATATTTTGGGGACCCACTGTTTGTCGGTCCAGTCTCACGCTGTTCTCAGCTTTTGCCGACGCAGTGAGGGGTTGGGACGAGATTATGACGACGACACTTCGTAGCTCTTGCTTCACCCGCTAAATTTGTATTCTTGCGTCCGCGCGTATCTGGTGTTTTGGACACACTGACCCGACTTGTCGAGTTCAGATAGAGCATTATGTCATTGGAACTGTAGCATTAGCATCACAACCTGACTGATATCCTGCTCTGTCACCAACGTTATGAATTCAACGAGCAATTCATGTTTTGAGTTTTTATTATCATTTTCATTGAGGGGATGGTGATGTGTTAGTGTTTGTTGTCAGCTGCAGTCAGGAAACAGTGATGTGTAATTGTTTGTTATCAGTTACAGTGAGGGATGGTGATGTGCAAGTATTTGTCATCAGTTAGTCAAGAAACGGTGACGTGTTAGTGTTTGTTATCGGTTACAGTCAAGGAGCAGTGATGTGTAAGTGTTTGTTGTCAGCTGAAGTCAGGGAACAGTGACGTGTAAGTGTTTGTTATCAGTTACAGTCAGTGAGCAGTGACGTGTAAGTGTTTGTTATCAGCAGTGATGTGTAAGTGTTTGTTATCAGTTACAGTCAGTGAGCAGTGATGTGTAAGTGTTTGTTATCAGTTACAGTCAGTGAGCAGTGATGTGTAAGTGTTTGTTATCAGTTACAGTCAGGGAGCAGTGATGTGTAAGTGTCTGTTATCGGTTACAGTGAGGGAAACAGTGATGTGTAAGTGTTTGTTGTCAGCTGAAGTCAGGGAACAGTGACGTGTAAGTGTTTGTTATCAGTTACAGTGAGGGGATGGTGATGTTTTAGTGTTTGTTATCAGTTACAGTGAAGGAACAGTGATATCCAGGCGCGGAAGTAGACAACATTCCGTGCTGCAGCCGACCAAAGCTGCAACCACTAGCGGACAGCGCAAGTTGTCTCGAGCGGAGTTTGATAATGATATCACATCCGGAAAATCCATCAAGCCGCTTGACCAAAGTAAGAACCTCGCACAAACAATTCGTCTACCATAATAGCAATCCTAAAATAACTCCAAATTGTTGAAAGCCGCTATCTCTTGAAAACATCGAGAAACAATGGTAATCTGACACAGCCTCTCGCAACCAAGTGTCTGGTCATGTACAGATGTATTCAAGATCTACTGCGCCGACCACACGTACATAACGATGAAGATGTGTATGGAGAGCAGTGTAGAAGATATACTGAACAACGCCTATAGCAAGCTGGGTCTAGGCGAGGACCTCGTGCTCTGTGAGGTCAAGTCGAACGGGGGTAATCACGTTACAACCTCAGTCTAGTTATTGTGAGAAGAAGCTGGGTGAGAGATGTTAACCTTGACCCCGTAACTATGATGCTAATTGATGATGTCGTTCATTTCGTGTTTTCTTGTTGCTCACCCAGAGCGAGTGCTGTTCAATGAAAACGACCTGAGTGTTACGACTGGACTGAGTATCAACGGACGGCTGTTTGTGGCACCCAGGGAACACCTCGATTCTCTGGTGACTTGATTCATGAATTGTTTAATAATGCTGCCATAACGCTCTTTAAAACTGTAACTGGCTCCGTCCTGGCATAATTTGATTCAAAACATCATTTTCTCAATAACTTACAGACACCACTCGCTGAACAGGAAGGACCGGAAATGGGTACAGCGTCTGTATTTGAGTTGTTTAGTTCCCGCGAGGTGGCGTATCAACTCACATTGTATGACTGGGATCTGTTCAATTCTGTCCATGAGGTACGCGTGTTTTGCCAATGCTTTATTTATGATAGCACGTTTGTGAACAATTGACCCATGAATGGGACACATTTCTTGTTACAGTATGAGTTGATATACTTGGTGTTCGGGCGACATAATTTTGGTCGGATCACTGCCAATTTGGACGTCTTTCTACGCTGCTTCAATGAAGTGCAATACTGGGTCGTCACGGAAATGTGCCTTACTCCGGCCGTTGGTAAACGTGTCCAACTGCTCCGGAAATTCATCAAGATCGCAGCATAGTAAGATGGCATTGTCTTCTTGTTGAGTCTCAGATGGGATGCCTGTGTATTGCTTTTCACTCGGCTTCTGTGTGTGCGTATATGACGAGTCCTTGTTTTGATTTTGCAGCTGTAAAGAATCCCAGAACCTGAACTCTTTCTTCGCCATTGTGATGGGTCTAAGTAATATAGCTGTATCCCGACTCTCTCAAACGTGGGAGGTGAGTACTCACACAATCACTCAGCCTGCCACTGATACTCACACCCACTGAGGTATGTACTCACCCATATCACTCACCGATTGAATCACTCGCTCACCCATTGGATCAATCACTCGCCCAATTATACATCCGGTAAGTCCTTTATCCACCAACTTACTCATGTAACGACATTCTCACTCTTCCACAAGCCCACTCACTCACTCATGTAACGACATTCTCACTCTTCCACAAGCCCACTCACTCACTCATGTAACGACATTCTCATTCTTCCACAAGCCCACTCACTTACTCATGTAACGACATTCTCACTCTTTCACAAGCCCACTCACTCATGTAACGACATTC
Source organism: Urechis unicinctus (assembly GCA_034190875.2). Taxonomy (NCBI): domain Eukaryota; kingdom Metazoa; phylum Annelida; class Polychaeta; order Xenopneusta; family Urechidae; genus Urechis; species Urechis unicinctus. Next base: position 23,070,259 of record CM067349.1, on the reverse strand, counting down.
TCACTCTTCCACAAGCCCACTCACTCACTCATGTAACGACATTCTCACCCTTCCACAAGCCCACTCATGTAACGACATTTCTCACTCTTCCACAAGACATTCTCACCACTCACTCACTCATGTAACGACATTCTCACTCTTCCACAAGCCCACTCACTCATGTAACGACATTCTCACTCTTCCCCAAGCCCACTCACTCATGTAACGACATTCTCACTCTTCCACAAGCCCACTCACTCACTCATGTAACGACATTCTCACTCTTCCACAAGCCCACTCACTTACTCATGTAACGACATTCTCACTCTTCCACAAACCCACTCACTCACTCATGTAACGACATTCTCACTCTTCCACAAGCCCACTCACTCACTCATGTAACGACATTCTCACTCTTCCACAAGCCCCACTCACTCCATTTATGTAACGACATTCTCACTCTTCCACAAGTCCCACTCACTTACTCCCTCCTCCCCACTCATTCACTCACCCATTTCATAAGCTAATCCACTTCCGCGCAACCCATTCACTCGGCCCTTCGCTCCCTTGTTTGTCTGTAAATTTTGATTGACTCACCCACACTCTCATTCTCGCATTCACAAGTCACGCACATTACTTAGACTCTTCACGTGCCCATTCACTCAGATACGCACCCTCCCCACTCATTCACTCAGATACGCACACACCCCACTCATTCACTCATGTAACGACATTCTCACTCTTCCACAAGCCCACTCACTTACTCATGTAACGACATTCTCACTCTTCCACAAGCCCACTCACTCATGTAACGACATTCTCACTCTTCCACAAGCCCACTCACTCACTCATGTAACGACATTCTCACTCTTCCACAAGCCCACTCACTTACTCATGTAACGACATTCTCACTCTTCCACAAGCCCACCCACTCACTCATGTAACGACATTCTCACTCTTCCACAAGCCCACTCACTTACTCATGTAACGACATTCTCACTCTTCCACAAGCCCACCCACTCACTCATGTAACGACATTCTCATTCTTCCACAAGCCCACTCACTCATGTAACGACATTCTCACTCTTCCACAAGCCCACTCACTCACTCATGTAACGACATTCTCACTCTTCCACAAGCCCACTCACTCATGTAACGACATTCTCACTCTTCCACAAGCCCACTCACTTACTCATGTAACGACATTCTCACTCTTCCACAAGCCCACTCACTCATGTAACGACATTCTCACTCTTCCACAAGCCCACTCACTTACTCCCTCACGTACCCATTTATAAGCTAATCCATCCGCGCACCCATTCACTCGGCCCTTCGCTCCCTTGTTTGTCTGTAAATTTTGATTGACTCACCCACACTCTCATTCTCGCATTCACTCAGTCACGCACTTACTTAGATACTCGCGTGCCCATTCACTCAGATACGCACCCTCCCCACTCATTCACTCAGATACGCACACACCCCACTCATTCACTCAGATACGCACCCACTCCACTCATTCACTCAGATACGCACCCACACCACTCATTCACTTAGATACGCACCCACCCCACTCATTCCTTCAATCATTCCACTGACACAAGATTCTTGTTATGGCTTCAGAAACTACCTAATAAGTTTAAGAAGACGTTCGCTGATTTTGAGATGTCTATGGACCCATCTCGTAATCACCGTGTATACAGACTCTCTGTTGCTAAGATGCAGCCTCCCATCATTCCATTCATGCCACTCCTCATGAAAGGTAACTATGGAAACACTTTCATATAACAATTGGAGATAAATGTACAATGGTCACTACCGCGACGTGACTCCTCTCGTGTAGTTATCCCTCGGTTACTAAATGCAATATAAAGATAAAACGAGACTTTAGCCTCCGATCAAATCTATTTCGGTTCAGGGTCGCCGACGAAAGTGAAGATATCAGATCACTCGGCGATACGCTGGCAATTTCTCATATCGAATGTGTTGTGCATACCCTAAAGGATGCCAGGAAGAATAGCAAGTCATGCACTTCATTAGACTAAAGCAACGACACTAGTACTCTCTGCGTCGTTATAAAGTCACACAAGTGCTTTACTCGTGTCTTCCGTCTGACACATTATACTGCTGATAATAATTGACGGCCATCTTTTATATCGCCGATGTTGTCAATCGGAACTTGGAAGCCTACGTACGACGAACAAGTTGTACTGAGACACGAAGCGCTGCCATGTAGTCCCGATAGAGCGATTAGCTATTCGCTACTGGTTATACATATCACCGAAATAACACATTCAAAGCCCATTATTTGTTTGCAGATATGACTTTTACTCACGAAGGAAATAAAACGCAGTTTGATGGACTTGTTAACTTTGAAAAGATGGTAAAGTCTTGCATCATATCTCAGAATCGTAATTCAGGCAGTGTTATCGCTTTTCTTGCTCTATTATATTCTAAAGAGAACTATGCTGGCTTTGATTTTTTTCACAGCACATGATCGCCCAGACACTGAGAACAATCAGAAGTTGCCGCAGCACAGCACTTAGTAAGCGTCTCTTGTAGGACCTATTTCCTGTAACGTACTCTCGTCATATTCCAGTCAATTTCTTTAAAGTGTCACATTAAAATGATATAAACAATATTTTGTACACTTTGCAGACATTGAACCTCCACCCGGAATTAAAAATATTCAGGAAGTTCGTCAGTATGTCCGGTAAGTCTATAAATAGACCAAACTTACTTGGTAAATCAATCAGTTATGGGGTACAATATGTAAAGAAATTATATTCCTTGCCAAGCGTGTGCAATGCAAGTTGATTATTTGATTTGTGCAGGCATCTGAAGGTTATTGATAACCAGAGAGTACTCACACAGCTCTCGCACAAACTCGAACCCCGCCGATCATGACGACCTCGACGTCATCGGATATTTAGGCTGCCGCTATGGGGTCAAGGTCATGACCTGGTTCTTCCAATCACGTGTCAGGACTTTGTCATCGTTTCATTTAAAGCTGTTGTCTGCATAAAAGACATTGGACTATCAGTACGATGCGAATTGCTACTCCCTGGTTCGTGATGCTTCGGTTCGACTACAAAATTAACAACCCGTCATCGTTATAGACGACAGGATAACACCCTCTAACGCTGATTCTTAACAAAGCACCGACCAAACGAGTGACCCTTCTCGGGTCACCTATTGTGCAACATATGAATAAAGAGCTGTTATATTTAATGCGCGTAAACAATTGTACGCCTAATAATTAATGAGCAAAATTATTTGTTTTAAAATAGGGCGCAAATTAATAGTGAATATAGCGACATTGTAACCCTAAGTAAAGGAAATACAACCGGCGTCTAGGTCGAATTACTCGACACAGACAAGTATTACCACTTTCATGTTACTTGTATGGCTGTTTCATCTCCTGTTGTTACCCCCTGCTCAGTAAAGTATTTAATTTTGATAAGACACTTTCTATGGGCGAGCACACTGCTACAGTATATCTACTTGACACGGGACCAATAGTTAGTCGATCAACTTACTATATTTCTTATAGGGACATATTTAGCGATCCTTTGGGAACTGTTTGCAATCGAGGTTTTCTTTGCGAGCTTGGCTAGCTGGTCTTTCGTCCATTCATTCCATGAAGCAATAACAAGGGAATGCCTGGTTGTTTTCATCCGTCACGAGTTTTTCTCTCTCCTCTAATTTTTCGGCTATTTATTTCTCTCTCCATGGCATCACCCTCTAACAACCTACCGCCATAACCTTTCGCGTCATCTTACCATTTTCTCCTATTTTCTTATTTATTTACTTTTCCCCATCGACGCTCACTTTCATTTACCTTTCCCTACTCATTCTCTCTCTCTCTCTCTCTCTCTCTCTCTCTCTCTCTCTCTCTCTCTCTCTCTCTCTCTCTCTCTCTCTTTTTTTTTTTCTCCCCCCCCCCCCCCCCCCTCTCATTTCCTCACGCACCCACTAAGTTTTGTTATCCACACACGTATAGGTAACAATCATGCACTTAATGTCATAAAACTTCCACCCGCTGTAATCGCATCGTATAGTGTTAGTTTATATAGGATACAAAAGGCGACGGTAAAACCGGACGCTTGAAGTCTTGGCGAAATAATTACACCCCTACGCCCCCCCACCCCAATAGCCTTTTATGAACGTTTTTACACTGAGCTAAACATAGGCTCAGCTGACATTGCGTAATGTTACAATTTGATTATGTTGTGTGGGCGTGTTAACTGAGTTATAAATCACATGTTAAATGTAAATGATCTGATTTATTTACTTTGTCATCAATTTGGATGTTGAATAATGAATAAACTAATTTTAGTGTTCTATTTCGTTTGTGATGGTGTTTTCGTATTCGAATTGAAGGAAGAAATTTATCGAATGTGAAGTGTTCTGTTTCCTATGAATTCACAACCTAGGTATGTATTTTCATGCATATTTTACACGATATGTAGGTATTTCTATGGTTGAATCGATTAGCAAGATGCTTCATATAGAAAGTTGTTAAAAACCAGTCGGTTACAATGATTGACCCAATCCGATTATTGATCTAACTCTAACATGGATATAAATAAGCTGACCAATATAAATCTCCACATCTATTGACGGAGAATTTACGCTAAGTACACCTCAACCTTCATAACACAAACTTTCTAATCTTTTGAGTATGCCCACAAGCGGACACATGAGAATGGTGACCTACCATCGCACTGTGTGCATGTTGTCTCCCAGGTACAGCCTTAATCAAGCAGTACCGGTCGGTCAACAAGTGGCTTTATATTACGGATCTTCTCGATGTCACACTCTTAATGTAATCTAGTCAACTTGACTAACTTGGCTAGTCATATTGACTGTCCACCAAACGACTAATGTGTTAGTCAATTTGACTAATGAAGTTAGTCAAATATTGATTAGTCAAAATGACTAATCTACCTAGTCAAGTAAAGAGTGGTCAATATGACTAATCTATTAGTCACTATGACTATCTCATTAGTCACATTGACTATAGCGTAAGTAGTAATGACTATTGTACTTAGTCAGACCGACTAGAAGATTTGGTCAGTTTGACTATGAATGAAGGTCAGTTTGACTATGATTAAAGGTCGAACCAGTGTGAGAACCAGTGTAAAAACAAGTCAGACAACATAATATGCAAAACAAGTAGACTTTATTGTATATAAACACTTACATGCATGCCCTTGTTAATACTAGCCCTGACACAAAGAAGCTTCGCATCAACTGGGTCTTTAGCCTCACCATCAACGACCAGCATCACCTTCCGTACATAACGAAACGTCTTTTTGGTCGATAGGTGGTAAGGCACATAAACACATAAATGGCGGCCATCAGCATGCCCATGGCCATGACCTCTGTTACATCCACAGCTTCTCCAACAGATGTTATTGCTGGTGTCGTCGTCCTGCGTTGCGACATTCTAAAACACATAGTAGACTTATGGTTGAAGCTAAGCACTCATTAGTACTGATACCAACAATGGTACACGACAATACATACAAAAATACAGAAAACTATTTAATATTCTCACCTAATAGTATGGAGGCGATTGTCAGAAAATTTCAACTGAAGATTTCCAATTTCCTGCAGCAAACTGGTTAAAGAACCGCCGCAAAGGTCAAGCTTCCGGTATGCCGCGGCGCGCATCTGTGGTTATGTAACCAACCCTAGTGATCCGCGCATCGCGGTCTCCCAACAAAGAGAAGATAACGCTCTCAGGGTGGTCAAATTGACTAGGTAACTAGTCAAATAACACCTGACCAGCCTTGCTAGTCAATGTGACTATGTTGCTAAGTCGATTTGACCATGTGATTAGTCGTTACAGAGTTTGACTAACTTCGATAGCTGAGTGACCAGGTTAGCTAGTCATTTTGACTAGATTGGGTTAAGAGTGCACTAATGGCCATAGGTAACACGCGACGACCCCCGGATATAGTCTAAGCAGGGGTAGGGGGTGCTGTTGTGTTATCGTTTACGACTCTTGTGCCATATATTGCTATGTATATAGATCTCTGCTATACCTGCTGCTTATTGTATGTACTCATCCCTGACCTATATTATTACTGTCGCAACATCGATCAGTCCGTATAGCAATCCTAATGGCTCATTAACAGTTGTAAATTGGGCTGCTCGGATGAAGGTGTGATTAATTTAATTTAATATACATGATTATACATATTTTTTTGACATCGCAGCTTATTTAGTAAGGCAGTTGAATGAAATTTTGATATATTTGACGACAGGTGTCAGGTAAGCTCCGTGCGAGTTAACCAAGACCGGCCTCAACCCCCAAACACCCACCCACCCCCCCACCTATCCCACCGCTAGTTCCGTTTGACAGTGTAATGCTTACAACCACGCATCATCCACCACGAAGATTATTCGAGACAATATGACTGACCGCCTCGTTCTCATGCTATTACTGCATCTCGCTGGTTCCCCGCGGGGTACTGCATCAGCCACACCGGAAGCCTGTGGGGTAACGGCAAAGCAACTGTTCATTGTGAAGGAGTAACTCCCTCAAAACTTCCCTAGCCGCACTGAACACCTGATAATCGAATCATCGTTTTTATGAAAATTGCAAAACAATGCTTCGTGAAATACGCGGAACATAGGTTGATGTGATGCCTAATTACGTTTAACAGACTCGCCAAATAACTTAGCAACATGGCTACTGAACCTGTGACGTCATTCAGATGTGTTGGTGATATCAGAGTAATAGAAAACAGGGACTTGCAGGTCACCACTGACTGATGTCATGTACAAGAAATCCCTAATCTTGGCAGGGGCAAAATTGATACTCTAAACACTGACCAACCACCCAAAAAGTACCCCTTAACACCAACTGGACAAACCCCTAAACATGGACCATCTTCCAAACTGTAACCATAGACATCGAATAATCGCTAAAAAAACATACCCATTTACCATTTGGTGCTAAAAATAAACCCTAAACATTGGTCCGTGCGAGCCCAAAAAGTACCCTTTTCCCGCGTGTTTTGTTTGAACGGACATGGTTACACTTTTGTTTTCCAAGCCCCACCCGGGTATAAAACCCTACACATAGTGCCACTAGTAATCAACGGACACCGAATGGGCGATACCATTACAGCTCACCTCAACAGATCATAAAACGAAGGCGATACCCTTACAGCTCAACCCAAAAGTTCATAAAACAAAGGCGATACCATCGCAGCTCACCTCAAGGTTTTGATATCGGTAAATAATCAATGATTTCGTATTCGTATTCCAAGTAATGATTACTATCAATACACTTCCGCAACCAGACAAATATGTTTACCTAGTAAAAATACATCGTTAAGAAAATAGCAACAAATAGGAATCTCATTTCTGCTGCTTTTCGCATGATAAACAATTAACAGATTAAAATTTATTACAAGAATAAAACATTATGTTCATGGTTATAACATTGTATTAAATTACACATTGAGAAGAATCCCAGAGCCATTATTCATGCTACATTGGCCGAGTGTTTGAAACACTATGAAATAGGCATGCTAAAATATGTTAGTTTATCTGTAACACTCCACAAACTGTTGTGACAAAACATGTACCAGATTCACACATTCTTTATGCCATCGAAATCTTGTTTTCTATTTTGAATTGATCAAGTCTTCGGGTTGGTTTAAGGGATCGCTTCCTTAAAAAATAACCTGATAAATCCCAAGTCGCATCCCAGCGGACAGGGGACGCTGCTGTTTATGGTCGTATATTTTGGCTCAAATGAGCCCTCTTATTGCAGCCATAAGCTCTGTGTTTCGTTCAGGGTATTGACCAATTGAACAATGGTCATTCCAATGGCGTTTACATTCAGGGCAGCCTATTTTCCTTCATGATTAGGGCCTCTTTTTCAGCATTTATTCCGGTGTCAAGTGATGAACTTATAACACATCCTTATTTCCCATGTCAAGTGATCATGTAATAACACAGCGTTATTAAGTTATAATCTCTGCCAAGTGATCATGATGATAACACAGCGTTATTTTCCCAATTAAGTGAGTGATTGCGGGCGCTGAAACGCCGTGTGCACCCGGCTCAATGTGTTTCTGTGCGAGTCGGAACAGGATCCGTTTCGCATGACCTCCAATAACCACGTGTAGTTTCTTGAGAATGATAATGGTGTTGCGGTATCCAGGTACAACAGAACTCCTACGATGAACCCTATCGTAAACATGAAACACAAAAGTAACAGATCGCGTCGAGATTCTCCCATTCTCCAGCATGTATATATCTAACCAGTATAAAATTGAGTAACGTGCACCTCCTTACGTGATGTAGATGACTCTATTGGATAGTAACATCTGTTAACATGGGTAATATTGATCGTTTTAACTTACAACTGCTAATCATCCATATGGCTGATTTGTGTGAATCGACCAGTTTAATATCAAGCCCCGCCCCCTCAAATTCAATACCCAATGGTGACCCCAGCCACTCTTACCCCCGGGGTTCCGGATGCAAGAGGGGCTGTGTAACACACAAGTGTTGTGCCGTTAAACCCTATACTTACCTTACCACACCCAGCCCCTCTTTATCCCAATGCTTTATATGATGTAGGGAGTAGCGGTCCAAAAGCCCGCCCTACCCCTTCGATGGGCTCCTTGGTTTTTACCTGGACACCCCAATTATCAATGCTAGACCAGCCCTCTAGGGGGCCCCTCCCCCCTCGCCCCACCCCTCCCCACCCCACACCTAGAGCTGATGACAATGTTCATAGTTATGAGTATATGTTCTGAAAGCCTAATATCTAATTGAGCGTTCTCTATGTACTTGATAGCCTGTTATGGGTGTGTTGTATCTAGAAGATGCTCACGATACACACTTGCGATGAGGGAGAACTGGTTGTTGTCAACCTATGAATGATCTAGAATGAACACATACATGTTAGCTAGAAAGAGCTGCTTATCGTTTGTACTCAAGTAAAAGTAACCGGCGGATGCATAAAAATCAACAGGAAACCTAGAGACGTTATCTCGGTTGTTTAGGAAACTGTATAACATTGTCATGGAAAGAGATGTGTCGAGGAACATATTTTGTACGAGCAACGAACAAGTGTCGCTGTCTAAATATCAACAGTCTGATCCCATGAGGAAATCCCTGCGGGTTTGATCATTGTAAACCTCATCGTCTGCGACAGGGATAACATTGCAACATTGCTGCGTCAATGCTGGTAGGGTACGCATAGTGTGACATGTCTTTGCACCAGAAATGGATCAATGCATAAAAAAGGCTCACCGGAACACGCCCCTTGTCATGACGGATTTCCCAACACCGACACCCCTCCAACTCTAGGTGAGTCAATGCTTTAAGGTACATACAGAACACCCAATCAGAGACAGGCTATTGTAGCATATTCCCATATGCACTATAGGCAAATATTGCCACTTGGATGACTTAGTTGTCAATTTGCTAGCTGAAACTCAGCCTCTCTGGGATGTTGTGAGCTCTTAAGGTGCTAACATCAGAAAACCAAACCAAACGGTAGCGATGAATTGACAAGCCCAGTGATTCGCTACAAGCAGGAGACTGTGCTTCCTTTATCAACGTCCTTGCGTTCTCTGAGAGCAACTTTATATACTCAATGTTACGAAACTCCCAAGTTGACGTGGAACGTAAACGCCATGACGCCGCAGTTGGGCAGCTTCAGTCTGTGCAGGCGGCATGGGCCAAAAAGCGAACTTAGTGGCTAGACTTCTCAACGAACAGCTCCGCCACCAGGTACATGCCTAAAGCTCTTTCCAGGATTCCAACGACGCCATGCTCAGGTACTCCCTGGTCACAGGGAAAGCCGTCAACCCATTAGAGCATGAACCTCAGCTTTCAGAATTCTATGTGCCGTCCGATGACCAAAAGGGACATGAGGTGACGTTCGTTATCCTGGGCATGGCTGCGACTGGCCTGGTTGTCTATAGGCTCGCCAGGTAATCCGAAAACACTGCGTTTCATAACTGTCATAGGACAGCAGTTTGAGGCATATACAAACAGTGTTTTGAGGTTTAGGCACTGACTTCTTTGAGGGTCATTTGAGGCTCCTGCTGAAATACATGGATCACACTACTTATCGTATGCAAACAATCTTCTATACCCCTAGGGCTATTGGAAGGGCATTACAGCCATCAAGAACCCTGTCTGCAGCAGCCACGAGCGTTTCTGAGGAAGTTGTCCGGGGTTGGCTTAAAAAGCAGGCCATTTGGCAAATCTACCTGCCAATCCCCAGACACATTCTTGAGTAAAAAAATTACGTTTCTGTGCTTATGATGTTCACCAACTCTCCTGTTTCTTGTCCATAACAACTTGAAACGCCGGACTTACAAGTATTCCCTCGCAGTAGTGGTTATGGCCTCACGCTACAAAACGGCAGAGCCATTGACTACAAAATAGGCTAAAGAGGTTACAGATGCACCTGGAAGGATATACAATCGTGGACCACTACATTGGCCCTAACTTCTGCAGGTTGACCCCGGACGGGAGTTCATGGGCGCAGTGAGGCAGCTGCTTGTCTAGCATCAAGCGTGGCCGTGTGGATGTCCATCGGGACTAGACTTTTCTGGATCGCATTCACCACACTTGCAGAGCGGCTCTTTGGACACCAGTTTACGACGGAGTTGAAACTTCCACCTGGGTTATGATCAATTGAGTGGGTTTTTCGGCTGCAAGTTGTTGTCTATGCAATAATCATTGAAGTGACCCACTTTGACTGGAAAAAAACCCAAAGATGGCATAAAGGCACATGCAGTTGCCCAAATTCCCCTTCCCGTGGTTCCAGGACGCTTGGTCACACCTGGACACCCCTATGATCAATGCTGGACCAGCCCTCTAGGGGGCTCTCCCCCCTCGCCCCACCCCTCCCCACCCCACACCTAGAGCTGATGACAATGTTCATAGTTATGAGTATATGTTCTGAAAGCCTAATATCTAATTGAGCGTTCTCTATGTACTTTATAGCCTGTTATGCTCTTATGCATGTCGAGGGCTGCAAATACTGAGTCGTTCATTTTCCATAGGAGATTTAGGTAGTCTGACAACAATTCCTTTTGTACTGCCACTCTTTTAGGGGGTGGGGAGAGGGTACTCATTGTGAGCAGCGTCTACCTCAAGTATGTACCCTGTCTCTGCATCATCAGGATATGTTTGTATAGTATTTCTCGGGGTGTCCGGGTCTGCCAACAACTCTATTGACCATGCTGGCAGGGGCAGACCATTGCCCATCCATACAGGTTGTTCGCATCAAGGTACTTGATATAGCTTGTTGTCTCATCCGTATCAAAGCCCCGTACATGTGGGTTGTTGGACTTACTTAGAGGCCATGCTTATCACTCCATGTAGTCCCTTCTCAATGAACAGGTGCTGGTCATAGTCAGTCAGCAGTTTCAGGTCTACGTCTGTGCTTTTCAGGAGAGCATTCCTTGACTGTCCTGGACAGGTGTAGTAGTGGGCTGGGTCTAGGCCCTACTGTCGCAGGCAGGTTTCACGGAAGATCTCATATACTGCTAGGAACTCATAGGGATAGACGCCCTTTCTCAGGAGCAGCTGCCGCATTGTTATGTCAGGCTCATGCGTCAGAGTCATAGCCCCATAGGTTGTGGAACACAACTGCTATGGTTGTTGTTTGGGGGTTCTACTGCAGCTTCAGATTGCATGCTTTGTGAGCTGGTCCTTTGTCACGTTGAACATCTGTGCCCACCAGTGGCTTTCTGCATATATGACAATGAGTTGCTATCCAATGGGTTGGTCTGCCCTGCGGAGTATGTTTGTATATTTAGTTGAAGCACATCTTTAATTGGAGATTAAACTGGAGTGACAAAGCAGTTTCGTTTGACTTGGAGAGCCTCCTGGGCTAATTCTATTGTAATTTATTGTTGTGTTCACAGGATACCGGTGTTGTTGCCATGGGGGTGCAATATGCGGTTGCGCCAGGTTCGCCATTATATATACTACTCATCCTCGTGTGGCGCTACCATACATTCAACAAAAGCACATCATCCTGTTGTTTATGTTGGAGTTATGGAATCATCTTATTGACTGAGGCGACCACGCCTCCAAATTTCCATGTGGTTTTTGGACAGATGTTATGACATACTACAGACTTTATGACAAACTACGCACAGGTGGTGTGTTCACGTATTTTGTCGGGAGTTTACTCTTAGAGTAGCTATAAGCTCTTAGGTGACCATTCTGGGATGCTGCATCAAGCATCCCTCAAGATGGATTGCGTAATAGGTCAACGTATAATATACATTTAATGGTATTCCTCAAACATCGGGCGGGTGAGGGGACAAACCTACACTACGTATCATAAATACAAAATCGAAGCTCTGACTGTGGGCAGATGTTCACGATAAGTTTGTCAAAAGATATTCCGATTGTTTCGTGATTGCCGTCTGTCTGTTCTTCCAAAACACTTATACAAGCTCACAACAGTGGGTGTCGAGTAACAGTATAGGATCAGTCCCCGGTGTTCAAAGAGCTTATAGCTCTCCGACCAGCTGGGGGGGATAATCAAAATGAGTGAAACACACAGGCTTCATTAGGTGACGTAGTCATGAAATCAAAAAAAGCATATGGAACTATTCATCCAACGTCTTAAGGCTCGGCGTCTGTGGTGGGGTCTTCTTATTCAGTTGAGGCGACCATGACCCCAAATTAATCAGATGTTTCCGTGTGGTTCCAGGAGACGCTATGACAAAGCATCACAATGGTGCTTTGTCATAGCGTGGTCCACAGGTGGCGCTATCACATATATTCTCGTGTGGGGCTATAAGCTCTTTGGTTCAGTCTTGATAAGTCTGGTTTTCTTCGGCACCAAAATACTACTTTTAGGTAGCAAACGTGTTTTAATGCCATAGATCAAGTATTCTTGTCTCTATAAAGATTGGGGTTTTACAATACTTCCAAATACATTGCAATGGTGATGGATGAAGATGATTGTTCCCCATTACCCACTTGGCATGAACCCATTATCCATAAAGAGCAGCTGGCTTGATTAAGTAATAAGTTTACCAATAAATGTATGACCAGGGGTTGTTGTAGGGGATGATGATGATGACAGGTCATTAGACCACCACTATTCTACCTGATGCCTGAGAATATGAACCAATGTATGAAAAGCTCTGCTGAATAATTCATCTAAAAAGCACAAAACAATTTCACAACAAATCACTGCATAAAAAGTGGATTTATTGTCAGGGACAAATGTCCATGTTTAGGTTAAGATAACCAACCTGTAAAACAAACAGAAAACCATGTGATAAGACAACAAAACACACAAGTGGTGCATCGTGGGAATGGGAGAACTTGGCAAACTGACATCAGCTTCATCATAATGATCTTAATCATAAACATCATTGTCAACATTATCATCATGATCATAATCACCATGTTCATTGTCATCATTATCACCTTCATTATTGTCATCTTAATGATCATCATCATTGTATTCACAGAGATATTCAGGATTAAAGATTTTCTTTAACCATTGCTGATGCCTACCTTTTAAAATTAGGTAGGCATCAATGATGCACAGAACTGGCAAAAGCAATTTGCCAGTGAAAAACAGCTGTGTATAATGGTTTATCACGGAATGCTCTGTGTTGTGAATGAGTCCCTAACTTACATAAAAGTTGTCTGAAGCACGGAGGGAAAGAGGCAGACTTAGGGTGCTGTTGATGAGGATGTCAAGCAGCAGCAATGTGTCATCCTCTGTGAGAGCCAGGTTTGTGACCTGTAGGTCCTTCTGCCACACTGAGAGGAGCTGTCTGTCACAGTACAAATCATACATATATAGGCTTTAGAATCAGCAACAAATGTTAGATTCCAGATGAAATTGGAAGTTTTTATTTTACATGATTGGCATGAAGCTGGTGTAAATGGGGATTGGGAGAGCCTTCATATTGGTTCAAGTTTTAACATTAATACAGACATATTGTGGTTTCAAATTAACACCATTGTGAGACAATCTCAGGTTATCAGTGAATGCTTGCTGCCTTGACACTGTCTGTGATGTGACTGGAACATTATAATTTGGTGTAGATTTACATAAGCTTTCTTGGCTGCACATTTGACATTGCAACATGAACCCTGCCTAACAATAGACAACCATCATATGAAACCATTATGTATTTATACCAATGATGGCAGATAACTATTTAAATCTTTTGTGATACATAACTGGCATGGCACACTTGAGCCTCAGTTTAATGACACTCCAAAGGAGACAAATGGATAAAACAAGTGAATAATGTGTATCAATGACAAACACAAAGACACCATAGCCTGCTACTGATGACTGGGAAACCATCAACACCAAATATGGCAACATATATATGTGTTTTAATCTATCTTATATATACTGACAAGATGAGAGAGGAAGTCAAGAGGAACACCCACTGTACTGATGCATTGCCACGGAGACAATCACAGTAGAGAACCTTGACAACGGGATCATGTTTTATACGGTTATCTGCCTTTGCTAGGTCGCTTAAAAATATGGAGGTGCTTGCTTCTAGAACCCATATCTAAATAACAGAAAAAAATGGAACATAGCATGATGGTCCTTAAATTGTCATTTCATAGTCTAACAGAGAAGGAAAACTACCATTAGCTACAATCCACAAAAACAAAAGTTTCAATGATAACTAGAGAATCTGAAAGGTATTCAGAATTGCAATCCTTCTAACTGATACTCACATGGTAAACATTAGTCAACTTGCCATTATTAAGGGAGTGGGTACTTTGCTTGAATCTGAAGACTCTATGATGAACTTGAAGACGTTTTGATTAGTTCTGTGATAAAATAGAATCGATGCCAGATGAAGCTCCAGTCTCGTGTCCTGGGAAACGCAAGCCACACAGTAGGCATTACATTACACACCATCCACGTAACACAAATCTTATAAAACTTTGGACTCCAGGTGGTGCGCAAATGGAATGTTTCCCGGTGAACTCACCTTGTAGAGACGTGAGGGGTGGTGATTGTGGGCGGGAAGACATGAATCAGAGACAGGTGACAGAGTCTCCTTCTACAAACATATCCATAACATTAACACAATCACTGTATATCAAACTCAACCATATGTGGACACCTTCCAATCTACATTCATCATTTTCATCAAAAACTTCTCATCTAGAAACACAGCACGCATCATTACACCATTCATAATGAACTTACTGGCTGATCCGATCAACTGCCTGCATCTGCAGCATACCAACCGTCCATCTGTTGCCTTAGTGACAGAATGAGCGACCACATGTTGCTGTCTTACAATGAATATCAGGTCCCCAAGTAAACAGTCGTTGCTTCGAGGGTTGAGGTCTCCAGATAGAGATGTTCCACATCCATCATCATCATCATCATGGTGATGGCAGAACCAAGTGTCAGCCATTTCACACCATCCATCCGAAGGCAAAGGCAAAACCTTGGAGAAGCTGTCCAATGCATTACAGCAACAGGGAGATCAATAATTCATGAGAGATAAGAGTTCTTTTAAGAGATATTACCTGGACCTTTATACTTATACTTCACAGATATCTAAAACAAAAATGTAGCCTCAGATCTACAATTATTTTAAAGACCATTTCTTCATCTCATTTACAGGCACTTGTATCAGTAAGAATAGGAAATATTGGACATGCATGTAATCACATGGCACAGTATAATACAGCGATAAGGGCAGATAAATGACAAGATATTTTTATGCTCTGATAAATACATTTTATTTCTATATTGAGGAATTATAAACATAGAATCGGACCTGCTTGGCTTGAGGATGGCAGCTCCACATCGAATACATGCAGGAGTCACATCTGTCGATTTGAAACACTCAAGCATAGTGCTAACAGGATTTGTATTTGGGATTATGCAGTTTTCTTCTTTTATCACCTGCAAGGAACAAGAAACAAGAGAAGATGTCAAGATCATTTAAGATCATCCCCACCCCTTGAAAACAAAGATTTTACTTTAAGGGAAAATAATGAATATGCAGAACAAAAAAAAAACAGTTTTCAGGGACAGTAGTACATTGTAGTTGATATTCAATATACATACAACACCACACATCAAGGGTAAGTGTTAAATGAACTGAGAATATCTGTACCAAAGTAATAACAACAGATATATAGTAATCATTGTAATAATCTAATCATACCTGAAGACGCATGTGGAGCTCATTATCCCTGGCCCAGCAGAGGCCATGGCAAGATTTGGGCAGCAGTTGGATTCCTACAAACTCTATCTTCTTATTTGATTGATGTGAAGACAAAGCCTCGTTTTCCGAATGTGAAGCATCTCCACCAATGAAAATGGAATGTTGTTCAAGAAAAATGGCGGTCTTGTTGGCCTGGAGTTTGAACCTTTTTGCTTGCCTGTAAATTAAGAATTCAAAGATATATTTTTCAACAATTCAGCATAATAATTATCTTTTTTACCATTTTAGTCTGGTTACTTAAAGAGACTGTTCAGCCCCATATAAGGGAATCAGGGATCATTTCGTTATTACATTATTACATTTAACGCAGACGTTAGTAATGCCATCTTCAAATTTATGCCGCAAAGTTTACATGATGGAAAATTATGTTGACAAGTTTTTAACATTATTATTTGACTCGAAATATTCATGATCTACTGTGGAAATCTGTTTTATTCAGTTGTGTCGTTCCATCGATAACGGTGCCTCCCTTAAACCACGAACCACACCAATGTTAGCTGTAAATCATGGGCTCTGAATTTACCTCACTATCGATTTGTATACTTCGCTATGGTTATATAATGTAGATTTCATCAAATCTTCACTCATTCAAGTTGTGGGCATCTTTGCGCACACATTAGACCGACAAGCAAGAAGGGTAATGTCCGACAAAATAAATGGCGACAGCTGAAGTAAGGATCTATTTTCTGAGACCACAGCGCTGCGTGGCGACTGAAAGTCTGAAAACTTAAAACTGTTGGTTTCCAAGGTGCGGTTGCCAAGCAGCTTGCTAAGCAACCTTGTTCCTAATATGGGGCTGAACAGTCTCTTTAAATGTCTTGATTGTAACACATTCTTGGTATTGATATAACTTAATTATTGATAAGGGTGCTTTCAAAATTTATAAACTGAATAACATATAAGGATGAGTCATCACAAATAATCTATTCCATCACTCTGCAGTATTGTCACTCAAGATTTGGATGTACGATACTAATAGTAATAGTGTTATCATATTTCATATTTGGTTTTTCACTTTATTCTTCATGTCCAATTGAAAATCAACAACAACACTTGACGAATGTTCTTAAATAGCCAGGGTCTGCATTTGGACCTGACTCTACTGATATGATTCCTTCTGAAGAGGATAATCGATCAGTGAATATTTTCCTGAGCAGAATTTTGATGATTTTACTTGTTAGCGCAAGAGCTTTTCGAGGCAAAGTTCCTTTGCCTAGGTCTATGGCGGAAAATAAACCAATCAAAACCAACTCAACGAGTATATATATATATATATATATATATATATATATATATATATTATCTGGTCATTTAAAGCTCAGAACATTTCATTTCGATGAAAAATGCCTTCATCCTCCTTCAAACCGGGACACGTACTACTATTACTAGTACTACGTACACCGCAATCCGGGCGCGGGGTTTGATGTTCCGTTAAACAATTTCACCGGGGATTTACCCAAACGCAGTTTGTATTCTAATCGATGCAACTTCCATTCCACATAACATTCATATTTAAGCAGCTTGGCTACAACTCACCATTTATTCGAATCACTTAAAACTAAATGGACCACAGGAATTTGAGATTTCAGCTCACAGTACATGTTTTCCCTCGCACATGGAAATGGAGAATATAACTCGGATGTAAGGATTCTCCTTATGACGTCACAATCCATTGTTGGTAAACAATAAAAGCACG
The DNA here is from genome assembly GCA_034190875.2 of Urechis unicinctus. Classification (NCBI taxonomy): domain Eukaryota; kingdom Metazoa; phylum Annelida; class Polychaeta; order Xenopneusta; family Urechidae; genus Urechis; species Urechis unicinctus. The sequence continues at coordinate 23,052,331 of CM067349.1, read as the reverse complement.
TGCGGTGCTGATTTGAAGCAAGGCCTGACCGGCGGGCAAAACAAACTGTCACAATCAGAATCGTTTAATGTTTTAGTTACCACATCATTAATCATTGATATGGACCGGGAATTGTAGAAAACGACCCGTATGCATGCAGGTGATATTGTTCTGTAATGTTTTGGCCGATACTTACAGTGTTGTATATATAGATGTACCAGGCTTACTGCAGCTTGCGATTACTCTGAGGATATTAAGGTAGGCTAGATTGTCAGAAGTTTGTTCAATACGATATTAATCTATCAGGTAAAACGTTGATATATATATATATATATATATATATATATATATATATATATATATATAGAGATATATATAGATATATAGATATATAGATAGATATAGATATATATATATATATATCATATAGATATATATATAGAGATATATATATATATATATATATATATATATATATATATATATATATATATATATATATATCTATATATGTATATATATCTATATCTATATATATATCTATATATATATCTATCTATCTATATATATATATATCTATATATCTATATATCTATATATATATATATATATATATATATATATGTGTGTGTGTGTGTCATGTCATAACCTGGGACAGTATATTGTCTCAAAACGCAAATCAGTTGTCTCTTAACAAAAGTGGTAGCTTTTATTAATTTCAACAAAACGACATATCAGGTATGACAGTGCGGCCAGAAATGGATGGTAGGAATCTATTTGTGAATGAGTCTGGTTTGAAAAGCACGGGGCTTTCAATAACTGGTGAGTATGGTCCATTATTTTGTGAGGAAATTATATGAACGACGATAATTATTTCATCCTAAATTAATTGCATATATTAGCAGCGTCCAAAAAGTATTTTTATGATATCTACCTACCGGCTATCCTGACCAAATACTTGTCACATTTTACGTTTATTAATTGCCTGTATCAACAGATTTTGACAACACCAGTCTGGATGTTCCCGCCAGTGAAGCAGTAATTTCTGCTCTGGGTAAAAATGCATTCACGCAGATGTACGATGGACCCCCAACAACTTACAAGGAAAGATTCTTTAGGATGTGTGACTGGCTACTGCAGCCAGCAGGGCACAGTAAAGTTTGTCAACGTATGTTCCGTAGCACCGAAGCTATTTTACAGGAACAGCGCAGACAGATGAGGACGAACCGTTTCCTTATACACCCACTCAGTAACTTCAGGTTTAACTTTATTCTGTTTTCTCTATTTTATTTTTCCATTCAAAATAATAATAATTTATTAAGCTTTCTTTGAGCATCCATTTTATTCAGGAAAATTAATTGGTATTTTTACACAGTTGTGATTTTGTCAATATTCCTATCGGTGCCCCTGACAACCTTAAACAGTTAAAACGGAGGCATTACTTCATATCATGAATTATTCACAATCTTACTCATGTACAAAATAAAACGGCTGAAATGATTACCTTGTATCTTTGAACCTAGGTGGTACTGGGACTTGGTTATGGTCATTACACTACTTCTGACAATGATCACGTTGCCTCTGGAACTGGCATTCTACTCTTTGGAGATAGGACACAGCACACCTTCCGGCAAGGCCTGGCTGGCTGTACACAGCTTGGCCGATATTGTCTTTCTCGTTGACATTCTTTTAAATTTTCGTACCGGATATATTCATGAATCTACCGAAGAGGTAAATGTGTCATTCGATTTTGGTAATATTTTTTACAAAAATGTTTAATGATCTTCAATAAACATATAAGATTTAAATTAAGTATAGGTTGTCACAGAGCGAAAGATCAAAGTTTCTCATTATGTCTGACATAGTTTCCTTGCTACATGTTCACCTAGGTAATTATAAATGGCAAGGCTGTAATGTGGCACTATTTTACGGGATGGTTCTTCGTTGACTTGATATCATCCGTTCCATTTGATTATCTCTACGAGGCGTTCACCGGGGCCGACTTAACCGAAGATGCAGCGACCCTGCTACTTACACTCCGTGTTCTCAGGTCAATGTGCTTTATCAATGTGATTCATTCTATGAATTATGCTAATTATCGCATGGTAATCGTCTTTGGTTTGTGTACTCCTCTGCGATTTATTGATTATCGTTATTTATAGTGTTTTGTCGGGTTGATGATTTAATCGTGATATGGTGTTGCAGATTGACAAAGCTGTTGAGTCTGTTGCGGGTGCTTCGTATTGCTCGACTTCTGCGTTATGTACACAAGCTAGAGGAGGTAGGACCCTCAGCCGACTCCGGCGCTATCACGTCTATCAGACTTGGCGTTCTTTTTATTGGGTATTCAATACACGGATGTTCAAAAGAACCCAGCCCCGCAACCATTAACATTACGAAAGTTAATGAACTGCGAGAAATCGATGTAAAAATGCCCTGTGTTCTGCCCAACAGATATTGGACGTGGAAAGTAAAGTTATTAATATGGTCAATTTGATCATGATCATACTTATGTTCAGCCATTGGAATGGCTGTCTTCAGTACTTCGCAGATGTCCTCGAGTACTACCCGGACTTTCCAGAAACCTCCTGGATATACATTGACCACCTGCAGGTGAGACGCGCGCGCATGCGTGACTTCATCCAAATGATTCCGATTTGACCCAAGTGCAATTTACAATATACGCACAGTAATGAATCTTTTTTTCTATGATGTAAGGAAATTTTTAAATATTTCGAATGTTTCGGCTCGGATTGTTTTCAGTTGAACACAACGACAGTGTGGCATAAATACACGCGGTCACTATGGAGGGCAATGTCGCACATGATCAGTATCGGCTACGGGACGTTACCGCCAACAGAAAGCCTACAAGAGACGTGGATGGTGCTGTTCTCCATGGCATTAGGGGCAACATTCTACGCCCTCTTTATAGCTAACCTGTCTGGTCTCATCCTTACCATGGACGCGTCCGGTAAAAAGTACGAAGAAAAGGTAACAGACTTATGGGTATATCCTGCATTTGACGGAGTAATGCGTTGATCGCATATGCTAGTTTGCAGGGGTTTCTTAATATCGATTGTCCCAAGGCCCTGAAGGCATTAGTTCTGAAGGAATATCGCGTCTAGGCATTCTCATGGTGCGGCTGCATTTCTTCAGTAGACACCACACAAGTCAAATACTATCTATAATCACCGCCTGGGGATGATTTTCAGCTGTCAGAGGTGAAGCAGTATATGAAGTTCCGCCGTGTTCCCTTGGACGTACAGCAACAAGTACTCGAATATTACGAACACCGCTACCAACGCAAATTCTTCGACGAGCACAACATTCTCTTTCAATGCGACATGTCAGTCCCTCTTAGACAGGTATGCTGTGACCTGCGATCTTTTATGAGCATTCAATATGCGCATCAATATACTCAAAACACATACAGACCTACATCGGAATGTTTGTAAGTTGGTTTTGTGATTCCTAGATCACATCTCAAGTAACCATTGGACAATGTTTTATGTATCCATTGCCCACCATATAGAAGAGGATCTGATTCTGACGATAATCAAACGAAACGCACTTAACATGCATCCTATAGGCAATACTAATGTTGTTGGTATCAGATTAGATTTACTCTTCATCTGTTTATCGTAACACATTCATTCCTGGTCCAGAAATAATGTAGTGACTCGTCGAACAGGGCTAAGTCGTGCTACTAACACGTACCCACTATAAGATTGCCATCATGTTATCATGCGCGTTTGCAATGCGCAACTTGGCACGGCAGTGGTAACATGACGCTATGATGACCGACATGCGTTCATTGTCATAGAAAGATAAAAAAACAAACATTTGTCAAGTCGGTGTTTGACAAAACTTTGACATTCCGACGAATTTGAACAAATCTCGGTATTGTAATTAATGTGGGGATTAGTCATACACAACCTTGTATAAATATACCAACAATTCTAAAGAATGCCGTTTAAAGGGCTACAAAGTGATGTCGTCATAATCACATCCGAACCCATTTCGCGCCCGCAAAAAAGGTGTGCAAAAACCGCCAGACTGGCTCCTACTACAGTGGGGGTGATAGTGACATCACTAAAATGCACGAAATCCACTTGGACTGCGAAAACCATGAATAGACTGCCATTTTTGGCCAGAAATACTCGCAATCACTAAAGTGAATTATATAGGCCGCATGCATTTTTAGCTCCCCATCGTCGTTAGGGTGTGTTGCCATGTTTTTCAGACATTGGTTATGCACAACTGCAAGAATCTCGTTCAGAAAGTGAACTTCCTCACCAACGCCCCAACTGACTTCCTCTACGACATCATTCTGCAGCTGCAGTTTGAAGTTTACTTCCCTGGAGAAGTCATTGTGCAGGGAGGTAGGAAATCAAACCCATTCTGGTTTTCGTCATGTTATAAGCTAATTACACACGACTTGACGATTTTACGGTTGTGTACTGAAGGCAAGAAAGGCGATGCTATGTATTTTATCGAGTATGGCCGCGTGGAAGTGAAGCTACCCAACAAACAGGTTGTGAACACGCTCATAGATGGCGCTTACTTCGGTGGTGGGTCATCTTCTGTTTTGCTGATGTGTTTATGTCAAACATCCACATATAACAACTGGAAGTTATTATGTTTACAACCAAGCGTTTAAAATTATATATCATATCCGCCAGAAATCGCGCTTCTGTTGGACGAGCGTCGAGTAGCTGATGTGGTTGCTACTGAGGTGTGTGACGTGTACAAACTGACAAAGAAAAGCTTCAACGAGGTGCTAGACGACTATCCGACCATGAAAGATCTTCTTCATCATATCGCCCAGGAGAGACTGCAGCAGGTGCGAGATCAAACAGCACAAAGATTGATCAGCCACCCAGGTGAGTGTGTGTGTGTGTGTGTATGTGTGTGTGGTGTGGGGGGGGGGGGGGGGTATAGATGACAGGATGAAGGTCAAGTCTGGCAAGATGAATGTGATCAAAATCTCACCCCATATTTGGTTCAAGAAAAAAAATATTAGCCTCACCCTCCACAACTAATGCACCAATTGATGAGTTGGGAATGTGTCATGAAACCGTGATAATGATCCTTGCACAAGGAGACCATTTGCACTCGGTTAAGTATGCTTATGTTTATTCATATCAAGTCTTGTTTTCAGATGAGAGCAATGAGTTTTGAAGACATTGTAACCACAAATCCTTTCCTTGATGTGTCCTGACAAGGCAACAGAATAAGTGCACAATCGCACACACAATATATATAAATATATACATATGTATGTATATATATATTTGCAATTAGGTTGCCTTCTCCATGGATAGGAACAGCAAAGAGGATCCCTCCTTTCAAATGTCATTCATAGAAAGCAAAAAGCAAATGTGGATCTAGACTTATTGTATATCAGTGACATTGAGAGAAAGCCTTCAAGGAAACAAGTGTATATACTTCATAATTTATTTGTAAACGCTCACATTTTGTACAGTTGCTTTTATCCTTTGTATTGTCAATACAGACAACATTATATTAATGCATTCTTGTTTTTATCATTTCCGCAACTAACTAGTAAGCATATACAACAACAATTACCCAGCTGTTGAATAGGCTTCAAAACGATCAAACAGGATGGCCAATAACCAATGTGCAAACACTCAGCGACAAGTTTCAGAATACTTGGTAAAACGCTGTGCCTGGCTGAAGATGCTGATACTGGGTAAGGAACTAACACAGTTATGCAGCAACAAAGTAGTCAATCAGTATTTGCTGGATTCAGAGTCTACAGAAGCTTTGACACATCGGGCCATGGTCTGTGAAGCCCGGGCAATACTATTCGTCATGTAGAAATCCTTAAGTTCCTTCTGACCTGGGACCAGAGGGCTGGCAGAAAGTTGCTTCTGGACAGTCTGGAATGACAACATACAATTCAATGTAACAATTAAAGGAAAAATAGGCTACATGCGGTAGAAAGTTATACTACACTATCATGGCAAGACAGACAGACATGGGTGTGATAAGACCAACATGATGGACTCGTGGTACAGGAGAATTAATGAGTCCATGCATTAATGACAATTTGATTTTTACAAAGGACTTGAAGACACTGGTAGGGGAGGCTACTGATGGTATTACCTGTCCGAGTTCGGCAGCTTGTTTGAAGTAGTTGGCTTCTTCCACCTGGTTGTAACGAGTCAGGGTGGGTGACACTTCACCCAGCCTCCTGCGAACGTCACTCAATTTGTCATAGGGCAAAGGCTGGCCAAAGAACTGCACACATCACCCACACCAAAACCATCAACAACCAGGAAAAAACCATGAAGTTCAAAAAGAAAACCCTGTGTTTAAATTGGTAAGCTTCTTTAAAACAACCATTATGAAGTTTCACATGACCTCTGATCGAGTACATGACCCCTTTGTGCTGACCTCAGAGATAGTACATGACCTCTGACCGAGCACTGACCTCTGAGAGAGCACGGATGATCTTCCAATCGGGGCGAGCCTGTCCTGGTGGTGTGACAGCTGTGCGTGTTTGCTGAGCGCGTCCCTCTGTGTTGACATATGTACCGTCCTTCTCTGTGTAGGCTGCCCCAGGCAACACCACATCAGCCATGCTGGCACCAGCGTCACCATGGGAACCTAGCAACACACGTTAAAAGTAGGTGAGGACCATGTAGGGTTACTTTTTTTTTTTTTTTTTAAAGATGAGGTTGTGGCATATAAACTTTCAGTATATTACAATGGCCAGAATGAGGCAGGCCTTTAAGTATAGGTGATGAATGGGGATGATTCTGTTAAGTTTAAAGTACCAATGTTCAACTTTTTTTGTTTAATTTCGCTGAGAAAAAGATCATATTTGACATTTATACAAGATATCCATTAACCCTGAGCCGATGTCCTGCGTTCATAAATAGATCATCCAATCTCTCATAGGTTCTTGAATATGAATTTCCCTTCATAAATATTCAACATTCCAGTGGAGCGGGCAATGGAAGGAAAAGGGAATAGTTCCTGGTAATTGATTGTGAAAAGGTTAAGACCAACAAGTGAGTAGGGAAATTGGTGGGATTTTTGAAGGTATAGTTGGATTACAAGCTACCACCCACCAGCCTGATGGTCAGTTAATCAGTTACCTATGTAAACAATGAAGGTGTCTTTAGGCAGGTCTTCCCTGGAAATGGCTCCCTCATCAGCACCCAGCAGGAAGAGGACTTTAGGAGGAGAATCTCTGACAGCAGATACACCTGTCTTATACCCCAGGTCCAGTGAGGCTACTTGGCTGGCAACCTGCAGCACATATACACATGACACAAAGGTTCATGTCAACCTGCAGCACATATACACACGACACAAAGGTTCATGTCAACCTGCAGCACATATACACACGACACAAAGGTTCATGTCAACCTGCAGCACATATACACACGACACAAAGGTTCATGTCAACCTGGGTTCATGTCAACCTGCAGCACATATACACACGACACAAAGGTTCATGTCAACCTGCAGCACATATACACACGACACAAAGGTTCATGTCAGCTGATTGTGCATTCTGTTGAGATCAAAATTAAACAAGGCTAGAAACGAATACATGTAGGTCTGGCTAAAAGGTGATAGCAACAATGCAGGTGATACATCAAGAATATGGATGATATAAATGTCCATGATTTCTCCAACTTGGCTAGAGAGCTGGTGTGTAAATGGCGACAAAGTGTGCACACGATATGGAAGTCATTGAGCTGATGGCTGGAGAATGAATTGAGGCAATATACTGTGATTGGTGGATGTTATGTGAGCAAGTGGTTTGTCAACAAGGGAATGCAGTGTGTGTGTGTGTGTGTGTGTGTGTGTGCCTGTGTGTGTGTGTGTGTGTGTGTGTGTGTGTGTATTTACTGTTATTATATGGGAGGCGAGTGTGACAGTTACCGACCCTGTGTAGAACATTCAGCACTCGCCAGCCCTCGTCGCAGCCACTCGACTGGCGTGCATTCTGAGCGATGGTGGCCACTGCTTTATGCACAGCAGCTCCGTCCTCTCGCTGTAACATGCTGCTTCCAACCACCACCATTGGATTACTGGCCGCTGACAAATCCTGCATACACAACACAAATGCAAAGGCATGTAACATGATAATCAAATCCTAGATGCACTGCTCCAAATTGACTTAGTTACAGTTAAAATAATTTGTTGAAAAATGTCTTTTCCATTGCATACTGGATTAACCAAGATATTGTTGAAAGCACATCACAAGAAAATAAACAGCTGCCAAAGTTCCTCTATTTAATTGAAGAGAATTTTTGTTATAAAGAAGATGATTCTGACAACATACCTTGCAGAAAGGATGCTTTCCGCTGGCCAGCTCCTTCAACACAGCTGTAGAGTCACCAAGGTGCTACAAATACCATAAACACAAAATTCAACAACCTGTATCACAAATAATTGCATTTGCAGTTTATCCATCATTATACACACTGACCTTTCAAGCCCACTCACCTCATAGTCATACTTGAGGTCCAGTTGAGGTCCTACGTAGGCTACATTCAGCTCATTGTGGATCCAGCTACACACACACACATAGTTGCTGTCAATCCTACTTCATTACTGCACAAACAACAACTTGTTCAAGACCTCCAAGGCAACGTAGCCCATACTGGAATGATTCAAGGTTCCCCCCCCCCATCCCCACGTGCAGATAATGACACGCATTAAAAAAGTTGTCAGACACAATAGCTACCCTGGTTAACTCAACTAAATTCAGGTAAGATATAAACCTTAATACAAAACATTATTTTCACAGGCAACTCATACAAATTACAAAAACATCATCACACTGACATTACACAACAGAACCAACCAAAGAGACAGTGCCCAAGACAAGGCCTGCCTGTCTCACCTCTTCCTGACTCTAGCGTTGAAGAGAGGCGCCTCAAATCTTGGGTTAGCCCCGACAATAAGCATGAGATCAGCTTCCTCCACCCCGGTAAGTGTTGTGTTGAGGAGATAGTTGGACCTCAGATCTGTCCTATAAATAAACACATCATGGGGCTCATCAGTCTACAGACACATACACTTTCCAGCTAAATGGTTGGGAGAAATTAAGGGTATCTACATGCATGGGGAGTACCATCATATACTGAAATCTAATGACGGATTCGCCATAATGAAGTTTCTGTTACTCATATACAAAACAAGCGCCGTTAGGTATGAAGTGGTGAGTAACTGTGAGGAGTTGTGAATGATAACTAACCCTGCAGCATCCATTGGGAATATTTCCTCTGTACAGAGAGCCTCACTGCCCATCTTATTGAGGAAGTCTTTGAGGCAGATGAGGGACTCTGCATCAGCTTGACCTCCAGCGATTGCAGCAACCTCTTCACCCTGACACTCTGCCAACTGTACACAAACACAGACTCATGTTGACAAATCAGGTAGGGAACACAGAAAACAAAGGTATATGAGAAATCCTAGGGCCGAACCCATATAACTTACAAGCTCCCATGACTCATGAGATACCATATAATTGAGTGAGAGAGTGAAAAAGAAAGACAGACAGTGGTTCAAAGAGAAGGCAAGCAGAGAAAAAGTGAAATAAAGAGACGATGAGAAAGAGAGACAGTAAGAGAGGGGAAAAGATGGAGAGAGACATTGAACAGGTTGGGGGAAGGGGGATGAGAGAAGCATAAACGTATAAAACAACCAGGATAGGGGATCAGAGGGTGAGACACAAGAAGTTGGAAAAAACATCCGAGGCAGAGAGAAGATAATGGACAACCTTCTCGACGACTTTGAAGAGAGCATCTTCCCATGAGGAGCTGGTGAGGTTGCCTTCAGCGCTCTTCACCATGGGGATGACCAGCCGCTGTCGTTTGAGGCCATCATAGGCAAAGCGACTCTTGTCAGAAAGCCACTCCTCATTCACATCCTGGTCACACCCAACACCATGAATAAACATAAGAAATTAACATGATAACAAGGCATTGATAACTCGCTGACACATTTACTCCCTAGCTAATACAACACCACTTTTGTAATATAAGCTGTCACCTTGATTAACCCTTTAACCTAATAGTTTAATGCCATATCTGGAAGCTAAATAAGGATAACCCCTACAAGACAATCTTGCCAAGATTAGAGCCTGCTAAACTGACCGCTGAAGCCAGTAGGTATTCAGACAGGGCTGTGACTGACCTCGTTGATGCGAGGCAGGATACGCATGACCTCGCCTGTACGCGTGCTGACCACAATGTTACTGCCCACGGCATCCATCGTGTCGATGCTCTCAACCTTACTGCAACAGGCACACATAACACTCAATGAAATAGTCAACAGATAAGTCTGTGTTATAAACATGACATTCAGATGGGAATGAGTGACTGTGATGATGATGATACAGTATGCTTGTCAATGACAGCTAACACCACACATGAACAAACAAGGCTTTCTTTTATAGCACAAGAGATATATATCAATGTTTTCTAGCAGAAAAAGTCAGAATGTTTCTAGAATAACAAATATAAAGCAATGGCCGACCCCACATTGAATCTCATATTTTTATCAGTAACCAAGTACATGAATGAGCCTTTATGATATCTCCAGCGTTATGAGCTATCACAATGCAGAGATCACTGACCGTGTTTCCCAGGGCCGGGCAGTGAATGCATACGGCTTGGATGTCAAGGCTCCCACAGGACAGAGATCTATCACGTTACCAGATAACTCCGACTTGAAGAGTTTCTCAACATAAGTTCCAACTTGTATGTCATTGCCACGACCAGTTGTTCCCAGGTCATCCACACCAGCAACCTCACTCGCAAACCTGACATCAAGTACACACCCACAGACAGACATACAACACTCAATGCCAGCTTTATTAAGCAATATTCAGCAGATCACTAAGATAATACAATGATGTCAGACTTCTATGATATATCAATTGAGAAGTGAATAAAAATAACAGGATATATTTTTAGTGAGATGGACACGAGAGACAAGGGAGCTGGATGCTGACCGAATACAGCGTGTACAGTGGATGCACCGCGTCATGATGGTCTTCACGAGAGGACCAATGTTCTTATCTTCCACAGCCCTATAACACATACACCAGAAATCTTACCGGGATGTCAATTTGTTCTTGTCATTATAATTTTAAACAGTTCGATGTTTGTCAATAATACAATGAAGTATTATATGAAGAAACCTTCAGGATGTGACAATATCAAGACAAATATACCAGTCAGCTTATCCAATACCAATTTTGTCTTTAATAGGAACAAGGTTACAATTTGCATGATCCTTTTTAGAGTAAATATGGATTGATGTAAAATTGGGAATATCTTTAACTCTATAGCAGTTTCTGGGAAGTTATTGAATGAAGTACACACCTCTTTCCTGTGTAGTCTATATCGGTGAAGCGACTCCTGTCACTACCAAACACCATAGACTGATCCTGTCAGACAAAGCCAAACACTAGACACCTCCTCACCAACTACAACCCAACCACAATGTCATTATTACATCCAGGTGAAGATGCAGAGCACCTGTTAATGAGTTACCTGTAGATCACATTCTCCGCCCTGATCACAGATGGGGCAGTCGAGAGGGTGGTTCATCAAGAGGAACTCCATCACACCTTCCCTACACACACGGACAGACAACAAATCACTGTCACATTCTCAGGCTCAGATACACAATTCCTAAAGCCAATGTAAATGTTCTAATGACATGGTCATGGCAGAGCAAATGAAGTGATACATTGGGTTTATGATTGTTTTCAACAACTAAGTGATGGATGAGGATGATAGTGATGATTGGACAGCATGCCTGAAGTACCAACGCCTGCTTGGCATAATTTGTTGTCCACACCAGGTTGTGCATCCCTGTCACAGGGACGTCCAACATGGTTCAGGTCGAGCCAGATGATCATTGCATCTGATGGGGGGTGGGGGTTGTAGAAGCTTACCTGGCTTTGCGGGTGGTAGGTGAGTCTGTCTTGATCTTCATACCTTTCATGACTGGCATGGCACAGGAGGCTACCGGCTGTACATACAGTACAAGCACTCAGTTACTCTCAACAAGCACAAGTTGCTCCAGCATGCTTCACTTGTATTCAGTGTAGTTAGGTTTCAATGGTTGCATTATATGAAGAGGAAAGGAAAAATGATTTCCCTGTATGAAGTATAGAGCAAATAAGAATTGTAAGGTTTCAACCCACCTTAGGAGACTTTTCAACCTCAACAAGACACATGCGGCAGTTACCAGCAATAGAGAGGCGTTCATGGTAGCAGAAACGTGGGATTCCACTCCACCAACCGCACAGGCCTGCACGAAAAGCCCAGCTTTCATATCAGCTCAAATATAGCAAGTCCTGACAAATATACATGGGCAAGCCAATAAACAGTATGCATATATACTACGTCAAGTGCAGAAAATCTTTGGTTAACTTACCTGTAAAACAGTTGCATTTGAGGGCACCTGCACTGGTTGATCATCAACAAATACTTCAATCAGATCACTTGGTGGTGTGCTCATGGACCGACCTGGGAAACATTGAAAATAAAGACATCAAGGAGAGGATTAAATATAGATAGATTATTCATTTTGCTAAGTGTACATAATTCAGGTAAACACAAGAAGGCCACAATACACACACCAGAAACACTTACACCTATCGAGCTGGTGACCGTAGCAAAATAGAATAATCACATTAAAGATACAGTTGGTAATGACAAAGTGAAGAACATGAATGGGCTACAAAGTGTGATAGTTTACCTGCCACATTGATGAGGCTCGCCTGTCTGGCCAGCAGCCGTTGCCCGGCCAACAGTCGCAGCATCTTCCCTTATCTACACATCACAACGGAAGAAGACATATTGCAATCCGCAAAGGTTTATAGCTTCCTACAATTTGTTGCCCTATATTGCTATATATAGTTTGGAATCACTATTAGGGCAATTAGATTATTTTTCACTAAGCTCAAATTATCTAAAGGATGAAAAGTTGAACCTGGTTCTTCTATCAAGAATTAAAATTTGTTGCTTCCACCCTTTCTACTTGTACAAGCAACTTATAGCTTGGACTAGTGAGCACTCCAGAGTAATCCCAAAAGTCTGATCTACTAAGGTTGAGTTGTTTGGCAACATAGTTGGCAAGAAGATTTTGAGAGCTTCTGGTCTGACAAATATTACCAGTACTATATTTTCCCGATATCTATCCTAGCATAATGAAAATATTTAATAATTGATGTTTAAACTAAACACTGGGCTGATTTTACAATTTCATGATGTTAGACTATAATTATTGTGTCACAACGCAAAGCACTAATGCAACTTACATAAAACCTCAATGACTTAAGAGTAAAACAACCCATACTGCTCGTGAAAAGGCCTCTTGTCAATTTTGTCTTTAACAGCAAAGCACGAAAATTAAAATTATGTATGAAAACAGGAACGGTATTCGAAACGATACGTTGGCAGGTTAATTATCCATAGCATTGGTAATTTGTCATGTTTATATTCGATTTTATCGCTCAGCGAGTCTAAAACCAAAGGACACTTCAAGGACCCGATTGTCAACAAAACACAATCTACAAATGGCATTATCGGAAATAATAAGTCATTTGTTAAAAACATCGCTACTTTCCAATTATATTAAATAGCAAGATTTATATAAAATATATCAAGTCGATAATTTATTAATTTTAACCCGACAACATACAAGTTTGACAAGGCTGCACCAGATTACGTTGGCTTGTGGGATAGATGTGCGATGTATTCACCGGTTCGTTGAACGGAATACCGATCAAGATATTGCTCTCTCATGTTGAGCCTGATCGCCATGCCCCTTATTTTCTAATAATATCTATACATATCTGCTACGTTAAGTCGGATTTGTGACCAATTATGTGACCCGTTACTCATGATATATTTCATATATCAGTTCTGCAATGTTTCAATTTTCATGTCTGCTCACGGTACAACTTGGTGCTCTAACTTAGTCCAAGTTCTTGGACTACCACATTGTTAACTGCTATCCATATTCGCGCCTCTATGATAATTTCCTAGTATAAAAATCCACTTCTGATTACAACCAGACGTAATGAACTGTTTACCAGCAATTCATCCATGCAAGATATCTCGCCCCGTATGGGTATGGGTATGTCACCTTTGGGCGAGCATGAAAGATGGATTGCAGTAGACAGTGCAGTTGAGGTTAAGTTTCTTTGTCTACTTGTCACGCCATCATGACAAATCATACTTGTGAGTATGCAACAGAAAGCTACTAACATTTTAAACAATGTTAAGATGTTAGCTAAGAACTAAGAATATACCATTTAGGACTAACTTTCCTTTAAACTAGATGTTTTTGTAAATCTGTGTAACTCAGCAGATGATCAGCTATTGTAGAGTGATCTCTTATTTCTCCATAATATGTCTGAATGACAGGTGGCTAACAAGTGTCCAGCAGATCAAGCCAAATCATGAAGGTGAAATTAAGATGATGAAGCCTGTCCAACATTCTCAGAAGAAACTGCATCACATTTACGGAATTCATTTTATTAGATCTGAAGTATGGTGTTAAATGCACAAAAACAATGTAAAGAGCTTTGGATCCCACAACTGCTCTGTCATTCTCAATGATCACCTCTTTCAGTCTCTTATGAACCATTTGAAAATTTAACTTTACTTCCTGATGTGCCCAACTCCAAACAGCAATAATTCTAAAACCACAAGTGACATGACCGCATGAAACATTCTAAACCATCATTTTGGGAAAATAGGTCTTTTTTTTTTGCAAATTGGTAAAATGCAGCAACAGTTGTTAGTCCAGCACAAAACCCAATAAGTCCATGATAATGAGTTTATTTTCGCTTTGATGAATACATGATTACATCCAATACATAATATGACACAATGAGATATGAACATCACTATTCTACTGCTTACAAATGAGATTGAAATAATAATAAAAAAAGAAATAAATTTAAATCAACCAAGGATGCAATTTTGCAAAGAAACAACACATGATTCACTCACAGGACCATGACACACAAATCATCAGTGCTGAACATCTAAAATCAACCCTGGTAAAGCCTACTGTCAAATTATATAATTAAATTCAGCACCTAGAAAATGACTAAAAGCAACAGCACAGTCCAATCAGCGCGATCATTTTAATGCCAGACACAGTAGGGATCGGAGCAGTCCTTGATATTTTCGAACCATGAAATGCTTGTGTTTCACCTGTGTGGACTGAGATTAGTGACTGATAATACTTCATACAATATTGCGCATTTCCAACCACAATAGCAACTGTGTTTCATTTTACACACTGCAATATGAACACAACAACATCCGATAAAACCACTTTGTAAAAGCACATCTTGTTTGATAAGAAGCAACCCAGAGCGGTTCTGTTGGACACAACATAAAGATGCAACATTGTAGTTTGGCTTGTGGCAATGTTCAATATAAACCAGTTAGCTCCTCTAGGATACAAACAACTTACAGTCAAATGAGAACAACTTAACGGATGTTGTGTACAGAGCTTTAGAATGAATTTCAATCTACAAAGACCGTGTGCATCAAAAAGCAAGTGGATGATATGGATAATGATACACCATTGTAAACTAGACGACGACAGTGAAACAGCCATCATGAACACAACACTAACAATGGGCAAACTTGTCTCACATGGCGAATAACAACGAGATATATACAAATATAAACGCTTTTATGATGTATGCACAAATAAAGGTTTAGTCATATGCAGGAAGGACTAAATAAGGTAGTAAGTACGTAACAGAAAAAGTAAGTGCTATGGTGACAGCAGTTATACAATGTACATAATGACAACCGAGGTTTTGGTCCACAATCTATGCAGTAATCAAATGACTCTTCTGTGTAAAACCAACATCATAAATCATGCTTAATCAAATATTGATGCCAATTATAATTAACATGACAACAGTATTTGAGCCAGAGTAAAACACAAATTGAAAACATCAGAAAAAGGTAGCTTGGGGATAATGATGGTAGCCAAATCATGCGAGGAAAAAATAGGTAGCCAACTACACACTAAACAAGTTTATGGAATAAATCTGTCCACCAAAGAGATTGATGTATTATGATAAATGACAGGATGAAAATATCCTTTTTCAATATAATCAGTAACCCTGGAACAACATATAATGTTGTTGATAGCCTATAATACATTGCCCTAAAAATATGTGTATTGTACAATAAAGGTATGCAGACAATAATCACCATACCCGGGATGGTTTGCCAAGTGAGGTCATGGAACAAATAAGCACAATACAAAGGCACTGAATATTGTTGGTCCACTCATTAAAAGAGACAGAGTGTGCTAAAAATAGTATATTTGGGGATGACACACTCTTGAGTTTCTAGCAGACAATGAGTTTAATACACCACATATTAAATGCCTCAAATAATTCAATCGAATAAAAAGACAGTAAAATTTGCAAGAAATACAAAAGGATGGTAGCCAATCAACAGGCAATCATTCCACACCCCCATTAGAACCACACCCATGGGACTAATAATTAACTATCCCTAGGCTACAATGAGTAACCTCCCGATTTGTCAAAGGTTCACAAAGCTGTCATATGAGATGTAGAG
This sequence comes from Urechis unicinctus, assembly GCA_034190875.2. Taxonomy (NCBI): domain Eukaryota; kingdom Metazoa; phylum Annelida; class Polychaeta; order Xenopneusta; family Urechidae; genus Urechis; species Urechis unicinctus. The sequence continues at coordinate 23,035,718 of CM067349.1, read as the reverse complement.
AATACTCTTCTTTGTCTACCAACCGGACTTATCATGAATAACATAGGGGAGAACACCTAGAATGCAACACCTTGTTTAAAACAAACTGACAACAGACGGGGATTACAAGCAATATAACTGCACAGCACCTTTCTCACACACAGACATGATGATATGTAACGAGTGGAGCGTCTTTGTCACAAAGGGGACTTTGATCACTGATATAGGCTAGCATATGGTGACTAAGATGTCATTAGACAAACCCACAAATATATGTTTGGTGTTCAGGAACATTGGCCCCATGTTGTCTACTCACCCCCCCCCCCCCCCCACCCAAAGATTATTCCTCACAACTCAGTAGTGATGACCCTGCGTTGTGTGAGGGGCTTAGGCTCAGAGGGCAGCACTGTAGGCGTTACATGCCATGGTGACAACTCGCTGGCCGCAGGACTGATGACGGGCCTAGGTACAGGAACGCTTTCTGATTGCGTGCGTGTGACCATGACAACCTCAGCGGTGGCGTTGGTTGGTAGACTGGTCACGTTGGTCTTGGAGACTTTCCTGGTGACGGCTTTGCTACCGGAGAAGGAAGTTTCCTGGAGAGAGCAGATCGCCATAAAGTATGATAGAACATTAACAATAAAATACACAGCCATCACAACAAACAAATTTTAAAGAACAAAATAATCTGTTCAAGAACGTTGACATAGTTATTAGTCTCTTCTCCTTTTACATACACAACAAAGCCAAACACTTTCTTAACTTTTCTAACAGCAACAACCACATTAAAAGTCAAATTTGCCCAACTTTGCTTTGTTCACTTTACATTATCCAAACAACTACTTAACGTCTAACTTAAAATTGCATACACATGAACCAAGCACCCCATATCTGCGTGACCCCCTGAAGCATGGATTAGTATACTAATTGGCAGCCATTGTCTGCCATTCTATGCAAGTTGCCCCTCCCTCTGTTACCCAACATCCACGGTGCTCCACAGGGTGACCCAGCAATGATGAAGGTTTTTACAAAAAGACGGTACTGACAACACCAAATACAACTAGTAACAATCAAAAAGAGGGGCATTCATGTTCTATAAAACTGACTAACAGGATAGTAAAAGGAAGGAGAGATGGAAGGAGGTAAGGAGATAGACTAGGTAGGAGTGCCACCATGTTACCTTGTACATGTGGTAGGTCTACAGTGAATGCATTGAACAGAAACAGCGTTAGAATTAGTCACAGTGATAGAACAAGATGACATGGGGCTGATGACCAGCCACAGTGACTGGGTGATACTGTCAGGGGTAATGCCTGCACACTTTATCTAGACAACTAGCACTCGAGTCCTAAAACACCCCTATCACTTAGTCTCTAAGAGAAGACTATATCAGCAGAAAGGAATGAGGGGCATTTTAGGACTGGAGTGCATACCGCTCTGACAATCATCAGTTGGAGATTCAGTCTAACATTGACACCACTTATGGCGAGTTTTCATAATGCAACTTTCTTATTGACTTGTAGTTTACATACAACTAAAGATGTAACAATTAGCTGTTCATATAAGGATTAGTCTCTGCAAATATTCCAGATCAGAACTGTGCCTGGCAGTGTGCATGGCAAGGTTTTCATTAGGAAATTACATTTTGCCCCTAAATGCGACTTCGGTGATCATTACAGCATGTAATGACACAGCTGGACCAAGCAAATCAACAACAGGTACCCAACAGATAAATACCAGCGTATATGAGCACTAATAGCAATGAGATATTCATGGTTGACCCTGAGTATGTCAAACACCCCAGCATGCACATGCATTGTCATGGCTTTAACAGCGTGCTAAATGACCCATCACTGGAAGTGCTTCAACAAACAAGAAATGGGATCGTTGATGTCCTCGTTGCTATGGGCGAACCTAAGCATGGGAATCTAAGACATGTTAAGACTGTAGGTTAGTAGGACAGGTTACAACAACAACCAGTCATGAAATGACCTACAAAAGGAGTAATATGACCTTAACCCTTGTAGAATGTTAGTGCACCTCTCCATCTTAACTGCTACAATACAGAGACAGGAAGAAGCTACAGCAGCAGATGCAGGCAAGCATCAAGCTTAAACGAAGCAACTTACTACAATAGCCTCTGGCTTGGAACTGCTAGGGGCCTTCTCAGAGGCCTCACTAACCTCCACACTGGTCTGAGTTGATGGGGCTGGGGGTATGGTCACAGGGGTAGTGTCATCAGCTATGACACTGGTAGAGGTGGTGAGAGAATCACTTGTTGAAGTTAGCGTGTGCGATTTATTGGATCTTATGTCAAACGTTGTGAGTGGCTTGCCAATGACAGGGAGGGGTGCTGAGCGTTTAGCTGGGGTGGGTTTTTGAGGAGTGACTGTAGGGACAAGAGAACGCTTAGCAGGGACAGGTTTGCCAGAGGAGACTGCAGTAGGTCGGACCACATGTACAGTAGAAGCTGGCAAAGCAGCAGTAAGTTTAGCGGTAGCATCACTGACAAGCGCTGTGTCACTGCTTGGAGTCTGCTGCGAGGAACTTGTGATGTGGACCACCCTCACATTACCAGTGCCAACAGACTCGCCTGCAGTAGCAGTAGCAGTAGCAGCGCTGGTCGGTGAAGAGGCTACCACAGTGGATGAGGAAGCTGGGGGTGATGATGGGGAGACAACAAACGGGCTGCTGCTGCTTACATTCAGTGATGGAGCAGCTGAGGAAGTACTGCTGCGAGGAGATGACAGCTTGGTCTCGCTTGCCTGGCTCATGAAAGGGTTAGTGTTCAATGAGACAACAGGGGAGATGACCTGGGCACTGGGTAGGGGCGATGTTGGCTTGAACGGGTTGGCCCTGGAGGATTTGGGGCTGCTGGTGAGCGGGGCAGGGGGGATAACAGGTGGGGACACAGGGACATTAGGGGAGAAGTCAATCTGAATCGCATTTTCCTCAACACCCTCAACAGGTACAGCCTTCTTCTTGGCTTTCTTCTTCTTCTTGGGTTTGGTGGCGGATCTAACTTTAGGTGCCACTGCGGGAGAGGGTTCATCGAGAATGATCTCACCCTCTAGACTTTGAATGGGAATGTCAGGGGTCATTAGAATGGTTGGGGAGGTTTCATTGGGAGTGTGGTCACCAGGGAGAAGTGGGGAGGTTTCAGTAATTGGGTCAATGGGAATGGCCTTGACCTTCTTGGCCTTTTTAACTTTAGGTTTGACCAGCAGGGGGTCTGTGGTAGGGGGAGCTGGTGTCATCTCAGCAGTATCCTAAATGAAGGCACACAAAGCAACACATACAAATGTACACGTCAACAGGAAACGCATGCATGAGTGCAAACTGAAAATTAACTCCAAAACGCAAACAATATAAAGGCAACTTAACTCTACCAAATCAGGAAAAAATAAATAAAACTGAGCACCAAATTGTTATTTCAGTGCAATGCACAAGTACATTAGAGGAGGTGTAATGTAGAGTATGATTATACAATGCTTTCTGGTGGCTGGCATTACAAAGCACAGCAGCATGTTAAAAGGCAACCGTTATACACGCCATCAAACTTATCCAGAGCACATACTTGTTGTATCGTAATCTTATTTATACGCAACCGAAGCCTGAAAGAAAAGCTATTAAATGGCGGTTGTGAAGTTGGGATATTATCGGCCTTGTTGGGATTACTGTATTTTTCGTAATAGAAACTACAGGGTGCTTAGGAATTCACACAGGGGGCGGTTATTGAATCGTCAGTAAATAAGCGCAAATCCACACACAGTTGGCCCCATATTTTTAGCATTGTAAAAGCGATTAAATCTAATGAACATTTTTCGAGAAAAGGTAGGTAGGGGGGAAGGGGTGCAAAGTTTGATGGATATGCTGCTTAGCCTAAACTCCGATCATCATTACATTAAGGAAGGGGAGGGGGAGGATTGTGGGGTGGGACGGATCAATACAAACAGGCCAAGTGTAGAACTGCCAACTGTCTCCCTGTGAGTAAAACAAACGAAATGTTTTTTTTTTCATAAATTTAAGTAAGTATTTGTATTAACAGTAAGCTGTTCGTCGATGCATCTCAGCAAGATGAGTGAAGCATCAGCTGTTTTGATGTCATGGCTGTGAAGAAGTGGGGTGCGGAAGTGAAACAGGTGTCTTAGGATAAGCCAATCACAATTAATCTCAGCAGTCATGTGACACAATCAACCATATGCAGTTGTGGTGCAGTTTACAAAACACTGTTTTGTCGTTGACCCATATTGAACAGCTGGGATGTGGTCATTACAAGATTAAACCAATGACGTAAGGAATCCTTAATGAGGTGAATGCGGCCCCATCACATACCGTGGTGTTGTTGACAGGGCTGGACGCAGGGAGATAGGCCGACTGCTCTGAGGATGAAGACTTCATACTGTATCTGATGCAGCAACAAACAATCCAAGTTATCACACCCAAGCTATGATCAAACTAAGCCAGCCATGTTACCTATCGTTGAGGAAATGTAAGTTAGTGTAGGAGGCTACTGACCCATTGTGTGTTTGGCTAGCCTGCTTGAGGGGCTCGCTCAAATCATCCATGCTGCTGCCCTTACTGCAAACAGACAGCAGTCATTGATGCAACTCCTGCTGGGAAAGGGCAAGAGGTAGGACATACAGAGTTCAAGAGGTAGGACATATAGGGGTCAAGTGGTAGGACAATTAGGTGTCTCGAGAGTTATCAGGGGTTTTACGGAGGAAACAGGTAAAATAAAGGGTGCATAACGCAAGGGGTTGTATAGGAGAAATCTTACTTGTAGAATGGACAAAGGTTGAATATGGACGTAGCAAATTAAAGACAGAGGGGGTCTACAGGCACCGTCATTGAGAGAGAAAAAATACAGAAGAGAAGTGTAACTGGCCAATGACTGGATGAATCAGAGGGTGACTATGCTACACAGGTAGTTAGGAGGTTATGGAGATGAGAGGATTGGCCAACTGTTGATAAGTTTTACATTGGGTACACAGATTAATACTGTAATTGGTTGCATGAGGGACTTATGAACTTTGAAGTGACCGAGTGACGTATCACTCATTTCATACCAACACAGAATAGACATCTGTGGCAATGGTAGAAGATATGAAAACTAAAATTCTACACTAAGTCAAAATCTTAAAAATATTATAATTAATAATAGTTTGGCTAAAATTTTGAATATATAGTCAATTTAGTAAGTGAAACTTCACATGTTTGAGATCATCAACAAAAAGAGAAAGGGATTTGAAATCCCCAAATTAGTAGCACAGAACATTTGATGAAGAAGACAGGAGAAGGTGAACGTGAGGTTAGAGTGAAGATGAAAGAACAAGTCAGATATATGGGAAGTGAGCGTAAACACCGTACAACCTTAACTACGATGAGCATCTATAGGAAAGAGAGCAGAGAAGATGAACTGTGAGTAGACAAGGAGACACACGAGGCGCTTTCAACACAAGGTAGACCCTCAAAGGTCAATATTCAGATTCATTTGATCTTTTTTCTATTAAGACGTCTCTTCCCTAATTGTTGGAACTAGTATGAAATTTTATGCAACTAGCTACTGAAATTACTAGTCATCCAGTTGAATTACAATAATAGATTTAAATTAGTTTTAACACAAAGCCTTTCCCAGAACAGCTATAATCAACAAAAAGGCAATGACACAGTGCTGCGCTAAATGTTTCCATCTAATAGCCATGTTAACTGGAGTGTTTATAACCATAACCATGGTTATATGATCCAAGCAGGTGCCGTGGTATAAATGAAAGTGTGAGTGGTTTGAGGACCGTGGTAGAGCTAGCTAGACCTGTCTGACCTGTAGTAGGAGAGACTACGTAAATCAACAAAGACATCATCATTTAGCTGGTTGTCCCTTTCTTCTTCACTCTGCGATAGACTGGCACAACAACAACAACAAGAACGATGTCACTATCACTGTGACAACACACACAACACTAGCAGCAAGCAATAGTAACACACTGGACAGAGGGTTTCCATGGCAACATGATTTCCACAACAGCAGAAGTCCGGTTGAAATAAAATATAGATGTAAACCTCACCTGCCAGTGTCTTCACCAGGTAGCTCCACGATCATGCCTTTTCCTCCTGTAAACAGAGGAACATACATTTGACCAGGAGATGTTACTGAAAATAAACACATCTGCACATTCATTGGCACAGGATAAGGGGGGGGTACCTTGGCCAGTCTTATGGCTCTCCTGCTGGGCCTTGGCTTTCAGGATGTTGCATTTCATCTGGTCGACAGGGATGGTGTTGGGCTGAGCAGTGGGGAACTTGAGTTGGTTGTTGATAAACGTGTTGACATCTTTACGTACAGGTGGCTTGCTGATGATGGGACCCGGCTCATCGATGGCCTTCAACTTCGCTTGGGCTCTCTCCGACTCCTCTGTATCACAGAACAGGGTCACTCTCTTATCATGAAGATAAAGTGAATACAAGCAAACACATTAGTGATGGATCTTTGTAAATATTTGAAACCTTCAAATATAGACCAACATTTTCATAGGATCTAACATCAACATTGATCAATGTCCCTTATGAATCTAGACTTGTTGCTGTGTCAGTGTAGAAGTCATGCCTGTTGTTACCTCTGATGGTGAAGTTAGAACTAGCAGCCATGTCAACTTGAGGCGGTGGAGTTCTCATTTTACGACTGGAAACAGGTGCTCTTGAGGTGGGGGTGGGTAGCGTGGTAGTAGAGGTGGTGGGGGTGACAGGACCCGACGCAGCAGCTCCTCCGACACCCCCAGGTCCTATACACGCAACATGTAAACCATACCAATTCAATGTGTGTACACCATAAAAAAACAATGTTAACATGGTACAAACTCTAATTGCACATCATTCAAGTAGTTTCCCCTTACCCTTGATGGGGTAGTGTAGTTTCTCCCTACCTCTAATGTGGTTGTCTAGTTTTCCCCTACCTCTAATATGGTCGACCAGTTTCACACTACCTCTAATATGGTTGACTAGTTTTCCACTACCTCTAATGTGGTTGACCATTTTCACACTACCTCTAATGTGGTTGTCTAGTTTCACCTTACCTCTAATATGGTTGTCTAGTTTCACACTACCTGTTATGCGGCAAACTGGTTTCCCCCTATATCTAATGTGGTTGTCTTGTTTCACCCTACCTCTGTTAGGGGTTGTCTAGTTTCATCCTACCTTTGATGAGGTTATCGAGGCGTTCCATTGGAGATACAGCTGCCCCAGCTGCAGATGCTCCAGCAGGGGTGTGCGCTCCGGCAGCTGGGGCATTGCTCTTGGCAGGCACTGCTGCAGTTGCCTGGGAGACTGCGGCTGCATGGCCTTCATTGTTCATCTCCCGACTGTCCTGTCTGGAACACGTTATCATAACGGTGAAACAACGTCATTAGTCCATTGGCGCTAGATCACATAATGATGCGAACAACAACGCCAACTGCTGACCATCATAAATTCATTTCCCATATGATACTGGGACATCATTATCATCATTACGTCATAGCAACATCGAAGGTTTGCGTAAAACCAGTGGATACAGAGGAAGGTGTGTAGAGACGAGGAAGGATGACTTGCCTGTGATGAGGATGGTGACTGGCCATCATGGACTTCCTGTCAAACACAGGTCGACGTGAGAAACGCTGGCTGGCACGACGCTCAAACCTCACACTGCGACGAGACTGGTTCGTGTTGGTGAGCGCAAATTCTGTCCTACCACTGTCACACACACAACAACATCATTGATCCTAGTCACAGAGCTATGAAAGGCATCAGACTAACAACACACTAACATTGAATTGCTATTTCCGGTAGTATTTGGCACAAGCTGCAAACTATTGCAGAACCCCACCCTACACAAAATTAACAATACAAGCAGTTCTGTGATGCATCCTAAATGATCAAGTACTGCAAGTGTCTGAATAGCTACATATTTACAAATACTGAAGTATTGCTGGTAGAGGTCACCTGTATCTGAAACGAGAACCCATGCGTATGAAGCTCTGCCGGGTGGCAGTTCCCCGCGTGGGACACTTGAGACGAAAGAAGGCATGGTGCTCGACCGCACACTTCCACAGGTGCTTACACGCCTTGTCATTTGACATCCGGAAGACAAAGGTGTGCTCTTGCTCATTGCCCTGGTCACACAAACAGTTAGCCTCAATAAGCCTATGTAAGGGGAGTATAGAGAATACATGTTGCCCATGGAATGCTGGGTAATCCTGACCTGTTCATCGTCCTCCACTACCACTAGCGTCAATCTGCTCCTCTTGAAGTTGAGTCGTGTCATTTTGGGCCTAAATAATACAAAATCACAATACATCATAAAATGATCGTATAAACGCTATTTCAGTATCCATCGAGTACCAGGCCATTGGACATGGGCATCATCACGCACCATATGAAGAGGCCAATACGCTGCTGTCCTTCAAATACCAGGATCCCTGTAGGTGTGAGGCCAAGATGGTAAACCTGTCCATCCTTACCCTGAACACAGACACACCTGTAATTAGTCACCTCACACAGACACACCTGTAATTACTGTCACCTCACACAGACACACCTGTAATTACTGTCACCTCACACAGACAAACCTATATTCATGCAAACAGAAAGGTGTCCCGTTAACCTCAACACAACTACCTCACACAGACACACCTGTAATCAAGCTAGATTATTTGCCACCCTACCACCTGTCACAGACACCTGTAATCAAGCTAGATGGCCCGTTATTTGCTACGCTACCACCTGTCACAGACACCTGTAATCAAGTTAGATGCCCCATCATTCGCCACGCTACCACCTGTCAGACACCGGTTAATCAAGCCTACTGGTGGGTGCTCCATTATTCCACCTGTTAGACACCGGTTAATCAAGCCTACTGGTGGGTGCTCCATTATTCCACCTGTCAGACACCGGTTAATCAAGTCTACTGGTGGGTGCTCCATTATTCCACCTGTCAGACATGGGTAAATCAAGCCTACTGGTGGGTGCTCCATTATTCCACCTGTCAGACACCGGTTAATCAAGCCTACTGGGGGGTGCTCCATTATTCCACCGTGTTGATACTGTAGTTGAACTCACCATGACTATATGCATATCTACACCATACATCTCCATCCATCGAGCCTTGTTGAGGTAGCACAGCTCCGCCTGGGCTGGGTTCTGTCCCCTGTACACAAAACAACCAATCTCATCAAAACATCACTCAATAGGAGCCGCAACAGATGGGACAATGATAGGACTGCTGTATTAGTGCCTCAACAGATGGGACAATGATAGGACTGCTGTATTAGTGCCTCAACAGAGGGGACAATGATAGGACTGCTGTATTAGTGCCTCAACAGAGGGGACAATGATAGGACTGCTGTATTAGTGCCGCAACAGAGGGGACAATGATAGGACTGCTGTATTAGTGCCTCAACAGAGGGGACAATGATAGGACTGCTGTATTAGTGCCTCAACAGATGGGACAATGATAGGACTGCTGTATTAGTGCCTCAACAGAGGGGACAATGATAGGACTGCTGTATTAGTGCGGTTAGCAGAGAGCAAGAGGGTTTGTACTTGTTCTTCTTGAATTGTTCTACAATATGGAATTCCAGGTCTTCTGTCTGGTCTGGAGTGAAATGGAACTCGGACACGAAACCTGCTGTGTGTACACCCTCCTCGTAGTCCCCTAGCTCAGCTGAAACATAAACGCATGGATGCTACAACAACAAATGCACTGCACGCACAGTATAACCATCATGACGGAATAACCACAATGAAAGTATAACCATCTTGCCAATTTCACCATTGTGACAGTATCAACACCATTTCAATATAACCACTTTCACAGTAAAATAATCATTCTCACATCACTACCATAATAATAAAATCATCATTTAAAAGCCATTTAAACAATTCCACCTGTATCAAATAACCATTATTTCAGTATAACCACCACTATTGCAGTATAACCGCCAGTACAGAATAACTATGGTTATTAGTTATACAGTATGACAACTATTCTATTAAACTGACATTGGAGGGCATAGGCAGCCAGCTCCACGTTGACCTCAAATGGACAGGCGAGTCGGCCAGTGAGGATGTCCTGCTTCAGTTGCAGGAACAATTGGTATCTGCAACATGCCAACGGATCATTATCCCGCGCCTTCTATTATTAACACTCGTGAAAATGTTGAAAGTACAACAGCTCTGTCAATAGCACATACTGTACATAAAATCAGACTCAATCAATAGCACACATGGGCTGATCAAGTTTCCAAGAATAGGAAGAATAGCATTCTGGTGTTATTATATGCTCGGACAAGAACCAGTTTGATGGGCATTGTGCATTGTAATTCTGCTAAGAGCTGGCCAATCCGACATCAATGATGTGGCTTATCAGGTAAATGAAGCGTGTGACATATATGTGTAGCCCCTTATACTCACCACCCCAACTGCAACATGAAGAGGACACCTGGCAACCACAGACCCACCCTACCGGCATAAATGGCCTCTCATAAGACCCATGATATCAGATAGTCACCCACCTGGTGAGCTCCTCTCGTAAGTTGTTCGGCTCCGAGGGATAAAACTTGACACGGAAACGGAAGGTGAAGGGAGGCCCGACTACGAGTCACACACAAGTCACATGATCAATGGAAATGGTATGTACTGCGAGTTTACACTGGGTATCTGAGAGGTTGCTAGTCAAATGAGTTGAAGAAGAAATTAAGAAGATATAAAAATACTATAACTAGTATAAGTAGTAAACTGCAGAATATTGTTGATATATTATTGTTATTGAGATGAAAACATAATATCTGAAAGACAAAATCAAGAACAGATTGCCATTTTTTCATAGCCTTACTGTGTGGAAGATGTGAAGTTTTAACAGAAATATCTGGAAAGATCCATGCAGTAACACGAGCTCACTATTCGTTGTGATACAAAGAAAACTATGTTGCTCATTATGTTAGATCTGTGGCTATCAGCTGAATCATTGATATTATACACATGCAACTACGGGTTATTTTTCAACATGCAAGTCATGCACGGAATCTACATGAATTCTTGGCGCCCTTACAGGACCCCCAACACCACAATGTCATTAGTCCCATGGATTCCAATCATGCGTTTAGTTCTTAAGTAAAGTAAGTCTGACTCTACACTGGTCTGTGAAGGCAGAAAACAAATGTAACCATAACTACAGCACAAACATGACAGACTGTTGAGAACATGGCTGGGAGAAAAAAGCAGTGTTCACGCAATGTTTCATGACATTCCACAGCAACATAAATAATGTCACAGACACTTAGCACTATCTGTGTTGTAGCCTCAGTATCTAGACTAGGGTGCATTGTATACAGGAAGTATGTTACAAGGGGGGATGGGGGGAGGGTGTACAAATGGAATGGCTCACCAGACACAATACTCATGACAAAACCCTAGGTCATTAATCACTAACATTAATTCCCAGATGGTTAAACATTCAAATTGTCCGGTCCAGGGTAAGGCTTGGAATGTTTTTTCAGCACTCAATTAGGTCAGTATAATTAAGAATCATGTGACATATGTGGCCATCGTGATTGGTTGTTGAGTAATTGACCTATTAACTTGTGTGTTACAATCAGTGGTGATCACAGAACACCTGAGATTGGTGTCGGTGTGACATGCAACCACACAGCCTTATAAGATGACTTTCCCACCACCATACTACCAGGGAACAGGCTCTTACACAGGCTATTGGCGTCTACTTTCCCACACTGCTGAGCAATAACTAGCATAACACACACACACACACACACACACACACACACACACACACACACACACACACGCACGCACGAACACAACATACGGGGACACACACACACAATGTTAGACACGAACACGTAAGACATACTGGCCGATGGCTTGGAGCTCGACTTCCATGTTTTCTCGGCAGCCTCTGTGGTAACAAATGTCAATTAGTGCAAACTACACGTCAGAGAGATTACACATTATAGCCATGAAAGACGACAGCACGTGATCTCATTCAAATGAATCGATTTGTAAATGAGAGCAAAACTACAGCCATACTTCTGAGAAGCGAGAGGACTTCACAGCAAGTAAAAAATACAGCAAGTTTATGCGAAAACTACAATAGCACGAATCAGTGACACTAAAAAAGCGCATGTCAGTGGGCAGGTTCCCCGGCTTCACACGATACGCACCGCGCATGTCAGTGGGCAGGTTCCCTGGCTTCACACGATACGCACCGTGAATTCAACACAATACATGAATTCGTCATGTCAGCAATCCTTTTTGCGGCCAGCATTATCATTTCCATGAATTTAACGTTACAGAGAATGTCGTATTGCCCACGGACCACACACATTCGTCCTTCACACCACCCCCACCCTTGAGCCACGGGATACCCGAATCACAATCGTGCATTAGATGTGATAACAAACTCGTAAAGCAGGCGGCCGGTTGGTTGCCAGCTCGTGGCTCGGTGTGAGAGAGAAGGTGAGGGAGTCCGTTCGGATTGTGGGGAGCTTTCCGGAATGACAAACGTTTGTGGTTTACCTGATCACACATGGTGGATGGAAGGTGAATGTACTGGAGAAGATATTGTGGCTGGTCAACCGGTCAATTGCCGTGACCATCACTACCTGTGGTTTCATTCTCAGATCAGTCTGATCGCGGTCAACAAAGCCGCTTGCCATGCCACGTCCACCGTTAAGCGCCTTACCATACATTAGCCATACCCAAACACGCCGATTGATGTTGCATACCTCGCCCACGGAAGGTCATTTATGCGTTCTCATTGCAAAATAGCCGGTGAATTTTCTCGTAAACTATTCATGGTTCAAATGAGGTTATTTCATGTGAACATTGAGAACAACACGGCAGGCAGATCCTTTCTGACTGAGAGGAAAGCAGCTCGATTGTCCCGCAGGTGATCCGACACCGAACCAAGCAGACTATCGTCTGCTGTGTTCTATTCATACCAAACCGCCGTGGACGGTGAACTGCGGCTCCATTAGCGCCAGACGCTCACATGAACTCGCGAAATATGTGACACACTAAAAACGTGACCAAAACCAGGTAAAAAGTTTATAACAGTATCACACAGTTTGACATGCTTGATTCGAGTCCACCAAAGCACATAATTCTTCTTCAACTTTCGGAAACCAACAACATGGCGTCTCCCGCATGCTGCTGCCCAGGACTTGGGAGTATACAGAGTCGATTAAGAGTTTCTGCTCAGGTAACGACAGCGAAACGTGTAGCTCATAAAAGAACGTCTACCTGACAATCCGTTGTATGCTCAAAGAAGATGACTTTTTTGGTATCATAAATGCGTCAACCTGTTGGAGTCAGTTTGTTAGTGATCATTACGTATAAACGTCCATCACACACGAGCTTACATGGGTAACATTTTCAAACTAGGCCAGCGTGTACCTTAAATATATATATATATATATATATATATATATATATATATATATATATATATATATATATATATATATATATATATATATATATATATATATATATATGGGTCAGTGGTAGTCCAGCTTGTCCTGTTTTCAGATGGATGTTTGCTCCCTATTAGTCGAGTGCACCCCCCACCCCAAATCCTGCTACACTCAGTTGCGCACGCATATGGGTGCACATTAAGAGCCATGTCATAGAAGTTTATAACGTTAATAAAATGAATGGGTAGAGGAGACCATAAGAGGGGCTACCGCCCCTTATCACCGCATACACCTCCACGTAACAAAGGTACTGTCTACCGTACAGGACTACCTTATATAAACAGACAGTGACGGACGCGACAGTCAGCGTCTCATATGTCACGTGACCTGACCCAGGACGCCGTCTTATCAGAAATGTTATGGCCATCATAAGAGCTTGGCAAAGTCACTCTGGAAAATGTTCCGTTGTTACCTGACAAACTGGCACTATACCTACTTTAACGTGGTATACGACGCCCTTAACACTCAAATTCATTCCACGAGAGAAACTATGCACAGAACCACGGACTATGTCAAGTCAACCCAAGCAATGCAACTGACCCCAAGTCAATACTTCAGGGCATAATGGCGATAGAAAAAAATACACAAGTAGTGTGGTGAAGGGCGTACTTATTCTTTAGGTCATACTGTATAGGAAGTCAGTGAGCCGACCTGCATGGTAGAGCCGAGACTGGGTTCAGAGTCCACAGACACAGCAAGTAGGATACCACAGCGTATAAGCTCCCCTTACAACATGCTATTTCCGTAATGTACCGCATGAAGAACAGATCAGTTAATTAACGAGATTAATTACTATTTCAGCTATATAATCCAACTATTTGATTCTACTACTGGAGCCTTATACTTTATAGTGAATTCCAGGGACCTACATCGTCATTGCTACATCGTCTACTGGCGTGAAGCTACAGCTCCCATGAAGTAACAGCTCCCATACACGGAGATGTACACTCGCAGATATATCTCAACACGCACTCACTCACTCGCTTCCTACAGACCTACGACTGTCACTAATTTTAAGGACTACTTATCAGCATCAGTGTGTAGCCATGGAGATAGGAGGCAGAGAAGGAAAGAGAGATGCGGTGCAGATGGCGATACATACGGTAGTGCAGTGCACAGGCACCCCAAGTCAATTCATCCACCGAGCGCGTTCGGTACCACACCACAGCAGCAGCAACAACGGGCAGCACCACGATCTGTGTATGGGGCTACTTGAGACAAGATGGTAGGGAGGGAGTAAGGCCCGTTTTCTAATGTTCTAGGTTATTCGGAGTAAGGCCCGTTTTCTAATGTTCTAGGTTATTAGGAGTAAGGCCCAATCGTTGATAGTCTGGGTCATTCGTTAATGACCTGAGTCATTAGGAGTAAGGCCCATTTGTTGGTAAGCTAGGTCGTAAATGGCAAGTGTCCTAGAGAGATGTTTACTGCCCCATCACTGCTGAGTGGATCCAGTGATGACCATTATTTACCGTTTTGATTAAACGAATGTGAAACAGGAAGTGGTAATGTGAAACATATCTAACTCTATGCTTCTGGTAGACTTGACAAGCACGCACAAAAGGGGATTCCGAGGTCTATAGCAGCACTGTCCGCACGACAACCGCAAAAACATCAACGGCAAAGGAGAAAATTAATTTCTTCCTTCGCCTCTAGGCAACAATCCTGGCAAGCGGTGACCTTGATTGGACAGATGACGCCATGCGAACCACTACGTCACTAATGACGTCATCATTCCACCTCACTCACCCCTAGAACCACTCGCCAGGAGTCTCTGTCATCAGAATGCATGACAACAAGACAAGCAGCTCAGTCAGTGCATCACTAACGACACGCGAAGGAAATGATACAAATCAAAAACACCTTTATCGAGCCTCGCGGGCTTAAAATAACAACGAATCGATCGCCTGATGCACTGCATCGCATGCAAATAGAAAGGAGTGGGTGAGTGAATGTTGTGTTTACAACAGAGTAGAGCCCGTTCCAGTGCGCGCCTGCCAGATAGCGAAACAGAAACACGCAGGTGATGACACCCAACCAATGTTATGACAGCGCTCTTCACTCAAAGCCGGTCAGATTCGCTTTTGTCATGCTAAAAAACTTCATCCCAGAAAAAAAGTAAGCTATCCCCAAATAGTCAGATTACTGTTTTAAGCATACTACGATAGGCTGAGAGAAAAATTGGTGACACTCACTTTTGAGCTGTTTCTTGACAGACTTGGTGGGATCCAACCAGTGCTGGAGAATCAAAACGAACAATTAGCATGAAACCCAGGCATAAAGAATCAGATATGAATGTAAAGGTATCCCATTTCATCTAATGAAGCGAGCTAACATGTGAACTTAGACTAGACCAGTCTGATCAGTTTCACACTTGACAATGTGTCTACATCAAGTTATACAGTGGTTATCTAATGACATCATATATAAAACAGCATAAATTTGAAGCAAATATACTTATTTTCTATTTCATTATTGATAAGTCAACATTACAATACTCACAGAACTGCAGAGAAAAAACTCAACATAGTATTCATGACAAGGTTGGGTTAATCAACTCACATTGACATTACTGGCATCTGTGAACTGGAGACCGAAGTAATCACACTCTACTAGATCCAGGTGGTAAATGAGTACTTTCTCATAAAGCTCTTCCCCACGAGCTGTTTTCTGTGAGTACATAACACATTTTAGAACATATAAAGACATATCCATGAACTGATAATAGGTATACTACATTATCATGACAATAACAGGTGAACTACATAACAATGACAGGTGTCCTACAATACAATGACAGGTGGACTGCATAACAGTTACAGGTGTACTACATTACAATGACAGGTGTACTACATTATTATGACAGCTAAAGCACATAACAATGACAAAATTACATACAGCCTGTACTGAACAACCAATCATTGAATCAATCAAACCGAACCAGTCTACACAAACACACTATCAATACCAGCATATTACACTGACAGCTGCCCGCCGGCCAGTTTACGCTCGGGTTGTCGTGACCAATTAGCATGTGATGGTATCTGTGCATCCTAACTCATTATAAATATTATGCAATGAGATGTTGATGGAAAAGGTAAGAGACAAACTTAACTGTCAATATCATTTCGTAGTGGCATAAAGTTCCTCATAAACAACACTTGGCAACGAACGGTAATGAGCGTTGCCATGGACGATCTCTAACACGCCCTTTGTCAAGACTGCCAATAATACGCGCGTCTTCATCAAGACGGCTAGACGTCGGACGACATCGGGCTGCCTTCATGACGTCACAGAGGGAAGCGTGCCAACAATAAGCCTCAATCACCGCCTACATAAGCTGGGCGACACGATGTCCGACGTCAGACGTCTCATCGCCTACCCACTCTAGACAAGTACTGGCCTAATTACCCAAACAGCCCTACAGCGGTCACAGCGTCGATCCTTGGCTCGCCGACGAGGTTTATAAATAATTAGCTACTTGAGTCACACAGAAAGAATGACAAAACGAAGCAGTTCAGGGTCAAAGGTCAGGCAATTGCGATGAAGACTCAATTGGAGTGTTAGCGTGAACAAGTTCCGTCCAATCACTCACGCTAGCAGAACGAGAGGTTAAAAAGTGGTTAAAAAGAATGAAGCAACTACAAACACAACCGGTACAACGGAAGGACACAATGTAACCAGCGGAAGCTGTCCTAGACAGCGGCCAGTTACAGGTGGTGTGGATGACGTCAAACATAACCACACGAAAACTGCTCATCGAGTTTTGGAAAATATAGCACATTAACTCTCATCCACCTTGAAACCATATTTGGAAACTACTTATGAAATATGATCAATTCAATTATCCATATACATGCGAGATGATAAGGGTCATTCACTAAATGACAGTTGACTTCACCAGCGAAGCTGGTATCCTGTCTACTGGAATGATAGCACTGCACACAGCTAGTATTGATACAAGATGAACCAGCTCACTGAGTACCTGTGGTTTGTAATGATAAGGGGTAGTAAGTGGCTCTTCACGATAACCAGGTGTAGATACCTACTCTTACACCTGTCTCTTAATTACATTCGGTTATTATGTCACCTGATTACCATCACACAGACAACAACCGTTTCCAGCAAGGAGAAACTGTTTATGCTTATCTTCTACAACATCAGCATCAAATAATGTATGCTCATATTATACTGTCATTAAGGGTCTGCCTTAGAATGGAATCAGATTAAACAGAGTAGTATATTAGTACTTTAATCTAGTACAGTAAAGTCTAAGGCAATCTTATGCAAGGGCTTTGGAGTCGTGATGAAACGACCGAAGTAGCACTAACAATAATAATAACTATTGGCACATCTAAGTAATACATAGCAATCTATCTCACCTAAATAGCAGCTGCAAAAAAAAACTCATTTGAGATTAGTCCATGGATCAGAAAACAAGAGGAAAGGGAGCAGGTCATGATAGGAGCTCTGACAGGCTCGCCTCACACACGATCACATCAGGGGCAATTAATCTGGGCACGACCTACCTAATCCCGTCCTCCAAAACAAAATAATAGCAAACTTAATGACTTATAAGAACTATCCAGTAGTAATTATAGTTTTATCTCCAGTGAACTTTTCATTTCCATTATATTAACTTTAAGCCTACTGGCTGCCTTCATTAGTCTCACCACTGCCCATAAACCTTAATGGCGAAACTGGATACCGATTTATAACTGCAGAGTATCTCCACTTTATGGAGGTGGCTAGGCAATGTTGTACAATGAACCTCAGTGGAGTTTTGACATGATAATACAATCTTTAATGACTAATTAAACATGTACAGTTTAAAACCTTACCGCAGCCACAACATCATGGGGCATCATTCATTTAGTTGCCCACCTTTGACCCAGGCTCGTTCATGCAGACAAAACGTCTGTCATTGACTAAGTTCACTGTCCCAAGATCCATATTCACAAACCATCTCTTAAATTCAAGTCTCACAACCTTTGATGATTACAGAAAGCAGGTCAACGTACATACAGTCTTGTCAACTTCGGTCATGACATGGTAAACATTGATATATCCATAAATAATGGTGTGCTAACAGTCGGCAACGATATTTCACATTATTTGAAACATTCAAAAAGACATTATTGCATGTGGGTGAAAATCCCATTTGCTTCATCAATGCGGGATATAGGGTAAGACTCAGAGAAGTCAGTAGTTTAATTATTGAAGCCATTGTGTCTACTATATACAGTAGAAAACACAATGCCTTTTATGCCTTCAATCAACCTTGCTATGGATGTCAAAACTTTAAGAACATATCAGATCAGAACATCAAACCAATTTAATCAGCTCATAATTAACAAAATTATTAACAAACTTCCCAGGTACAAACACTGCATTGCACAGCCTCTGACCAAAGAGAATACAGGTTAGCTAACAGGGTTCACTAAAGGCTCCGCCTGAGAAAACACCACCAGTGAGCCTCATGCTGCTTTGTCATGATGTCTCTTAAAACAACGAAGAAGATTTATTCAGAGCCAGGATCCCCTTGATCAATCAGATGATCCCATATCTTTAACAGATGCAGAGCCCCAAGATGTCAGATCAACAGTTCTTATACAGGGACTAAGTCAACTTGAAGATAATCATTTATTGATGCGAAAAATTCAGATCTGAATTTTTGCAAAGCATTTGCTTTGAACAATGTAGGGAAGAAGTCAACAATATGTCCTGCAGTAGCTCTTTTGAACCAAGTGGAGCGTGTGCTCCCTCTCAATCGACTGTTGGTCTGTTGGGCTATCCTGCAGGGTTAAATCACCACTGAGTGAAGCCTCTTACTCTTGGCGTTGCTATAATCAGATAATTATGAACTATTCGCTCTGACTACGCATCGATGGCAATTGCAATGGTCACACCCCCGGGGGGGGGGGGGGGGAGCACTTGGTTTTATTCTGGATAGGGGTGTGCCACGGGACCTCAAATACCCGTACCCGTCGTACAAGGTCAAAATGGCCAAAAGCATACACCGTCGTACAAGGTATTATGCGAATGTACAACCCGTCGTACAGATTGAAGCTGAAAAACATCGTACAAGTATGAGGCCTAAAAACCCGTCGTACAAGTCTAGAGGCCGAAAAAACATACCCCGTCGCGCGGCACATATATACTACCTCTATACACTTAAGGGCCCCCCCCCCCCCCACTTCCCCCGGGGGTCACACCGACATGACCTAATGATTAAGTATTTTAGGCAATCACAACATACCGGTAAATCAACTGTGATGTCAGTGCCATCAAGCAGCAGGACGCGACAAGCAAGAATATTTTTGTTTTGTAAACCGTCAAATCCATCCACTCGGTCCGTGCCCCTTTGAACTCCCCGACCGATCCGACGTCGGCTGAAAAATCGGACCAGTGCCGACATAGTTCACAAACTACTATTTCGTAAATCACATATCGGTGAGCCACAGCTTAAATGACATGGTGTGGAATAGAATGCCAACTATCAGTAGTATCCTTTCCTATCCGAAATATGGGCAATAATCCAAGCATAGAAAGGACAGCTCCGTTCGAAATTTCCATACATTTCCTCTTGTTGCTTTGAATAATATCCGGTGATGTAATTTATCTCGTTCTGAATATTTCAAAATGGCGGCGCCCTTAACACGGTTTCAAACAAGTACGTTATAGTGTAAGATTGTCAGTGTTCTCTACGTGGCCATAACCTCACGACTTAAATAGTTTTTATCTGGGGTCTTTTCACCTATTGTTTGCCTTGGTTGTCACATTCTACCCTTCGAATCGGTTTCAAAACGTTTCACATAGGTGTGTTGAATTCTGACATGCTGCCAATCCAGTAAGGTTTAATACAAAAATATGGGAAAAGCCCCCTAAGGTAATTAAGAGATAAGTCGGCGTAAAAGTTAACCCCTTCGAAATGTTAACTCATCAAGTTAGTATATGGTTTAATTGCACACCAAAACTATTGTGATATAAAGGTGGGATGAATATGATGAGATGCGACTGACCAGATTGAGCAGCTGCCTTCCAGGATAAATGAATAAATGAGGTGAAAAATGACATGGATGCAAACGATTATCCTTGTGCTAGTTACCTTCAGATGATTGACTGGGTCAGGCCATACCAGCCATCTAGGTGAAATCCAGGCCAATGAGATGTATTGTAGATATATATGACCCTCACAAGGACCGCTCCACTCACCACCAGGATCCAATTGCCCAACAGCAATAGACACAAACTACTGTCAACAAGTTGCCTCTTATTGGTCACTTCTTATGACATGCAGGAAAAAATTAGGTGACAATATTATAAAAGGATGGCATTTATCTCTGTATGATTTTTCATGAGAAAGATCGTGGTTGTGTGGTCTTTTGTGCTCAACAATTAGTAACTTGATGGACAGTAATTAAATGAATCAATGTCTGTTTTATTTTGGCTTCTATTAACTGTTTGTTGCCATCGGTAATCACCAGTGCAATAAAAAAAACCACACAGACAGGAAACACTTCTACAGCATGTGACAGCTGTTTAGAGTGGTATCACATGGAATGTGTTGGCAATAGACGTGCGCCAAGGTTCAAGAAATGGTTATGTCCTGTCTGCAAACTGTAAATATTATTCCTTTCTGTTGCTGGTGGATGGTCATGTCGTACTTCAATGATTATATTTCATTTTCCGTGTGTATTTTTTTAATGCAACTTCGGTCCACCAGTACTGCACATGCTCCCTTATGAAATTTGAATATCAATAAAGTTCTTTATATAATTCTTGTATTCCTCATTTTATTCTATTGATGACAATCTTACAGCATACACGCTTCAACATGAAATCATCAACCGCAGACATTTTTGTATTTGAAAGCTAGCAACATGCAACACATGCCCTAAATAAATTACATATACGGTATCTGACATACTTTCTCTATCTTCATTCGGAATTCTAGTCTCAGTAGCAGCAAACACAATGCTGATTTCGACGGGATCGACTGCTATGCTCCCTCTCGTCCTTTCAAACCAAATTGCGGGAGTTCCCAAAATGTAATTAAACCTGAAGTTGGGCTGTTGGGCTACTATCCAATTAACCGAATGCAACCGAAATTACTCTGACAGTCAAGAGTGGTTGCGCAGATGTATATGACGATAGTTTGATAGCTGTTAACCTTGGTCACCCACCTAGTGTGAAGTTGGCGCAAAATAGCAGAACCAAGTTAAACGGGATCTCGCGAGGTCAAAAATAAATCAAATAGCTTTTACTCAGATAGTGTTGTTTTTCCAAGATAGCTTGGCATACAGATATAGACAAATGCTGCAATGTGTTTGATTGCAGACACGAACGAGCAGATTTTGTGTGTAAATTAAGCCACATGAGCCCAATCATTTGCATCGCTTTGGTTTTACCAAAGACTGTGACGCATCACAACACCCTCTCCCCACATCCTTCTGCACACTTCTAATGACCTAACTGTATATGCACAAGATCAGATCAGATCAGATCAATTTATTAATCAATTGAATATATATACAATGAACAATTGATAAGGAGACTCCAACTAAGGCTGACAGGCCGCTGCTGCTGGAGCCACCCTGACGTAATGAAAATAAAAATAATAATATAAAAGAAGAAACACACAAAAGATAGACTATGTACAAAAGAGAAACATAGAACACAATAATAAAGGTACACGAGGTCACAGCATCATGTTACCTGAGTAAAAAGGTAGAGAAAACATTAACATAGACAGAGGGTTTTGGGCAAAGTCAGGAATTTGGTGACATGAGTAGCACATTATGAATTTATACAATAACAATCATACTCATACTCTGTGTGCAGGCTCGTCACACCGGGTTTGGCAGATCACTCGGGCCGATGATACACCGTGACGAAACTGATGCCGATTCTTTGATTTATTTCAGAGTGTCTCAATTAGATGGAGGTATAGGCTATGTCTTTAATAGCATAATTGGAATTAACCCATATGGTTCTTGCGTGAATATAACATATTCTAACAAATTATAAACATGACACTTTGAATGTGCATTCAACAACTTGGTGCAACTTTTTTTGCATAAATTTTTGTTTAGTCTCTAAAATTACTGTTTTTTTGAACAGCAAGGAATAATCAGTATTTAATCGATAACAAGTACACAGCCATCACTAGTATTCTTTACTACGTCATGATCAGCCACCACTAATTAATAAATCGAACACGGACTTTATTGCAACTTTTGTAGGAAAGGGAATGCGTTCGAGGAAGCAGCATCGTGATTGCGGCTCTGGTATTTCGGACGAAAAAGCCTCAGCATGAAATAAAATAGCCCTCCACACTTGAAGCCAAGTAATGCACCCAGCATTAGTGACAAATTTTACACGACACAAATCAGCTATGTAACCCCTCACCAGCTCCATCCAATCCCTGACTGCTGATGGAGGGTAATATAGGGCTACAAAGTGATGTCGTCATTTTCCTATCCGAGAATTTTTTATATATACCAACTTATGCATTTCAGCAAATCCGGCGTTTACGTGTAAAAGTGCGCCGCAAGTCATTTGACTCTTAGCCTTTACAGAAATGGATTGTCTCGCCGGTTGGTTCTACTGTTTTGCTTCATAACAGCCTTGGAACCTACCTAAGACCTGCAAGTATCGTCTGTGAAACAAGGCGGTAATTTATTTCATAACAATGTTAAAGAAATCATAATAAGAAGAATATCTTACTGCATACCTTCTCATTTGTCTGAAATTTCATCCCAAACAAGGTACAAACAGGCATTGTCTATGAGCGATAAAAGGGATTCTGAGGGTCTCACTGGTATGGTAAGGGGTGTCATTAGGCAAAGAAACTCCGCCTCTGACAGCTCCGCGCTATTTACTGCTTTCGATCTCTCACATCCGCGCTGTAGAGGCGAAGAGCCGCCTATGAAATTTCCGAGGTTCCGAAGTCAAAATGACAGATGAACTCGCTAAAAACTTACCAAAGCCCTCCATGCCAAAAAATTGTGACAAAATGAAAGATTATATGACAAAATCACACGAGCACTGTTTCTATTGCTGCAGTTTTGTCTAATTGTTCTGTTTGAGCTCTTAAATACAGCACATCATGAAACTTTGTTAAAAAACTCAACATGGCCGACTCCCACAATGCAACATAATTTGATGGAGCTCGTGATTTCTAACTGAAAGCCGAACCAATACAGGTCATTGTTATTTTCAAACCTGTAGTTAGCCCTACAAGACGTCTGCGTAGACGTCTTACCTTTTTTCGAAACAACGCAATGCGAATATTTTTAGATCGATTCAGACAACTACCAAGCACAAAACATACACAAGTGATGGAGTTATAGAATGCAATGATGTTTTACGGACGATTTTATCCCTTTTCGGCGGAGGATTTCATCCATGGTAATTTTTTATAGTTCGATCAATTTGGGAAGCGGTAAAAAGTCAGAAACACAGCAACATGTTTGTTTACAGAATGACGAAGTCTAATGCTAAGCCCGGGGGGGGCACTTAAGTGTAAGGATATAGTATACATGTGCCGCACGAAGGGGGTGGTTTTTTCGACATCTCAACTTTTACGACGGGTTAGACAATCGCATAATACCTTGTACGATGGAGTATACTTTTTCTCATTCTCAACGAGTTCAACGGGTACGGGATTTCGAGGTCCCGCGGCACACTCCTATCCAAGTTAGGGTAAGTGCCCCCCACTTGGGATGCTAAGGCAATGCGGGAAATCGCGAGAATTAATAGTTTCCAAAATGGCAGACTTCGTATCGCGATTTGTTCGGAAACGAACTATCGATGGCATTCATTGAAGAATAGCGTCGAGTGGTGTTAAGTTTTTTGGAGCGAAAGGTCTATTTTTTGTAAAGGCTCTGATATATGTTATTTTCTAGGTGCGAAATATAGCCCTTCGCGAGATATAGTCCAAACGAGATATCGCCGACTGTGTTTGACTAACTCTTCGTCAACCTTAGACGCGCGTCCAATTGAAAAGCGCGAGTTGCTTGCTGGCTCCTCCACTCGACCTCGCCCCGCACAGACACAACATTCTGCTACCTCTGTGATATCTGTCTCGTTTTCAATTCTCAGAGTAGCCATGTTGGACAACAATTTTAAAAGGCAGAGGCTATTCGTACGGCAGCCGTACGAATAGATGGTGACTGGCTATCCGTACGGCAGCCGTACGAATAGATGGGAACTGACTATTCGTACGGCAGCCGTACGAATAGATGGTGACTGGCTATCCGTACGGCAGCCGTACGAATAGATGGGAACTGGCTATTCGTACGGCAGCCGTACGAATAGATGGGAACTGACTATTCGTACGGCAACCGTCCGAATAAAAGTGTTTTGGCTATTCGTATGATTAATAGGGTGCATTTTGGCTATTCGTATGAATAAGATATATATCGGTTGTTTTGGCTATGCGCACAATACGAGTAGCTAGTTATACAGTTAATGTCTTTCATGACAGCTCAGCATATTTCATCATAGTACCATGTCATTGTAAGTGTTGTGGTGGGATGTTGAACTTCAATATATATGCTCTTAGCTGTGTAAATACTTTGCCAATCAATGTTGTACAAGGTAAGAAGAGAAATGCATAGGAGCGTGGAATAGTTGGATGGAACTTAGTTGTTGTGATTAAGTGTTTGCCTATTTAGAAAAATACCCAAAATATTAAGGATATGGTGTCTTTTTCCACCATCACAAAACACCTCCTTGGCTTAGTAATAAAATTTAAAAGACATAGCTATGGATTGATAGAAATGATCAACAGAGTGCTGGTTAAAGTAAAGAAATAATTTGTATTACAGTTGTGAACAATGTTTATTCACACTTTACAACTTAAACAAACCAGTTCATGAAACACACACACCTTTTCCAAGGGTGCTGGTAAAAGTAAAGAAATAATTTGTATAACAGTTGTGAACAATGTTTATTCACACTTTACAACTTAAACATAACAGTTCATGAAATACACACACACACACACACACACACACACACACACACACACACACACACACACACACACACACACACACACACACACAAACACACCTTTCCCAAGGACAGGAACCATTGCCTCTAGGCACCTAAGCAACAACACAAACAAGTAGTAATACGAGTTAGGTTGGTTCATACATAAAACATAATGCGGTAATGACATGTTACCAGAACATTAGCCATACAACATGAAACTGTTACTTTATAACTAAAACAAAACAGTTCATGAAACACAAACACTCTGGGAGGCCGGATCAACAACCCTCACAACCTTGGCGGGTGCAGCATCCATCTTTGGTTGGACATCAATCACATCCGAGCTGACAACCCCCACCACCTCAGCGGAAGGTACTCGGACTGGGACATCAACAACCTACACAGAAACAGAGAATTATTAATCCACAAAGCCATGTGTAAACATCACCAAGAGTGATGGAACAGGAAGACAGGAGTCAGCTTCACAGCAGCAATTATAAATTACCAAAGGGTCATCTCTGCTTGGAGTCGTGTCAGGAGTGGAGCACACCCTTGAGTCGGATTCATCTCCCAGCAGCGACAGAGTGGAAGACGGGCTCCCAGGAACACCATCAACCTGTGTTATCAGACATTTTAATTCAATAACTGGTATCAGTGCTGTAGTGAGATGACACCTGTCACCCCTGTAAACCCATACATACACATAACTTGTTGTACACACACTGGATATACAAATAATATAGCTTGCCTTACTTTAATACTGGTTACAATATGGATTCGGACAATTAAATGCAACACCTACACTGTCTCCGCCCAAATGCTGGGGAAACTGTACATCTGTAGAATGCCTCTTCAGCACAGGAACAGTTCCAGTCTGAAATGGAATGCAAAACAAAATAATATACATTGCAAGTTGTTCATTGAAGAAGTAAGTCATGTACCGCTTAAATGCGTAAGCTGAGCATCACTAAAATAATATTATCACAGCAATTAAAGAAGGCTGGGATAACAAGTTTTGCATTGTAAACTAGATTATATAATGCAACACAAGTACTACATCAAAGTAACTGCAATTGCAATATCTTGCAATGATTACCTTGAGACCCTCCAGGACAGCTACCAACAACTTCTCACTCTCTGCAAACACCTGGCCACTGTGTTCTGAAGCAGTGCTGAAGGCAGATGAGATTTACCCGCTTGAACCTTTCTGCTCTGGTGAGGGCACGCTGTTTCACTGACTTTGCCACAGAAACACTAGCAGATGCCATTTGTCCATGACAGGTTCCATGAGTGGTTTCATAAGATTTGAGCCAACGCTGTTGTACTAAACTGTCCTCAAAAATACTAACACCACTTCTTTTGAGAACAATGAAGATGTGGCTACATGGGAGATTGCAAATGAGCAATTACACGAGGTGGGTGAGACTATGGATTCACAGCCCACTGAGTTGGTCAATATGACAGAGCCATTGACCTCTTCAAATGTGTAGTTGGCACTCCTTGCCCGGGACAGCTGCTTGACAACCAACTTGTAGGCCTATGGTGTCAGGATGTCACAGTACTGACTTGCCTCTTGTCTGGAGGGGTCCCTGTCAACGGTTTTCTGGACGTCACCCAAACTCTTCATAACAGAGGAGTTGTCAATCTGGCCTTGGTAATACTCAATGACAGACTGCAAGCAATCCGCCAGAGTCATATTGGCATGTACTACACTTTTGAGTTTTTGGTGGAGGGACTCTAAGACTGTTTGTAGTTGTCACCCCCAGAGTCAAATCTGCATCAACGAGATAACGGACCCACTGGCCCTGGCAACTATGCCAATTGGCCACGAAGTATGCATTAAGCCTATCTGGAGCTGTTTTCTGCAAACTCTTGAATGCCTCCTCATAGGCGCCAGCCGTTCGGACATGGAGCATTTGCTGCAGGATTACCCGGATCCTTTCCTTCTCCTCAAGGGAGCACTGCAGCTTGGCAACTTCTTGCCTGAAAGTCTTGCTCATATGAAAGGCACATATCACAATGTGTGTATTCGGAAATACATTTTTTATGGCCTTCACTTCTGTGAAGTCTTTGTCAATGACAAAGGTCCTGGTCTTTTTCTGAGCTTCTCGGTTCCTTTGAACTATGTGGTTAAGCAAAAATTCAATGTTCTCATGGCTTTCCTCCGCTATGAAAGCATAGCCACATGTCTGGCCTTTCCCATTCCCGTCCTTTACCTGCACTGTGTAGAGTGGCATCCTGTTTGTGTTGGTCCTGTAGGTTCCATCCATAAGCAGGACTTCTGGGAACTTGGCGTAGCTTTCTGCCATGGTGCTGGTCTGGACAGCAATAACAGTGACTACCCCTTGGTCAGTTGTCTTCACTGCCACTGCGGAATTCGGGTCCTGGAGCAAAAGGCCATCTAGAACATCGATAACCCTGGCCTCATCAGTTTTGTTGCCACAAAGAGAGGCGCGGATGTTGTGCAGGTCCTTCCTGGAGACAACCTTGTCCGACTGATGCATGAGGTGGGAACGTATGTTCTCTACAGTTACACCAACTCCAAAAAATTCCCCAACTTTCTGCTTTTGCTCCTCTTCAAGTCTCCTATTCTCTGGATGGAGATCGAATAACCTTGGCTCGACAGGGTGGGTGTGGTTATCCCGCAGTTGTTGCACCACTAGCACCTGGCATTTGCGGTCGGCCACAAGGAGAATGGAAGCCTCACAGTTCAGCTTGAAAGTTCTGCAACAATAAGCATATTCATCGTACAGTAGAAATTCCAATGGAGCTTATTCGTACAGCAGAAATGCAAATGGAGCTCATTCGTACAGCAGAAATTCAAATGGAGCTAATTCGTACAGCGGAAATACCAATGGATCTTATTCGTACAGCAGAAATACCAATGGATCTTATTCGTACAGCAGAAATTCAAATGGAGCTTGTTATTACAGCAGAAATTCGAATGGAGCTTATTCGTACAGCACAAATTCGAATGGAGCTTATTTGTACAGCAGAAATTCCAATGGAGCTTGTTATTACAGCAGAAATTCCAATGGAGCTTATTCGTACAGCAGAAATACCAATGGAGCTTATTCGTACAGCAGAAATTCAAATGGAGCTAATATGTACAGCAGAAATTCCAATGGAGCTTGTTAATACAGCAGAAATTCCAATGGAGTTTATTCGTACAGCAGAAATTCATAACTTCTCAATGCAGATTGGAAAGTTCCCAAGAGAAAAATTCCTGTCCCTCTTTAATGTGATCCGCATCAGCCATGCTAACAGAGGTCGTTGATGAACAAAAAACGTTTCAAATACAAACTACTATTCAGGAGCAAGATGAATTCTGTGTTGTTCGAACGCTTCAAACTAAAGATGCTGCACGATATTTTTGCGGCCGTATCAATTTATGCGCATGCGCAAAAATAGCCTTTGCTGATTGGATGAAAATCGCCGTACATACAGCAGACCAAACTGCTATTCGTACGGCTGCCGTACGGATAGCCACTGCGTAAATAAATTGTGGTTGATAACTCGTATGCTTTTGATCAAGGTGTTTTAATTTAGGTCATTTAATTCATCATCAAAGAAGAAATCAGTCAGAAAAAAAAGTAACTACTTCAGTATTATCGTGTCATGATAACGGCTGATTCAGCTGTGAAGCCTCTTTTCTGATATTGAATCAGAACGGACTGAGGCAGATGGAAGAAATAAATTGTCTAAACCTAACTTGTGTTTTTCTATGTCCATCTGTGTGACATCAGTAGAAGAAATGAGTTTCATAGGAGCACAGGGTTTAGCAGCTGCAGGCCTAGGTTCCATTTGTCTCCTGTCTGCATTGCCCCACACCCTCCTACTTTCCAGGTACATGTTTGGATTCCTCTTTAAGGGGGTGGGCGGGGTTCGTATTCTAGTGAAATAGCTGACATCATCGATGCAATGGAAATTTTTGTTATGTACCTTGTGATTTATGTGAACACTAATTTGCAGGTACCGTGGCATACTGGCAAGTTATAAAGATGGTGAAGAGGAGACAATGTCTGCTTCAATGTATAGGGTCATTGA
Organism: Urechis unicinctus; assembly: GCA_034190875.2. Classification (NCBI taxonomy): domain Eukaryota; kingdom Metazoa; phylum Annelida; class Polychaeta; order Xenopneusta; family Urechidae; genus Urechis; species Urechis unicinctus. The sequence goes on along the minus strand of CM067349.1, from coordinate 23,006,169 downwards.
TAAAGTAAGTATTTTGGTTTTGTAGGCATTGGGAAATATTTGATGATCATGAATATATTGACATGCTCACTATAAACACCTCACCCTTTTCAGTGAGATCCAGTAGTTCTGATTTATACTGATTTTCAGGTGCTGTATGCAATGAATATCTCTGAAGAAGATGAATTGAATATCAAATTCTTCCCATGCTTTGGCTTGGACCCTGTGAGTAAAGGATCAACAAAACTTCGTACTGGAGCCATTATTGGTCTGCCGAAGACATTCAGTGTATCTAGCTATGATGATTTAGATATTGGTGGTTTAAAGCTCGGAAGGCAATCTGTGGACTGGGAGAGCCCTGCAGGGCAAGAACTCCATCAATCTCTAATGCTTAGTGACAAAGCCAAGGCTTTTGTTACAGCCCGTGAGCTGTCATATGCTGGAACGTACCATGTACATGTCGACCTTGTCTTGAAGACACTTATGGGCTGCTTGGCGTACACCACAGGATATCTTCTCAATAACAGCTTTGGGATGAAACGCAGACTGAAGGCTTTTCCTCGAGTTGTCATGTATTCCTTAATCGCTGGTTTTTATGGCTTGTTCTATTTGAGTCTCGAAGATACATATAATTGCTACCGTGACAATAGCGTGGACAAGAAAGTAGGCAATTTGAGTCAAGAATTAGCTGAGGGCGGTTCTGAGTTCTATTCAAAGATGCTGCTACGGAACCAAGCTATTCGTTCCTTGTTGGGTAGTCATGGTGACTCTCTGTATACGCCATATGGTAATGAGGTGACATCAGTACGACAACCTCATACCAAGCTGACCACACGAAGGGATAACCTAGTCAAGATATTGAACAATACCACAGTGGAGGAGAATAGTGACATCAAGGGTTATTTCTCATAATTTATTAGCTGGCCGATTTTGTATGTTGAATAAACCAAAAGTCAAATTTTAATGCTGATGTATAGCTTTGCTCATTCACAACAAACATTGTATGCTCTCAGTTGCCACACGAAGATGACCTCTTAACCTGGTTTGTCTTTTGTCTTACACCACAGACAGCCATGTCAGATCAGTGTGTGGTCGCTCGTGTATGTGTATTATTGTGCAGCTCGTGGTCACCAGGGACAATCAGAAAGACAGACTGGAACACCTGTGATTAGCTCCATCTCTCATGTAGGACTTCATACAGTTTTAAAGACAATAGACCATTAATTTCATCACCTGGTAAACTAAACATTTATTCATTCACAAAATCATTGTACAATAGGTTTGGCTTCACTGCTGAAGATGAATCAATAAGGGAACTGACAAAGTTCAGCTAAATTTTGTGATGGCTACAAAAATATGCTGCAACACGTTGGTGTAGTAGCATATTTCGGTGGCTGTTAACTAACAGATTGACATTTATATACAACGTTTCTTCATAACGTCCAGTCGTAACCGTCGTCTTGGAGGAGGTTGGCCAGCTGGCGGTTATACGGGGAGTAAAAGTTGTGCAGTAACTGACGAGTGGTGTTGAACATGGGAACCAGAGAATTTCATAAGGTGTCCTTCTCCTGTGTTCTTCACTTCATCATTCAACTGACGGTAGTGTTCATTGGTAGCAGGTTCTGTCACACATCATGCAACATGCCGTCAATGTCTCGAGGACATAGAGATTATGAACAAGACTATTTATGTATCAAGAGTTATTTCCTAAGACCATTTAGTAATGAGTCCTCGATGGTCAGTCTATTTAGAACAGAACGTGAGGGTGCTGATAAAGTGGAGCAATACGCATTCATTGCGATATTTCACCTAGATCTAGGAAGCTGTATATCTGTTTGAGAATCTGCGTTTTGTCCTGAGCATAATCCTCTAGTCTTGTAATGAAGAACTGCTTTCGTGGAATCCTCAAAAGCCAGTCGTTGATATAAGGATAGTAAACGCCGGCTCTTAGCCGCAGCTGGACACAAAGAGGACACAGATATCAGCTTCTTACCCAAGTAAACTCACACCCAGAGGGTCGCAACTCCAAGTGGATGGGCGTTGTCCAATGGAAACACAATCACCCACATCCAACACTCGCCGTATCACCTCGTGATTAAAGCCAAATGTTTCATAACAAAGCAACATTCATAAACAAACAGTATATGCCAGTCTGTAAACGCACCTTTACAACGAACAAGCCTAGTCCATATGGTGATACTCACAGTCCGTAACCAAAGTTATATTAGTCATATGTGCAAAAAATACGGCAGCCCGTGAACCATATTCAATATTAGATATGCAACATTAGCCCGTTACCAGACCTAACTGCAGTTGTCTCTACAGACAAAGCGGCCGATGGTAGGTCTAATGCAACATAAGTGCCAAAGCAAAGCTACACTCACAACAAAGGTGTTTACGCCAAACCACACCCACATTTGTATTCACAATAAAGAAATAAACACCTGCTCGTAACCATAGCTACATAATAAGCATCTAAACCCCATCTCATAACCATAGCTACACTTGATACCAGGTCGAGGCTCGTATTGGGATTTCAAGACGTCTAAAGATCACAGTTCGTGGGGCTAGAATTTGATACGCGTCCAGAGATCTCTGGACGGATCTGTTTACCTGGTTGGGGGGGGGGGGGGTTACTTTGTAAACGATTTTCTGAATGGTCAAATGATAAGAGGACTGTGCTGTGAGTGGTAACATATATGCCAAACACTTTCAAGATAGTTTCTGCCAAGCAGTGTGGCCCTCGTGACCACAACAACAATTTTACGCTGTAAAACATTTGATCCGTTCATTAAGCAGCGAAACAAACTGGCGTTAGGACTACATTATGATTAAACTGGACCCTTTATGATTCTTGTCGACGATTCCCGTGTCAAAAGCAATGTGTAAGCACGGGTTTTCAAATTTATCGCGGACTTTTCTTTAAATGACGCATGGAATTCTTATAAGCGATGGGATTTGTTGAAACACTCCCGTCAGATGACTTGTAGGGTTTAATTGACTGAGATATAAGTTAGATCCCGGGTTAGATCACCATCTTGAAATGCCTCCATCTTGAGCTTCGTGTGAACACTCGATCTTCTCGGGCTTCTGCACAGTGTGATATTTCAAGACGCGGGTTGATATATCAAGACACGGGTTGAGATATCAAGACGCGGGTTGAGATATCAAGACGCGGGTTGATATATGAAGACGCGGATTGAGATATCAAGACGCGGGTTGATATTTCAAGACGGGGGTTGATATATCAAGACGCGGATTGATATATCAAGACGCAGTTGATATCTAGCCTATAACATGATACAGCACGCGGTAACAATGGATCGACAAACAACACGAATATGTGCATCGTACGCCTTACATAACTAGATACGCGGTGTAGTATATACAGCAATGTAGTGCTGACGTTGCAAGTTATTGTTAGTTGATTGTTATACTAGAGTTATTCCACCCCACCCCCCCCCCCCCCCCCCCCCCCCTGAACACACGCCTCTGAATAACGAAGTAGTTACTTCTTGCATCGCTTCCAAAGCAAGCGTACACACCCCGTGTAACATGAGATAACAATATCTCGGGATATTGCAAGAGAAAAAGACAGAACGTTTGTTTGTAATCAAGTTAATTGATCCGACGTAAACATGGATCTTACGTTTTGACTCAGTGATCTGAAATCAGTAATAATGATATGCTTCCGGTATACACTGTTGCATACACCTTGCTAATTGCACATTTACCGGAAGTACTGCGCTATCAATCGAGTTGTTATACAGACAACTTCTCAAAGTTGTTTTCGCCAGACAGCGCTCGTACGTCGCCAGAGCAGCCTCCACAAGCTGATGAAATTTCCGCGGTGTCTTGGTTCTTCGCACCAGGAAAGCTTTGTAATCGGAATACAACCTGGAACAACCCACGTAGTGGTCTCAATACGCCAGGTAACTTTTGTCAGGATGTGAGTTTTCTCTATGTTTACTTCCGTTTTGTGATTTATAGCAGCGATTTGACGAGCGTCGTTTCACTGAGCATTGTTATTGTTACATACCTGTCTACCGGGTTTCTAAGGATGATAATTATTTTAGCTTGCGGGGTGATCGAACGAATGTAATCGGCTACAATGCGTCTGGGTTCCGCTAAACCTTGATTGTCTGGTAATCGTTGCCATGAGTTGAATTCCCACAGGTAACTAGGAGTGAAATCACCTGTACAATTGAAAGAGGGTAATTGAGATCAACAGACAAATATCATTTAATGCAAAGCATTGTCAAACATATAAGCAGTATCCCATTGTCATATTAATGATAAATACAGATCCAATTTCGTCAAAAATGAATTAATTAATCGAAAGAATTTATAATTCCATTTAAGTCAATCGACGTCTTGCACAGTCATCCCAATCTCGATATAACCGATATTGGGCATGCTTCGAGTTGTACTATCCTTTCTCGTATTTTTCTTGTCAAAAGTTACTTTGTCACAATCCTCTCCGCATTATTTCACCAACAAATCAACCGCTGTTAACACAGGAAGAGCTTACCGAACACCCCCTGGTGGCGGTCTTTGTCGTCCTCGCTGAGGGAAATCTTGTGCGCTTGGTGATCAAATGCTTCAAGGTAATGACGTAGGGGGTAGCGATCATAACCCGACTTGGTCTCGGCGGCCACTGAAACACAATAGATTCGCTGCGTCAGCACAAAAGTGACTGGAACGATGTGGACAAATGGATGTGATTGACATTTACATCAGTAAGTCTGATTAAATGTGGCATGTCTTTTTTACACAGTGAAGATCGTCTCACACCTGCACGCACGCTTAGTTACGCTCACAATCTGTTCTCTCCACGCCCCCCCCACCTCCCCACTTAAACACCCACCCTACCTGAGGATATCAACCTCCCGTCGTCCGGCAGACGTATCCGGTTCCAGTAGTTGAGTTCCTTCACGAGAGGTGGATGTACGTGTGGGTGTTTGTTGATTTTACTGGCCAGGTCCGTGGTTCCGCATCGTGAGACGCCAATCAAGTAGAAATAGGGCAAGCAGCGCAGCCGCCATGCCTTGCCCTTACAGGCGTCATCTTGCGTGGTTCTAGTTAGCAGTATCTGTCGCATCTCTTCGTACGCGCGCTGATACCGTGGTTGAAGAGCAATGGGACCTCCAAACTCGTAATAGTTATTGATGTACGCTGTTTTGATTTTCACACTCTCAAGCCAGCAGGGATTTTGGTACGACTCCAAAAATGGCAAAGAGATCTGGAAGCATCACAGATCATTCCAAAGGTCTAGACCGGGATGCATTATACATCACACTGAATTATTGCCACGTATATATCTAAAAAAAGTGGGAAAACAACATAAATCATGATACAAAAACAGTCCTGCATAATTTTGTTATTTGTCAACTGAGGAGATTGTCAGAATATACAGAGGCCCATGGTTTGCCCCTGATGTTGGAACTTTCATTATTTGAAGGGTTCATTTTTTTACTCTCTCCCCTAAAGCTTGATGAAAAATAATCTTTCTCTCCTCTAATAGGGGCCTTCACATTCTCGGGTTTCCGTCGCGGCCGGCAGGCGGCGATACTGATTTTCAACCGGTAGTAGGGGCATGTTTTTCCAAAACGCAAACGCAATACACGACGCGGAACGTAGAGATTTAAGCTGCGGTGAATATTCTTTGTTTTATGTTTGATATTGGTGTTAGTTAGGGGAAATTGATTAAGAATATCGTTCTATATACTATATACACTGCGCGGAAACAACTATGCACAGGTTTACTTGCGCCGTAGTGGACTGTATGGCCGATGTTCGCAAGAAAACGAAAAAACACCTCTTCATCAGGCGGTAATGCTGGATTAGACTGTGATTGGTATTGAAGTCAGCCACTGCAAACATCATGACCACAACATGTTTGCAACCACCATCATCTCTGAAAAGAAAGATGAGAAAATAAATAACAAACTTTTAACCTCTCTTCCACCAAACCACAGCACCACATAAAACAAAACACAGAGTTTAATATTGTACCAGCAAGTCTTCATAGGTTTTATATACATAATTATAAGATGTGTGACATATATATATTCAACTTTCTTAAGTTGAATATTCTAATTATACTAATCAAAAATTACCCTGTGCACTGACATCCAGCAGACTCTATGGTACCAGATGGGGAGAGGAGAAGCCATACATTGTATGGTTGCTCGGACTGGGACTGCTCCCTAACACAATTCCCGTTCAGATAGCACCTACAATGATTCAGGGATTTATATTCAACTGCATGTATGTGTCTGTTGAGGAACAGCTGATATCCCCTTTCGCTTTCAAATGATGCCACCCTGCTAGGACTCTATTTGCATTTGGTCATCAATTGAATAAGACAGTAAGCCTCAGTACGCTCAGGTGCATTTAACATGTCTGCCTGCCATGCAGCCACTTTGTTGGGATCTGTGAAATTGACCCTCTATGCTAGTAGTTCTTCATTTACTGTATATATTCTCTCCGTCATCTTCCATTCACTATATTTACGGTGCTGCAGGCATTTCTTACTAATTCTACGAGCTCAGTGTTCCCGATCAAGGGATTCCCTTATCTTTGAGGGATTTTTTTCAGCTGGGGTACTTTCCACTAAGAAGGACAGTGATGGCATGGCTAACTTTGATATCGGGTGCAACAATCACGCACGCTAACATTTTGAAGAGAGATATACTGGTGAAAACTGTGTTTGAAAATGTTGCTCATTGCGGCGTGACAGCAGTTCAGATGAACTTAAAGACAATTGCGACAGTTCTAAATTCGTGCCTAGATTTTCACGATTTTTTTGCAGAGAGTAAGCTCATATATAAAGCTAACGAAATGTAAAATAAAAAAACATAGGTCACTGGTGTAAATTTCTGATGATATGGCGAATTTAAGATCCACATGTTAGCCAATGGGAATTATATGATAATTTGATAATAATTTGGTTCTAAAGAAAAGTTCATACATCGAATTGCATTATATTTAACATACAGACAGCACAATATCTGCTTTACAAAAAATCAAGAAAAAAATGATTTCTCGCCGCACCCTACGGCTAGCTGTTTTATGAATTTATTGTATTTTTTTCTCTAGAATGGTGTACATCCTCCATAAAAAAAATTTGACCAGTGACATTTGAACTAAACTTGGTAATATTGTGCAGTGGTATATATACTATGGGCAGAAATTAAAAAAAGAATAGGTTCACGTAGTCTATGGGAAGCCACAATGGGTTTTCGGTTGTATTCCCTGAGTGCGGTGTATTACAATATTCGAACCTCCATAAAAAGAAATTGACCTGTGACATTTGAACTAAACTTGGTAATATTGTGCATTGGTATATGTACTATGAGCAGAAATTAAAAAAATAATAGGTCACGTAGTCTATGGGAAGCCACAATGGGTTTTCGGTTGTATTCCCTGAGTGCGGTGTATTACAATATTCGAACCTCCATAAAAAAAAATTGACCCGTGACATTTGAACTAAACTTGGTAATATTGTGCAGTGGTATATGTACTCTGAGCAGAAATTAAAAAAATAATAGGTCCACGTAGTCTATGGAAAGCCACAATGGGTTTTCGGTTGTATTCCCTGAGTGCGGTGTATTACAATATTCGAACCTCCATAAAAAAAAATTGACCCGTGACATTTGAACTAAACTTGGTAATATTGTGCAGTGGTATATGTACTCTGAGCAGAAATTAAAAAAATAATAGGTCCACGTAGTCTATGGAAAGCCACAATGGGTTTTCGGTTGTATTCCCTGAGTGCGGTGTATTACAATATTCGAACCTCCATAAAAAGAAATTGACCAGTGACATTTGAACTAAACTTGGTAATATTGTGCATTGGTATATGTACTATGAGCAGAAATTAAAAAAATAATAGGTCCACGTAGTCTATGGGAAGCCACAATGGGTTTTCGGTTGTATTCCCTGAGTGCGGTGTATTACAATATTCGAACCTCCATAAAAAGAAATTGACCTGTGACATTTGAACTAAACTTGGTAATATTGTGCATTGGTATATGTACTATGAGCAGAAATTAAAAAAATAATAGGTCCACGTAGTCTATGGGAAGCCACAATGGGTTTTCGGTTGTATTCCCTGAGTGCGGTGTATTACAATATTCGAACCTCCATAAAAAAAAATTGACCCGTGACATTTGAACTAAACTTGGTAATATTGTGCAGTGGTATATGTACTCTGAGCAGAAATTAAAAAAATAATAGGTCCACGTAGTCTATGGAAAGCCACAATGGGTTTTCGGTTGTATTCCCTGAGTGCGGTGTATTACAATATTCGAACCTCCATAAAAAAAAATTGACCCGTGACATTTGAACTAAACTTGGTAATATTGTGCAGTGGTATATGTACTCTGAGCAGAAATTAAAAAAATAATAGGTCCACGTAGTCTATGGGAAAGCCACAATGGGTTTTCGGTTGTATTCCCTGAGTGCGGGTGTATTACAATATTCGAACCTCCATAAAAAAAAATTGACCAGTGACATTTGAACTAAACTTGGTAATATTGTGAAGTGGTATATGTACTATGAGCAGAAATTAAAAAAATAATAGGTCCACGTAGTCTATGGAAAGCCACAATGGGTTTTCGGTTGTATTCCCTGAGTGCGGTGTATTACAATATTCGAACCTCCATAAAAAAAAATGACCAGTGACATTTGAACTAAACTTGGTAATATTGTGCATTGGTATATGTACTATGAGCAGAAATTAAAAAAATAATAGGTCCACGTAGTCTATGGAAGCCACAATGGGTTTTCGGTTGTATTCCCTGAGTGCGGTGTATTACAATATTCGAACCTCCATAAAAAAAAAATTGACCAGTGACATTTGAACTAAACTTGGTAATATTGTGCAGTGGTATATGTACTCTGAGCAGAAATTAAAAAAAATAATAGGTCCACGTAGTCTATGGAAAGCCACAATGGGTTTTCGGTTGTATTCCCTGAGTGCGGTGTATTACAATATTCGAACCTCCATAAAAAAAAAAAATTGACCAGTGACATTTGAACTAAACTTGGTAATATTGTGCATTGGTATATGTACTATGAGCAGAAATTAAAAAAATAATAGGGTCCACGTAGTCTATGGAAAGCCACAATGGGTTTTCGGTTGTATATCCCTGAGTGCGGTGTATTACAATATTCGAACCTCCATGAAAAAAAAAAATTGACCAGTGACATTTGAACTAAACTTGGTAATATTGTGCAGTGGTATATGTACTATGAGCAGAAGTTAAAAAATAATAGGTCCACGTAGTCTATGGAAAGCCACAATGGGTTTTCGGTTGTATTCCCTGAGTGCGGTGTATTACAATATTCGAACCTCCATAAAAAAAATTGACCAGTGACATTTGAACTAAACTTGGTAATATTGTGCAGTGGTATATGTACTATGAGCAGAAATTAAAAAAAGAATAGGTCCACGTCACGTAGTCTATGGGAAGCCACAATGGGTTTTCGGTTGTATTCCCTGAGTGCGGTGTATTACAATATTCGAACCTCCATAAAAAAAAATTGACCAGTGACATTTGAACTAAACTTGGTAATATTGTGCAGTGGTATATGTACTCTGAGCAGAAGTTAAAAAAATAATAGGTCCACGTAGTCTATGGGAAGCCACAATGGGTTTTCGGGTTTGTATTCCCTGAGTGCGTGTGTATTACAATATTCGAACCTCCATAAAAAAATTGACCAGTGACATTTGAACTAAACTTGGTAATATTGTGCAGTGGTATATGTACTATGAGCAGAAATTAAAAAAATAATAGGTCCACGTAGTCGCCAGTCTATGGAAAGCCACAATGGTATTTTTCGGTTGTATTCCCTGAGTGCGGTGTATTACAATATTCGAACCTCCATAAAAAAAAAATTGACCAGTGACATTTGAACTAAACTTGGTAATATTGTGCAGTGGTATATGTACTATGAGCAGAATTAAAAAAATAATAGGTCCACGTAGTCTATGGAAAGCCACAATGGGTTTTCGGTTGTATTCCCTGAGTGCGGTGTATTACAATATTCGAACCTCCATAAAAAAAAATTGACCAGTGACATTTGAACTAAACTTGGTAATATTGTGCAGTGGTATATGTACTATGAGCAGAAATTAAAAAAATAATAGGTCCACGTAGTCTATGGGAAGCCACAATGGGTTTTCGGTTGTATTCCCTGAGTGCGGTGTATTACAATATTCGAACCTCCATAAAAAAAATTGACCAGTGACATTTGAACTAAACTTGGTAATATTGTGCAGTGAGCAGTATATGTACTATGAGCAGAAATTCCAAAAAAAAATAGGACATTTGAACACTTGGTAATATTGTCTATGGCAGAAATTAAAAAAATAATAGTTCCACATGGGATGGGTTTTCGGTTGTATTCCCTGAGTGCGGTGTATTACATTTTTAAAATGACATAAAATGACTGCTATTGATTATATACATAATAATATATATGTTTATTTGTATAACCCTTTACTTCAAAATTGACGTACAAAACAGCATATCATCGTCATATACATAGTCAACAACATAACGTCTAGTAACTTAGAACGGCACTATCAATTTTCGAACAGTATAATTTCCAAAAGACATACCATTAACATTCAATGAATCATAGCTAGAAACACACACTAACGTTGTTGACTTAGGTAACTGGCAACAGATGAAATTACTCTTTTACTTTTAGTGACTCTTATGTGCCCATTTATATCTTTGTCACCAAAAAGCGACACCAACCCTTCTTCACCCTTTCTTCTGTATGCTAATAGTAGATGCCGAAGTTGCAACCCACTTGCAGCTATCTTCCCTACCATTGCAGCGCCACATAATTTGTTCCTGATCAAAACTTCAAGAGAACCTTCATTTTGTGACCTCGCTATGCTTCTCTCTATTTCCTGAATAACGACAGAGACTGAAAAGCTTTGCGCAAACAAATCTTTCTTGGTACTCCTACTGGCTTCAACAACTTCCTGCAAAACTTGTGCGTCCTCTATTGCATTATGAGCATCATATTCCTTCTTCAAAATTCCTCTAACAACTGTTGTTTGCTTAAAATTCCTAAACTGTCCCTTGTACAATAACCTGAACAATGGCAGAGTATCTGCAAAACCTGCAACTACTTGTGAAAATTCCTCTATAATGGAACTTGCTACCACATGCCGCACCAATCTACTTGCATCGAAAGCTTTACAATTATGAGCAACTAGGATAACCTTTGCTTCAATAACATTTTGAAGCCATCTAACAAACTCCAACATGCAATCATTTATTGGTACAGCTTCTACCTCGCTACCCTTGTGGTACATTTTCCCTCCCTCAATTCGAATTTGTGTCAGATCAGATACTTTGTCTTGAATCGGCACTGTGAGCATAACAAATCTATTGAATGTCTCCACACCGCACACTGCCGCTACCTGGATGATATCACACAATCTGCTACATGAAGTTGTTTCCATGTCAAAATATACAAATTTACAGCCATCTGATATGTTGCTATCAACTGCTGTGTAAACTGGCACACTAACAGTAGTAGGAATCACTTCTACGTCGTCCTGACTAATCGGCATAGCCTCTACCTGTGACTTTCTTTTCTTGTATTCTATTGAAGTTTTATACGTTTTGCAATACTCTCTTTTCCCATCTTGTCTTGCTGCATGCTTCGAGAACCGGGAACCAGAAGACAAACCCGATGACTCGTACACCGTACTTAGATAACTGTTGCCCTCATTCTTCTGACTAACAGCACAAGCTACTCTAGCATTTAGACTTCCTGAACTGCTCAGATGCCTTGCCTTTGGTGCCTTTGATGCAACCATGTTGTTTACACTCTCACATGCGCTAGTGCTTGCACAGGGAGCTATTTTATCTGCATTGCCTGCCAAATCCTGAAATATTTTCAAAAGACCGCATTTTAACCTTTCTCCACGCAGATCTTTGCCATTTGGGAGATAGCTATGTTGGTAATTATCCTTTTCACTTTCGAACCGACACCAGCTACCGCACAGTGAGTGATCTCCGAAAGCATGTGGAACTATGGCAGACAGAGCCTGTCGTACTTTCTCAACATTACCTTTGTTTTGATATACTGCATATGTGAAACATTCATCCAAGAGATACCTAATCACAGCACTACTCAAACACTTGTGGGTTGTTTGAAGCTTGTACAAAGCGGCTTGTAGATGCTTTCTGATATGAGACCAAGTTGAAGTATATTTTCTTTCTGAACCTTAGGTCATTTATATTTGAACTTGGATTGTGTCGTACATGAGGTGTGACTTTGAACTAAACTCAAAGGAAATAATTCGCCGCTATGTGCGCACAAATTTCTTTGAAACCAACTCGTTGCGGCGCAGACGCGGTCGCACCGGGCGCGAAAATGTGCGCAGCGCGTCAAAGGTGGTTCCCGCCGAAGGACGCGCAGTTACGTGACGGCCGCTGGGTGGCGCGGCAGTGAACTGTAGCATTTCCCTTTAAGAGAATTTCAGAATACGCTTGACACCCTCGGCGACATATTTGGTGTCCTTTACAGCTATAGAAACACGCAACAAGAATGCGCGCAACAACGCAGGAACTTAAAACAGCAACTGGTAAAGCGCGAACAAAGCGCTGACAGCTTGACAAGCAGAGAAACATGCCCCCAGTTCCGGTAAAAATCGCTGTGGGCGACGGTGGCCCTCCTAGCAGCCGCGACGGAAACCCGAGAATATGAAGGCCGCTATTGAGACATTATAACTGACCCTCCCCTATTCTTCACTATGTATATATCTTGCGTTTTATTCTGGTTCTATGTCTCGTTATTGCTGTTGGTTTACCCCACTCCTCCCCAAGTCCGCACCCTCTAAACCAATGATGTGATTCACAGCCGCATCAACCTTACACAAAGCCGTCATCATTACATCACCCTTACACAAAGCCGTCATCATTAATTCACCCTAACACACAGCCGTCATCATAACATCACCCTAACACAGCCGTCATCATTACATCGCCCTAACACACAGCCGTCATCAATACATCGCCCTAACACACAGCCATCATCAATACATCGCCCTAACACACAGCCATCATCAGTACATCACTAACTCACGATCGACGTTATAACCCCATCGTAACCAGTGGTGACACCCCTTAACACTCAGCCATCATCATTACGGGAACCGCTCGGCTGAGAACCTTCACCTCATGAGCACCTCCACCTCACGAGCACTTCCATCTCACGAGCACCTCCACCTCTTTCGAACACGTCCCACTAGCTCAGATAGCTCCTGGGAAGTCATTCTTTGCCTAAACACAACGACGCTCGTCGGCCCGGGGTCGACCTCACGACACCAACACGTGCGGGCATTTGGAAATATGTGTCTGCTCTGGAATAAACCAACCAAGCCACGCAAACCAGCAACAAATACGTGCAATTGGCTCATGATCGGAGCCACTACTTCAATGGAGAAAAATGTGATGATGATTGCTCGTCACAACCGTGGGGAAGGAAGACACCGTGAACCGCATTAACAGTAAAGAGGAGAGGGGAGCGGGTCCACGAATCAGGCACCACAGTGAATAGGAAAGGGGAGCGGGTCCACGAATCAGGCACCACAGTGAAGAGGAGCGGGGAGCGGGTCCACGAATCAGGCACCACAGTGAAGAGGAGCGGGGAGCGGGTCCACGAATCAGGCACCACAGTGAAGAGGACCACAGTGAAGAGGAGCGGGGAGGGGAGCAGTGAAGGGTCCACGAATCAGGCACCACAGTGAAATCAGGGGAGCGGGTCCACGAATCAGGCACCACAGTGAAGAGGAGAGGAGGGGGGAGCGGGTCCACGAATCAGGCACCACAGTGAAGAGGAGCGGGGAGCGGGTCCACGAATCAGGCACCACAGCACCACAGTGAAGAGCGGGGAGCGGGTCCACGAATCAGGCACCACAGTGAAGAGGAGCGGGGAGCGGGTCCACGAATCAGGCACCACAGTGAGGAAGGGAGCGGGAGGAGCGGGTCCACGAATCAGGCACCACAGTGAAGAGGAGCGGGGGGAGCGGTCCACCAATCAGGCACCACAGTGAAGAGGAGCGGGGAGCGGGTCCACGAATCAGGCACCACAGAGGAGCGGGGTCCACGAATCAGGCACCACAGTGAAGAGGAGCGGGTCCACGAATCAGGCACCACAGTGAAGGGAGCGGGGGTCCACGAATCAGGCACCACAGTGAAGAGGAGCGGGGAGCGGGTCCACGAATCAGGCACCACAGTGAAGAGGAGCGGGGAGCGGGTCCACGAATCCACCACATCAGGGAGGCACCACAGTGAAGAGGAAGCGGGGAGCGGGTCCACGAATCAGGCACCACAGTGAAGAGGAGCGGGGAGCGGGGAATCAGGCACCACGAAGTGAAGAGGAGCGGGGGCGGGTCCACGAATCAGGCACCACAGTGAAGAGGAGCGGGTCCACGAATCAGGCACCACAGTGAAGAGGAGCGGGGAGCGGGTCCACGAATCAGGCACCACAGTGAAGAGGAGCGGGGAGCGGGTCCACGAATCAGGCACCACAGTGAAGAGGAGCGGGGGAGCGGGTCCACGAATCAGGCACCACAGTGAAGAGGAGCGGGGAGCGGGTCCACGAATCAGGCACCACAGTGAAGAGAGGAGCGGGGAGCGTGTCCACGAATCAGGCACCACAGTGAAGAGGAGCGGGGAGCGGGTCCACGAATCAGGCACCACAGTGAAGAGGAGCGGGGAGCGGGTCCACGAATCAGGCACCACAGGGAAGAACGCGGCTATGCTTGAGACGGTCTTCAGACGATCTATCGTCCTGATTCCCCTAGTCCAGTTAAAACCAAGTGGGTGGCTATTAAAGAGGCCACAAACTGCTTATCGTTTACGTGTTAATGGCACAGGAAGGGCGCACATGCAAATACAGGTACGCGGGTGCGCACAAGGCCATCATGACATTCCGCTCTGATTATTCTCACAGTACTTGATGGCACTACGTGCACGGCAGACGAGTGTTGAAAATGTTGGGTCTTGATGCAGGCTTGGATGGGCAATGGATTTCAGGAAATCGCACTGGGGACTGGCCCATCAATCATAGCATCTTGGATACACTTTATGTCCACCTCGATCAAGTCTGTGCCATGCACAACATGTTAGATTGTACCCCCACTACGCTTCTTGAAGAGGTGATATAACAACCACGAATATCCCTTATCTTGTCTTAACACATGAGTATGAGTTGTAGGCAGCTCCTGTCTGCACTGTCATTGATTTTACAAGATATCGATACAAACGAGTACATGTGGACCTATGTTTTTGCTGGTAACTTACAACGAGTGGTTAAATCTGGTGATACTAAAACTCGGCACCTTCAATGCGAGGTCACTAAGTCATTCGGCTAATGGATGCGGCCAATTAGACCTATGTTGATGCCCAACATAACAAGCCCCCTGGTTTCGACCCTGTATATGCTATGCTAGCACCAGGCAGTCTTACGTTATCAGCTAGTTTGAGTGCCGAGTCTGACCTTCAAGCAGTAACCATTATAGTTAATCGTGTCCCAAAGACCAGTTACTATGTTACCATGCCAAGGGACCAGCCTACTGGCACACTATTTTAAGACATAGCTCCCGAGCTGAATATGGGTAGCCCAGTCAATTTCAGAACACCCCTTTTCTACGCACCACGCAAACTCCGATGTACCCCGATTTCGTGCACCCCCACTTCTTTCGCGATGACATTCTATCAGTATTCATCGTGCCAAGCCTTCGCGTCGTTACAGGGTTTCACTGTAAACATAACATCGTTGTCCACGTCAGATGGCACTATTTACGATGTAACAGTTGATTAGCATTGTGCAAATGCAGGTGTCGTTGAATCGATCTTGTTTATTCACATGAACGGGGTGTATCGTCTGCTAGCGTCATGCAAACATGCATCATCTTGTAGGGACAGCAACGAATGTAAGATGACCAGGTGCAAAGGCTAGATAATGATGTAGGTTGTATGTAATAGTCAGTTAAGCTAAACCAAGCAAGTGGTTAAAACAAATTTATCAGTGTTTTCATGTTATATTGGTAAAGTAGTCTGTGAAACTGTAAAGTGGCAGTCTGGCGTTGTTGACCATTTTCATATAAAAGGCTTTATACGATGGCGGCTATCTGTACTTAAATAACCTGTTTTGATGAGGGCGAGGAAATAGAATTACCCGAATCACATCACAAGCATTCACGCTATGGTCTCGATCTTGTGCTTATAGAGGTATCGTGGCCATGCCTTCATTGTTATCGGGATGCACTTAAATTTTGAACAAATAAAAGGCAGTTTCCCACTTTTTACAATACAGTTGTTGGTCACGTTGTGTAAATGCGAGGTTGTTGAATCGAGCTTCCTCTGAATGGACTAATGGTCGTTATCAGACGTAAGCGCGGTGTGACATCTGGGAGCGTCGTGCAGACATGTATATGGTACGGACGGCAACACACAAATGGTGTATAAAAACGTCGGCAGTGTGAAAGGGTGATTTTATGATTGCAACCTTGTGATAGGATGATGCTATGATATCAGATGTGTGTTAGGATGGCGGCCTTTGATGGCGGCCATGTGTTAGGGTGATGTAATCATGGCGTTTTGTGAGAAAGGATGACGTCATGAAGATGGTTGTGCGTAAGGGTGATGTAATGATGATGATTGTAAGTAAGGGTGACGTAATGATGATGGTTGTGAGTAAGGGTGATGTAATGATGATGGTTGTGAGTAAGGGTGAAGTAATGATGATGGTTGTGAGTAAGGGTGATGTAATGATGATGGTTGTGCGTTAGGGTGATGTAATGATGACGTTTTGTGTTAGAGCGATGTAATAATGATGGTTGTGTGTAAGGGTGATGTAATGATGACGTTTTGTGAGAAAGGATGACGTAATGATGATGGTTGTATGTAAGGGTGACGTAATGATGACGGATGTGTGGTAGGGTATTGTAATGATGACGACCGTGTGTTAGGGTGATGTAATGATGACGACTGTGTGTTAGGGTGATGTAATGATGACGGCAGTTAGTAAGGGTGATGTAATGCTGACGGTTGTGTGTAGGGTGATGCAATGATCACGGATGTGTGTTAGGGCGATGTTATGATGACGATTGTGTGTTAGGGTGATGTAATGATGACGGCTGTGTGTTAGGGTGATGTAAAGATGACAGCGGTGTGTACGGTTGATGTAATGATGACGGCTGTGTGTTAGGGTGTTGTAATCATGACGGCTGTGTTAGGTTGATGTGATGATGACGGTTGTGTGTTAGGGTGATGTAATGATGACGGTTGTGTGTTGGGGTCGTCTTTCTGTTATATGTTTTCCAATGGCGCAGTCCGAACGTCTTGTTGGCGTCGTTTTGATGCGCGTCGTTCTGAATAATTACTCTCACCAACCAGAGCCCCAAGGCTTATTTAAAGTAACCTAGACCACATAAGCCAGTTTTCGACAGCAAACCATCTAATGGGGCGCTGCCCTATCCAGTTTCTCCATTGCTCACATCAATTCTACCACCATGAAAACTAGCGGGAAACAAACGGCGCCAACAATCGACCAACTACATGCGATTGTCGAAGTCCACTTTCCGTGGCTACATGGAGTACAAACTGTTTATTTTTTGTTGCCAGGTACCTTATTCCAACGCTGTGCTCATAAGCAAACGTCATGCACAGTCGCGCTCAACTGTTGACCGGACTATTAATTCCCCAGTGTCGTGATCGAAGCGAGCGCGCGTGGGTTTCATTGATTAGCGGATATTGGCTGTACGCAGCCAAGAGGGTGCAACTTTGTTGTTCTACGTCACCGGCACAGGCGCTCGGTTCCCGGTGCTAAGCTTCCGAGCGCCGAGCCGCTATCTGTATATAACAAGAAAGTATGAAACCACATTTCTCTCATTCACGCGCGTAATCTTTCTGTCATTCGACAAATCATACATTGTGATTACTGGTTAGTAGATTATTTTAGTAGACAATTAAGCATTCCGCCCTCTATGACCGACTTTCAAACGATTAGTATCGTAAGATTGGTATCGGGAGCCGAGCGACTGCGGTCGCGGGCACCCAAGTCAGTTCATTAGGTTTCGCCTGACTCATGAATATATGCATTATCATACAGCTCTCTGTCACCCGAGGATTTCTGGAGACAGGCTTAATTAGAGCCTGTGAAGTCACAAAGGGTGCAAATTCTGCATGCCTTCCAACGCGCGCCTCTGAATTTGTTACAACACCATTAATCATAATAAATGGCAAATGATGCCTAAACCGAGATCAGCTGATTGATAATGAATAATGTGAACCGTTTTCATGGCTGACAACGGAGTCGTGAAGTCACACAGTCAGTGACTAGAACACGAAGTCACAGCCCCAATATCAATGAGAGACAGTCACGAACTCAATCAATAAGCGACACAGTCTCAACCCTGATCAACACGAAAAGCAGTCACAGATCCGATCATCACGAGAAGAAGTCACAGCTCTGATCAACAAGAGAAACAGTCACGAGATCTGATCACCACGAGAAGCAGTCGCTTGTCTATTTCCAAATGAAGTTGTTATGAAACTATTTATAAATGGATGCAGTCACAACGTTAATCCAAGAGGGACCCAATCCTATTACATAGAAATTTTTTCGCGATTCTTAATTAAGCAATCTTATTCTGAAGCAGTCACAAATCTCATTTTAGAGAGAACTGTCTTCCGAACAAAACAAGCTACGTGACTTCGACGTTCTAGTTTCAACACCTTCCAGTGTGTAAACCGCAATATTAGCCGAATTGAGTGAAATCGAATGGAGACAAAGAACGAACATGCCTACCTGCTGGAATGAATCGAGAGCAGGATCAACTTCTATGTTATCCGAAGTATCTTTCGCCGCGTCAAAACATCGCGCGTCGTCAGCCTCTGGGACCTCTATAGGTATTGGATTCGCGTCTTGATACTCGTCAATTTCTGGCGCGTCGTCCTCAGGTTCATTGCCTGGCAACGCGTCGTCCTCAGGTTCATTGCCTGGCAACGCGTCATCCTCTAATGCGTCCTCCAGTGCTTCTTTTGTCTTGTCATATCCTGTATTCTGTGGCCGAGCGTCGTTAACTGACGCCTTTTGCGATGCGTCGTTTTCAGAGAATTCCAGGAGATCGTTCTCCATTGGAGTACCAATTATACTAGGTACCTCATGAGCATCAATAAAGCCGTCATCAGCACTAGGTAACCTGTCCAGCGCAGTCGTGTCGGATTCTCGCAGATCTGCGTCTTCTCGCGGCTTCTCGCCATTCCACTTCTTTACAGCTAATGTCATAACCACCAGTAGCAACACAAGTGGAAATAGACGACGAAAATAGCGAATCAAGGATTTGGCTGCTCGAGGGAAGTGGTCAGATAACGCCATAGTTCTCACACCGGGCTTTGATCTTTTATGCACTGGAGCTCGATACCCGGACAACCCTCGCTTTTGATCCAGTGCCATATCCGATGCTTCAAACACCCGACTGAGTTTTTTGAGGCGCGCCAAACTTAATGATAGAAGTGAATATTTAAACTGAAATCGATTCTGCCATATCGTGACTAAAGTGAGCGCAGGTTGATTTTTAATCACTTCTGCATAATCAATGATAATGAGTTTGTAACAGTATTAATGTTTTCTTGCGTCTGGTAACCTCTTTGATGATTTGTATATGGATGGTAGGCCACAACAGCGAATATTTCGCGGTGCAGTATAATTATGACGTCATATGTTCACACAAGATTCAAAGAGAGAATCGTTTTGAAACTAATAAGAATGCAACTTATGATAATCGTTCTCCTGAAGCAGCTGTTGGTGTCTGCTGCGCATACAGACCAGAAAGTCCCGATACCAGCCGCCCGGCGAACCTTAGACTCTATCACAAGGGAAATAGTACAGGGGCACGACACCACTGACCGGTATAGGTGAAACATACGCAATTGTCCAATGAATGTAATCTGCTTTTACGTTAGAAATATCCCCGGAAATATCCAATTAATTCGACCAGATTGTTTCATAAATACAGCGATTTTGTTAAGAAAGAAAGCACGCGGGGTACAGGGTCACTTCAGCTATTTCAAATATTAAATTGGTTTCAGAACAGTCGCAATTCTGGTTGAACCCATGCGAATGGATTCACAGAGTTATGAAGGGGGGTGGGGGTAGGAAAAGGGGTTCAATTGACATGCTTGAGGTGATATTGTATTTGCAATTTCTGTAAAAAAAGTCAATTGCCATGGTTATAACACAAACACATCCAGTTGTTTGGTCGTTGCATTTATATAACTCATAATGGATAAGAAACTCCCATTGACATACACAGGTACACTAACCTATACACATCTCTTTAAGCCCAGTGATACTGTGTATGATCTAGAAGCTTCTTCACACATTTTATTTTAAGAACCACCCCCGTTTACTGTACCGTTGAACTCCCAAGTTGTGACAAACAGACAGGTATCATCAGCGACTAAGAAGCCATCTAGACCCATTTGATGTCAAGCGACAGACTTATTCCTGAAATGGGATCTAGCCAACCTGGTGGCCCAGGAGCATCATATTGGTCTCCTGAAATGACCGGGGCTCCCCCCCCCCCACTAGCTTTGTTTCATGTAGGTGGTGGCATATGCAGAGCTCTATCCAAGCATCACCTCATCCTCATTCATCACAATATAACCTCATTCTTGGAAGGGACATAAAACCCAAGTTTACTTCCCCTCCCCTGACAGATGCCATCCCCACCCCAGACAAATACCAGCAAATATCTATTTTCTTCCTGCTAGGAACTCTGCACTAAACGTTAAACACATTAAACAAATTCATCAAACATCAGATTTTATTTCCATTGATACAATTAAATAACACAGGCATAGCTGCGTCCATCCTTCCATTGCCTACGGCTGGTACATCTTGTTAGCACATAGTGTGTCAGAATGGATCAGACAGAGATGGCAGCTGCCTCATCTACCAGACTCTCAGGTACGGACTGACAGGTTTGTTGTCCAGCTCTTCTGCCCAGCCAGCCTTGTATTCTATAGCAGGATGCTGTGCCACACAAAAACCAACCCGCGATACAAAAACGCCAAATAGCTCACAAAAACCAACCCCGAATACAAAAACGGCAAATGGCTCACTCCAGATTTATGTTTCTCAGGTTATCAGTGTGTAATGAGGACCAGTGTGTAATGATGTTTAGTCGTAACATTGCATTACACTGACCAGAACCTTTCTTTGGTACTGCAAGACATTTACCTGATAACCTCTCTAAATTGTTAACATCAATGAACTGGTCTCAATTCAAGTTATGAGTTTAAACGTCAATGAGGTTTTCTGCTAAATGGTACCCATCAGCAGATAGAAAGGTGAAGTGAGACACAGAGCAACACATGTGGCTGGGGGGGGGGGAGCTGTGCATGGCTGTTGACCCACCTCCTGGACGATCTTACTGTAGGCAGCCAGGTCTTCCCCACCCAGTATGATCTCTGGGCAGTTGAAGGGAGGATCAAAGTACTCCATGAGGATCTGTAGCTGACGACCAGCATACCTGGCCACACAACACACCCAGATATACTGATAAGGGTAGGGGGGAGGGGGGGGGGGGGGCAAGGTGAGGTGCATAAACAAACCTCCAGTTCCAAGCAACTTATATCTTTACAGTAGCTTATGAATCAGGATTATTGGTTCACTTAAATCCTGCTGAATTGATCCACTATACTGACACTTTGCGGTAGTGGCACATTTCATCCTCAGAGAGTTTCCATTCACTAAACTTGACATCTTCATTGTCTTCTGTCTCAAGGTTGAGGTATGCCAGCTCTTCCACAATCTATAACATTCACTTCATCATGGAGTGTTTTCGCTCATTTAAGTGGGAAGGCAACAAATGATTTAAGGGCGAGTATGTAAGGTCGGATGATACGTGAGGATAACTGAGATTCTCATCTTAACTGATTACTGATAACTTATGTAGTCTCACAAGGCTACGAAGATGCAACTTATTAAAAGGAACATCAACACATGTTTTAAACACCAGGCACAAAGTTGCAATAAAATAAACGATTGCTAGGGAGCTAATATTGTAGCATGGATAAAATTACAACTGAAGGCTGAACCAATATAAAACAATATCATAAAAATAGCCACGGTGTCTGGTAGAGTCAACTGTTCCGGAAAATTCTATCACATAATGAACTTGATATTATTGGGTTTTGCTGTCAGTGAGTGTGTGTAGAATGACGCTGGTAGAGTTATGTACTAACCACATCCATATCCATATCATCGGCTACTTCTGCCCAGTCCACTTCGACCACAGCACCAGACTGTCTGATACACCACCCACCAAACCATACAATGCATACAGGATATTCACCAGCATTGTTGCAAGCTTTGGAAATTCCCATTCATCATTGAATTATATATCAAAAGTAATTGCATTTTGTATTCTATGCTGTCAAACTTGTAATAATTTCTCTAATCACAGCATATACATTTAAAATGGACCAGTTGGATTTAAGTACAGCAAAAAAAAGGAAGATTTAATCAAGATGAAAAACAACCTCAGTCAAACAAAATGTTTGATATTTTGTCAAGAATCACCTACCTGAGTTTTGGCAGCACTTTGCCTCTGTAAGCCGCTTCTATGTTCTCTAGATACTTATCAGAGAGTATGGCACTTCCAACTTCACGTGGCTTAAAACCAAAACAAAACAGTCACATGCATGTGAGATATTCAATTCGCAAAAGAAGTTAAAATGGCATCAGAAGAAAAGTTGTGAGCGAGAGAAACTGACATCGGCTCGTTTGCTGATCCTCTCTCTCAGGGTGGAGACTGGAGCATCCAGGTAAATGGTTAAGTGAGGCTTCAGCAACTCACAGATGCTGTTTTCTCTCAGGGCATAGTAGTACTTGTTGACTACAACAGAAAGAGATCAACTTTAATTAAGACTAATGTGTACATATATGATGACCGGTATAATATGTCATATCTAAATCTACTATTACATAGATTTTGTAGCAAAATTACCTCCAAACAAATTCATTTACATGCATTAGGAAACTTACATTGGGGAGTGATGTAACCCATCTTTCTGCAAGCATCGACAAAGGCATTCTCTCCAAAAACGGATCTGGGAATTACAACCCCCTGCCCTGAACAAGAAGGAAAACAGAACAGCTATGAACACAACTTTACAAGAAGAAACAAAAATTTGTAAAATATATAATTACAAATTAAAAGATACCTGTGCTGAAAAGATGCAGCAGAGCCTTCTGATACAAATAGGCTCGTTCCTTGAACCACAATAATTGCAGTCTTCCTATGGTACCCCTCTTAGGATTTGTTTCAGAGAAGAATTTTTTCAAGTCATAGAATTGGGCATTTTCAGGAAGTATCTCATTTAGGTCTCTAGCATCAAAGCCATTAAGACCAGAGACGCCAAAACATTCTGCCTCTTCGACTGCGGGGAAGTACTTCATGTCAAAGTTTTTGGCCAGGCGCTTTGCGAATTCATTTTTGCCAACGCCAACATTGCCTTCCACGATGATGACTTTGCTGTTTTCATTAATTCGCTTGCTTGTATTATCTAAATATTCATAGATAAAGTTGTAAGGTTTGGCCTCATATGGCCAAGGATCGTGATTTGGCAGCTTCTCTCCGTGGGTTGCGATCAGTGTGGCGACTCGAGTCACCTGTCCGGGGACTCGACCAAGGTTTAAACCATCGTGATTTACGCCTTGAACAATACGAGCAAACAGAAATTTGCCGTTACTTCCGACCACACTCAATTTCCTCCCTAAAATATGGGCCATGCTTACGAAAACATACTATTTACCCGGCAAAGTGTCAGTTTTACAACACTTTATCCACAGACCGGAAGATGACCTTGGGTTAGGGAAACAGTGGACGCGCAGGCGCAGAACTAGTTCGATCAGTTGGCCACAGAGGGCAGCACTAGAGTAATTTCGCGCGATAACAACTTGCTCATCCACCAGCTTGTCCAAGTCCAAACAGACACTAATCGTAACCTGTCTCGTGTTTTCGCGATGTGGGTTCGCTTAGCGCTGACCAACTCGTTCACCTCGGTGCGTCATCGAAGTTCGTTTGGGCCGATCGCAACCAGTATAACCTCACAGAGAAGGCATCGATCGAAAGCGAGGATCCCGAAAGGTTGACATGTAACCTGATTGGTAAGCTTAGCATCACAATTATGTAGCGAAGGATTTTTCTGTGGATTTCGCACAAAAGGGCAAGAGATAAAGCCAGATTTTTGCCTAATTGTAAATAAATGCAAATGGTTTCACGGAAAGTATAACTTGCAATTAGATATAAAATCATAGAGAACATACTGCAACTAACGAAAAATTCCCTATCTTCCACGAGTTTCCGTGGAAGGCGATATGTTTAGTTGAACAAAAGATCTCATATCATTCAAAGAACAGCAACGTATCTGTAAAACAAGAAATAAGATCATTTTAGGAAAGTGTATCAAATCATATCAAAACGAATACAGATGCATTTTACAGCTATGCCAGGTCACACTGAAAACTATAAAAACCTATTGGATGGAGCCCGTAATGTAAGCACTTACTCAGTATTTACTCACGAGATTAGCTATTAGATTATTCCACGGTGATGACGAGGAACAACTAGACAGAATAACTGCTAGTCAAGATGAAGTCCTAAAATCGCAAACTTCTTTTAACCTAAACAAGGCAACTGGCCCAGACTCTGACAATGGCTTCCAAAGAAACGCGCCACAGACATACTGTTTCCACTCTTAACCATAATCAAGCGGTCCATTAGTGAAGGGTCTGTTCCAGATGACGGGGAATGTGCTAATGTTACACCAATATTCAAAGAAGGCAATCATCAGCAGTCAGCAAATTACCGGCCTGTCCGCTGTGCGCAAAATAATGGCACAATGGTTGGAAGTAAACTCCCAGCACTTTTTCTTTGAAAAAGCTTATTAAAAAATCTCAGCATGTTTTTCTGTGTATGCAGTCTTGCCTTACCAAACTTTTAGAATTCCTAGAGGACGTTACTAAAATGGTAGACTACAGATGATATTTATTTGGACTTTCGAAACAAGTTTAATAAAGGGTTACATTGCAAACGTATGGCTCATTTGCATCAGTGGTAGTGTATTAGCATGGATAAATGAAGTCCAAAAAACAGCCATAATAATTTTCACCAAAGCTTACATAACTCGTTAGACTGAGTAATCGATTGGCAAATGCTTTTGAACATAAATAATTGCATATAGGTCCGGTAAACAAAAAGTATGAATACCGAATATGCGATTCGACTCTAGATGATATTATCAAACTTTATAAGGCACTTGTAAGGCCCCATCTAGAATATGCAATGCAGTTATGATCACGATTCCTTCAATGTGACATTGTTATATAAGAAAGAATACAAAGGGGTGCTACTAAGCTCGTAGCCGGTATGTCTAAGATTATGAACGAATTTTGCGCTTGTTACGACTGACATCTCTTTAGAATACGGCGTCTCCGCAGGGACCTCGTACAGGTATTCATAACGTTCAACGGATTTGGGGTTTTTTTCAACATCGCAGTGCTGAGAATTCAAGACTTCGTGGACATTCGTACACCTTGACAAAATCTATGGGTAGGACAGAATAAAGAAGAAATAGCTTTTCCAATCGCGTTGTGACTGCATGAAATTGTTTAAGATAGTTTAAGTCAGTTCACTGAACTCTTTTAAAAACCAACTTGACACGTATTTTAAGGAAAAGCGTTTTAAGTTATGTTTTAACTCTGCCTAGTTAGCAGTCAATTGTTAATGACCATTGTCAGGGCACCTATGAATCTAAGGGTCTTTGTAAATCATATAGACTGAGGCTGACTTTTTTCTCTCAACCGAATCCCGCACAGAGTCTGTTGTTTGCGAGCTGAGACGCGATACTGACAGCTGTAGACATTCTGACTGCGTCAGTGTGCGTCCACTGACGCAGAGCAGAACCCACACCTTGCTGATGGTGATGACAGATGTCACATGAGGAGTGAACCCAATTTATCAATCAATCTTATAAAGCCCCTATTTGTTGTGTGGTTGAAATTTGAGAATCTTGTTTGTTTGTCTATCAGTTAATATTGATATCATAGAGAAAGGTCAGGAGTGATCCTATCGATTACAGATAGCTATAAATTACTTTAGCGTCAATGGAATAAATATATTTTAGCAGAATACATAAGAGGGTTCCGAGCACACTTTTGCATTTCCTCATATAGTAGCCCACAGTGTAATTTTATGCAGTCACACATCGTTAGTGTTCAAATAAATTGTTGAATCTACGTCAAACTCCGCCACATCATCAATGCTTCGCTATGTCTATTACCGGCTCAGATTCATATCAACACAGGTCACACATACTGCGTAGAATGCATTACATGGTAGCAGAACTACAGACTCCTAAGACCAGTATGTAACAGCGAGTGTTACTCGCCAATTCCCTGTCTATCGTATGTAGTCACGAAGATCCACCAGTGACTTAATGACCACCTGAAACATTACTACCTTGGTTTCAACTCTCGATTTGGAAATCGCCCAAAATTTTTGAGACTTTCAAACTAATCCAGAAACTATACTTCTGCATCAAGAAAACGGACGTTGCCGACAAGGTACTGACTAAAGAGCTCTGCGACGAGGGACCACGTAGGTATGACAGCTGGCCCCTTACTGAAGAACAAAGGAAAGATCCAGACATATTCAAATGTTTCATTGAACAGCTTCAGCCTCCTGATAAGTATCAAATCTGTTGTTTACAGCTTAATACAAATAGAAAGCATGTTTAGTTGAACTGACAATTGTTACCAGACCAACTTCAAATCTGCAAAAAGAAGCTATTTGACAAACTGTGACATGCCGCAGGATGCTGGTGCCCGTGGTTGAATCTGTAAGGCTTCTGCCGCTCAATGCACGAGTGTGGCGAGACACAACATGTCGCAAATATTCAACTATCCTGGTCAGTCCGCAAGCTCATATCCAGACCAAACAAATGCTAGAGCTGTGGGATGGACCACCATTAGACAGAGAACACTACCCATCATGTAATGACTCTTGTGGCAAGGAAGGAAAATTGGTCACATTGTTTCTCACCTAAAAATATTAGAAATCCCAAAGTCAATCATAAGCACGATAAAGCAATCGACACATGGCAACTACATCACACAAAAGGAATTTCCACACAGTTGACGCTGTGTATCATCCTCCATAATAGTGATATGAACTTCTTTCAATGTTGACCTCATGCTATTCGTGTTTTTTTAGGATAAACAAGTGAAAGGCCAAGAATGTGTTGTTTTAAAAATATCGACTCGACAACAGACCTGCCATTCCTGTGTTTCCTCTTGGTGAAATATACCGACATGAGTCGCAACCCACGTTAAAAATACTGCAGTGGATGAGGTGGGTAATGCTGGCCATTCTACCCACGGACGCAAAAAGGGTCAAAGGAAGTGAAAAAAAACTTTTGAGAAATAGGTCAACTTTGCTCTAAGCGTATGTGGTTGGGTTAAGACAGAGATCGTGAAAGGAGACAAAACACGATGGCTGATTGCCAGCCAAGCCTAAACACATTTTCATTTCAAATTTACGGTTCTGCATATGCACAAACTCAGACTGTTTCTTGACTGCGCTTTCTAGGGATCGTTGACAGGGGCGCCCCCCTTCAAAGCTTTTCTATAAAGGCCATTCTATGTTTCATAAGGAACTGTCTGTGTGAGCACGGGGAATAACACAAAATAAACATTTATTGGCAGCTTCCACTAAGCAAGTACTTGACACGTTCCATGGTCATAACGCGCGTCTCTCAAGCATCCGGTTTAGTTACACATTATGATTATGCTAACATTATGATTGCATTATGATCACAGACACTACACTGACAAGTCAAAAATGGTAGCCGGGATCTTGCCTTGCTTCACCAGCATATCTCTTGTTGCTATTGACAAGTCCACAACAATGGTTACCATAGCAGCATTTCTGGTCGTTATCTCGAGATTCGGAGACTCACCTCCAATATCTACTCACTAAGGATTGAGTAACCAATGGCAAAGCGAGATGTTTTGTCGAATGCTACACCAAGTTAGTGATCTAATTACATCATAAGTATAAAGAAGGGCGGTTCTGGCGCACCTTGCTAAAAAAGTGTGTACGTTTTCTGAGAAGGAAACAAATTCTGGCGTAGAAAAGCGATGCTGGCGCACCCTGTTTGTTTTATGCGCAGGGTAATTTCTTATAAGAGATTTCATAGGTAGAGCATATACGTAATAAAGGTGTTCCTTGGAAATAAGTGCCCTTGGATAATGCGAGGGAATTGGGACCCATGCAACAAGCCATATACATAAGAGTTCTGCAATATGCACAGAAACCAGATGAGAAAGAGGGTTGTTAACATTCGTTGTATCAAGTGTAAGAAGGCATAAATAAACTCGCTTTGTTAAATTGTGGGTTCGATAAAGTCAACCACAAACAAACAGACTATAGGCGCTTTGATATGCTTTCAATCCAGCAGCAAAAGACTCCCATAGAATTTCAAGAATGATGGCCTAGATTCCACAGGCATCGATGCCCCAACTCCGATATCCCACATTGTAAAGGTTGAGAAACAAGACAACCTAGTCCTTGTGTGGAATAATGGCGTGATAGTACACCATATCATCAAGCAACCGGATGAAATTCCTCGCATCAACCTTATGTTGATCGAGAAGGCTGGAAAGTTCCACTATGCATTGATCAAAGACCTGAACCGGCTGCTACACGACCAAAGTAAACACGAGCAGCGCAAGTATTTCTGCGAGCGGTGTCTACATGGATACTCACAAGAAGACCTGCTGCAGGTACACAATATGGAAAAACAAGGAATAGCACAGACAGCATTTAGGGTTGAAATGCCAGAGGAGGTGAAAAACAGTCTGGCACAAGCAGCTGCTGGCTCCCTACATTATAAACGCCGACATTGAGGCCCTGCATTAGACCCAACTCAGAGCAGCACACAGAAGAGTGAGCAACATGACACCTGCGGCTACAGGTATGTAGTTGTAAGGTGCGATGGTCAAACAAACGACCCTCTATTGTACCACGGCTAGGATGTAGCTGAGAAATTCTTGCATGACCTGCAGCAGGAAGAGCACGAGATCAAAGCAATTCTATCTAAGCCTAATACTATGTGTATGACCCAGGTGGACAGTAGAACCCACTGGACAGCAATTCATTGTAATATATTCAGAAAGCCTCTAGTAGGTGCAGATGGAAAACTTGACTCTATGTGCGACCCCTGCCACATAACAGGAAAGTACAGGGGACCACCTCCTGCGAAAAGGGGTCTATTCCTACCAGTTTATGGATAACTGGGATCGATTTATCGATGTGCTACCACCGATGCACGAGTTTTACAGCAAGCTAACTTACCAAGGAATCGCCGGGAAAGATCAGCATCCCAAAAATGAATGGAACATATTCGAGTGTGAAAACGGGCGACTACCACGATCTGTACCTGCGTACAGACGTACTACTCCTGGCAGACGAGTTTGAGATCTTTCGCAAAATCTGCCTGCAACAGTTTGGTCTCGACCAAGCCAATTACTACCCCAGTCCAGGGCTGTCATGGGATGCTCTACTTAAAACCACAGGCATATAGCTGGAACTGCTGACTGACTATGACAAGCACCTATTCATAGAGCAGGGACTACGTGGATGGATCTGCATGGTCTCAAAGCGACACGCATAGGCCAACAACCCACCTGTAAAGGGCTTCACGTATGTATTCCACTACAGGAATCTAAAGCTCAACAAAGCTCTCTATTTTAGTCCGTGGATGGAGCTCTACATCTGAATGAATATGGATCTTAGAAAGGTGGCTACCAGCAACTTTGAGAAAGATCTGTACATGTTGATGAACAACTCAGTATTTGGTAAAACACTGGAGATCCTCATAAAGCGGGTCAATATCAAGCTTGTGTGGTCGGCTGAAAAACAAAGCACATGTATGCAGATATGCAGAAGGACATGCGACACTTTGATACCACATACTACACTGTAATGGATAAATAGGTCTTGGGTGAAATGAATGATGAGTCTGCCGTGGTTCCAATCAAGGAGTACGTAAGGGCTACGGACTAAGATGCATTCTACTACAGACGAAGGAGATTTTAGAAAAGTAAAAGTCGTAAAAAAAGGCAGTGGTAAAAAACCAACTACGACACAAACTACACATGGATGCCCTATTTGATAAAAAGTAGTTCACGTGTGTGAGGGGCATCAGATTTATGGTCTGAGGATAAATAAGGTGTCTCTGTCCCCGTTCGATTCAAAGAGACAGATAGATACAAATGGGATAAACACTCTAGCCTGTGGTCACAAGGACCTACTTCAATGAATGAGAACACCATCTAGCGGCAGTTGAGTGTCTCGTATGGCACCACAAGCAGCTCTTCCCTGACAAAGCCAAGGAGTGGCCCATCCAATACATTTCAAAACACAGGATGATCAGGCTTAGTGACAGAGCGTCCAGGCTGGTAGCCATTGAGTGATCACGTAGGTTCCGTGGTAAGACGGTGGCCCTGCACCAGCTTACCAGGCTGGTAGCTTTAGCGAACGCCAATACCAGAGGGAAGCTTTTGCTCTTTGAGCCCGACCAAACGTCTTAAGACCATGGACGAGGGCCTTTGTGCACCTTTTTTTCCCAGTCAGCGGGTCTCCTCATTATTTATCGCAGAGACAACAGCTTTCAGCCGAGACACCTAACTCCATGGCATACTGGTGTCCATAGAGCCACTCAAAAAAACGTGCGGTTAAAGAGTTGCACAATAGCCTGGTCTCGATGGACATCCACACGGCCACGCTTGATGTTAGGCAGGCAGCTGCCTCACTGCGCCCATACACTCCTGTCCCGGGTCAACCTTAAGCAGTTGATTGCAATGCAGTGGTCCTCGTTTGTATATCCTTTCAAGTGCACCCGCAACCTCTGTAGCCTCATTTGTATTCAACGGCTCTGCCGCTTTTGTAGCTTGAGGATACATCCATTACTGCCAGGGCATATTTGTAAGTCCGGCGTTTCAAGCTGTCATGAGGATGAAATAGGAGATCGACTTGGTGAACCTCGTTAGGCCCAGACACATCAAATTTTGGCCGAGAAATGTGTCATCATGGCGTTTACGTTCCAATGAGATTTGTAACACAGAGAATATGAAGTTGCTCCCAGAGAACGCAAGGGCGTTGACAAGGGCACTTCCAGCAAGCATTGCTACCAAAGCCATAGTACCAACTATACTTACTTTAGTATACAACCCCTTGTTACCATTTGTGGGTTTGTCTGTTTGTTTGTTTGTGTGTTTGTAAAATTTTTTGGGGGCAGGCGATGCAGGGAACATCTGTTTTTTGAAATTTCGATTTTTTTTATTTAAGGGGTTGTGCAGAACACGGGTTCCTTTTTTGACCTGGAACTTATACTAAGGCTCAGGTCATTGAGAATCTGAAAATCTAGAATCCCAAATAACTTCGGGGATAATTGTCCGATCCTTACAAGATTAACACAATTTTGTAGCCTAATTCAATTGCAAACTGTTTTAAAACATATCTTGTTGTAAAAATTATTTGTTTTGCCAAGCGCCCAAGGTCGAAAAATCGTGGTATCAGTCCAAATTGTAAGAAAATTAACCCCGGAAATTCAATCGCCTATAAAGCAATAAATAAACGACCGATGACAACGAACATTTTGTCGAAGGTTATCAGTGATCTGGTAAGTTGCTTCGCAAAATGTAATGAATGTTGATTTTGTCATTTCCGGTTTTCGATCGCATCGAAGTTTATTAAAAATACCACAAGTTTAACTACCAATATTTCTGTGTATAACGCATCGATTTTAAAAATGCTTACATACTCAGAAATTTCATTCAATTGCACACGTTTTCTAAATATATGTAATTTCAAATAATGCATGGTCAGAAACTTCCAGCATGTCGAAAATTTCTGGTAGCAAAAATCTGTAAAATTATTTCGATTCGTAATAGACAAACCAATTATGGTCCGATCTTCTGAAAGCTGTTCTATGATAATATTCGTCGCTTTCAAAGCACGTTGAATATTTATTTTTAACCTAGACAATTTTCATAATGATTTCAATCGCTTAGAAAAATTTCTAAATATCGGTTCAATTGGGTCAGTTGTTGTCATGGACAGCGCGGAGAGAATCTTAGAATTCTCTGTGTGTGGATGATGATTCTGCCAGTTCTAATGGGAGATTTCGTCATCATAGCGTTTTTAAAACTTTTATTGAATGTGATGATCGTATCTTAATTTGGTTCTTCAATAGGTAAATTGAATTCTTGTTTAATTCGCATTTTCTTTTGTGGCCATGGCAAGGGCTTCGTCGGTAACCGCCATGCCCAGGTCGCGTGCAGTCAAGCATGGGAAGCATCCCTCACAGAGCTTGCACAGCTTGGCATAACCTATAGAAATACCAGAAACAACATGGTACAACGCATACTTGCGGGGTACGGAATCCGATCCCCACATTCAGTCCGAATATAAATTACAAAACTGTGGTAATGGAGTAACTCTGGGGATGTCCAGAGGCTACTCTAGAGCTGGCATTCCAAACTGCTTCGTACT
The DNA here is from genome assembly GCA_034190875.2 of Urechis unicinctus. NCBI lineage: Eukaryota > Metazoa > Annelida > Polychaeta > Xenopneusta > Urechidae > Urechis > Urechis unicinctus. The sequence continues at coordinate 22,973,516 of CM067349.1, read as the reverse complement.
TCCAACTTGGTCCGTACGAAGGTGCCCGAATACTAAATGTGTTTTACTTTTGGGGAAGGAGGTATTTATTCAAATGTGTGGCGTCGTCAGAAAGCGAGGAAGTACAAATACCTTTTAGCTTTAATTGAAGACCAAACGGGCTGATGTTAATTGTTATGGGAATTGACGGGTTGGGTATGTTTACTTCAAAGGCCTCTTCTTGTTGCACTGGGACTATTTAATTTGGAAACTAACCCGTTCGGAACGTTTACTTAGGATATAAAAATTTGGTATTTAAGAGATGGGGGGAATATGACTCCAAACTGGCAAACTGGTTGACGACGGTTATTACGGTTTATGCATAAAATATAATTGTATAATTGATAAGGACGGTCAAAATCTCTCTCTCTCTCTCTCTCTCTCTCTCTCTCTCTCTCTCTCTCTCTCTCTCTCTCTCTCTCTCTCTCTCTATATATCTATATATATATATATATATATATATATCATAAACATATATATTCATGTATGTATATATATATATACACACACGCATATATATATATATATATATATATATATATATATATACATGAATGTATATATATACACACACATATATATATATATATATATATATATATATATATATATATATATATATATATATGTGTGTGTGCATATATATACATACATGTATATATGTATTTATGAATATATATATATATATATATATATATATATATATATATATATGCGTGTGTGTATATATATATACATTCATGTATATATATATATATATATATATATGCGTGTATATATATATATACATATATATATATATATATATATATATATATATATATATATATATATATATATATATATATATATATATATGCATACATACATAATTGCATACATATGTACATACATACATACGTGATCATCCAGGTCACGAGCAACAAATCAGTTTGTAACACCTAGGGATAAAAACCACAATAAGTGGTTTGAGCGACGAGGCAGCTTAGCAAACGCCATGGGTGCCTGCTATATTGAGTTAATGGTTTGGTTTCCTGTGGGTCTTTAGAAAATACCTTGAGTATACCTGAATCGGTGCATTATTGGCTTAAACAGGCGACATTATCCCTGGAAATGCCACCGAAAACAGCCGTTTGCCTGGATGGCTATCGGTATATGTAATGTCAGCTAAACATAATGCGTCTATTCGCGTATCCATTGCCACATCACGGAGTGGCATTTGTGCCACCAGTACAGCCAATGGCAACAATAGCTTATTGAAAGCAAGTCGAGACAATGACGTGAAGCGTTATAGTTGGCTGCAGTTCACGTAAAGCTGCTGCTTGCGGTTCATCTTAGTGCATCAACAGCATGGTGTAGGAAGTTGATGTTTGTTATTGCTGTGAATTTTACTGCAGTCATGCTAATGGCATCGCATTATATGTTTAAATGATCCTGAGGCTAATGTTGCACAGTAAAGCCAGTAGATATTGTGGCGATTTGGTGACTGTTATGCGCGGCAGGTTCGTTTTCCCAAAGATATTTCTGTTATGTTATTAGAGGCAGTCAACTTGAAGCCTTAGATGCGTATTTCTGTTCCAAAAACATGAAGCAACGACAGCCGTAATGTATGGTCAAATCCCAAGACGATATGTAGTGAACGGCTCTATAAACGCTCTGTCAAGAACGAAATTACTGTACGCTTAATATTCTTTATGGCCATACTAATGTAATCGTTACTCCGCTGTTACATTTTTACGAGCAATACTTGTAATGAGATTTTTCACTGTTCACCATTATGTTGCTGCTTGCTGAATCCACATATTTTTGTCAGCATAAAATAAGCTCGGAACATGTGAGTGTGTTCAGGTGCACGCGGTCGTTACCTAGATAGGTGAGGAACGGCTGGTACTGACTTGAGCACTGCAGATATTGCGGGCCAGAGGCCCACGAAGACACATACAATGTGGATTAAAGGGCATTTGGCCGTAGACATGCGCATACACAGCAGATATCGTGCGTGGATGTAGAAAGAAACCCAAAGCATTGCCTCGGCGAATTGAGGAATCTTAACAGTAGAAATTTTCTTTCAAAAAGTTAAGCCGCGACTAGTTTCGCAAAGACTTATTTTATATCGACGAATTCAAAGCGATTCGAATTCTTTAGTATGTGTACGTTGTCAATATAGCTGACAAAATACCTAACTATTTTGTTTTATGCACTTTATTATGTATCCAATAAAGATTAACGCATATATGCGTTCATTCTATTGTTGTCAATTTTGTATCTCAGACAACATTGCGGTTTCGATCACATGTCACAGTGCGAGCATGCGCAGTTGACAGGTTCGTGAATAAACATTGTAGTGTATTGCCCGGGGACCAAAGTCGGCCCATCATAGCAAGTCGACAGGGTGACCAATCTGTTACGTAACTCGTTCTCCCGGCAGCATGTGCATTCCTGCAGCAGTCAGAATCCAACAATGAGCAGGTGGACGATTAACAACGGCTAATATCAGAACAAGCCAAACTGATCAAATATATCACAATTAGGTCGTGGAAACTAACGTAATGTTTACGACATTTCAAAAGAAATATAATACGACTCAAAACCTTATTGAGTAGGTAATCGCAAACTGTCTGTTTATATATTTAGTAACGCTGCTCAATAGCATTCACCTTTTTGAATCCGGGAAACTGTACAACGCTTGGTGAGACCCTTGAAGTGCAGTAGCCTTCGCATTTGTTAATGCTGACCCGACTCGTACACTGTAGCCTCATGTCACGACCATTGTATGCGTGTGCTTTGAACTTGGTCAAGGTCACGGTAGACTCGAGAGTGTGGCAAGCGTTTTGAAGAGCATTGGCGTCTTGCACAATTAGACACAGGTATAGAAGGAAACACTTGAAGTACAGAAGTGACTTCAAATCCAGTTGGGTCGCCCTCATGTTGCTTCTGGACACGATCGACCTTGTGCAGGGCGGTACAATGTAGTCAACTAGCGCAGAATAATCTCTAAGACACACACCACAGTGTATTAGCAGGCAGATATAATGATAGTATTACTTTCAATAAATGTTAGTAGATGAAGCAAATTATATTAATAATACATCAATAATTGACCATAATGCTCGTATTTAAAAGAAAGACAACAAGATTATCTGAAAAAGTACAGAATCGAGTTGTTACGAGAGCACATCCGTACCTTGAAAAGATAGTCACGCCAAGCATTAATAAGTCATAAGCCGTGAGTGAGAGTGGGGTGGGGTACAAATATTGAATATAATTTAGTCTTCTTTTTAAGGACGACCTCCCCCGACCCTACGGGCCAACATCATGCTGATCGTCAGGTGTAATCGAAGCCACTAGAAGTTTATTGAATGTTCGTCAAGTGAAGGCAGAACAAAAGATGAATACCGAATAACACACCTTGATCAGCCCAGATTATCATGAGATGACAATGTTAATCTTAAAGTGGCAATCTTATCTTTCCCTTAATAATGCATTTCATCCACAAATCATCAAAACGTATTTTTGAACACAGCTTCATTGACTGATGTGCCACTACATTAGGAAAAGATATCCGAGAGTATACTTCAATCAATGCCCACGCTGATTACTTTCGACGGGAGGCGAAGGATAGACCAAATGAGGCACTGGTAAACTCTATTACCCATCCGCACTGTTCGGTCGATAATATCAGAGAATGATGGAATTGCGCACGATGGGAACGATGATTTCATCAAGGAAGGGGCTTCCATCGGATCATTATACCAATTCAACATAAAATCACACTAAATCACCGAATACTGCATCTTTCACAGTAAGGATAATTTCCATTCAGGATCAGTTTTGTAACGTTCCAAAGTATGACCTGATTCAGGAATAAGTCACCTTATGTCCTGAGCATACTGCGTCACACCTGCAGGTTACCTCATAGTGTTCACAGTGCTTCATTACCTGAATACCGCCATTCACAAAATGGTTCTTTTGATTGTCGATAACAAGGCCAATGGTAGCATCTGTTATCAGAATTCATTGGTCATTTCTTCGCTCCTAAATCTACTCAACCATTACTCGCCACTATGATGATACTTATGGCTATCCGGAATATACATAATCTATTAAATTTGATAACCCGTCAACTGAGTAATCAAATGCTTGTTCTTCACATAGTGCGACATCTTTATTTAAACTCCTATGTTGCTCGTGCGCAACATCTAGACGAAGCCCTCTCCTGTGCCCAGCCAATCTACACGCAGGGTGTGTTGCCTTTGGCCTTATAACTGACTCTGATTTACATTTACAACCGGTTTTGCTGCGTTCCAGGGCATGCACTCACACAGCATTAGGTCGGCTATCATGTCGTAAGCATACGGCGCATGACATGCATGTGCCATCAGCGTAGTGAAGTTAATTAATCTCCTCGGAAGACCCAGTGGAAGCCATAACATTGTCTCACTTCCGTTTTGAAGGACGCTAGGTCATAACATCACAGCGTCTCGTCCGCCCACTCCTATAACAAATCTCAGATCCCGATGTCTGGGGAGCGAGGTTTTTTTTTATTCTTAACGGAAAAATATCAAGCTTATTTATGGTGTTTTATTTCAGGTAATGATATCATTATTGACTGATAAAGCAAATATCGATACCATTGGAGCTGCTGAGTCAACATGTACTTTCCATGGGCGCCGTAAAATGATGACAATCGGATAGGTTACATGATGCTGGTGTTACAATATCAATATAGGTTATGACAAAATTACTAGAAGACTGGCGCATTGATCTCTGATCAGCATTTGAATTCAAAAAGGAATAGTTATGGTTGAATTGAAAGCGATCAAACATGTACATTAATTTTCCGTATGGCGACCACTAGTGTTCATTCAGCGCCAATATTTGATGACATAAAGCAGGTAATGTACGAATACAGCGATTAAACATCCTTTCCTCTTCAAACTACAGCCATTCTGTCATATTCATATTGCTTGTCTGTCACATATTTCTTTTGGAGACATAACCTGTGGTTCAGGCTGTTGCGTAAATGGAATGAAAAAGAAATGAACAACTTGAATTCAACGCCGCTTTCAATCACGGGGCGATCTGGCGAAGGTGGTGCATGGGGGTGGTGGCGATGCTGGATAAAACCCCACAAAGAGCCAAGGCTCGAAGAGCCTACGTCTACTTAGACATCTTACGACGACTGAATCCAACGTAATAGATCAATCTCAATGGAAATCAGACATCTTGAACGTTTAAAACAAAGCGAGTTGTTTGATTTCATCGCATGCTGTTGTGGTAATGAACAATTTGAATCCATAATCAGGACTGATGTATTGAGCAGACATGGACTGCCATTACGATTGCGATCCTGGTGGCATCATCAGATGGTAGTTCGAATAGCATGGTTGGTGTCAAATATGTTACATAATCCTTACGTGTTACTAGGAACACCAAATCATTGATAATTTATCGATTTAGGCGCACTGTAAACAGCCTCCGAACTTTGCTTAATATTCAAATGAATAGCGAACTGGACCAGTAACTACGCATGCGCAAAATTGCCTTTTTCTGGTATTTTCGCTCAAACTAACCCCCGTTTTCAGCCCCGGATGCATTGAAGATATACGTGTGCCATATATGGGTTAAAATTCATGACCTGCAAAAATAAGAAATCGAACTTTACAAAGGCCATAGAAATAGCTGGGGTCACCGATTGGATATCATTACTTAAACTTTTTTCCAGAACAGAATTTCGATGATTTTTCATGAAATGCACCTTTAAGCTACCGAAAAGGGGACAATATAGTAGATGATTAACAAGATACTACGACATTGGACGTTGCGGATGGTTGAGCTGAGTGCGGCGGTTATATTACTCCTTGTCACGCTCGACGTGCGCAAATAATATCACAAAGAACGATTCGCAACACTGAGGAGAAAAATAACGATATTTCTGTCTGTGACGAAAATGTTTTCGCTGGGGAAGAATCCAGGACCTGACGCTTAGTGGCCACTGCGCTGCGATACGTTTAAGAGCATGTTCTGCCCAATATTCTTAAAGAGGTAACCAAAAGTTTTAAGTTTTCAGACTTTCAGTCGCTACGCGAAAATAGATCATAACTTCGGCTGACGCCTTTTATGTTGTCGGAAATTACCCTTCCTGCTTGTCGGTTTATGCAATGATGCCCACAACTTAAATGAGTGAAGATTTGATGAAATCTATTTTATGTAACAAAAGCGGAAGTATACACATCGATAGTGAGGTGAATATAGAGCGCGTAATGATTTACAGCTAACATTCGTGTGGTTCGTGGTTTTAGGAAGGGACCGTTATCGATGGAATCAAGCAGATTTCCACAGTACCTCATGAATATTTCCAGTCAAATAATAAAGTTCCAAATTTTTCAACATGATTTTCAATCATGATTTCCATTTTGCGGCATAAATTAAAATATGGCATTATTTACCTCTGCATTAAACGTAGTTATGTATTAACGAAATGATCCCTGGGTGCCCAATGTGGGGCTGAACAGCCTCTATAATCAACGTATAAGCAGCCAAGTATTCCGGGAAATGGAATCCCAAGCATATGTTGATAAACTAAGATATGTCGGTACTCTTAAATTTGAAGAATTTGGTGCAATCATTTATGAAATGTGCATTATATGTAAATTAACAAGAAAGTCGAGAAAACATTGCAAAACGTAATGAAGATAGGCGCAAGGTATCCAGTTACATAAAACTATGATAGTCTAGCAGCTTTATAATTATTCAATTTTTATTGTTTGCAGATCCGACTGTCTGTTTTTATCGCTGTATCAAACCTGTCGAGTGTGAGGCGCGGGTGATAACAACTACACTACGAAACCACTCGAATATTATTGACTCAACATAAAATATTTCTAAATAAGGACTTGGAGAGCCCAATCCCCCTTCCCCAGATGCTGGGCTCAATATGCTTGTTATTCTAACAAGTGTAGTAAGTATAGAGTAAGAGTTTATCGGCACACTAACGCGAATGTGCTATATGCTGCCTACAAAGGTCGGGTAAGCATGAATAGATACGATTGATATCATTGAGCTGCCGCCTTTATAGGGTAAGTGGAGGAAAAGTGAATCGAGAGCACCCGACAGCTCATTGCACGACGGCTGAAATATCAGGCACGCTCATTTTTAGCTGCACCAATTATTGCATTTATGAAGAAAAATTGTGTTAACAATTGAAGATGGATTACATTTAGCCATATCTGCTAATAGATTTAATATAAATGAAGTATTTTCGATACCTTGATTCTAATTTGACAAAAATACGACCGAGAAAGGACACTAATTGTCGCCATAGTAATAATAATTCAACTACATTTTAATATTATCTTTACTTACTGTCATTAATGATTTGAAATAAAGATTTCCTAATGTGGAATACATTTACCAAAATGACACCGTTAAATTGATTGAAAACCAATTCAACACCGCGTTTATATGCTTGACGAGATATGAACCATTTCCTCTTTGTTTTAGTATTTAGATAACTATCGGTAAAATTCACGTAGAAAGCTTTTAGACTCGCCAATCAGTCCGATTAGACCAATAGTTCTCCAATAAAAACAATTGCTGTAGATTAACTTACCCCGCAGTACAGCAGCTCTGCTTACCGGGCACAACAAGGCCCCTAGAGGGTGAATAATAACGCAGGTCTCATCGACGCCACCTAGCGAATTCTCCGTTCATAAAGCGTTCTATTTCGTGCCGCTACGCTGTAAAATGGCGCCTTCCGCAAACGCCTGCTCGGTTATAATTTTTCTCTTCAACCGTTGCCTACGCACTTCCGTTGGATCTTTTGTAGAGCCACTGAGCCTGTGGGGCTATTTAAAGAAGGTGGCTTTATTTATAGGTCATGTGTTGCTCTGGCTGGCCAGGATGTGTCATTTACTAGGCGGAACGGGAAAGTCTTGTGTCTCTGTTTTGTGCGTTAAACGGATGCGCAAACTGCTCTTTGATGCCGGGTCTAAGTTTCTATTTTGTTGTCTCGCGATGGAGCCATTTCGCAAAGGAAATGTGCACTACAGACTCTGACGGGTTACAAATTGCTAGAAAATATTTGGTGAACATTATTCCATTGAATGATATATAACTAATGATAATCAATAAATTTAGCTAATTATTCGTGGGTTTCGAAAGGGTAATCAGACCGGTTCGGTGGACTGACAAAAAAGCGCTTAGAATAGAAATGGATAACACTATTAATTTGGTTTGGCCTTCAGCAGAGATGTTAACATATCGCATGTATACCTCATACCTTTCCGCCGAATGACTTTTGTTAAATATCGATATTTAAAAAAAAGTATGACGTACGTAAAGGGAACAAGTGATGAACAATCTGAGCTGTATTGTTTAGGTACCTAAAACGAAGAAAATATTTACATTAAATTTTAATTTTAATTCACTGATAACAGATTTGCAAGGAAATGGGGCAATGGTACGAATTTGATCACCCATTACTTCAACTTTGGATGCCAAATCGTAGCAGAGGTGACTCGGATTGATGAAGATAAGCAATTGGATTTTGATCGCATCCCCGAGATAGCGCAACCTCCCTCTTAATACAGAAGCATTCAAAACAGCGACCTTTAGATAGCTTGTCAACCTTGCATGATCATATGTCATTTCAGCCATTTGCGGACGTCACTAGCGGGCTATTTAAGACATAGGTTAACACCTAAGATCTTGCACATATTTAGCCCAAGTCTCCCTTACATTTGCACCACTTAGTGTGAGTGCTGAAATGGCTAAATAAGGCCTATCTTTTCCCAGTCCATCTCCAAGTTAACTGTACTAATCCTCACTACTTTATAAGTGACATTGATACTGTCGTAAAGTTACCTGGATCTCGATAGATTACATCCAGCTACTCAGCTAATAGCTAAACGAAATATGTTAAAGAGTGCATCAGGTCTCGTCGCTGTTTTTGTATGACGATGGCTATTTTTTACGCATTCAGTCCGGGTCGATATATATTCAATTCAAAGTAAAACGTATACCAGATATCATTTACCGATTCACCAAATCATCACTTATGCTTTTATATGATCAGTTTATTCCTATAATCTTATTCCTTACATGTGTCTTACAACCTAAAGAAGACCGTTAGGTCAGGATAATCCACTCCCTAAGACTTGGACGATGCTCGTTAATGGAGATCAATTCATACACCTCTCCGTCGCTCATTGACGCTCCTATTGACACAGCCGATCGGCTTATGCATAGCACGCGACGAAATACCATACATCAAACTAACCCCCATATCAGTCGCCGTTGACTTGAAGCTTTGCTAATATATGCTCCCATGGTAACTATGACGGTGTCAAGCGCTTCTATACTGTGACAAGACGAAAGGCTGGTTTTATCCACTATACCACCTCGTCAGACGCCCACCCACATATTACCACGTGACCAAATGTTAATTAAAACTAGTTCCGGTCACCATGTGACATCAAGTTGACGCTGGTTGATCCACGATGATGGACTGGATATGCCGTGGCAGCTGGGACGCAGTTAATGGCTGTGGTGGGTAGATATAAATACTGACTCGACCAGAGGACAGGTGAGTAATTATTGCGATGGGTAGACGCGGTAGTTGGCACGGCGACTCCCAGCCTCACCTCGACTGACTATTATCGAATATTCATTCCAATAGTGATACCTTACACTTCCAATCGGTATGTAATGCCAAGGTAAGTTTACTTGTTGGTGTTTGCAGTAAAATTTTCATTTTTCGTGAACTACTCGCAAATGAATTAGTGATTTCTACCCCCTACCCTAATTATCTTATACGAAGATCACACCGCCTTAGCATAAACCCATCTTTACAATAAGGTAAGTTTAATGCCAATATCTTCGTGTGAGCGTTGTTATTTGTTTTGTTGGCAACACTTCATTAGCTCTTTTGAATTTACACCGCCAACATAAACTGCTAGACGATAAGTGCACTCCATGGAATCTAAAACTTAAACGTATATTTGTGATAAGGTGTGTTGAAAGTATTCATTACTTGTCCATGTTTGCAAAATGTGGTTTATCTTTGAATTAGCCGCAATCAACTTCTGATCAATGTTGCCCTTGTAACCTCCAGCAATTATTTGCGACGATGCAGCTTGAATATTGTGATAGCAGAGTTAACTTAGAATTCGTCATCAGCCGAATCCTTTCATATTGCATGCCCTCTGAGGGCATTCTATTAGCGAATGAACCATTGTTACTTATACGATTTCCTTGCTCCTAAATTAACTTTATAATTCATCTACTAAGAGTCACTACAATCGCCTTATCACAACTTGGGGATTCTCCAAGTTCAACCATTATTACCCACCCCAAAGTCTTCTTGTAATCATGTGTATCACAAGGACACCTAGTTATTCATCAAGTCGTCTCTACGGATATAAATCATGGTAGAGAATAACGAAAATGACCAGTGGAATTTGTCACTCGATGAGCGGATCGTAAGATGAGCATGGTACCGAGCTGTGATTAGGTTAGTTTCTTGTAACATTTTTGTTGATAGAATTCTGCTTTAGATTTGATTTTTAGGGGGACATAGTGTAGATATTATCATTGTGTGTTTAGACTCTTTTGATTATTGACATTCAGAGCATTTGCAATAAGTCTAGGGTATCGAAATCGTGACATGTTGTGACTGATGCAATATAGTAGACAAGACGAAATAATGTAAGAAATTGACTTCTTTTGAATAAACTTAGACGTAAAATCATATTCAAGACCGACTAATTTGTGAAACAGTTTGACACATAATAACATTAACACTTTTTAAAGATGATAATCATATAATTTTACTTACATAAATCCACTTAGCTGACTTCTTTGTATGATTTCAAACATATGAATAACTTGTTTAATTTTGTTTTTTGCAAATGCAACCCTATACGACGATGCTTGTTGTATAGACGACGACGGTACAGCGTGGCAAAAATTCATGTAATTATATTTTACTTGCAATAGTTTCTACCTACTAATAGGTGTTAAGCTCCAGCATATAATGAAACTAATGGTTTCGTTTCATTGAAGTTCAACAAATATAGCCGACGCTATTGAATCGGCAACACCAGCTTCTCGATGTTAGACCCCTTCGGATGTTGGATTTATAACGATGTAGAAGTAAACTGGTGATTGCTTGGCCTGACAGCAATCGATACTATTTGTTGTTCATTTTCACATTCGAATCGTAAATTACTGGGCTAACTGCTTTTCGGATTCGACAATTGGACATCCAAATGCCACCCATCACAATAGATGCCTCACGGAACACGTTTAAAGGTTGACGTCATAACTTCATCTGACTATGGTACACGACATTACAGCACTGAATAATGAGATGAGTTAGTGCTGCTGCTGCTGCTGTAACAGACACCACATTACCGTTTTCCGCTTTACTTCTATTTAAACACGTACGTCTGCTGTTGTCATAATGGTTACCCGTAGATTCCACATTTCCAGTGAGAAAATCACCGGATTTTTTTTTCATTTCCAGGAACTAATTGCGGAACCAAGCAAAGTAGACATACAAAAAGCATATCCAGCATAACGCCAAAAAATATTGAGTAGTATATCGATTTATCTTTTGGTTGAAAAGAGTTTTCCTCACCATATTGATATAATACCATATCTTTTTAATGGGATGTCTATCAAATTAATGCATTCAACTCGTTGTTTTTACCTGCAAATTACTGGCTTGTTTGTTAAGTTCAAGTATTTGTATTTCGCTTTGTCCCACAAAATTATTGTTGGTTTCTCCCTCCACGGACTTGGACATCAATAGGATTCACAATGATGTATCATTCTTTTTACATATCTGTTCAGGTTTCTCGTGACGATGCAAACCTACATATTCCTGGTCATCATGACCTTGACTCAAGGTCAAACATTTGTTCCGGAGGTCAGTCCCAGCTCCGATTTACAAGAAAGCTGTAAGGTGCGCCGAATCATCCATCGCGTCGACTATCAAGGCTGTTTACCTCGTCGAATGGTCTCCCTTGCGTGTCAAGGCACCTGTCGATCATATACCCAGGTTTCTGCTGGACAACAACACGTTCGATTGGAGCGGCACTGCAGCTGCTGCCAAGAAGTACAGACGGTCACACGCAATGCTACTATACGGTGCCGCAATGACAGGCCATACCGAGGGAGGCCTTTTAAGACGGTTGTTCTGCGTTTAACACTGCCCGTGAGGTGCATGTGCCGCCCTTGTTCGGCGGGAGTCGGCATTGTACCGTTAGAATTGGCTGGAATCAATGATAAACGCAATTTATGGACTGCAAAGTGGATGAAATAGTACAACCTTTTTTCAATACTTATCGTCTTTTAGATCTTATATACCATTACACAATTGTTGTGGGAATTCAATATTGATTGTATATTGACTTAATATATGTATCCACTTTTTTTGCATACATCCAAATACAACATACTTGTTACTTTGAATGTATGTGTGTAATAAATCATAATTCCGAGCGACTTCAGTGTGATAGTTCTATGTAGCTCGTATTTACTCACCATACAACCTAACAAGAAACCTGAGTAGAATGTCAACATGCAGCCAACTTCATTGGAACGCTAAGGCGATATTCATTCCAATGAATGTCAACTGACGCGAAAGACGATTATATCATATCAAGGTTACTGTACGCTAGCACTTTATGATGAGTCTCAAAAGCAGGACAAAACACTCAATGTTTTTGTTCTTTCTGACCTCTTTCACTATTTCAAGTCTTCCATTTTCTTTTGTCTATGGAACTCATTTAACACCTATGACTTCCCAAAGCTGATCGTGGCAAAAATTCTAAGTAATTACTGGTATGAGCAAATTAATCTCATGCTGTTATAAAATCTTGTTTATTTCCAATAGTGATGCATGAGAAGATTCATAGAATATAATGGAGTGGTTTGTGGGTTAAAAAAAAACTCTCTATACAGACCAAAATACTCATAATTTTCAATGATTCCTGGAATGAAGAATCGTTGTATTTACATGAGTGATGGATCTAGATGGTAGGGTTGATTCTGATCTTTCTAGAGTTACTGATCGACACTTCACTGCCAGTAAACAACGCGACCGCTAGCTGACGCTGTTTGCGCCTGTGACGTCACACTACTAAAATGTCGACTATGAAAGCAGCCCCCCCCGAAAAAAGCGCTATAAGTCTGCGCTCCCCGTTCTATTTATAGTTCTCACCGTCTTAAAAAACCCGTCCGAATATTCATTAGACACGTTCGTTAATCTTTGACCAATAAGGTTGTCGACCTTAATTCGCGTGTCTGGCTGGCTGGAGATATCTCTTTAAAGATATTTGTCTGACGCTAGTCTTCTGCGCGCGTCACGGCGGCGAGGCGTGAAACGACGCACCTACGATGGCGTTCACTCGCGGCTGCAGTGTATCAGCTTTCGAGCCATTCCTGTCCCTTTTTGACTTCCAAGATAAATATGCTTATATATAAGATTATAACATCACCCCGAACATGATATTTCATGATCGATGACAGAAAGGGTTTTCAATGATACAGACACAAAAATTATAATAACAATGTAAATGTGTTGTAAACGACCAGATGGCGTCCGTTTATGACACCTGACATAAACGGACGCCATCTGGTCGTCATCCCATTCCTTACATTGCACTTCAGTTTGGTCTGGTTTACCTTCTTCAAGGTTAGGGAGCGTTATATAAAAAGATAACATTTTGACGAGATGAAAGGCTACGCGGCGTAACGCTCGGGCCCCTACGCTCGCCGCACGCGCCCCCTACGCTCGCCGCGCGCCCCCTCCGCTCGCCGTACGCAGCCTATGAGACATCAAACAAATTTACCGACAACTGTGAACTTATCGGCACGGCCAATTCAGAAGGAAATATATTAAAATCTTTCTTTGAGGCGATTTCCACTGGGAACTGAAATATTGCTGTAAGTACTCCATTCATTTGCTTGAGGTGCGGCGTTATAAATTCTGGCATCTGCGTTATATTAACCGCTCCTGTGCAAAAAAATAACTCAGTGACCCACTACTTTTTATTTCATTCTGTTGTATGATCTTTATATATCAGAGTCTGATAAAATTCCACGCGATTATCACTGGACATTTCTTCCCAACAGGAGATAATCACAAATGTTGCGATGAACGCTAGGTTCAAGAGCATTTATCGCTGTGCTAGCAATTCGCATTTCTTCAAATGGCTGGTGCGTACCTCTGTGACCCCCAATATCTTTTGATCTTGTGTATGGTAAACATCGATTACTGCAAATGACCGATATTTAGGGTTTTTTCCCCTAGGCTGTTCGTCTCACTGAAATATTCGTGAGTGCGGGCACATACATGAGTCATGGTGGCACACTTATTTAATCGCTAGAGCAAAAATGCACGCGGAATTGTCTGCCCCATGTCCATCCTATATATTGTAGCTGTTGGTGCTTTTGTTGCAAATGACAATGAGTGGGGTGAGGAAGGATATTGGAATTCTTGTACACTGCGCTACATGTGCGGCCTTTATTGGGGTGATATTGAGGGCTTCTTTTTCGAAGGTAGCACATTGAAATGAAACACCGTAGCTCTCATTATTAAGAAAACGCGATTTCTGCCGACCTAAACTCTGAAGTTCAATAGCACGTGAGGGTACACATTTGCTAAACCATGTAGCAGGCGGGAACGTAATTGCAGAGCTTAAACACTTCATAAAGCTACATACAGCCGCAGTGCGAGTTAAAGCAACAATGATTCCAAATATGCCTCTTATCCAACAGTGACAAGTTTCGCTTCACAGACGGATGTTAATTACTTTGTTTTTGTCATCAACTGAAGCAAGTTTCCCATTCAATTGAAATAACTGTGCAATTGAAATCTAATTGCTATTTCGCAAAAACGATGGCATTAAAATATAATAGAAGTCGCAATTACAGGTATTTTATTGCCACTTAATATGATGCATCGTGAAACAACACTGTGCAGGAGTGAATATCGTGCTGAAACACCTATAAGAAGATGGGTAATGTTACAAATGCTGCGTCATAACGTCAGATTGCCAAAATAAAACACGACCGGAATCATCGCATCGATGAACTTCTCTCACAAACACTGTGATAGGTGATTACTGTTAACGTGCAGCAACAGGTACAAATACTTAATTCGCATAGTAACGACATCACACTTTGTCAAACACAACATACGTCCATTTAGCGCGAGCAGACTGACGCAGTCGACATGACGCTTTACGATAAATGCCACCACATACGCTGACAATAGCAGTACACAATTCTGCTTCATCGAATACGTAGATATCTTATTCCTGCTTTTATGTGACTACCAATTGAAACTACAGCACCGCTAGACTTACACATAAACACAATGCTTGGCAGTGACTATGACATCATTCAGTGACAAAAATACAAGAAGGTTTGTCCAATTGTGAGAACTACTCGCCGGACTTAATAACTCGCATTCAATCACAGACTTACAATTAGCAAATACCACCTACCACGATCATAGCGACGTCTCACGGTGCATGCCATGTCCTTCGCTGTAAAAGCCATGAAACGATGTTCGTTTAAGCGGGTCACCGGTTACTGGGGTATTAGTCTTCAGCTTTCGGCCAAGATAACATTCACGATGATGTTCTATTTCTGGAATGGGAGTGACTTGCAGCTGCAGAGAGGCAGTTCGTTGGTTTCTGGGAAGTTCTGTCATAACGTTTGTCATAACGGAAGATTCACAATCATCTGTATCCATTATTGGATCAAGCATGGACCATCTGTAAGAATTACAATGCACATCATAACGTCTGGCGTTCCTGTTGTTGTTATTGTTGTTGTTACTGTTGAAGGAACTGCAGTGGGCAGGGACACCAGATGATGGAATGTCTAAATTCGTTCTAAGTTTGGCATGCGCCCCTTCCTGCTCTTCGAACTGGACTGTGCTCTTTCTGCGCACACTCCGACGACGTTGGTCCCATCTCTTGGTCTGCACTCTCTGCTGAAAACGTTCCTCGATCATACTGAATGGTAGATTGGGATCGCTTACCGAACGCCAGATGCGAGTGTGGAACTGTCCGCTCTGAGAATCTTGGATAATGACTTCAGCTATGTTGAGTGGTGCTTCGCGCCTGCTGAGCGTATCGTCGTATGATATACACCTGTGGTCTGTATAATTAGGATGTGATGTCGACAAATTTGAGGGTTTCGATGGCAAATAACGCGAATAAAGATATTCGTTGTTCATGTAGTCAAGTTTTTCAATAGAAGGATGCCGTGTAAGTGAGTGTTTCATCACTGGCTTTCTGTCAATCGGGTGTTCATTGTCCCCTTCTTCCCCGAATCCTTCTGTTTACATTTACTTCTCTTTCGGAATGAACACTTCTGTTTTATATAACCCCAGCGTGACACACCTTCGCCGAAGATAGCTGGGTCACTCGTATGTCGAGGGCGAGATGAGCTCGTGTTCCGATCGGTTTGGGTCTTCTGCAAATTGTTTGATCTGGACGGGTCATCACTGATTGACCGGATATAACGCTTGATGGCGCCACCAATTGATACCCCACCCCGACTCTCATCTGAGACTGGTACAAGAGTACCGCGATCGCTTGATTTCCGCTTTTGCTTCGACGGAGAGGGGTTCGGACTAGAAAAAAGTCTCATGAAAATATTTCTAGGTTTTCTTGGTGCCATTTTGACTTGGTCGAGTTTCTTGGTATCGATGCAGCTGTCACTTGAAGCTTTATCAAATGAGGGGTCAACAAAAGTGTCACATCTAGTCCCGGTTTCGTCAGATAGGCTCTTAGAAAACCATGGTCTAGTCCCAGGCTCTGGAATTGTGAGCATGTTACCAAACAATGAGTCCTTCCGGACTTTGGATAGGTGACTTTGGTCTGAGACCAGGTTTACTTCAGAAGATGAAGGTCGATCGCTGGCGTCGGTGTTGCTGGCCTCTTGAATTGTAGAGCTACGTGACACACTGTGACGCGCGTCATTGTTGCATGGTTCAGCATCAGACGTCACAGCATCATCGAGCAGTATTTCCACTTCATGCTCACTTTGACACTCAACTAAACTGCTTCTCTCCTCAACTCTTGGCAATATTTGGAATGACTGGGGAATACCCACAGAGTGGCGTTTTTCAAAATCTTCCTGCTCCATTATGATTGGTTGAACTAGATCTGCGTCATGGACTTCTTCCACGTGAATGGTCACTTCTGTGTGGCTAACTCCAGGCATAGCAACAATCGTATGCGGTCTACTTCGCTCAAAAGGTTGCTTTATCAACGGACTTCCTCGTCTTTCTGTCGATTTCTCAGCAGCAATTATCCTAGTCAGCCTCGCCAATATACTTTGCTGTTGGTGCTCGTGTAACCTACTTGGAACGCTTGCAGAATACGCGAAATTTCGGGGGAGGCTGAACGTGGAAAAAGTCCTGAACTTGGGAAAGAGAACTGAATTGCAAGACTAGTGACAGAGCTCTTAGCCGAGGCCGGAGACGAGCTGGTTGAGTACGAATCGTGGTCTTTGGCCAGGTGATGCTGTAGAAGTTGGCGGAAGCGACTGAAGGGTGTGTAGTGGGTCGGGGTGGCACTAAAAGCCGCCTGAGAGTCTGCAATAGCAGGTAGCATACAGGTGTTAGTGCTTTGTCAGTTTATCAGGGCTTATATTTAACTTTTGATAAATTCTCACTCTTCAGACTGACAGTTACGTCTGGATATACGTTTAAGGAATACTAATGTTTCCACAAAAAGCAAATTGTTGGAATAATGATATTTTCATTAATAGCTTCCCGACAATAAGAAAAACAACATGAAACTACTTTTCGATGTAAGCACCCTTAATACTTTGAATATTTACACTCACAAATAAAGGACATATACATATATTACTCTATAAACATTGAAGTGTGGAAAACAAATAAAGGGTAGTGCATTTGGTGGTTAGCATACTCAGACTTACATACGTAGCGGCACATACAAGCAGCACCTATCTCACATAGTCGACGACGGTAAACACATAAGAAGGCAGCATCTAGCTACCAGGGTCAACGATAAAGCACTATTGTATCATGAGAGCAAACAAAGCATATATAGAAGGTGAAATTGCAGGGAGGAATACACAGAACAATGGCTTTACTCTCTGCAGCAATTACCTCTGCTAAAATTACTAGCATAGCTGAGATGAGACCATGGTCGGGTCCTTCTGCGTCTGTAGGCTGTGACGGAGAGGGCAGCGATCACGTGATAACCACACAAACCATGCACTTATTGATATATATGTTGGCCACAATAAGCCAACACCAACGATTCTATTGTCGAAAAGTTTGTATCTTATTGTACATGCGGTTATATTAGTTTTTTGTATTAACAGTAAATACAGACAATACGCTTACGAGAATGAGTTATTGCAGTATAGTGCAGAGTTAGTGGGAAAGAAATAACAGAGGGAGTAATACTTTACAGAGTTAAGCAAGCATCCAACTGCTAAAGTATTAGTGAAGTCCAAATCGTTCACTGAGCTAAGTAACGATTCATTATGGATACGAATCAAATGCGTAAGGCGCTTGGAACTGAGTGACCCACTAAGTACCATGTATTTTGTCAGAGAATGGGCGAGGCATGAGAGCAGTGAACTTATGAATGTGCTCAATAAGCAATGTTTCTCGTATCGGATTGTCAAAATCCTCGCATCAATATCAAACGGAGTGAACGTTGAAATCGCCCCGACAAACATTATTTAAGTTCGCTTGTTGCTGAGTACCAACGCACCCAAGGCAGTTGCTGAAGCGACATATTGGGTGTTAGTCCAAGAAAATTGCAAGCTGAGCGTTAGGGCAGGTAAATTATTCAACCAGGGAACTTAAAACCGACGCTTACCGTCCATAGCAATGTGTCGGCCCTTCCGCTGACAAATGAGCTCTTTATAACCCTCGCGGAAGGCCGGGCTCATGAGGCCATAGATGAGAGGATTACAGGCGCTGCTTAGGTAACCACACCAGTAACTCTGCAACCAAATCACCAATTTAGATCACCATCAGGTAATGTGATCAAACGTGATGTGAATTATGTATTGGAATGCCGTGACGAAGAGGGTTGCCAGGTAATATAGATCATATATTCATATCCAATGCATGGTGCTTATAGTTAAATATGCTCTGTCAATCAATTTGATATAATGAAATGGATTCTCATTGTTAAAGTAAACATCAGACAGATTGGCTAGTTAAAGAAGAGACGCCAATCACAGTGTTTGTGTATTTGTACCTGGCTTGAAATACCTTGGATTGTTTTGTAGTATTTCTCAACAAGCAACGGAATATTTGATAGCATATGAATCCATCGAAGCATAAGAAATTTACCACAGGATTGGCATACGCGGGTATGCTGGATTTATCCTTGAGGAAGCTGACACTGATGGAGTAGATGATGTAAGGGGTCCAGCAGATGATGAAGAAGATGAGGACGATGAAAAGGGTCAAGGTGATTCTCCTCTGTTGCATGTAAATCAACTCTTTCTCCATCGTGGTATTCTGTGCCATCCTTCGTGATAATGCTTTGATCTCATGAAACATCCCCAGGTAACACACGCCTAGGATGATCAAAGGAATCAGGTAGCATGTGATAGCGACGAAGCCTATATGGGCGTATGTGATAGTGTTGTAAGGGTAAGCTGGTCCACATTGCGCTGTTAAAGGTTTATAACTGACCTCATTCAGTCCAAACACGGTGAGGAAGCCGGACAAAGCTCCCCACACCCACGCAGCTAATATCATAATCCGTATCCGTGTTTTAGTCAGGAATTGACTAAACGGATACCGGATGGAGACGTATTTGTGGATCCCTATATACATAAGGGTGTGAATTGAGGTGACAAAGAGGAATGGTAGAGCAAAACCGTTGAATTGACAGAGGGCATCATTGAATATCCAATCTCCTTTGATCATTGTTATGAGTGACAGCGGCATATCCATGAGGGCGCATAGGGAGTCGACGACAGCTAGGTTACACAGAAACATGTTAGTTCTTGTCCTCATCCCACGGTTCTTGATCACCACGGTAACCACTAAACTGTTCCCAACCAATGACGTCATGATGAATGCACAGAGAACAGTCGCGTATAGAGCACGTGATGTCTCGGACCAATATGGCGGTTGTGGACCCATGTGACTGCCATTCTGTGTGACGTTATCGAGTAATCCCAAGTCATTACCCAGAGATCTCACATCCTGGTCCGCTAATTGAGGGTAAAGGTCTCGCGGGGTATCCAGGACAACCATGGCGGTATGGTGATAGCTTCCGGGTCAAACGGAAATGATGGCGCGTGCTTTATATCGGCTCATTTGTAACCTTTCCCGTAGCAGATGCAGAAAACGTCATGCAAACATCCATTACTTCAACCACCTTTAGGATCTGAAAACACAACATTCAGATTGATTTAGAAAACCAAGATAAACGCAGACCTATCGCTACAGTTTACTACGTATTTGAATCGCTCTGTGGGAAAGCACTGTACATAAACCGTCCTCACAGAACAGCGATCATACCAGATATGTATAGTATTCTGGTACACTGTATACATTCAGTTTCAACTAACACACCGCTAATTTAAGTTAGTTACTACCTACCTCGGCATGAAACCAACCAAGAAGGTCGTCTGTACAATACACCGCGTATCTAAGTAACCAAAACAAGTAGTCTTAAACATTATAGCACGCCTGTGTGCGCTCTGCCACGCTGTACGGCATGTGGTGCTTTCCTCCATGCGCACTGACGGCTCGACTTGTTATCCACGGACACGCCCGGTTAAGAGCTCACAATGTTCCATTTGGCAAACGCGCAACTGTTCGTTGAATTATACCTTTGCAACGGTACACCCATGTTCGCTGAATTAGAGCTATCCAGCCGCAACTGTCAGCGGCAATGTGCAGTGAAAAACATTAGAAACATGCGGCTGTGATGAAAGTCAGACGGGGTTTTGTTGCCTGCGCATTTCCATTACGATTCCTCGGTAGAGTGCACCATAATCATCCTCTGACTATCCATGCCATTACTAAACACAGTCTAGCAGCTGTAGCTGTCGCTGATGTGGCTTGTTTGCATAAAGGCCTTCTAAATCGGAGGTACATATATATATGTGGCTTGGACCCTTCCTTGGTTGCCTCCCACGCCTTTTCGCTGGCTCAGCCACGCTTCAGGGTGGTTATAAAGATTGCTGTCGAACGCGGTGTTAGCCACGTGACTGGGGTTCCTTGACGCTGCTGCCCCAGTCGCTAGGGGCTGGCATGGCGAGTGTGAGTGAAAACGGTGACGCTGAAGTAAAGGTCAACGCGTAGGATGACTGCGTTTATGATAAGGACGTGTTTGAGAGGGTGGAAGAGTGAGGATACTGGAGATTGGAAAGTGGACTAGGGCAGCAAACGTACGAATGAAGTGCTAGAAGCGATGTCACTTTTGCAATTGATGCGTCAACTGCGTCATGGGTCAACGTGTCACGTGACCGCGTTGTCTGCTGCCGATTGTCAAAGGGTACATTAACATGGAGTGGGCTGCGTTATGGCGTTGCATTTTGAATTGGTCGAGCTTTTTAAATATATTTAGGCTATTTTTAGGCTATTTTACAAAAACAAGTACAACTAGGACGCTAATGGACGGACGTGGCGTACATTAAATGTTGACAAATGGCCGACTTCCTCTTGAAATCGGTCCGCGATGAGTCGTTTCAACGAGCCGTATGTGATAGATTTATCAAACGTGTTCCATAAACTTGAGCTTACTGCTTCGAATCTGCAATATGGTGGCGTAGAAGAACCATTTGAATCACGCTGATATACATCATTTCGCCATCGCTTTGATACGATGTAAAATGTTGAGGGGACATTAAACACCATCCTCTACTTTTGCCCTCACCCCATCTCGTACACGAAGGAGTAAAACCACAGCAGATTGTTTGCTCCGCGTCTGATTCAGCTTATCGTATATCATAGCACTAGGTTATGGCGTTTAAACGGGTCATATTCGATTTCCAGAGACGTGCTTTGGGGTTTTCTGGGATTTAACCTGTCTGGAAAATAAATAAGAAAAAAAAGCTAACTGGAGTTATCGACGGAGCTCCACCAATTACATAGTGAGTAGGCTGGATTAAGCTGTGCGATAATGGTATTTATTGGGGGTTTGGAGCTGGAAAATTGGATCCGGATGAGCGTCGTATTCCATTCTCTATTGGCTATCTCTCTAATGACGTCAGATATTGGTTCTTTGCCTGCTTCAGTGAAATAACGTGGCATACTGTGACTTGGATCAGGGACGATGTTGATGCTGTGCTAAGGGGGAGCAAGGTGAATGTACTCGAACGAATCTCTCAGCATGTAAGTCCATTTCGAGGTAGGTGGGGGAGAACACTCAGAGACGAATGGATTTATTGATTAAGACTTATTCCAATGGAGGGATTCTGTGTGGGGGTGAAAGAAAAAGAAACAATCGATGATGCGCAACGTACGTTTAAACATAGATAAGCATGCGCGTAGGTGATGCGCGAGAATAAGGACAGCTGCGAGGGAAGAATCCTCAGCGTCGTCGTCGTCTTATCGGTACGAGCCATCTCTTGGGTTGGTAATATTGAGTTCTGAACCCAGGGAGTTGGGGTTGAATCGGAAACAATAAACAATTGATTTATGGGACCACGTGTGTGTGACTTATAGACAGTTCTGCTGTGTCATAATCGTTCTTCTGACGTAAATGCATATCATTGGTGATGGAAATTTCTAACCGACTGCACAGATGCGTGTAAACACAGGTGATTGGCAGCAGAGCTAACAGAAACGACGAGGAGAAATTAATGATGACATGACCTTAACTCGAGTGGGCGCAGCGTTGTTGTGTGATAAGTGGGAGTTTCAGGTAGACGTCACGAGCGGGGCGGAGAGGTGGACATCAAAGGGAGGGGGAGTGGGACTGATGAACGAGGGCGTGGTTGCAATTTGACAAGGCAAATAGTACGGGGAAGAGAACAATTCAGCAGCTGAATACAAACACGTCCCCACAGAAATATACAAACTGGTCAATTTCTGAACAGGTATCGGCGTGTTCATATCAATTACCTACCATTAGTCACAGAATAAAAATCATTAATTGATCCACGGAAATAGCCACAGCAGAGAGATAGTGACCTTAAATCACGCGAAAGTGGGGTTTTTATGAGTAATTATTGTTTGTGCTGTGGACAGCACACCAGGTAAAGATGGCGGCACCACAAACATACACACATGCGCGTGCGCACAAGCACACACACACACACACACACACACACACACACACACACACACACACACACACACACCTATCCCAACACACGCCTACACATAACAAGACCGTCGCAAGTCGATTCCGACGTAAAAGAGCCTCAAATGCATACATTTCAACCCAAGCTAACCTCAACCCAAGCCACGTTCAACACAAGACAATCACAATCAACAAGATTCAACAAACAGCATATCATTGAGCCCATCGCCCTTTTAACGCACAATTCACTCACCTGCAACAAACATTGGGCAATTCAATACTTGAATGGACTTGAAATTGAACCTACCTTTTGAAGGTCTCATTTTACACCGACTAATGTTTAATACATCCGATTCAAGCCGCCATTCAGGCGACAGAAGTGGAAATGCCGAGCGCGTCATAGGCCACATCGTTAAAGCAGGATATAACACGGCTTTCTTGATACGCCACTCCGGAATTACGATGAATTACATTATAAGACCAAGACCGGCGCGGTTGTGTGGAAACGGATATGGCTTTGATTCAGTAATTGGTCGCCTGTAAACCAATATATAGGAGCACTGAAGTAAGTGGTAGCAGCCGGATACATTTGTACGCGATATTAATATTTAAAGCCCGCTTGGTGACGGTATGACATTGATGACAGTAGAGGAGCAGCGTGGAATGAGGCCTTTAAGAAGAGTTTTATCTATGCCGCACCAGCTCATGCGTTGTAAGTGCCTGTGATTGTTGGACAGGGGTGTAGGGGTAACTCATGAATTCACTGAAATGACGGGACATTACATGATGGCTAATGACAGCAAAATGTTGTGGCAAAAGAGTCATACCCTTCAAATTTATTGGCTTGAATTATAATATATGTGAGAATGTAACATTTACATGGCGAAGAATATGATACAATATGCAAATCCGACGAAATGTTCACATTGGATCGTAGATAATGAACAACAATATGCTCGGGCTGGTAGAGAGCAGTGTGTTTACATGGACTGGGTTAACCAGGAAGTATACAGATGAGACACACACGTGGGTATCCGTTCACCTTGGCGTTATATTGTAGTACCATTCCACTGAATATATCACACGTATTATGGGTGCGAATACATAACATCACAAAACACATATTACATCATTACATGCATACACACTATTAACACACATATCAGCATCGCAATCCCTCTCTAATTGGGGTCACTTATGCTGATTGGAGGAGGAGCACGAAGTCCTTACAGCATTGGCCGTTTATGCTGCCCAACTACATACGCCATAAACACGGCCGAATACATGGCCATTTGCTTATTCTATAGTATTCCCGCAAAGAATACAAGCTCTGGTGAAAACGTCATGATATAGCAATACCAAATGCCGGTTATATCTACATTCCGTAGATATTTGTTCATTTGTTTTTTCTCTCGATCAACGACTCTAATATTTGCTATATCTAACCAACAGTATAAATGGCTGCGGTAATTGATACTCACTTGATTCAGACAGGCTTTTATTAATGGTGGACATTGTCATGAAGGCCTTGAATATGCATCCATGCTGAGTCTGCTATTTCTTTGAGCGTGGGAGTAGCTATTTATATATTTGCTTCCGTGATAAGGGGGGAATTATTACAGTTAGCAAAGCTATCAGGAAGTGTTCCAGGGGTTCTAGGTTTTACCGTTCAGTTTATTTCATATGAAGTCCAATTAACTGACCTGAACATAGGTGCTTTATGTTTATCGGGAGTAAGCTACCTTAGTCTACAAATATTATACTGATATCGAGGCAAGATCATCAATTATGCACCTTTTATCCTGTGCTCATATCAGGGTTTCTGTATAATCGGATGAATATGAAGATAAGGCGGGGAATCAAACAAATGCATATAAAACCAAAGCATGAGTATATCGAGATGAATTAAGTTACCGAGTTAGATAAATAGTTATTACTGTGGCGAACTATGATAAAGCTGACGCATGTCCGGCGTATTGGAGCACTTCCATAAATGATTATGCGTCGTGATTTAATTCAGCAAAACAGCAAGCACCAAGGTAGACTTACGGCGTTCGTTAATCAACAATGGGTTCCTCTGAAGTGCCAGTTTATGTTATTTCATAGGCCATAGCATCTAGTATCGACTGATATAAACCATTTGTTATTCAATTTATTGCTTCAGATGCTAAAATAATAACCTGCATTGCTCACTTATAACTTGCCATGTGCAATTGAAAAAGCCATGCCTTGGGTGTACTACCATGCAATGAATATGTCTGCAGCGTTAATTACCACGCCGTCCTCCAGTATTAAGGGGCTATTCATCATCTATGTTAGATATCTTCAGTAATTCGAATAAACAAAACAAGCAGACCCACTAGCAAAGAGAGGAAGAAAACAGGCCAGATAAAAAGGCCTTTGTTGCATATACTGATAGATATTTATGCATCATTGTGTATATACTCAATTATTGCAAATTGCCTGTGGCATCCAGCGGTGCCGAGCAAAAAGCACTCTGGGTAATTTGATGTGATTATGGCTGAATTGAAACTGATTAATCTTTTTGTGAGCATATCTTTTTTCCTCTTGATTATGACATTGATCAAAGGTTTGCTGCGTCTAAATTAATTTAAGCGGCCTTCAAAAACACAATTGCAAACTCGAGCGTACAATCAGCAGCAGAAATACAGAATTGTTATTCGTTTGTTAACTGACAACACTGTGTTTATGGCAGGCCTGATGAGGGCAAAAAGTGCTTTCGTCATCCCCGAAATGCAAACACCCATGCCAACTGTTTGTGTCTCATACAAACAGCTCACGTATAGCTTTCACTCCTAGCGCATTATTATATTGTATACCGCCGTTGCTTACTGCTAGTCTCTTGGTATTTTTTATAAATTGAGTCGGAGTTGGTCCAACGAGACCGTCACAATTCCCGCCTTATTTGAGTTATGTTAGCAGACCAATTATCGGCGAGGAGTAAAAGTTGTTACGTCCAAACCGTAGATCTGTGCGGACGTACCATTTAATTATAACGTCCTGGGTCGTCACTGGCCGCGCCAATGGGCAATTTTTTTAGGGAACCGCTCGTTAAAGCATCTAGAAAACAACTTTTTTCAAGAAACTGTGAATAAAATACACGGAACCGCGCAAAAATATTACCCCCGATCGATGCAGTTCGTTAGAAAATTCAATCTATTTATCGATTTCCGACCAATCGTGATGCAATAACCACCATTTTGGTAAATTTTTGGTCACAAGGTATGTGTTTGCTCTCCGTTCACTAGGAGCTCATGGAGTGCGTTGTTCTCGGCGTTTCCGAATGCCACCACACAAGAGCTGCGTCGCAGCGCATGTATTTCAGTTTCTGGCGTTGAAAGTTCGGATTCAGACTAGATTAGCCCTGTGGGCGGGCAGAATTCTTTTTTTTTCCACAACCCTATTTTAATATCATATCTACAAACAATTCGACCAAGAAAGCTATCAACGTCTTGCTTACAGTTAATTCATTTTAAAGAAGCGGCGACAAGGCTTTTGAGGTGAATATTTCGATGTATATACGCTTTTTATACTGTTGGATCGCAGTAGACATGTTTAGTCTTTACTCCATCACGATATTAACAAAGGCATGTGTGTGGCAAGGCATGCTATTCGAAATGCCATCTGTTCAAATAGCCCGGACTGTGCATGCACACAGCTACCGCCTCTTTGTAAAAATGAACATGGCAAGATGTGCTCATCGATGATGCCACCACGAACGCAATCGTAACGGTAATCCATGTCAGTTGACTACGCCACTCGTGATTACACGTGTAAATTGTTCTTCACGATCAAAACATGCAATGCAACCAAATAACTCGCTAGGTTTAAGACGCTCAAGGTATCTGATTTCCGTTGAAGATTTGTCCATTGCGTTAGATTAAGTCGTCGTAGGACTTCTACGGTAGACGTCCTGTAGGTCTAGTCCAAATCGATGAAATTAACCCTCACTCTCGACTGATGTAGTTTTTGTGACGTCGAAAACGGAATGCTACGAGTGAAGATGGGCGTTTCTTTCTTTTTCTAGGTCGGGTTACCTTTTATGCTAGGGTCGGGTTATACTGAATTTGAGTCAGGATAACTGGATATCAATATATATATAGAGATATATATATATATATATATATATATATATATATATATATATATATATATATATATATATATATATATATGCAAAAGCATAAGGCTCAAGGGTATAAACACACACACTTATAAATATACACATATATATGTGTCTTTATAGATAGCGGCTCGTTGGGAAGACATAAATATATATAAATATATATAAACACACACACACTTATAGGTTTCGCCTACTTAGAGTTGGCACAAGCGCCAACGGCATGTCTTCCAACGGCAAGCTGGGACGACCAGCAATACGGGTACCAACAATATAACACAAACAATATTATCTCTAACAAAACTATATATAATATATAATATATATATATATATATATATATATATATATATATATATATATATATATATATATATAGATGTATATATACGATGTATTTATATACATATATTTATTTTTATATATCATATATATGTATATATGTATATTTATATAAGTGTCTATCGTATATATGATTATATATATATGTATATATATATATATCTATGTATATATACATGCTTATATATACCGCTATATATTTATTTATATATCTATGTATATATGTATATTTATATATATGTATGTATGTATATATATATGTATATATATATGTATGTATATATATATATATGTATGTATATATATGTATACGTATATAAACACACACTTATAAATATACACATATATATGCTATTTATAGATAGCTGCTCGGCGCTCGGAAGCTTGGCATCGGAAACCGTGTGTATACATATATATATGTGTGCGTGTATGCGTGTTTGTGTATATATACCCGCTTTGATTGCACCGGGACATCCAGTGCACACTCTCGCTGAGACATAAAGACAGTATATACACGGACCGAGAAGAGCTGGTAACGCGCACTATTATAAGATCACAAGCTGCTGCTGCTTAGATGTTTTGACATGACCACTAAACCAAGTCAATACACGGCGAAAGCGATGAATGCCGCTGATTGATTACGTAAAGTTTGGCCTGTTTTGACATGACCACCTACCCAAGTCAATGCAAACCCAGCCAAGGCTCTGGTCGATTACGTAAGGTTTGGCCTACTTAGACACGAACTGCAGATAGCCTGCTGGTAAGCTGCTGCAGCAGAAAACATTCAAACTAAACGTCCTTTTTACTGTTTTCTTTTACTGTGAATGCTTAAAATACTGTTACAATCATTATCACGAGGCCAAGTTCTAATTACTGACAAAATTTCATGTGCGTAAATACAGCCGTTTCAGAGATATCAGCGAGGAGAGAACTCGTAGCAAAAATCACGATAGGTACTCTAAAATACATGCCATTATACATAGTACAAAAGGGTGAAAACAAGTATTTTTTCGCCTATTCCATGCTACGATAATTGCTTGTTACAACCATATAATTCATATGTTCGTAACTGCAGTAGTTATGGTGGAGATAGTTACAGAAAATGGTGGAAAAAATCGACGAAAAATCTATCCCATAAGCCTCCAACACTGCGCATGCGCGTCAAACTGGATCGGCAGTTGTGTTCCAACTTGATCTATCATTCCCCAAAATTTCATGTTGATATGTTTAACCGTTCCGGAGAAAAGCCCGAAAAACCTTGACTGGAGAAGAAAGAAAAAAAACAAAGTTCTGGCTAAACCAATATGTTGGAAGACATAATAAGCAAAGGTTTATGTCAGTTGATGGGCGGCATCAGAAGGCACAAAGATTTCACTTCCCCACAAATACGTCACCACACGCGATCAGTTGCTTCATTCGTTCATAACTCTTTGAGTGTGACTTACGTCATACCAAATGTCCGTGCGAGATGCCGACCGGCAATTAAACTAGCATAAGTGCCTATCGTTGACATCGAGCAATTTGCAGATTCTCGCCCGGGAGTTGACCTACAGCGCCGTGCTGTCAACACCAGGGTAAGATGTAAGATCCCTCTGAACCGAAAGCTGATAAGATTGCCCGCCATATTATCTGGTATCGATGGTATAACTGGCGTGCCCACTGGTATTGATATGCATTGCTCATATATATAGAGCTGCTATGTGCAAACACCAGCAATTGTTTTGCACTGACTACGCCGATCAGCTCAATCGCGCAGTTTTCTCGTTTTCTAGGTCCTTTTTGAAAAAGATCTTATCATTCATTCAGCGATTCGATGTTCATGAACAAAATAGAAAGCAGACGATCAAGTTGCGGATTGGAAGCTGATTTGATACTGCAAATCTCACGCCAACAAATGTCGTAGGTCACAAGTAGTAAGATTTCGGCTTGACCGAGTGAACTTGAGGCATTAAAGCAGGTGTACGACCCATTGCACATAAAACCCAATCTAAGATCGACGCATACATGCTGAAAAACTTGCATAAATAAATAAATACATAAATACACAAATACATACATACAATTATACATACATACATACATACATACAATTATACATATGCAATTGCACATATCATTTACCTTGCATACTTAATGCAACCGCATTTAACTTCTTGCCGCTCTAAATAAATTATCCGTACTTGGTATGAATGGAGTTAGAGCACATCTTAAAGTGAATAATGTACCTAACCATCGGAAAGAGATATGTGTTTGTGGCTGAACAAAATCATTAGTTACGGCTTGTACATGTGTCATAACATTGGTTTAGGCATGTATATGTGTCAGATCTGTGTTTAGTGCATGCACATGAATCATATCAGTATTTAAGGCCTTTACAAGAGTCCTATCAGTGGTCTATGCTTGTACATGCATCATATCAGCATTAATGAATCTACAATGGTAAACATTGCTCTACCCCAGCATGCACTCGAAAACATCGCTGATGCGCATGAAACTTTTCATATTAGCGCATACCCGCAAAAAAGTTTCGCGCTGAATGGTACATTACGCTCTCTTGAAATGGAATCTGTCAATGTAAGTTAACATCACTATATTTAGGGATAATTATTATCCGATCTACGCACTAACAACAACATTCAATATACACTCGCGTTTGACGTATTACGTATATCAGTTAAATTTAATTATGTAAACCGGTGTCTCTTCACATATGAAAATGTGTGTCAGCAAATATTTGAGAAGAGCATAGTTGCACCACTATCAAATATTCCCGCACCTATTTGATTTTACTTTCTAATGGTCTTCCTTTGTTGTTGCTGGCATAAATATGCAATTGGCCAAAGGGTAGTGCTGAGTGCAAAGCGTAGTGCTGAGTGCAAAGCGTAGTGCTGAGTGCAAAGCGTAGTGCTGAGTGCAAAGCGTAGTGCTGAGTGCAAAGCGTAGTGCTGAGTGCAATAAAATTAGATAATCATCGCGTTTTCGAAGCAAATGTATACACAACGAACACACAGATGTATGGGTTGGACGGTGAATCACCCAGGATATCAAGGTAGGGCTACTCATCAATCGTTTGAACTGTGTATCCTCCCATCGTATTTTACACTTGAGACCATACAGTGTTGTACAGATTGATAGAATTATATCATGACAGAATAGGATCGAGTTTGATGGAGTTTTATCAGAATCACCCGATGATAGGGCCTATTTCGTAAAGACATCTCCATGAAGAATACTGCATAGATCGCTCTCACGTAATTACGATCCTGTACATATCACTCTCACCTTCAAACAATTAAAAGCCCATTAGACACAGGTGGTGTAGTCGCCAAGCACGTGCTGTAGCGTTTGAATCCGCAAGCTTCAACGTGAGCACTAAGCGGCCTGATAATCCATGTTCGTGTCGTTGCTATGAATGCCAAGCATTACCATAGCAGGCTGTGTATTTAAGAGTGATGAGTACAGTTCTGCCATGACATGGACTAAGCTTGGCAGTTGCCTACATATACTTTGCACAACAGAGCAGTTACCGAATTTGCAACCTAACTCATGCCAGTAGCAGTAATTCTAGTGTGTCAGCTACGTACAAATATGAGCATCGTGATCCCTCTCTAGTTAGGACAACTGAAGGTTTTTTCACCAGGAACCCGAAGAGCTTACATTATTTTCACTTTATAACGCCGAAACACATTTTAGTTGAATCAAGGGTTATTCGGATAACCTGTTATATCCTCGACAGAGAACACCAGCTCTGTTGTATACGGCATCATGTAGCAATAACAAATGCCAGTCATTTTCAAATTTATTTTGCATATATGGCTTGTGTTCATTCTGCGTCTACGACTACAGATATATATACATATATATTAATATATAAATGTATTAATATATATAGATAGATTAATATAGATATATATAATATATATATATAAATAAATCTATATGTATTAAATTTACATATATCTATATATATATCATATATATTAATATATATATGCATAAATTAATATATATGTATATATATTTACATATATCTATATATACACAGATATATATATACATATTCATATATATATATATATTTATATATATATAAAAATATATATATATATATATTTTATATATATATATATTTATTTATATATATATATATATATATATATATATTTTTATATATATATATATCTTTATATATAAATATATTGTACGAATATATATATATATATATATATATATATATATATATATATATATATATATATATATATATATATATATATATATGCATATATATATGCATACATGTATTTATAAGCGCATTGCCATGTTGTTTTGGGTTTCACTACATTAGGTCCCAGGCATTATATAAAAATAAAAAATAATAATCTATTTTGTACGTTTGTTCCGTTGTACATAGTAAAGGACTATATGTTGAAGCATAAACATTACACTTTAATAAACATATGTAACCAAGGCCCGATCAATTGAATAATATTCATCAGCAGGGAATTGATCAGCTTCATCGGCTGCTAACTTTTATTCCGTGGTATCACAGGACTCATGCTGGGATCCAAGGCCATGGAATAAGAATACCTGACCATGAACCGATGCTCGGGTGTCGTACGAGCCCCTGACTGAAATTACATTACATGTACCGAACAAGTTATGTGCTGACGTCAATGTCGTGGTTTTAGTGTTCTTGTTGGATTAAACCGCAGGCGGATCTATTACATTCTAACACAAGGCAAATGTTATCACATGGCCATGATGGGGATGGTGTCCACGCAGGGACATCATGAGGGAGGTGAAAGCTTCCACAATTTACGCTCAGAGTTATTAATAATCAAGTAATAGATATAACTTCTACGTAAGCAGATATGTACATCTTAATGCCATGTATAAGGATATCCTTCTCCGTTTGTTATCAGAACGTCTTAACGTTCACTGGATCACTGTATTCATAGCAGGGCATATGAGGGCAACAAGCACCATGGGTATGTCTTCATAGGAAGTTCACTGGCATTCACGAAATGAAAACACCCATTCCAAATATTTGTGTCCTACACCTATAGCTCACGCACAGCTATCACTCCTGGCGCCGTGTTATATTATACATCGCCGTTCCTTGATGTTGGCCTCTTGGTATTGTATAAACATTGAGCCTCAGACGATTTCAATACCCTCCTTATTTGAGTTGTGCTGCCAAAGCTTTAATCGGCGAGGAGTAAGATTTATTCAGTCTATACAGATGAAATTAAATATTCCCTCTCTACAAACTCCAACTGACACATCTCGATGACACAGTCTCTACTGATGTAGTTCTTGTGACGAGTGGAGATGGGGGTTCTCTTTCATACCATTTATGCTAGGTCGGGTTATACTAAATTTGAAT
The DNA here is from genome assembly GCA_034190875.2 of Urechis unicinctus. Classification (NCBI taxonomy): domain Eukaryota; kingdom Metazoa; phylum Annelida; class Polychaeta; order Xenopneusta; family Urechidae; genus Urechis; species Urechis unicinctus. Next base: position 22,940,332 of record CM067349.1, on the reverse strand, counting down.
CCGGTTAACTGGATAATTTCAGTCGCAAAAGGTCAAATAAGAAAAAGGTATATGTCAGTCGAAGGGTGGCATCAGCGAGACTGAAGGGTTTCAATTCGATACTAATGCGTCACATCACACGCACATTTGCTATTGCTTCAGTCGTTCTTAACTCTTTGAACGTGATTTAAGGCATACCAAATGTCCGTGCGAGATGCCGACCGGCAATTAAACTAATATAAGTGCCTATTGTTGATATTGAGCAACTTGCCAGGTGTACCGCTTTCCCGATTACGCCTTACAATACGTCACGGGTATGTCCCGCTGGATAGAGCTCATGCATAATGCTCACTTATGCACAATATGCATACATTATATAGAATTTTTCAGCTCACCATAGTGAGGTTCATTTGAGCTTTCAATCCACAATTATACGCATGCCCTTGATTTCGGTGATATAGTTATAGACTAGAGTCATACCTCAATAAAGATATCTTCGTCATATAACTAAGGCATAGGTATATCGATATAAATTGATCAATCGAGTAAGCTCTATAAATGACAATAAACGTCTTAGATTATATTGCGTCATGATCCATGCTAATGACAGGCAGATTCTCGCCCTGTAGTTGACCTGCAGCGCCGTTCTGTCAACAGCAATGAAAGCCGTAAGATTCATCGGAATCAAAAGCTGAAGCATTGCTAGCCATTACTATCTGGTTTTGATGGTATAAATCATGTGACCACTTGTATTGATGTTATTTACGTTGCTTACGTATTGAGGCGCTATATGCAAATACCAGTCGTTTTTCTAGGTGCTTCTGAGAGAGATCGTATCATTCATTTAGTTTTTCGTCGTCCATGAACAAAATGGAAAACAGATGATAAAATCGTGAATTTGAAGTAGATTTGACTCAAAGACGAGATGGCATCTTTGCATCGTAAATTCAAGTCAACAAATGTATTGGGTGACTATCAGTAAGATATCGCCTTGGCCAAGTGACTTTACAGCATCAAAACTATATTTATTAAGTTGACACAATAGATGCCAATACGCATGGAATAGCTGGACATTATGCCAACAAAGATGACAGATAATGAATGGAAAGAAGCATCTCTTAATGGCTAATCTTTTCTTACTTGATGTAATGGTGGATTTACCAATCAGGTCACATTGGTCTATTGACTTCACCAATGTACTTGAGTTAGGATTTTGCATATTCTAAGAGTTGGCATCCAGAGCGCAGGATAGAAATGCTTGGGCTTATGTAAAAATGCGATTGCACATATCAATTAACTAGTTTCATATTGCAAACACAATTAATATCTTGACCCTCTGAATAAATCACATAGTATTAATAAATTTATATCACATCAGTGAATAATGAAGCTTATCATGAGAAAGAGTAAGAGTTTGTGACTGCACAAGAAGGGTGAGGGTTTGCAATCGTGGTGGTGTTTTAGGCCTGTACATTAGTTATATCAGTGGTGTAGGCCTGTACATGAGCCATATCAATGGTTTAAGCCTCCACATAAGTCATGTTGGTGCTTTAGGCACGTACAAGATTCATATCTGTGGTTTAGGCCTGTACATGAGTCATGTCAGTGGTTTAAGCCTGTACAAGATTCATGTAAGTGATTTAGGCCTGTACATGAGTCATATCAGTGGTTTACGCCAGTAAATGAGTCATGTCAGTGGTTTAAGCCTGTACATGAGTCATGTCAGCGGTTTAAGCCTTTACACGAGTCATGTCAGTGGTTTAAGCCTATACATGAGTCATGTCAGTGGTTTAAGCCTGTACATGAGTCATGTCAGTGGTTTAAGTCTGTACATGCCCAATGCCGCCGCATGTATGTGTTAGAAAACGTCACTGATCCACATGGACGTTTTCATATTGGCTAGCGCCCACACAAGCGTTGCACCCTGCACTGAAGTTAAGCTCGCTCTAAATGGTTCATGTTGTTATGTTTGGGGACAATAGCTAGAATATCTACACACCATCATCGACGTTCAATATGGACCCGCGTTTGGCGATGCGCTGCCTTTTCGCTGACTTTGCACTTGTGGTAAACCATTTATATTTATCCAGCAGGCATTTAGCGCACATCACGATGATGAGGTCCAAACCCGGCACAATATCAACAGCAATATTCTGTTCATTTTTCCACTAAAATTACCAGTTCTGATTGCACCTTAACACTGTAACAATACCGCATGCAGGCTAATGGACGGGGCTTTGCATGGTGACTAATGTTAGTAAGATGGTACGACATAATTGTCATGCCCTTTAAATTCATTGGATCGTCAATAATGAGAAACAATGTGCTCGCGTGGGGTAAAGGGTAGGTTGGCTGGTGTAGGTAGAGATCCGTGTGTTTCCATGGACTTGGTTAACCTGCCCGGGAGATTTGCAGTTGGATACAGTAGAACCTCACTCTGTGCCAGTTCATGTAATTTCGTCAGCCATAGTATCTTGACGGTTATATTTACTTATAAACCACTTGTGTATCTAGTTATTCCCTCAGCTGCTCAATCAGTAACCTGTATTGCTCACTTAATGACTTGCCGTGTTAGAATTTTGTTTGCCTCGGGTGTACTACAAATCAATGAATGCACTTCTAAGGTAGATAACTACATCGTCAGTCAGTATCAAGAGGCTATGATTCATCTCTAGTCAGATATCCTCAGTTCTTCGACCAAACAAACTACACATAATATAATGATAGATATTTATGCATCATTGTGTATATAACTCAATTAGATTAAATTGCCTGTGGCATCCAGCGGTGCCTAGCGAGAAGCATACCTATTTTTCCTCTTGATTATGCCATTGATCACAGGTTTGCTGCGTCTAAATTAATTTATGCGGCTTTCACAAATATATTTCGCATGTACATAATATAAGAAATGGAAAGTCTGCAGATATACATATAGTTACCTAACTAACATCACAGTGCCAGAGAAAAAATGGGTTTTTGACCGCAGCAGACGGCAACAATCAGTAGGTTGTTGAATCATATTGTCGGAGAAACAAATGAGGACTTTCTTTAAATGCTTCAAAAACCCGGGGTGTCCAGTGTGGTAATCCGTTCATCTCCCTCACAAACACTTCTAGTCTCGCAATAGGGCGCACATACACAGAAGCTGAAGCGTCACTGTCAGTGTATTTCAGTCCCAACTCAGATTCACTGTCTATACCAAGCGTAGCCACCATGCTTTTAACAACCTTACATAATAGCATTATCATTAGCATTGACCTTTTCCAGCAAAGTTCAGCGAATATTGGTATCCCATGATGCTAAAAATACCCTGTAACCTTATGGATGCATCGAAAGTTGTCCACATCGATAGGTTATAATTTAAGACTGCAGTCATATCAGTAATCTGTCAAAGGGCGATACGATCGCGTCGTGACAAACTTATACACTGCAGGATTAATTAACGTACATGTGAGACAAAGACGATAAATGCATTGAGTAATATATCACCATGCCACGTGAATTGGTGGTTCATTAGCAATATAAATTCACATACCATGTGTATTGTGTGATCATAGAATCTTGGCTTCTGCATAAACCCATGCGCGCTTGTTAAAAGATACGACATGACGCGGAATTATTGATAAACGAACCCGCAAGACTGGCTGTGAACATGAACCTAGTCTAGATACCGCGCATGCGTTCAAGTGTACAGAAAAGGGACTGATGAACTGTAATGATGAACATGAAAACGGATTCGCCGATCAGTAAGTCGATATGTTGATAACTGATTAGAAAATGGAAATTTCCTTGCTGTCAATAGGTGTGTGACAATGGCGTTTAAGAGTTGCGCTTACATTAAGGGACAGGGAACTGACCATGCTCATCGGCAACTAGCTTTTATTCCGTGGTATTACGGGATGCATGCTAGGATCCGGCAATTCGTGCTTTGGGTACGCTTTCATAGGAAATACATTGGCCTCCCCGAAATGCAAACAACCATACCAAACGTTTGTGTCTTATACCAACATCACACGCATAGCTATCACTCCTGGCCCCACGTTAAATAATACACCGCCGTTCCTTGGTTCTCTTTCATACCATTTATGCTAGGTCGGCTAATACTGAATTTAAGTCAGGATAACTGAATATTTTCAGTCTCAAAAGGTAACAAAGAGAAGGTTTATGTCAGTTGAGGGGTGGTATCAGAGAGGCTGAAGGGTAGCACCTCCACTCAAATACATCACATCACACGCACATTTGCTATTGCTTCAGTTGTGCTTAACTCTTTGAACGTTGCTGTATTCATGCCAAATGTCCGTGCAAGATGCCGTACGGGAATTAAACAATTGAAATTGAGCCACTTGCCAGGTGTACCACTTGCCAAGCGATAACTGCTACAGAGCAGCCTGAGGTCACCAGGCAAGAAGGGGCTGCCTCGCGCTAGGTCATACTTTACGATACGTCCCGAGTTGATATTGTGTTAGACAAGGGTCGTACCTTTATGAAGATATCTGCGTCATATAACGAAGGTATGAGTATACCGATAGGAATTGATCAATCGAGTAAGTTTGACAATTGATAATAAACGCCTGTTTATGATAATGCTTCAGAGTCTCAGAATTATTTGGAACGCAGTCTTACGTATTATTGCGTCACGATCGATTCAATGGCTGCCAGATTATGGCGCTGTAGTCGGCCTGCAGCGCCGTCCTTTCAACACCAGAGCTGAAAAATTGCCCGCCATATCATCTTATAGCGACGGTATAACTAATGTAACCACTTGTATTGCTACTTCTTGCTTCAGGCGGCAAAGTAGTTGTATACATTGCTTATATATTTAGATGCTATGTGCAAACGCCAGCCATGCCTTAAGTGTATTACTATGCAACCCGTTACGTGCACTGGCTGTGTAAGTTATTCTATTTCTCGTTTTCTCTGTGCCTCTGAAAACAGATCGTATCATTAACTTAACGAACTGCTTTCTACAAGTTATCTTGATCAGTCCCGTTTGTGGGGATGTGGCTATGTGTGTTAACAATGTTTGTTTCGCGATGCAGCAATTGAAAATCAAAAGCTGTATTGAAAACTGAAAAATTGCCCGCCATGTTATCTGGAATCATGTGACCACTTGTACTGCTGGTATAAAGGTAGCTTATATATTGAGCTGCTATGTGCAGATACAAGTCATGCCTTGAGTGTATGACTATGCAGCTATTTATGTGCACTGAATGTGCCAATCGTCTTAATTGCGCTGCATTTTCTCTTTTTCTGGGTTCTTCAGCAATTCGACGTTCATGAACAAAATGATTTGAAGCAGATTCGACTCGAATATTAGATGGCACATCCGTACATTGCTAATTTCAAGCAAACAAATATCTTAATTCACAATCAGTAAGTTATTACCTTGGCCAAGTGACCTTACTGCACCGAAGCGGTTGTGTAGCTCAGTGCACATGAAAACCCACTGAGAGAACCACGCATACATGCTGACATACATACTGTGGTTAATGTATAAATGTAAACTAGCAGGTATTTTCAAACACTGCACTCCTTTAATCTAACAGAAACGATAGACGCTAATATGTATTGAATAGCTGGACATTAAGGTAACAAAGATGATAAATAATGAAGGCAGCAGAGCTACTCGATCACTATAGCTGTTTGTTCTTGCTTGATGCAATCGTGTATTCACCAATCAGGTTACACAGGGCTATCGACTACACAAATGTTCTTGAGATAAGTTATGAACATTGAATATTCTGAGAGTTGGTATGCATCTAGTGCGCTGGATGGAAATATATGGGCTTATATATCAATGAAATTGCATATATCAATTAACATGTATACAGATTCACAATTTACTTCTTGCCACTTTGAATAACTCGCATCCATTATTGGTATACATGGAGTTAAAGCACATCTGATAGTGAACAATCTGAATTACCATAGTAAAGATGCATGGGTTTATGGCTGTGCAAGAATGGCAAGGGAATGCAATCGTGCTATTGGTTAAGGCCTGTAAATGCCACAGCATGCACGAATATGAAAACATCCCTGATCCGCATGCAAGTTTTCATATTGGCTTATGACTACAACAACGTTTCACGCTGAATTGTACGTTACGCTAACTTTAAATGGAATCTGTCGATGTAAGTTCCGCTAAGCACATATGACTTAAGATGTTGACTTCACAACTTTATGTTAATGTCGATATATTTAGGGATAATTGTTAACCGATCTGCAACAACATTCAATATACACTCGCGTTTGGTACAGAACCGCCTTTGTTCCTTTGGTACATCCGTTGTATATTGATCAAGTAGGCATTCAACGCACACCACGAGTACGTGATCAAGCCTGGTTCAAAGTCAGTGACAATTGTGATACTTCCACTGCAATTACGAATTCTGATTGCTACATGACACACAGAGACAATACCATATGTCTGCAAAATGACTTTCTTTTGATTCATATATTTATTGTTTCCATTTGCCTTTCAAGTTGGACTGTATAGTATTTTTCTTTAAATTAGATCAAAGATTGTACGAATTTTACGAGAGATTAGCTAGGCAGAAACGGCATCAGTGCTCTATTTAATACGGATGTAAGGATGTAAGAGAACCACCAGTAGTAACCTGGATGAGCTTGTGGCGTATACAACTCTTAGTGAATATATCACAAATGGGGAATGAATATATCTAAAATTTCCTTTACTAACTTATTACAGATCAAAAGAGTAAAACATCAATCCTTGCTGATATTGAAAGGTACCATCGGCATTGCACACATCAGTTAATCCACCGCAAAATGTCCATTAATGTAAACCTGTCTGTATCATTAAATATCAAACCCTGTGTCGGCAAACTGTTTTGGCTGATGTCATAAGAAGGCAAATTGTGTCTTCCTATGTGATTATTTTGGAAGAGCGGCATCACTATCAAATGTTCCGGCATCTATTTAATTTTAATTTTCTCATGGCCTTCCTTTATTGTTGCTGGCATAAATATGCAATTAACCAAACGTAGCGCTATGCTTATCGCATAAATACGAGATAATGATCGTGTTTTCGAAGCAAATGTATACACAATGAACACACATAGATTGTTGGGATGAAGGGTATATCACCCAGGATGTCTAGGTAGGGATCGTCATCAAACGTTTGAACTGTGTATCCTCCCATCCGTGCGAAGTCGTAGTTTACTCTTAAAAACATATAATATATACATATTGATATTATCTCACCATGACAGAATTCACTATACGTTGCCTGTAGTATCAGTCTAGTTGTTTCGGAATCATCCGATGATAGCGTTTATACTGCAAAGACATCCCCATGAAGAATACTGTACATATCGCTCTCACATTCTCGTAATTAAAAGGAGCCTATACATATCACTCTCATCGACATGCAATTAGGAGCCCATCAGACACAGGTGGTGTAGATGCCGTGCTACAGCGTTTGATTCACAAAGCCTCCACGTAAACCCTAATTGGCCTGTTCTTGTCATTACTAAGAAAGCCAAGCATTGCCATACCGGCTGTGAATGTTTAGCGTTACCAATCAAGACTGTTAGATTGATAGAAATGCGCTGGAGGCTAACAGCTCACATACAACAGTCGGCACACCGACAATAACCACAACGCCCGCTGATGCGATCAGTGGCACCACCACCAGGAAGGTTCTTTTACTTAGGGCTATTCTAGTCCTTGGAGCCATAGGGAAGCTTTCATTGAGATCAGTTTGCATTCTAAAAATGTAGAAGTTTTCACACAAAAGATAATAATGCATATTAAGCAATTATGAATATCTTCGCATTTTTGCTAAGGAAATGATAATCGGTATTAACAACTATATATCGTCGAGTTCATGACATATTGGAAAGAGATTAAAGAGTAATGACATATCAAAGGGTCATTATATCATGACAGCGTCTCTTGGCGTAGTAGAATGGCGCCGCCCAGTATAAAGCTCGTTTGGCTGTCATGAGAAGCTGTGGTGGAAGTGTAACAGGTTCCCGTAATTTGGTAATCCCGACTTTGGTTGTAAACCCATCGGCTCGTTATTATGGTGGAATCATGTTGGTTTAGGTGACATCCTCTTTGTGAATGTAAAATTAACTAGACCTTCGAAGTTGCCCGTCTATCTGTTCACCTCGAATCGTTGATGATGCATTTTGAATTCCGGTGGGGTTTGCTGGAATGGGGCTGAGGGATGTGTTCAACAGTTTTACATGGAATGGACTAACCTGTCCGGACAGTTGCTCATAACATGTATAAATGTATACTTCTAAAACACTGCATACCGAGTAAAAATGTCTGAGGACTGAATCAATGGCTTTTTGGATAAGTTGCAAAGTTCTCAACAAAGAATACCAGCTCTGATGTATACGACATCACTTAGCAATAGCTGCTCGGAAGAAAACGAAACCGTGCAGTTTTACGGAATACCAGTCATACTCACATTCATTTTGAATTGTTTGGCTTGTGTTTATTCTCTGTCTACGACTATAAATTGCTGCAATAAATGATAAACTTACATAGATCACCAATATTGATAGTGGATATGTCTATGGAGGTTTTGAATATGCATATATGCTGAGTGTGCTATTCCTTGGAGCACTGATCGTGTAGGATACATTTGCTTAAATGAAAAAGGGGACGGGATCAATGCTATTTGGAAAGCGTTACAAGGATTATATATTGATATCAGCGTATGATCACGGTAAGCGGATATGAGCCACATGTCACTGGCATTAATAGGTATCGATTATGTACATTTATTTGTACAGACCACGGGCTTAATATTAATGCATAAACATTACAAATATGTTGAGTAACAGACACATGCGAACAAGGCTAGATATATGATAGTTAATGTTTCTGAGATAACAATCTTTTACAAAGCTTAAGAATGTCAGCTGTTTTAAGCATGTCCATGAATGATGATGCTTCCCGATTCATTCCAATGGCGGGCAAAAATAGCTTAACATTAGACCTGCGGCGCTGCTTAGTCAGCGATAGTTAACAACGATAAATTGCACCAGGTCGAGATATTGCTCATTCGGCTGAGAGAACATAACGTTTCTGATATAATGTTACGAGTTACAGGGAATAGGATTGTCGGTGGCATTTCGATAACCAAGCAGAATCGGGGAATTTAATGTAGGCAATGAGTGCATAATGGTTGCGTCTAAGAGTTGTGCTATTTTTTTGGGAGCAGGGAGCTTATTGGCAGCAAGCCTACCATCTTTTTCATTACGGAAGTCATGGCCCCATACTCCTTTCAAACTAAGCACAATGCCTCATCACTCAGTATGCTGGTAAGATTATACACCCCTATATCGTCTTAATTGTCACCCTAACTACATTTATGTTTACTTGTGTGTAAACTGTATGTTTTACTCTTGATGAAGTCCCACATTCATTACGTAACGAGTCCCTTAGTAGCTTTATGCCATTTTAGTAGCCAGCCATGGCAATCGCTTCATATTATCTCCTACTGGCAAATGCAACATGAAATCATTTATCCTCTAACGTTATCATAAATACCTAAAGGTAATCACGTTTACTGAGCCATAAATCAGTAGAACTACGATGCCTTCAACTGTGATTAGGTAAAAAGGTGGACTATGGGTAAAATAAAATTGCACGGATGGCTTTATCATCTAGCATCCAGTGCGCCTAGGATTATAATCAAGCGCTATCGCATATTTTTTAAATACCATGTATACCTATATCGGCCTCACACTTATATCTTGTCCCTCTTAATAAATCACATCCGTAATGAGCAAACGTGGATTCAGAGCATAGTAAATAATCTAGCTACGAGTAAAAATTAACGTCAGCAGGTTATATTAAGTTACTATATTTAGAGCCTGTTGCAAAAATAATGGACAAATAATAAATGATCTACGTTCCAGCAAATATATTCAACACAGATCCGTGATTACAGCTGCACAGACTATTTGCGTTTGTTCAAGCCGTTATATATTTATCCAACAGGAATTCAATGCACACCACATAGATGGGATCAAATCAATAGCAATTCGTTGTTGCATCTTCGTCCAAACTTAAGAGTTTTGATTACTACGACGCGTTGAGACAATACCATATTCCGGCTAACTCCAATTATTTCGAAACTTATTTTGCATTATTATCATTTGACACCTTGGTAAATTGCTGTGAATCTACTAAACCTACAATATTATATGATAAGAGTAATTGTGAACAGCTGTAATTTTGTGCATATGATGTTGTGACGAAGCTCTGTCGTGTTTGTTCATAACAATTAAGCCATATGAAGGTTCACGGCGTATTTTTGCCTTGTCAATAATGTGGGGGCCCCATCCTGATATCACAGCAGAAAAGCATTTTGCTTTTTCATACGATGATTTTCTAGCTTTTTGAATTCAGCATTATTCGAGGGTTATCTCAAATGGAAAATGAGTGTCACATTTTTAGGGGGGCCGTGTGTGTGGGGAGCCTAGAGCACTTACCCCACTTGCCCTATGGTTAATCCGGTACTGATTCAATATGTACGCTAAACAATTGCCACCTGATTGGTTTAAAGCAACAACATATGTTGTATCCCAACTCATTGTGATCTCATGAACGCATCATTAAGAGGCCTTAAATATTCCATTATTGATAAAAATATGTGCCTACTTGTGTAGCAGGTATGGTTTTTGAATGTTCTGATATAGAATGATTGTGTGATCGTATCGAGTCCAATGTACCGTCGGTGCTTGGGCAGTCTTCCTGTAACCTCGTACTTCCCTTACGTTGAAGAAGTTCATACCGTCGGTATTTTAGCAGGGTTACTGCAGGCCTACATCGTGTTATTGAAGTTTCTTTTACGTCGACCCATTTGGTTAGGAAATAAGAGTTATACATATCTCTTTGGAGGCTAGAAAAACAATAAGGAGTTTTTTGTTCGACTGCCCGTGAATCATTCTTGTACTGGGAAGACTTAAGTACTCGATGTACATGTTGTAAACAGCCTCGATAAAGGTAAGGTAAGTAGGAAAACTTTGTTCGTCTTGCATTACAGGGTAATAATGCAATATATTGATTCTCTCCGTGAGTTCAAGGAAGCGCGTATCAGACAGTGCTCAAAGCACCACAACAAACGAACCCATGCCAACAGATTCGTCCAAAAACACGTCTCTCTCAAATGACAGCAGTTACTGCATCTCACATTAAGTACCAAATACTGGATCGGAACCTGTGGTGGCAATCCATTTGCATGCATAGGATAGATGGGTAAATGATATCTATTCGCCATTTCAGAAACCTTTGACATTTGCCACAGAAACAGTTATTACGCACGTGGTGTTGAAAGCATACAAGTTTGAACTCCACGCTTCTCTTATCACTAGGTTAGTTAGGATGATCAGCAACGTAGGGCACATTAGAAACATTTGGCGTAATATGTCAATAATTGAGGATCGTCACCCAGAGGTTGCCATGGATATATAAGGATATTGCTGTTTCTACACACATATGGGCGTTTGTACCATGTACACTAAATTGGTGTTACTTGCTCGCTTGGAATAGCTTCAAATTGCCATGCAACGAATCTGTTGTAGGCCTGGACAACACACAGTCGAAAACACTCTCAAAATACGATATGGTATCCGTCGTTCTAATTTCACTACCCTCATTCTGAGCTTACGACGCAATGATACCGATAATCTGTACAATAAATTGTACCTGCAAATGATATCATGACATATACATTAACTAACACTGGTACAATTGCATATATGTATTGTCAACACAGGAATGCTCTCCTAATATGCATCAGCAAACTATAAATTAGACTCTAGCATAACGACTTTCTAGGGATCTATAATATATGACATATCTATATGCATATATATATAGTTATATATATATACATAATAATATATATATATATATATATATATATATAATATATATATATATATATATATATATATATATATATATATATATATATATATATATATATATATATATATATATATATATATGTGTGTGTGTGTGTGCATATATGTGTGTGTATATATGTAAAAACAGAACGGCTATGGGTAACCTGATTGATTAGCTCCAACAGACAGCATACATGCTCTTCAAATTATTCAAGTAACATATGGGTGTTTCGAGCATATGCCTTATCCGCCAGGATAGATATGTACATTGCGCGGCAAACATACGTAATATACAGCGCCCAATGATGCTGCTGATGAGTGTTTTGCATAGTATAATGCTGGAATAAAAGTGGCGACGTAAATTTATATTTCAAGAGCGTAAGGTGCTGAAGAGAGAAGCTGTATGACCTCGACAATTCTCAGATGTCAGAAAATGGTGACGAGTGACAAGAATGCTCTCTGTAGGCTTCTGAGGCTTATAATAAACATAACCTAGCTTTATCGAAGCCAAATATGACCATTTATATTTCACATGCAAGGATATATATATATATATATATATATATATATATATATATATATATATATATATATATATATATATATATATATATATATATATATATATATATATATATATATATATATATATATATATATATATATATATATATATATATATATATATATATATATATATATAACTTTGGAGCTTGAACATTGGATCCGGATGAGCGTGGTATTAAATTCCTCATTGGCTATCTCTCTAATGATTTTTTGCCTGCTACAGTGAAATAACGTGGCATACTGTGACTTGGATCAGGGACGATGTTGATGCTGTACTAAGGGGTAGCAAGGTAAATGTACCCGAACGAATCTCTCAGTAAGAAAGTTCATTTCGAGGTAGGTGTGCGAGAACATTCAGAGACGAATGGATTTATTGATTTAGACTTATTCCAATGGAGGGATTCTGTGTGGGGGTAAAAGAAAAAGAAACAATCGATGATGCGCAACGTACGTTTAAACATAGATAAGCATGCGCGTAGATGATGCGCGAGAATAAGGACAGCTGCGAGGGAAGAATCCTCAGCGTCGTCGTCGTCATCTCTTGGGTTGGTAATATTGAGTTCTGAACCCAGGGAGTTGGGGTTGAATCGGAAACAATAAACAATTGATTTATGGGACCATGTGTGCGTGACTTATAGACAGTTCTGCTGTGTCATAATCATTCTTCTGACGTAACTAGCATATCATTGGTGAAGGAAATTTCTAACCGACTGCACAGATGCGTGTAAACACAGGTGATCGGCAGCAGAGCTAACAGAAACGACGAGGAGAAATTAATGATGACATGACCTTAACTCGAGTGGGCGCAGCGTTGTTGTGTGATAAGTGGGAGTTTCAGGTAGACGTCACGAGCGGGGCGGAGAGGTGGCGCGTGGAGGTGGACATCAAAGGGAGGGGGGGTGGGACTGATAAACGAGGGCGTGGTTGCAATTTGACAAGGCAAATAGTACGGGGAATAGAACAATTCAGCAGCTGAATACAAACACGTCCCCACAGAATTATACAAACTGGTCAATTTCTGAACAGGTATCGGCGTGTTCATATCAATTACCTACCATTAGTCACAGAATAAAAATCATTAATTGATCCACGGAAATAGCCACAGCAGAGAGATAGTGACCTTAAATCACGCGAACGTGAGGTTTTTATGGGTAATTATTGTTTGTGCTGTGGACAGCACACCAGGTAAAGATGGCGCAGCAGCAAGCGAGGCATCAAAGGGGAAGTTAATGAGCAGGTGAGAGCAACAGAATATGACCAGCCAAAGACAGTATGAATGGTTTATATTGGCGAATGATGTGAATCTGTTAATGGATGGGGATATTGCAGCAGTGATTAAGAGTTCAGTATGCCGCTACGGCGGGTATGGCACCGGGAATCATGAACACGCTGCTCAGGCGGGCTAAGAATCACATGCATCAGTGCGTCAATATAAGCGTGCGTACAAACATGGCTGACAATTCACCGCCTGGCACACACCTCGCCCCCCCCCCCCTTACCACAAACATACACACATGCGCGTGCGCACACACACACACACACACACACACACACACACACACACACACACACACACACACACACACACACACACACACACACACACACACCACACACACACACAGACCTATCTCAACACACGCCAACACATAACAAGACCGTTGCAAGTCGATTCCTTCGCAAAAGAGCCTCAAATGCATACATTTCAACCCAAGCTAACCTCAACCCAAGCCACGTTCAACACAAGACAATCACAATCAGCAAGATTCAACAAACACCATATCATTGAGCCCATCGCCCTTTTAACGCACAATTCACTCACCTGCAACAATTATTGGGCAATTCAATACTTGAATGGACTTGAAATTGAACCTACCTTTTGAAGGTCTCATTTTACACCGACTAATGTTTAATACATCCGATTCAAGCCACCATTCAGGCGACAGCAGTGAAAATGCCAAGCGCGTCATAGGCCACATCGTTAAAGCAAGATATGACAAGGCTTTCTTGATACGCCACTCCGGAATGACGATGAATTACATTATAAGACCAAGACCGGCGCGATGTGTGGAAACGGATATGGCTTTGATTCAGTAATTGGTCGCCTGTAAACCAATATATAGGAGCACTGAAGTAAGTGGTAGCAGCCGGATAGATTTATACCCGATATTAACATCTAAAGCCCGCTTGGTGACGGTATGACATTGATGACAGTAGAGTAGCAACGTGGAATGAGGCCTTTAAGAAGAGTTTTATCTATGCCGCACCAGCTCATGCGTTGTAAGTGCCTGTGATTGTTGGACAGGGGTATAGGGGTAATTTATGAATTCACTGAAATGACGGGACATTGCTTGATGGCTAATGGCAGCAACATGTTGTGGCAAAAGAGTCATACCCTTCAAATTTATTGGCTTGAATTATAATATATGTGAGAATGTAACATTTACATGGCGAAGAATATGATGCAATATGCAAATCCGACGAAATGTTCACATTGGATCGTAGATAATGAACAACAATATGCTCGGGCTGGTAGAGAGCAGTGTGTTTACATGGACTGGGTTAACCAGGAAGTATACAGATGAGACACACTCGTGGGTATCCGTTCACCTTGGCGTTATATTGTAGTACCATTCCACTGAATATATCACACGTATTATGGGTGCAAATACATAACATCACAAAACACATATTACATCATTACATGCATACACACTTCACACACATATCAGCATCGCAATCTCTCTCCAGTTGGGGTCACTTATGCTGATTGGAGGAGGAGCACGAAGTCATTACAGCATTGGCCGTTTATGCTGCCCAACTACATACGCCATAAACACGGCCAAACACATGGCCATTTGCTTATTCTATAGTATTCCCGCAAAGAATACAAGCTCTGGTGAAAACGTCATGATATAGCAATACCAAATGCCGGTTATATCTACATTCCGTAGATATTTGTTCATTTGTTTTTTCTCTCGATCAACGACTCTAATATTTGCTATATCTAACCAACAGTATAAATGGCTGCAGTAATTGATACTCACTTTATACATACAGACAGGCTTTTATTAATGGTGGACATTGTCATGAAGGCCTTGAATATGCATCCATGCTGAGTCTGCTATTTCTTCGAGCGTGGGAGTAGCTATTTATATATTTGCTTCCGTGATAAGGGAGGGAATTATTACAGTTAGCAAAGCTATCAGGAAGTGTTCCAGGGGTTCTGGGTTTTACCGTTCAGTTTATTTCATATGAAGTCCAATTAACTGACCTGAACATAGGTGCTTTATGTTTATCGGGAGTAAGCTACCTTAGTCCACAAATATTATACTGATATCGAGGCAAGATCATCAATTATGCACCTTTTATCCTGTGCTCATATCAGGGTTTCTGTATAATCGGATGAATATGAAGATAAGGCGGGGAATCAAACAAATGCATAGAGAACCAAAGCATGAGTATATCGAGATGAATTAAGTTACCGAGTTAGATAAATAGTTATTACTGTGGCGAACTATGATAAAGCTGACGCATGTCCGGCGTATTGGAGCACTTCCATAAATGATTATGCGTCGTGATTTAATTCAGCAAAACAGCAAGCACCAAGGTAGACTTACGGCGTTCGTTAATCAACAATAGGTTCCTCTGAAGTGCCAGTTTATGTTATTTCATCAGCCATAGCATCTAGTATCAACTGATATAAACCATTTGTTATTCAATTTATTGCTTCAGATGATAAAATAATAACCTGCATTGCTCACTTATAACTTGCCATGTGCAATTGAAAAAGCCATGCCTTGGGTGTACTACCATGCAATGAATATGTCTGCAGCGTTAATTACCACGCCGTCCTCCAGTATTAAGGGGCTGTTCATCATCTCTTGTTAAATATCTTCAGTAATTCGAATAAACAAAACAAGCCGACCCACCAGCAAAGAGAGGAAGAAAACAGGCCAGATAAAAAGGCCTTTGTTGCATATAGTGATATATATTTATGCATCATTGTGTATATACTCAATGATTGCAAATTGCCTGTGGCATCCAGCGGTGCTGAGCAAAAAGCACTCTGGGTAATTTGATGTGATTATGGCTGAATTGAAACTGATTAATCTTTTTGTGAGCATATTTTTTCCCCTCTTGATTATGCCATTGATCAAAGGTTTTCTGCGTCTAAATTAATTTTAGCCGCCTTGAAAAACACAATTGCAAACTCGAGCGTACAAGCAGCGGCAGAAATACAGAATTGTTATTCGTTTGTTAACTGACAACACTGTGTTTATGGCAGGCCTGGTGAGGGCAAAAAGTGCTTTGGGCATCCCCGAAATGTAAACTGTTTGTGTCTCATACAAATAGCTCACATATAGCTTTCACTCCTAGCGTCTTATTATATTGTATACCGCCGTTGCCTACTGTTAGTCTCTTGGTATTTTTTATAAATTGAGTCTGAGTTGGTCCAACGAGACGGTCACAATTCCTGCCTTATTTGAGTTATGTTAGCAGACCAATAATCTGCGAGGAGTAAAAGTTGTTACGTCCAAACCGTAGCCCTGTGCAGACGTACCATTGAATTATAACGTCCTGGGTCGTCACTGGCCGCGCCAATGGGGCAATTTTTTTAGAGGGAACCGCTCGTTAATGCATTTAGAAAACAACATTTTTCAAGAAACTGTCGGCGTCTCCGAATGCCTTCCCACAAGAGCTGCGTCGCAGCACATGTATTTCAGTTTCTGGCGTTGAAAGTTCGGATTCAGACTAGATTAGCCTAGCCGTGCAGGACGTCCTATTGACGTCGTCCGATGATCGTAACCGAATGCAGCGTGAACGATACATGAATTCCAATTATACATGATAATTACACAAATGTACATATGAAGAATAATTTTTCACATGAATGAGTGTTTATTAACAAGTTGAGTTAGTTTAAGTGTGAGATTTCGTCAAAGGCGATTTAATCCGGCCAGACAGATTTTGAAAGGTTCATGTTTATTTTGAATTACAAGATCGGTTGCTGCGCGCACGCGCAGACAAGGTTCTTCGCAAGCGAACTTTTGCTTTCCGAATTTTATTATTTAAGTATATGTGTCATTGTGTCAATGATTATCTTTTGGCAATACCTACCTTTGAGGGGGGATATGTATACAACGATATCACATTGACAATTGAAAAAAGATAACACCTACGAATTCCCGCAGCTTGGAGGGGGCACTTGGCCTCATCCTGAGAAGGGGTGTGCCCCAGGATCTCAAAAACCCGTACCCGTCATACAAGGTGAAAATGGCAATAGCTTACTCTGTCCTACAAATATGAGGCTCAACAAAACCCGTCGGGAGGCCAAACAAATATACCCCGGCACATGTATACTACCTCTATATATTTAAGCGCCCCCCCCCGGGACCTGCAGCCACATGGCAAGTGAAACTGAAACTGGGTAATTTGACGACATATGTCCAAAACGGGTGTTGCCGTGAACGAAAGTTGTGATTCTAAAAGTTCATGCGACAATTGCTAAATAATCACGAGACAGTGGATAACCAAAATAGTGCGGATGGATGGATATTGATCTCAATTCTGGACATATATAGATACGTTAGTACACAACATTGATGAGAAGCTATGAACATTCGAAATAAAACGCTTGCCGCACGACCTACAGCGACTCGCGCACGACGGTATATATTTATATTACCGTCGTGCGCGGATAGGATTAGCCCTGTGGGCGAGCAGAATAATTTCCCACAACCGTAATGTAGTATCATACCTATAAACAATTATATCAAGAAAGCTATCAACAATGTCCTGCTTATAGTTAATTCATTTTAAAGCTGCGACAAAACTTTTGAGGTGAATATTTCGATGCATACACGCTTTTTATACAGATAGATCGCATTGAACATGTTTAGTCTATACTCCATCATGATATTAACTAAGGCATGAATGCGGCAAGGCTGTGCCCCAAGATGCCGTATTGACCCCCACCCCCATCCCTCCATGCTATTCGAACTGCCATCTGTTTGAAATAGCCCGAAATGTGCATGCGCTAAGCTACCGCCTCGTTGTAAAGATGAACATGGGAAGATGTGCTCATCGATGATGCCACCACGAACGCAATCGTAACGGTAATCCATGTCAGCTGATTACGTCACTCGTGATTACATGTGTAAATTGTTCTTCACGATCAAAACATGCAATGCAACCAAATAACTCGCTAGGTTTAAGACGCTCAAGGTGTCTGGTTTCCGTTGAAGATTTGTCCATTGCGTTAGATTCAGTCGTCGTAGGACTTCTACGGTAGACGTCCTGTAGGTCTAGTCCAAATCGATGAAATAACCCTCACTCTCGACTGATGTAGTTCTTGTGACGTCGAAAACGGAATGCTACCGAGTGAAGATGGGCGTTCTCTTTCATACGTTTTATGCTAGATCGGGTTATACTGAATTTGAGTCAGGATAACTGGATATTTTCAGTCGCAAAATGTCAAATAAGCAAAGGTTTATGTCAGTTGATGGGTGGCATCTGAAGGCTCAAGGGTTTCACTTCCCCACAAATACGTCACCACACGCGATCAGTTGCTTCATTCGTTCTTAACTCTTTGAACGTGATTTAATGTCATACCAAATGCCCGTGCGAGATGGCGACCGGCAATTCAACTAAAATAAGTGCCTATCGTTGACATTGAGCAACTTGCCAGGTGTAACGCTTGCCTAGTAGGGACCGCTACAGGGCAGCTGAAAGTCACTGGGCAAGAAGCTGCTGCCGTGCGATAGGTCATACTTTATAATACGCCCCGAATCCTGCTGGATAGAGCCCATGAACTTATGCAATGCATGCATACATTATATAGATTGCTTCAGCTCACCATAGTGAGGTACATTTGAGTAATCATTGTATAGATGTAAGCATGCCCTTAATTCCGGTGATGTTGTTATATACATGGTCCATGCTTATATGAAGATGTCTACGGCATGTAAGCGAAATAGCAATTGAATAAGCAAGTAGTTTCGATAATGAGAATAATTATGACATGACTTCAGAGTCTCAGCATTAATGAGATAATATTGCGTCATGATTAATTCCAATGACTACCATATTCTCGCCCGGGAGTTGACCCACAGCGCCGTGCTGTCAACACCAGGGTAAGATGTAAGATCCCTCTGAACCGAAAGCTGATAAGAATGCCCGCCATATTATCTGGTATCTAATGTATAACTCGTGTGGCCACTGGTATTGATATCCATAGCTCATATATTGCGCTGCAAACACCAGCAATTGTTTTGCACTGACAACGCCGATCAGCTCAATCGCGCAGTTTTCTCGTTTTCTAGGTCCTTTTTGAAAAAGATCTTATCATTCATTCAGCGAATCGACGTTCATGAACAAAATAGAAAGCAGACGATCAAGTTGCGGATTGGAAGCTGATTTGATACTGCGAATCTCAAGCCAACAAATGTCTTAGGTCACAAGTAGTAAGATTTCGGCTTGACCGAGTGACCTTGAGGCATCAAAGCAGGTGTACGACTCATTGTGCATAACATCCAATCTAAGATCGACACATACATGCTGAAATACATGCATAAATAAATAAATAAATACATACATACATACATACATACATACATACATACATACATACATACATACATACATACATACATACATACATACATACATACATACATACATACATACATACATACATACATACATACATACATACATACATACATACATACATACACATACATACATACATACATACATACATACATACATACATACATACATACATACATACATACATACATACATACATACATACATACATACATACATACATACATGCATGCATGCATGCATACATATAATCATGCATACATAAATACATTCATACAATTTATGCATATATGCAAATATATATATATATATATATATATATATATATATATATATATATATATATATATATATATATATATATATATATACACTGTGAACGCTGTAAAAATACATACTAATTAGGTAATTGAAAGCACTGTTCTCCTTTAGTTTTAACGATAGACGCCTGTGTGCATGGAATAGCTGGACATTGAAGTAACATTGATGATAAATAATTTAAGCAGCAAATGTACTTATTGTCTCATCTGTGTTTGCTTGGTGCAATTATGTATTCACCAATTAAGTCACATTGGACTGTCGACTATACGAATGGTATTGAATTGGGGTTATGAGCTTTGCATAATATGAGAGTTGGCATACATCCAGAGCGCAGGATAGAAATGTATGGACTTATATAACAATGTTATTGCACATATCATTTACCTTGCATACTTAATGCAACCGCATTTAACTTCTTGCCGCTCTAATTAAATTATCCGTACTTGGTATGAATGGAGTTAGAGCACATCTTTAAGTGAATAATATACCTAGCCATAGGAAAGAGATATGTGTTTGTGGCTGAACAAAATCATTGGTTACGGCTTGTAAATGTGTCATAATAGTGGTTTAGGCATGTACATGTGTCAGATCTGTGTTTAGGGCATGTACATGAATCATATCAGTAGTTTAGGCCTTTACAAGAGTCCTATCAGTGATCTATGCCTGTACATGCATCATATCAGCATTAATGAATCTACAATGATAAACACGGCTCTCTGCACATGATAAAACACATGCTCGAAACCATCGCATGATGCATGCATTCGAAAATATCGCTGATGCGCATGAAACTTTTCATATTAGCGCATGTCCGCACAAAACGTTTTGCGCTGAATGGTACATTACGCTCACTTGAAATGGAATCTGTCAATGTAAGTTAATATCGTTATATTTAGGGACAATTGTTATCCGATCTACGCACTAACGTATTACGCGTATTAGGCGTATTACGTATATATGTTAAATCTAATTATGTAAACCGGTGTGTCTCATCACATATGAAACCCTGTGTCAGCAAATATTTGAGAAGAGCATAGTTGCATCACTATCAATATATTCCCGCACCTATTTGATTTTACTTTCTAATGGTCTTCCTTTGTTGTTGCTGGCATAAATATGCAATTGGCCAAAGCGTAGTGCTGAGTGCAAAGCGTAGTGCTGAGCAATGCATTCGTGTTTCGATAATCATCGTGTTTAATGCAACAAACATTAGATAATCATCGTGTTTCGAAGCAAATGTATACACAACGAACACACATTTGTATTGGTGGGACGGTGAATCCCCCAGGATGTCAAGGTAGGGCTACTCATCAACCGTTTGAACTGTGCATCCTCCCATCGGATTTTACACTTAAGATCATACAGTGTAGTACATATTGATAGCACTATACCATGACAGAATAGGATCGAGTTTTATGGAGTTTTATCAGAATTATCCGATGATAGGGCCTATTTTGTACAGACATTCCCATGAAGAATACTGCATAGATCGCTCTCACGTTATTAGGAGCCTGTACATATATCACTCTCACCTTCAAGCAATAAGAAGCCCATCAGACACAGGTTGTGTTGATGCCGATGACGTACTGCAGCGTTTGAATCCACAAGCTTCAACGTGAGCCCTGTGCGGCCTGGTAATCCATGTTCGTGTCGTTGCTATGAATGCCAAGCATTACCTTACCAGGCTGTGTATTTAAGAGTTATGAGTACAGTTCTGTCCTGACATGGACTAGGCTTGGCAGTTGCCTATATATACTTTGCACAACAGAGCAGTTATCACATCACTATATATAAATCGCACCGAATTTGCAACCTAACTCATGCCAGTGGCAGTAATGATGAGCATCCTAATGTGTTAGCTACGTACAAATATGAGCATCGTGATCCCTCTCTAGTTAGGACAACTGAAGGCTTTTTCACCAGGAACCCGAAGAGCTTACATTATTTTCGCTTTATAACGCCCAAACACATTTTAGTTGAATCAAGGGTTATTCGGATAACCTGTTATATCCTCGACAGAGAATACCAGCTCTGTTGATATCATATGACTATGTTACCAAGGCCCTGTCTATTATAGTAAATGTCACCTGAACCCAAGTAAATCCATGAATGATAATGCTTCGCAATTCCAACGGTGGGCAAAAATAGCCTTAAATTAGACCTGTGGTGCTGCTTAGTCAACAAAAGTTAAGTTAAGTTGTTAGTTAGAATGTCGGCAATGATACCTTTTATCGACCACTCATGTTGCAAGGTGCTGTTTCCGCTGCTTATATAGTAAATTGCTTTGCCAGCATAAAAACCTAGGCCTGGAGAGTACCACCATCCAAAAGAAATACTCGCCTTATGTTGAATACCACACCGTCCAACAAAATCAAGAAGCTATGACAGGCCTCAGCAATTCGTCAAGACAAAGTAAGCAGGCTACAGTTTATGGAGGTATTGTATGGTCTCATGGAGCAATATAAGAGCTCTTCTCAGAAAATACCTATGCAAAAGCCGAATCTGGACACCAAAATATTCGTACGATACAAAAATTCTACTACTTCTACTACAACCGTTAGCATCACAACATAAAATGGCGATTTGTGATTGACATAAAAATCAATAACTTGTTGAACCACATAAGGACACTACGAAGTGGAATGGTCTGGTTTAAAACCAAACTTGTGCTCAACATGCTTTGACAAAATAACGTCATCCAAAAAGTTTCCTACAAAACGCAATCGAGCGATAGTTATAACTGTTACTCGCCGATTTCGTTTTGTTTTTTTCTGTAATGGATCATTCACCGATCTAGTCAGTTCAACTGGGGTAAAGAATGGTCAATGATTGAAATAAACAGCAAAGATAAATGAGTAACATTTATCACCCGCTCAATAATTGACCCTCATTGACACCTATCACAGTTACATCGACCGATTAATTTTCACCTAAGCAAATGTTTTCCTTTAAACATCAATTTCGCACCATTGACTGATTAGAAGCTGTATGATCACTAGCATAAGCATATCCTTTACAATTGAAAGACATGAGCGTTAATTTGCTTTTGGTAGCCATTTATGAATGGATAAATAGTAACAAAATATGGACCGATTTTAGTTGATATCAGCAAACTTTTGTCTTCGTTGCTAACTTACTTAGACTTGTAGAATCTCCGCACACAAACACCTTCAGGCCAATAATCTGCTTCAATTTCCGCCTTGAAACTGTCGAATTTCGACCCTGAACCGGAGATCTTTTCGATTGATCTGACTGTGACTAGATTAACCTCGATTAAATCCCTTATGTAATTAATATCTGTACCCTTGGAGACTTGGTAAATGAGTATGTCTCGGCTAGGTTCTGGTGCACCTTTAAAAAGGTCCGACTTGCCTTATGTAGTGCCTGTAATTGTCATATAGGAGGTATACAGATAACACATTAGTAGTCATAATACCCTGCTTGTCATTCATACAATTAGAGGTCACATTTTGCCTGTACAATCGGCCAAGTGAACAAATCACATGTATTATGGGTGCGCAATGATATCATCACAAAACACAGATTATATCACTCTATATACATTGCAGCATATATATCCCGCCTTACTCATGCGAGTAGCGACAATGATCTTAGTCTGTCTCTGATGTATACGACATCATGTAGCAATACCAAATGCCAGTCATACTCATATTCCTTTGGTATGTATGTGTCATTTTTAGATTCTCCACCAACGTCTCTGGTATTTTCCCTACTTAACGAATGATATATACTGCCGCGGTTCATGGTACACAACTAACACAGATCGCCATTTAGTGATGGTGGTTGTTGTCGCAAAGGCTTTAAGTTATTTCATTGCGCATGGAGGTTGTTATTGACGTATTATCTGCAAGATAAGGGTGTGGGTTTTTTGGGGGTGGGGGGCAAATCTATCAAGAAGTGTTGCAGAGCCATCTTAGGCCTTATATATTAAATAGATATACAGGAAGGAATCATAGATAATGTACATGTATCAGGGTATATGTACCAAAGTACGGATCAAACAATGAAGCGAGTATCAAATACATGAATATGTTACAAAGAGACGAATATTTTGATATGAATTAGTTGATTAAATAAGATCAAATGTTATAATTGACTCAAGGACGGCAAATAATAATAAATTTGCTATATTCGAGCGCATTCATAAATGATAATGCGTCGTGATTTATTCCAACGGCACTGCTTTTATCAAGGGCACTTAACGGTGTAAGTTTCACCTTCATGATTTCCTATAGAAGGCCACGTTGTCTTGTATCGACGTGTGTAACAACTTTTGTGTTGCTTCAGCTGCAAAAATATTAACCTGGATTGCTAACTGAATGACTTGCCATGTTCAAATAAAACTACCATGCCTCGAGTGTACTACCATGAATCGTCTCTAGTCAGATATCTTCAGTTATTCGACTAAGCAAACTACACAGGCCCGACAGCAAGGGGAGTACGATAACGTGCCATATAAAAAGACCTATAATGATAGATATTTATGCATCATTGTGTATATAACTCAAAGAGATTAAATTGCCTGTGGCATCCAGTTAAGATGAAGACGACAATACAATGAGTAATACAATACCATGCCTCCTCGCTTGGCGGTGCATGAGCAATATAAATTCAAATACCACATGTTGTTTGTGATTATAGCTTTTGCATGTGACGTTTCGCACCCATAAACCCACGCGCGCATATAAGAGGACACGAAATGTCGTATGACATTGAGCCAATCCCCGTGGTGTAATGGTTTACTGCTTCGCCTTTTGACCCACAGGCTGTGGGTTTGATCCTCAGGTGTGACAACCTGACAGGCTACTCGTGAATCGGAAGATCACGTAAAATGGCGGTCCCATCTCTGAAAGGGGATGTAAAAGATCCTCTCAGGACGACGTGCTTCTTGGCGGTGACCAGCCTCAGAGTTACACTCACTGCTATTCGTACATAGCCTAGTTGCTAGAAACGACTATAATACGAGCAAACAAACAAACATATGGCATTGTTGATATACGAACCCGTAAGCCTGATTGTGAGTAGACGTGAGCCCAATCTAGTTACTGCGCATGCATTCAAGTGCACATTAAGGGACTGATCAACTGCAATAACGAACACGAAATCGGATTGATGACTATTTGCCGATCAGTAAGTCGATATGTTGATAACCAGTTAGAATATGGAAATTCCTATACTGCCAATAAGTGTGTGTGAAAAGAGTTGGCTAACTTAAGGGACAGGGAACTAATCAGCTTCATCGGTTGCTAGCTTTTATTCCGTGTTATTACAGGACTCATGTATGACCTAGAACCGGACATAACGGAGCGACAAGATATGTGCTGACGTCAATGTCGTGGTTTTAGTGTTCTTGTTGGATTACACTGCAGGTGGAGCTATTACATTCTAATCCAAGGCAAATAATATCACCTGGCGATGATGGAGGTGGTGTCCTCGCAGGGACATCGCGGTTGAGGTGAAAGCTTCTACTAAGTGTATGTACATAAAGACAATTTACGATCAGATTAATTAATAATAAGAATTAATAATAAGTAATAGACTGTGTAATCAAATATGTACATCTTAATGCCATGTATCTGTTATCCTTCTCCGTTTGTTATCAGACAGAACGTCTTAACGTTTACTGGATCACTGCAATCATAGCAGGCAGGTGAGGGCAACAAGCACCATGGTTATGTCTTCATAGGAAGTTCATTGGCATTCAAGAAATGAAAACACCCATGCCAAATATTTGTCAATAGCTCACGCACAGCTATCACTCCTGGCGCCGTGTTATATTATACACCGCCGTTTCTTGATGTTGGCCTCTTGGTATTGTATAAACATTGAGCCTCAGACGATTTCATTACCCTCCTTATTTTCGTTCTGCTGCCGAACCTATAATCGGAGAGGAGTAAGATTTATTCAGTCTAAACAGATGAAATTAAATATTCCATCTCCACAAACTCCAACTGACACATCTCGATGACACCGTATGTACTGATGTAGTTATTGTGACTAGCCACTTTCATACCATTTATGCTAGGTCGGATTATACTAAATCTGAATCCGCTTAACTGGATATTTTCAGTCGCAAAAGGTCAAATAAGAAAAAGGTATATGTCGGTCTAGGGGTGGCATCAGCGAGGCTGAAGGGTTACAATTCCATACAAATACGTCACATCACACGCACATTTGCTATTGCTTCATTCGTTCTTAACTCTTTGAACGTGATTTAATGTCATACCAAATGTCGTTCGAGATGGCGACCGGCAATTAAACTAAAATAAGTGCCTATCGTTGATATTGAGCAACTTGCCAGGTGTACCGCTTGCCCGATTGTGACCGCTTCAGAGCAGCCGAAGGTTACACTTTACAATACGTCACGGGTATGTCCCGCTTGTTAGAGCCAATACATAATGCTCACTTATGCACTATATGTATACATTATATAGAATTCTTCAGCTCACTATAGTGAGGTTCATTTGAGCTTTCAATCCATAATTATACGCATGCCCTTGATTTCGGTGTTATAGTTATAGACAAGGGTCATACCTCTATAAAGATATCTACGTCATATAACCAAGGCATACGTTTATCGATATGAATTGATTAATCGAGTAAGTTCGATAAATGATAATAAACGTCTTAGATAATATTGGGTCGTGATCAATTCTAATGACAGGCAGATTCTCGCCCTGAAGCTGATCTGTAGCGCCGTTCTATCAACACCAATGAAAGATTTGAGATTCATCGGAACCGGAAGCTGAAGCATTGCCCGCCATTATTATCTGGTATCGATGGTATAAATCATGTGACCACTTGTATTGATATTATTTACGTTGCTTACGTATTGAGGCGCTATATGCAAATACCAGTCGTTTTTCTAGGTGCTTCTGAGAGACATCGTATCATTCATTTAGTTTTTTGTCGTTCATAAACAAAATGGAAAACAGATGATAAAATCGCGGATTCGAAGCAGATTTGACTCGAAGACGAGATGGTATCTTTACATCGTAAAGTACAAGCCAACTAATGTATTGGGTGACTATCAGTGAGATATTGCCTTGGCCAAGTGACTTTACAGCATCAAACAGATGTATGGCTCAGTGCATATGGAAACTCACTCAAAGACCCACTCATTCATGCTGAAATACATACATACATACATACATACATACATACATACATACATACATACATACATACATACACATACATACATACATACATACATACATACATACATACATACATACATACATACATACATACATACATACATACATACATACATACATACATACATACATACATACATACATACATACATACATACATACATACATACATACATACATACATACATACATACATACATACATACATACATACATACATACATACATACATGCATACATACATACATACATACATATATATATATATATGCACAGCTACATACATACATATATATATAAACACACACATATATACATACATATATACATATATACTTTCATACATAAATACATACTCATATACATATGCACATATATACAAACTCACATTCATACTTACATAAATACATACATTCATTGATGTAGGTAATTTCAAACACTATATTCGTTTAGTTTACACGATAGACGCCAATATACCTGGAATAGCTAGACATTATGCCAACAAAATGACAGATAATGAATGGAACAAAGCATCTCTTAATGGCTAATCTTTTCTTACTTGATGCAATGGTGTACTTACCAATCAGGTTACATTGGTCTATTGACTTCACAAATGTACTTGAGTTAGGGTTTGCATATTTTAAGAGTTCAGAGCGCAGGATAGAAATGCTTATGCAAAAATGTGATTGCACATATCAATTTGCTTGTTTCATATTGCAAACACAATTAATGTCTTGACCCTCTGAATAAATCACATAGTATGCATATATTAAGATCATATCTGGCAGTGAATAATGTAGATTATTATAAGAAAGAGGTAGAGATTGTGACTGCACAAGAATAATGAGGGAATGCAACAGGAAACATAATAAGCAAATATCCATAGAATTAGTGTTCGGTAGTGTTTATGGCATATGCAGTCAACTATTGGCCGAGAAGTATACATAGCCAATATTTTAATGGCTCCTCCAGCAATCAGCATAAGTGGTCGCAATTAAAGAAGGATTGCGGGTATGTGTTACAAATCTAAGGGTGTGATAGCGTGGCGGGGATTGCAAATCTATGGGTGTGATAGCGTGGCGGGGATTGCAAATCAAAGGGCGGGTCTGCACGGCGGGGTTTAAAATGCGGTCATGGTGCGGAGTAGGATGGGTCGGCATAGCGAGGAGGACGTGGGTAAGGCTTGGTTAGCACGGCGAGTACTACGGAGAGTAGGTTGGATAAGCATGTGGAGGGATCAAGGAACAAAGGCCTTTAATTTCTAGCCATCGCTAGGTATGATCCCCGATGTTGGTGTGTAGATGTCACCGTGACAAGTGATATATGCTAGGCGTAACGTAGATGTACAGATTCCATTTAGAGCGAGCTTAACTTACAATGCAAAGTGCAACACTTGTGTGGGCGTTAGCCAATATGAAACGTTCATGAACAAAATGAAAAACAGATGATCGAATCGCGGATTTGAAGCAGATTCGACTCGAATATTAGATGGCGCATCCGTACATTGCTAATTTCAAGCAAACAAATATCTTAATTCACAATCAGTAAGTTATTACCTTGGCCAAGTGACCTTACTGCACCAAAGCGGTTGTGTAGCTCAGTGCACATGAAAACTCACTCAGAGACCCACGCATACATGCTGACATACATACATACTGTGGTTAATGTATAAATGTAAAGTAGCAGGTATTTTCAAACACTGCACTCCTTTAATCTAACAGAAACGATAGACGCCAATATGTATTGAATAGCTGGACATTAAGGTAACAAAGATGATAGATAATGAAGGCAACAGAGCTACTCGATCACTATAGCTATTTGTTCTTGCTTGATGCAATCGTGTATTCACCAATCAGATCACACAGGGCTATCGACTACACAAATGTTCTTGAGATAAGTTAAGAACATTGCATATTCTGAGAGTTGGTATGCATCTAGTGCGCTGGATGGAAATATATGGGCTTATATATCAAGGAAATTGCATATATCAATTAACATGTATACAGATTCACAATTAACTTCTTGCCACTTTGAATAACTCGCATCCATTATTGGTATACATGGAGTTAAAGCATATCTGATAGTGAACAATCTGAATTACCATAGTAACGATGCATGGGTTTATGGCTGTGCACGAATGGCAAGGGAATGCAATTGTGCTAATGGTTAAGGCCTGTAAATGCCGCAGCATGCACGAATATGAAAACATCCCTGATCCGCATGCAAGTTTTCATATTGGCTTATGACTACAACAACGTTTCACGCTGAATTGTACGATATGCTAACTTTAAATGGAATCTGTCAATGTAAGTTCCGCCAAGCACATATCACTTAACGCGTTGACTTCACAACCTTATGTTAATGTCGCTATATTTAGGGACAATTGTTAATCGATCTGCAACAACATTCAATATACACTCGTGTTTGGTACAGAGCCGCCTTTATGCCTTTGGTACATCCGTTGTATATTGATCAAGTAGGCATTCAACGCACACCACGAGTACGTGATCAAGCCTGGTTCAAAGTCAGTGACAATTTTCATACTTCCACTACAATAACGAGTTCTGATTGCTATACGACACACTTAGACAATACCATATGTCCGAGAAATCATTTTCTTTTGATTCATATATTTATTGTTTCCATTTGCCTTTCAAGTTAGATTGTATGGTATTTTTTCTTTATTTCACATTTCAAATGATATCAAAGATTGTACGAATTTTACGAGAGATTAGCTAGGCAGAAACGGCATCAGTGCTCTATTTGATACGGATGTAAGGATGCAAGAGAAACACCAGTAGAAACCTGGATGTGCTTGTGGCGTATACAACTCTTAGTGAATATATCACAAATGGGAAATAAATGTATCTAAGATTTCCTTTACTAGCTCATTGCAGGTTGTATTATACTCAATACAAATCAAAAGAGTAAAACATCAATCCTTGCTGATATTAAAAGGTAACATCGGCATTGCACACATCAGTAAATGCACCGCTAAAATGTCCATTAATGTGTACCGGTCTGTATCATTACATATCAAATCCTGTGTCGGCAAACCGTTTTGGCTGATGTCATAAGAAGGCAAATTGTGCCTTCCTATGTGATTATTTTGGAAGAGCGGCATCACTATCAAATGTTCCGGCATCTATTTAATTTTAATTTCTCCTTTCTTGTTGCTGGCATAAATATGCAATTAACCAAACGTAGCGCTATGCTAATCGCATAAATACGAGATAATGATCGTGTTTTCGAAACAAATGTATACACAATGAACACATAGATTGATGGGATGAAGGGTATATCACCCAGAATGTGTGTATCCTCCCATCCGTGCGAATTCGTAGTTTACTCTTAAAAACATATGATATATACATATTGATAGTATCACACCATGACAGAATTCACTATACGTTGCCTATAGGATCAGCCGAGTTGTTTCGAAATCATCCGATACTGCAAAGACATCCCCATGAAGAATACTGTACATATTGCTCTCACATTCAAGCAATTAGAATGAGCCTGTACATATCGCTCTCACTGTCATGCAATTAGGAGCCCATCAGACACAGGTGGTGTAGATGCCGTGCTACAGCGTTTGAATCTAAAAGCCTCCACGTAAGCCCTGATTGGCCTGTTCTTGTCATTACTAAGAAAGCCAAGCATTGCCATACCGGCTGTTAATGTCTAGCGTTACCCATCAAGACTGTTAGATTGATTGAAATGCGCTGGAGGCTAACAACTCACAGACAACAGTCGGCAAACCGACAATAACCACACCGCCCGCTGATGCGATCAGTGGCACCGCCACCAGGAAGGTTCTTTTACTTAGAGCAATTCTAGTCCTTGGAGCCCTAGGGAAGCTTTCATTGAGATCAGTTTGCATTCTAAAAATGTATAAGCTTTCACACAAAAGACCGATTTTAAGATAATAATGTATACTAAGCGATTATTATTATCTTCGCATTTTTGCTAACGGTTAAAAGCTATTGTTTGAAGGAAATGATAATCGGTATCAACAACTATATATCGTCGAGTTCATGACAATTTTGAAAGCGATTAGAGGGTAGCGACATATCAAAGAGTCATTATATCGTGAAGGCGTCTCTTGGCGTAGTAGAATGGCTCGGCCCTGTGTGTCATGAGAAGCTGTGGTGGATGTGTAACAGGCTCCCGCCATTTGGTAATCCCAACTGTGGTTGCGAACCCATCGGCTTGTTATTATGGTGGAATCACGGCGGTTCAGATTTGTGAATGTTACATAAACCAATTCATCGATGATGCATTTTGAATTCCGGTAGGGTTTGCTGGAATGGGGTTGAGGGATGTGTTTAACAGTTTTACATGGAATGGACTAACATGTCCGGACAGTTGCTCATAATATGTATAGATGTATACTGCTAAAACACTGCATACCGAGTAAAAATGTCTGAGCACTGAATCAATGGCTTTTTGGATAAGCTGCAAAGTTCTCAACAAAGAATACCAGTTCTGATGTATACGGCATCACTTAGCAATAGCTGCTATGAAGAAAACGAAACCGTGCAGTTTTACGGAATACCAGTCATGCTCACATTCATTTTGAATTGTTTGGCTTGTGTTCATTCTCTGTCTACGACTATAAATTGCTGCAATTAATGATAAACTTACATAGATCACCAATATTGATAGTGGAGGTTTTGAATATGCATAGATACTGAGTGTGCTATTCCTTGGAGCACTGAGCGCGTAGGATAAATTTGCTTAAATGAAAAAGGGGACGGGATCAATACTTTTTGGAAAGCGTTACAAGGATTATATATTGATATCATAATGTTTCTGAGATAACAATCTTTTACAAAGCTTAAGAATGTCAGCTGTTTTAAGCATGTCCATGAATGATGATGCTTCCCGATTCATTCCAATGGCTGGCAAAAATAGCTTAACATTAGACCTGCGGCGCTGCTTAGTCAGCAATAGTTAGCAACGTTTTGTAGGTTAATAATAAATTGCCGGCCATATTGACGGTTATTTACCATTATATTGCCAAGTGTCGCTTCCGTTGCTACATTAGTAACCTGCATAGCTAGCTCAATGAATTGCCACGTGCACAACAACGAAACCCCGAGTGTACCGCAATGAAATAGATACGCGTCTAATGTTCATAACTACACCGTCCTACAGAATCAAGAGGCTATTAAAACACTCAGTAGTTCGACATATAAGCAGGCACTGTATGGGGCACAGGTAGTAAAATATCTGGTTCTTCTCAGCAAAGATGAAAATACCTATGTAGCAACATGTAATACTAGACGTTTTTATGCATTCATGTGCGAATAATTGATATGAGCTAGACTTTGGTGTGAAGCTGTTTTGTTCAAGAAAGCACTCCAGATATTTTATTGTCAATTTGTTAATCCTATGGATAAATTCAAACTAGTCAAGGGCAGGAAGAGACTAATAAAATGTTATGAGTTACACGAAATGCTGATAATAAAGCAGAATCTGGAAATGACAACGCCTTCAATAGGAGCATCAGAGTTGTGTCTGAAAGTTTAGCTAGTTTGTAGTGACATTGTGGGTCTTATTCTTGGATAGTATGCCATGATGTCAGAGTACACGCCCAAGACCCTATGGTAGGGTCAAATAAAACACCTGATCTACATAAAAGGGATCGATGAAATTACAAGTATGGCTTTGAAAAGTTTGAGCAGTGCACCGCTTTGCAGTGATCGGTTGTTCAACCGATGGTGCGTACATCTGTCAATCTGTCGATATCGGCCATGTTTGATATGAGTACTAAAAATAGCAGATAATGAAAGCATATCGTCTAATGATAATGTTGATATAGTGTCTGTAACAATGATACACTCACATTTAAAGGATGCATTCAAAACAATACCGCTCTATGATAATCGCGTAGACGACTGTATGTATGCGAGACAAAACAAACGAGCTGCTAAGGGAAAACTTTGGAACTCAAGTCGTATAGTAGAGTATGCATGACCACATTTCTTCTAGGAAAAGGGAGCATTCTGCGTCATTGGAATAATGCGAAAACACCGTCGCGTTACGCCAGTTCATGCATGACAATAGATAAATATATTGCACTGTTAATGAGGAACTAGCTGTCCACGCATGAACGCGATTGTGAACTTTATAAAAGATAAGCTGGGTTTATAAAAATTGGGATGACTGATATTGTTTACAATCATACAATATGGATCAGCTGTACATATGCTTTTTATTTCCAAACGCCATCTACCTTGTAATTGCGGGGTTATGGCTCCTGCCCTTGGTTTTTCGCGCTCGCTTACCGCCAGGTGTCGTTAGCTAGGTGCGTTGTTATTTCTATAAACAAGCTGAGAGCGCCAGGTCGAGATGTTGCTCATTCGGCCGAGAGAACATAACGAGTCTGATATAATGTTACGAGTTACAGGGAATAGGATTGTCGGTGACTTATCGATTCATGATTTGACATTTCGATAACCAAGCGGAATCGGGGAATTTCAATGTAGTCAATGAGTGCATAATAGTTGCGTCCAACAGTTGTGCTAGTTGTTTTGGAGCAGGGAGCTGATTGACAGCAAGCCTACCATCTGTTTTATTACGGAATTCATGGCCCCATACTCCCTTTAAACTAAGCACAATGCCTCATCACTCCACAGCCTTATTTTAATATTCTATGATATCTGGGCGGATATCACCTAAATCACAGTATGCTGGGCAAGATTATACACCCCTTTATCGCCGTTATTTTCACCCTAACTACATTTATGCATACTTGTGTGTATGCTGTATGTTTTACTATAGATGAAGTCCCACATTCATTACGTAACGAGTCCCTTAGTAGCTTTATGCCATTGTAGTATCCAGTCATGGCAATCGCTTCATATTTTCTCCTACTGGCAAATGCAACATGAAATCATTTATCCTCTTTCGTTATCATAAATACCTAAAGGTAATCACGTTTTCGGAGCCATAAATCAGTAGAACTACGATGCCTTCAACTGTGATTAGGTAAAAGGGTGGACTATGCGTAAAATAAAATTGCAAGGCTGGCTTTATCATCTAGCTTTCAGTGCGCCTAGGATTGTATTTAAGCGCTATCGTATATTTTTAAATACCCTGTATATCTATATCGACCTCACACCTATATCTTGTCCCTCTTAATAAAACACATCCGTAATGAGCAAACGTGGATTCAGAGCATAGTAAATAATCTAGCTTACCACAGGAAAAGGGTACGGTGTTGCAACGGGAATAGCATAGGGATAAAAATCATGGCAATGGTTTTTGCCTTTACCGAGTCGTATAGCCAGTGATGAATCCATGATAAGAACACATGACCAGTTCCTACTGGCAGTTTTATATTGGCTCAAGCGTTGCTTACAAATGCTGCAAGATACACTGACATGAAATCGAAGCTGTCACCGTTGGTTAAACCAAACATATATCACATGACACATTGACGTCACCAGTTTATATTTGTGGTACTATATTTAGGCCCTGTTGTAAAAATAATGGACATCCATGTTAACGATATATGCATCAGCAACAACATTTAACACAGATCCGAGAATAAAACTATTTGCTTTTGTATCATTATCATTTGACACCTTCTTTATTTGCTGGTTGCTACTCAACTTACGAGTAATAATTAACGTCAGCATGTTATATTAAGTTACTATATTTAGGGCCTGTTGGAAAAATAAAGGACAAATAATAAATGATCTACGCTCCATCAAAAAAATTTCACACAGCTGCACAGCCTATTTGCGTTTGTTCCAGCCGTTATATATTTATCCAACAGGAATTCAATGCATACTACATAGATGGGATCAAATCAATAGCAAATCTTTGTTGCATCTTCGTCCACACTTAAGAGTTTTGATTGCTACGACGCGTTGAGACAATACCATATGCCGGCTAACTCCCATTATTTCGAAACTTATTTTGCATTATTATCATTTGACACCTTGGTAAATTGCTGTGAATCTACTAAACCTACAATATGATATGATAAGAGTAATTGTGAACAGCTGTAATTTTGTGCATGCGATGTTGTGACGAAGCTCTCTCGTGTTTGTTCATAACAGTTAAGCCATATGAAGGTTCACGGCGGCGCTGTTCCCATAAGATATATTTAGTGTAAATGAAGCATAAGCATCATACAGTCATTTGTATTCATCAATAATGAAGTATGAAAATGATGCATGGTAAAAATAAATGAATGATTACTCACGGCACATGAATGGTAAGCTGTAAGCATTCATAGTTTTATGAAGATGGCCACTTATGTGTTCATGTGCATAAAGGGAAACGCAAGCAACTTAGCTATGCACTGAGCCATTTTATACAAAGAGGTGCTTTTGACCACATGTAAGTCTTATAAGACACCAACCAAATGCTTGCATGAAAACACAAGATGACCTATTGGGCCATGTGGTAGCACACTTGCTTGGCTGATGGCATAGATGGTCAACATTTACATTCTTATTTGATATTTTATCACAATGGTGTCACCTTTTTGTTTGCACCTATTCGATATTTTATAAAGGTTTTCCTTATTCTTTGCTGGCATAAATATATAATTGTACAAACCTCAGTGCTGTTCTAAACCGATGTATTCGTTATATACACAAAGAATATTGTTTAGTAGTAAATTGTTAACGCCGGTTGTCAAGGTTATTCTACGCATCCAACATTTGAACTGTATAACCTCCCATCATATTTCACTCTTTGGACCATATTTGTCAATTTCTATTCAAAGAAAATTATTCCATGATGGAAGATGTCTGTCAGACACAGTTACTAGATACGAATAGGAAGTGAATCTAAAGGCACCCAGTTAAGCCCTTAGTGAACTGACATTTCAAAGGGTGTGACATTGCTTGGCATTCATAACAATTTGAGAGGGTATGGTAAACGTAAAATTATAAGAAAACACATAGTATCACCAGGTACCTACATCATTATACATCAATCATGCCATATATCCTACCACCCAAACGCCAATATCATCTACGATGTACAGCCTAGTGCACAAATATCAGCATTGCGATCCCTCTTTAATTGGAATCACTTATGGTGGTTTCACCAGGAACTCAAAGTCTTATTCCGAAGCAGATTTCTTTTTAAGTTCAGATTTAGATTCTGATTATTTTATTTTCCAAACAAAACCATGATTAACATATATAAATAGCCAGGTAAAATCGCCGTGTAAATGATTGAGGATAATTGTATACAAATAAAGCCAGGAGACCCCTGTTAAAACAATAGGATTGATGCTATCGAGATTGCCATCTGTTGAAGTCGTACCATGCCATTTCAAATTGAAATTGAAGGGGTGGAAATTAAAAGTTTACTACCGTGTAAGCAATTATGCCGGTGGCATGGGCCATGGTTGTCTTAGTTGAATCTAGCTATACTGGATCAATCGATGTTTGTCCGCTGTGGAGGTTCCAATAATTTAGTTATCCCACCCCAACCCGGTTGCAAACTCATAAGTGCATAATTTTGATGATATCACGTTGCTTTGAGTTGCATCAGCTTTGACAGCATAACCTTTATCAGAACAAGACGCAATGGGTAGTCTAATATTCTCATTTTGACTCATAAGTGATGTACTTCAAATTGCTCCGGGTTATTTTGGAAGGGGGTTGAGGGCAGTGTTTTATATGTTCACATTAAATGGACTTAGCGGCCCGGGAGCCCGCAGTTGTATTTACGAAGTGAACAGCCAAGCACACAGTGATAAGGGAGGAGATCAGCTTTCTTACAATTCCACCGGGAGGCGTTTCTACGCTTGAATACGGATGTGTGCATAAACGCATACTCATGCTAAGCGGATTTGGACACATTAGGACATTAAGATTATACAGATATCGGGAAAGAATCATTGATCGCGTGCATTTGTACTATTGTACATTTTAAGGTTTATGAATTAATGCACGAACATAAACTGATGCTGAGTATCTTACACATGGCAATGTAACCAAGCTAAGGCAAGATATACAGTAGAGAATGTAGGTTTCAATCTATAATAAAGCTAAAGTATGTCAGCCTTAATCGAGCACATCCATTAATGATAATGTGTTGTGAATTATTTCAGCGGCGGACAAAATGTGACCTACGGTGCTACTTGCTCAAAAATATTTGAAGTTGTAAGATTCCTCCGTAGTGCTAGTTAATGTTAAATTATCGGCCTTATTATCTTGCATCGACGGTTATGAACCACTCATGTTGCTATGTACTGCTTCCGCTGCTGAAATAATAACCTGCGTTGCTAGCCCAAAGACTAGCCAAGAGCAAAACCAATCCATGGCTTATGTGTTACCATGATATAAATACGCGTCTGATATAAATTACCTAGAGAATCTAGAAGCTATAAATAAGCTCAGTAATTCGACAAGACAAAATATGCCTGCTATAGCATACGGATGGGGGAAAGAGAGCAATGTTACTGGCTCTTCTCAGGCCAGAACCAAATAATGATGTGGCATGTAGTGATATACATTTATGCATCCATGCGCTCATAATTCAACAATATAACTCGCATCCAGCTGTGTTGGGCTAGAAATCACTGAAGGCATATTATTGTGAATTGGCTGATCATATGGACAAATTCGAGCTGCGTATGATTTATTCTTGCATTAGTCTGGAACATTTAGCCAACATCTATGAACAGAAATAACAAATATGAGTGATATTGCAGGAGAAGCAATATTGTGTATCTCTTAAATGAAAAAATGACCTAGTATCTTTCTTGGAAGACGACAAAAATAACGCGGTAATCCGTCCATTTCGAAAACTCTTATTTAGTAGAAAAGTTTTATGCAAGAGGGCTGTTAACTTCTATTGGTTTAAACAGCTCAGGTCAAGTGGGTAGGTGTTTTATAGGAAATTATCAGCCTCGCATTGCAGTGCAAGCACATAATGCATCAATACATGCTGCAGGTATGTTGCTGAAAAGAGAAGCATTCTACTTCACCGGAATAATGCTTAATCAACTCTGCGTTGCACCAGACGACGCTTAACAACAGAAAGCGCACAATATGCATTAGCCGTGCATCAACGAAGTCACTCTAAACACTATGTTTTTTGCACTTATATGTTTTCGGCTTCAGTCCGTGGCGTTTCGCGCTAGCCAGTGACTGGCAGCGACTTGACCCGTAGACAGACTGTGAGTGGGCCGTGAAGATGTTGCGCATGCTTACGAAGCAACAGAGAGAGTCTGACCCGATGTGAGTAGTAACAGGAATACGGATTAACGGTTGCTCGTCGATTAGTGAATTGATGTGTTGATAAACAAGCAGAATCTGGAAATCCCGAGGCTGTCAATAATTGTTTAGAGTTTCGTCAAAGATTTTCTGGTTAATAGGAGCAGGGAACTGATCAGCTTCAACGACTCTCATCATCATCCTCTCTCAAGCTACTAAGTACAAAGCTTCATCACACCAATGGCACATAACTAAATGAGAGTACACAAGTCACTATAATTCATCCCTTCCCACTTCCATATGCCCGCGTTACAAACCTTAGCTTGTACATGTTTGCAATCTTTATTTATGCAGCCAATTGTGTGTTGTAATTTTTCCTATTGATGAAGTCCCATATTGATCATATACAACGAGACTAAAAGAAATGGGAAAAGTGGGTTTATGCAAGTCATGGCAATCGTTACATCGTTTCCCGAAACTTAATCAATCGGATGGACGTCATTATTCATGCAATAGCACGTGGTAACAGTGGCAACATTGTGGGTAGAGAATAAAGGCCTTTATTTATATCAGATTATCAAAACAAGACATAATTAGATAGTACAAAGATACGATATATTCCTGGATCAAGTCCCATTTATCCAACGATAATACGGATGTACTTGAGTAAGTTTTTTGCGCTTAGTGTATACTTAGAGTCGACAAAGCTTCAAGTGCACAAGATATATGTGCGTATATTACGATGCAATCGCACATAGTTAATAGCCTATATTCCTATATTTTTGACCTAACAACTATATCCTGTCCCTCTTAAACATGGATTTAGAGCATAGATAATAACCTAGCTTACCACAGGAATGGGGGTACGGATTTGCATCAGGAATAGCCTGGAAATACAATCATGTCAATAGTTTTTGCCTTTACCGAGTCAAGTCGCCACTGATGAATCTATAGTGGAAAGCACATCCCTATAACGGCATACTTTAATTAGCAAACATGACCAGCTATTGGCACAAACGTTACTAACAGTAAGTAAGTAAGGATCACTATGAATAAATGCTGTCACTGCTTGTTACGCCAATCACATATCACTTGACGCATTGACATGACAAGTTTATATGACACGATATTTGGGGCCTGTCGAATCCGCACCAGCAACAGCATTCTATACATATCTGTGATCAGAGCTGCACAGTGTCTTTATCTAATAAGCATTCAACGTACATTACACGAGTGTGATCATAAACTGGATGATATCAACGAG
Source organism: Urechis unicinctus (assembly GCA_034190875.2). Taxonomy (NCBI): domain Eukaryota; kingdom Metazoa; phylum Annelida; class Polychaeta; order Xenopneusta; family Urechidae; genus Urechis; species Urechis unicinctus. The sequence continues at coordinate 22,900,311 of CM067349.1, read as the reverse complement.
TTGTGAGTGATGTGATGCGTTACCATATGCAGACTGGATCTTTATTTCTTAGGATGGAAATTGTCATTATTACATCAGTTTTGAATAACTAGGATGCCTTTGAATGTGAATTGGTTAATAAACATAAAGAATGGATATGAGCCGTGTACAATAAAACACTTTGGACTAATCGCCCGTATAACTGTGTACATATTTTGTGGTTTAATTCAATGAGGTTATCACCAACTTTGGTCTGTTCATGAGTAAGAGTTCACAGACTACAGGTTGAAAATGCACCCAGAGCGTGTAGGGGCTCGTATTACAATGCAATCGCACATATTAATTACCCTTTAAACTAATTTCAACCTTACGTGTTGCCACTAATGAATCTACTGTTATAAACTTGTCCCTGCCACAACATACACTATTAAGAAAACTTCGTCAAACCCCCAGGTAAATGTTCATTTTGGATTACGCCTACGCATGCGTCAACTCCAAACGACAGCTGCCCCAGTACAGTATACCAAACACACATCACTTGACGCATTGACGTCACCATGTTGATACTTAAAATCATTGCACATATGGGTTACTGTGCATATAAGCTTGTGCCATAAATATTTGATAAAGCCTTGATATGCGATGTCAACAGTAAAAACGGAATGTATATTTATTGACAGCAAGGAACCTGCGTTTATTCCCTATACAGCTGACCTCGCTGTCTTCGTGCTTGTACCACTGTGCTGATTCTGTGATAATGAACATACACATTACCATTCGTCTCTTGCCTCTAGGGGGTCGTTGAAAGACATATGCACATACAGTATATCTAACTCATTACGCACCTGTAGATGGAGATGAGCAACAAGTTGGGAAAACATTGGAAATTTCTGCAATGTCAAGGTACATTTATTTGCACTTCATCGTTCATAAAACAAACTGCACACCATGCAGCATATAAATGAGTTGTTACATCCGTTGTTTGTTGTTAAAACGCATGCCTATGAATCAAATCATATCAAACTGTGCATAGTAGTAGGTAAAACATAGATGCAAACATTAATCATTGCGTCGTCAGTATAGCAATTTATGAGCACTCATACAATTTTAATGACACTCCATTCATATGTGCCGGCTATACCGCATATATTAAATAGGGTTATCTGCCTGTAGGTGCTCTTAAAAGGACGGTGTCGCGTTTGGTGATACGATACTAAATGACATAAAGTTGGATCAGGCCATATTCAACGTGACTTCGTCATTCATAAAACAAACAGCTGAAAATACACGCACGGCATATGGTAAGTTGGTAGTTTTCAGAAAAATGTAGGTGTTTTATTTGGTAACTAGAAACGCGATTCACATCATAAGCAATTGTCCATAGCGGTTGTTAAAATGTAAACGCTTTTTTAATATTAACATCGACTTAAATTTGACAATGCCTGGATCAGTGCATTTCCTGTTGATTCGCTCGGTGTAAAAAAATGTTTAATGGCCACTGCCTTATGCTTTAATGTGAGTGACAAATTGGCTAGTTATCTTAATAGAGCTGTAGTTGTCGGATATGCAATTGTTTCTGACAAAACATGTTAATGCACGTGCATTCATTCAACCAATTACCACTGCTCGTCGTTAGTTTAACTGATGGATGACTGTAAGTTTGCAGCTGCAGGAAACATACTCCGACTATGGGCATATGAAATATGGTACTTAAATGTAATTGAATTTTCTCGGATCTGATTAATGACGATCTCTTTAGTTTGAATCATAGATTCTTGGGAGCGGCCATCTATCTTTGTGTGTAGTAGGAATGGACTAAGTTGGCAGGCCATCGGATAGAAAGAGCTTCTCGATGACAGCCAACATATTAATGTTTTATAAACACTACAATTCCGAATGATCACATTGAACATAAGAAGCCAAAGGAATCTGTTACGAAAACAACTGGATATCGCTTTTCAACTTAAGACATGTAATGTTACACCGTATGAAAGCGACCGATGTATTTGGCAATTGCAACAAATTTAGTCTAAAGGTTATATTTCCCGTCATTCAACGTTGAACCATCTCAGGAAGATATCTTATTAGAAAATGCGTTGCTGCGCGGCGCTTTCAGCAACGAGTTGATAACGCGATAACGACGGATCAGACGCTTGTAGTGACTCAAACGTGCCCCTTAAATGACGTCACGGACATAAAACAACCCGCTGTCGACTCTGTTTTGCAAACTCCGCCGTTAGGATTCAATACAGTGCCGTTTTAATTGGGGGCCCTAGGGCAAACTACATTGGGGGGGGGGGGGGTACTGTCTATCAGAGGTCAAATATAAGTCGTCAAGTTGGTATTTTTGCCTTGTCAATTATGTGGGGGCCCCATCCTGATATCACAGCAGAAAAGCATTTTGCTTTTTCATACGTTGATTTTCAAGTTTTGTGAATTCAGCGTTATTCGATGGTTATCTCAAATGGAAAATGAATCTCACATTTTAGGGGGCCGTGTGTGTGGGGAGCCTAGAGCACTTGCCCCACATGCCCTATGGTTAATCCGGTACTGATTCAATGTGTACACTACACAATTGCCACCTGATTGGTTTAAAGCAACAGCATATGTTGTATCCCGACTCATTGTGTTCTCATGAACGCATCATTGAGAGGCCTTAAATATTCCATTATTGATCAAAATATGTGCCTACTTGTGTAGCAGGTATGTTTTTTGAATGTTCTGATATAGAATGATTGTGTGATCGTATCAAGTCCAATGTACCGTCGGTGCTTGGGCAGTCTTCCTGTAACCTCGTACTTCCCTTACGTTGAATAAGTTCATACTGTCGGTATTTTAGTAGGGTTACTGCAGGCCTACATCGTGTTATTGAAGTTTCTTTTACGTCGACCCATTTGGTTAGGAAATAAGAGTTATACATACCTCTTGTTTTTTTTTGTTCGATTGCCCGTGAATCATTCTTGTACTGGGAAGACTTTAGTACTCGATGTACATGATGTAAACAGCCTCGATGAAGGTAAGGTAAGTAGGAAAACATTGTTCGTCTTGCATTACAGGGCAATAATGCAATATATTGATTCTCTCCGTGAGTTCAAGGAAGCGCGTATCAGACAGTGCTCAAAGCACCACAACAAACGAACCCATGCCAACAGATTCGTCCAAAACACGTCTCTCTCAAATGACAGCAGTTCTCATCTCACATTAAGTATAAAATACTGGATCGGAACCTGTGGTAGCAATCTACTTGTATGCATAGGATAGATGGGTAAATGATATCTACTCGCCATTTCAGAAACCTTTGTCACAGAAACACTTGGAAAAGCTTTCAATCGCCATTCAACGAATCTGCTGTAGGTCTGGACAGCACACAGTCGAGAACATTCTCAAAATACGATATGGTATCCGTCATTCTGAGCTTACTACGCAATGATACCGATAATCTGTACAATAAATTGTACCTGCAAATGATGTCCTGTCATATACATTAACTAACACTGTTACAATTGCATATGAATTTATATTGTTAACACATGAATGCCCTCCTAATATGCATCACTATTTTACGATAAATTAGACTCTGGCATAACGACTTTCTAGGGATCTATAAGATATGACATACGTATATAAATATATATATATATGTGTGTGTGTGTGTGTGTGTGTGTGTGTGTGTGTGTGTGTGTGTGTGTGTGTGTGTGTGTGTGTGTGTGTGTGTGTGTGTGTGTGTGTGTGTGTGTGTGGGTTTGTATATATATATGTGTGTTTATATGTAAAAACAGAACGGCTATGGGTAACCTGGTTGATTAGCTCCAACTGACAGCATACATGCTGTTCATATTATTTAAGTAACATAAACGTTATGGGTGTTTCTAGCATATGCCTTATCCGCCATGAGAGATATGTTCATTGCGCGGCAAACATACGAAATTTACAGCCGCCAATGCTGCTGCTGATGAGTGTTTTGCATAGTATAATGCTGGAATAAAAGTGGTGACGTAAAGGTATATTTGCGGAGCGTTAAGTGCCAAGTGACCAGGATGCTCTCAGTAGGCCTCTGAGATTAGAATTAACTTGATAACCTATCTTTATCTAAACAAAATACGACCATATATATTTCACATGCAAGGATAATGTCTATTGGTTTTCAGCAAGCAGGATTACTGACAAACTAATTGTTGAGTGCGTATAATGAAGAATAGTCCATTCCCTGTGCATAAGGATTACAGAAGATATAGGTGATGACCGTGATAAGTATTGTCATAACGCAACATTTCAACTGCACAATAACTACTAAACATATTATTTTGTCAACCCATCATCCTCTCAATTCTCTAGTAGAATCGGCAATTAGTTAGACACTGTACCCGGTAGATGGGTCTTTTGGGATGTTTTAGCCCTTTGTGATGTGAGCGACAAACTCTTCAATTAATCAGGTAATGTGCTCCAAGGGGGGCATTGCATTTACTATATTTATATTGCAACAATGAAATGGGTAATAAACTAACGCTACTACTGCAGTACATGGCAGATACATATTCCCCCCGTCGCAAACTAGGCGAAATGTTGATTAGTAACACATATATATTTGTATGAGGCCGACTTAATCAAGTAAATATCGTATTTTGAAAATGTTCTCGACTGTGTGTTGCATCCATTTATAGCTCGCGAGCTGTTAAAGGTCAGCGGTGCACTTTGGACAGCGGTGCTGATTACGAATTTCCCATGGGGCTCTCATGGAAATGAACGACTGCGGCAATGGGGTATTGTGCGTTAGCAGCAGCAAATGCTCCGTATGTTAATTGTGTTTGAATGGCAATCAGGATATTAGGATGACATTAAGTATGTGCGGTGGGGAGTGGAAACGTTCAACACCTTATTAGGTGAAGGAGCAACACAAGGTAAATCACAACCTTTCGGCAAATGTCGACAATCTATTTAAAAATTCTGCTTACGTATTTCAAATCAAACGCAGCTGGGTTTTATCACGAAGTCAACATGAGCATTGAGACTCTCTATAAACTGAACCCCGCGTATGCAAAATAAGTCACCGGCCAAAATCCTGCCAACAAACCGCATCGCATTATACTGCTCAACAATGCGTCCCGGTTTATATGATATATATATATATATATATATATATATATATATATAGAGAGATATATATATATATAGATATATATATATATATATATATATATATATATATATATATATATAGATAGAGCATAAATATATATCAATTATATATATAATATATATATAAATTTCTTTATACATATACGTATATACATGTATGTAATATATATAGGTCTTATCTATAATATATCTATATATATATATATATATATATAAATATATATATATATAAATATATATATATAAATACCTATACATATAAATATATATATACATATATGAATATGTGTGAAAATACATATTTAGTAATAAAAATATATATATATATATATATATATATAGACATATATTTGTATACATATAAAAACATATATACATATATACTCTCTCTATTTATGTACATATATATATCTATATAAATATATATATATCTCTATCTGTATATATATATGTATATATATATATTTTTATGTATATATTTATATGCTATATTTATATAATATGTTTGCAAATATATATATATTAATATGTTTATGTACATATTATATATTTATATATATAATATATATGTGCATATTTATTTATATATATATGTTTGCAAATATATATATATATTATATATCTACATAATATATATTTATATTTATATATATATATATATATATATATATATATATATATGCATATATATATATATATATATATGTGTATATATATATATATATAATCTATATAAGTATTTATTGCATATATATATATGTCGATTTACAATGCTTATTGTTATGAGCAATTCACAAATCTCAATGTAATGTTCCATTTGGGTCTTGTGTTCATTGTCGCTATCCAGTACTTAATTATGGTAATGTTGAGGGTCATATTATCTTAATAACAAATAATGGCTGTCTGAAAATAGTTCACTTTGCTGCAAGTAGTGAATAAATGAAGACTATTATTTTGTTATACAATATTTGTAGCATAAGTTACCTTTCCGTTTTACCAGGGATCACATCCTTTTAGGATGGCCTTACAGAAACCTTACCTCCAATAACGGAAATGTTGAACGACCCTTAGATTTTGACAGTAAAATAATACAACAACACCATGGACCGACAAATTTAATGGCAGACATTGAAAAGTTATGTATGTATCATTTTATTTGCGTAAATATATACAAACTGTAAACAAATATAGATTTGTGAAGGAGTCAAGAATCAAGTCAAAGGGTATAAAACTATTAAAATTATGTTTCTTAAAATAATAGTTGATATGGGGTGGTATATTACTAACAATACCATTGTCATGTACAACTTACATGAAAGTATAAGGTAAGCATATTTAGCGTAAAGATTTAGAATACATGGTATTGATAACTAATGACATTGATGAGACATGTGGTAAACCATTATTCAATGAACAATACGCAGAAGAATACAATTAATGTAATTAGTACAGGATATGAGATACAAAATCATTTTATGATAGGCAGATATAAGAAGAATATGATTATGAAATGTGCTATGAAAAAAAATATGCATGAGTAAATCATGTCTTAAATCATTAGAATTTGTGAAACACATTGTACGCTATTGCAAAATAATTGCCAAAGAAAATGCTACGTGAATAATTATTTCAATTGTCGATATTCCAATGTTATTTATATATCAGTTTATTGGCGTAAATATATACAAACTGTATTAAATTGCACGCGTCACTGTAAATTGAGCGGAGTGAAGGCGATGTGTGCGGGCTGGCCTGGTGTAAGTGGTATATCATATCTCTGTCCTCATAGGAGAGTGACCCCGCCACCCCAACCGGAAATCGCGTAAGCGTTTGATGAATAGCACCTGCACCTCCTGCTGTTTGCGTATTTCGTTCGGTTACAAAGCATTTTGGTTCTATATAATCTGGTAAATTGCTACTTACACTCACTGATAATGGCACGGGTTTTTGGTCGCAGGTGATTTTGGACATGACATAACGCGCGTTGATTTTGAATTGACTGGTAGGTTTTCTTTTTTCAAAATGACATTCAAAATCATAGTTGGCTCTTTTAGGGCAAATACCGTCTTTCATTTGTTCAGTTTCCACTGTACATATGTTTTCAAGGCGATTTAATTTTGTCCACTTTTCCTTAGCTTCTGACAGATACCAAAGTGTATTATTTGGCGTTTAGGTCAAAGTTTGTAGTGTTACTAAAAAGATTTTCATGTAGGCTTAATTTGAAGGTCTCAGCGAATTTCGTTCTACCTGAAACACACAGAACAAAACGATCGCATCCATTTCTTACATAAATGGTATAGTATACATTTAAATATGAATTGATTACATCATTTCATATCATCATTTCACCAAAAATATCACTTACTTGATTTAAGCACCACACCATGACGTTCACTTTACTGTTTGAGTCTTTGAAATAAGCGTAATTCATCTGTGTCGTAACAAGGAGCCATAACGTTGATTGATAAATTGGGTTCTCAAAGACAGTCAAATTTGTTACTGCCTCCACACTCCATTTCGAGTCAGGTCATTAATTCAGTGCGTAGGTCAAACTGTCTGTTTGTGTAAATTCATGCACGAGGTGCAAGTAACATTCGATTGTTGTTTACTGATGAGTGAAATAAGCGTAATTCATCTGTGTCGTAACAAGGAGCCATAACGTTGATTGAAAAGGCTGAATCTCATTCCTCAAATATATTCTGGTTGGGGTTTGGTACATCTTCAGATAAATCTTATTATGAGTCCGAATCGCTCTACCAGCCAACCCTGTCAAACATAGTCATTCATTCCTGAAATCTACCTTGTAATATGTCTACCCATGGCGTTGTCGACAGCAGCGCCAGCTCCATTTTGTGTCACTGTGTGTTGAGCATTGTTCAAACGAATCCAGCGCGCTAATTTGGCCTGATCGATTTGATAAGCGTCCACGGAGTCGTGCAGAATATCTTCATCTCCCGTCACCACTGAATCACACACGAGACAAAAACCAGTTAATTCTATAATTCTGATATAGAAATAAAATCATACTCATTGCTTTCGAATTCAATTTGTGCTACAGCTTGTTACAAGTCTGTTTGCTCTCCTCAGAGAAAGGTTTTGAGTTGTTGTTTCGCAGCCAGCGTGAATAATCAACTCAGACCACCATCTCGTGTTTATATACATAGCACTCTTGATATGCTACCAGTCATTAACATGATGTATTACTTAACCGTTAATCATTGACAGAAGACGAATGTCAAATGAATAGAAGGGTTTTTTTCACATTTCCCCTCAAAATGATTGTGTAATATCTGAGGAGATTGTCCAACCCGCCTCGACCGACAAAAATGATAATATCTGCTTGAGTGATCTGTGAAATTCACTAAAAACTGCAGGAGAATCAATTAACCCGCTTCACAGATCACCTCTTACAAACCCCTTTCAAAGACTACTCCAAAAACACAATAGAAATGACGGGGGGTTCAAACCCTCAACACATTTAAGGGACCTAATTTTCAAAAGACTGCCAAACTGACAAAGTCAACAAAAAAATCCACGTGCGTTATGTCACATCCAGCTAGATTGTGAATTCCGCGCGCCACCAAGCAGGTCAACAAAACGATTGTATAATATCTGAAAAGATTGTGAAACTCGTCAGCATAAAAAGTCTGCAGCTAAATCATTGCCCGCTATGTCCTATTCCGACCATTCGTGAAATCCGTCACCCGAAAAATCATGACCTCAGTGTTAAAAACGGGGGTTCAAAGGATGGCTACGTCAGCGGAATAAGGGACCTAATTCGCGTAAAAAAACATGCCTGACTTTTTATTGGGGTAGTATATCACTACAACCCTCGGTGCATGAATACATTAAAAGGTTTGTGTAAAAGTATTGACATACTGAGACCATTTCTACAGTCATTGACCCACATCCACAACATGTGTCATAAACTGCTTATATATACAACTCTTCTATAAAGATTGAAAACTATAAATGTGAATTTAAATATCTTGGAGAACGATAGCAGTGCTTCCCCTATGCCGCTTGGCATTGATGATATGGTGCGTGCAGAATACATTTCTGACATCATTATGGTCATTGATGAATACTTGGTGCTAAATCCGTCCACATGACTGAAATTTACATAATCCTAGGAAAAGGCATTTTGTACAGCACTGGAAGCAAATCAATTGATGATGCAATTTTGTTAAAAAATACAATTTTGAAAAATGACTAAATGGCTCAATCAAATACTGCGTCATTCCAGTTAAACTGTTTTCATTATTCTGAATGGAGTACGTCTCCGTCTAAGATTAATATCTTAACACTTCACCATAAAGAAAAACTAACGCTGCCACGCTGATATTCCAATGACCTCAATATGGTTCATAAAGCAACCTGAATAATCAGATTGGACCTGGATTCGAATGCAATAATGCAGATCGTATCTTCGAATACAAACCGAGTCAGATTATTTCTTACATATTCGACTTATGCCTATATTTGTCGGAAATGTCAAACGATTTGATTTAATGTTGCAGATGAAAAGCATTATTTATGGTAGTAGGTGTGTTATTTGAAAATTGGAAGTGCACTAGCAAAAGCTCATCGATATATTCACACATAATAATGACTTGACAAGTGTTCCTGAGAACATTTATGCGCAGTTTGAGTGATATGCGGATACAATTGTTACTAATAACTGAACGTATATAGGTTTATTTCGTTGCAGGTAATAACATGATAAATGGCGGCTTCAATTTCTATAGATGATAATACATATGCATTGTCTACTCATGTATCGTTGAGACAACCGATGTTTCATTTTGCCGTGTGTGTCAGGTCTGCGTAAAAGACACATAGATTGAGTGGCAGTGCATGAAACTATTCCATCAAATTCGAAAAGGATATTGCCTGATGAAACATCGATCCTGCCATTGTAATGCTTCAGAGAGACCTCAATGTTTACAGTAAACGTTAACTTTAACACTTTCACGTGTCTTCAATGAACATCATTAGACAAACAGGCACTCTCTCCATTCTGCTTAACGCATAGCATCAGCTAAGCCAATAACTAAATGTATCGGGCTAGGCGTGAAATATCAATAATTGATGACCTCCACCGGCCGAGTGCAATAAATATAAATTGATGCTGCATATGATAAACCCATATAAGCCTGGATGCCACTTATATCAAGTTAACACTACTTGCTCGCCTGGAATAGGTCCAGATTGTCTATACTCAGTTTGGGATACCTGAACGGTTGCGGGTCAGTTCGCCCCCGGGACGGTTCGCCCCCGCTGTGACAGTTCGCCCCCGCTGGGACAGTTCGCCTCCGGGTCAGTTCGCCCCCGGATCAGTTCGAAATATTCTGGAGCTCTCGGCTAATTGGCTGAATATGCTGACTGTTGTGCAGTCGACACATCTCCACGAGAGACCAAGCTGGTCCTTGATAGCTAATCTGTAGTTGGTCTGGCTCACTGGCAATGTAGACATGAAGCGTTCATATGGCCTCCTGATCACGTTGATATAACCGGGCTGCTTGAACGCACATCTAATTGAAACATACATTATATAATTCTGCATATCCGGAACCATTTTTATGTTTCAAATGTGTTATTATCCAAATATAAATCAAATGGAACTTAACGCCATTAATTAGACCGGTGTTATATGTACATGAAGAAAACACAATTAGCAGCAAATGTCGGACATATTAGTCAGAGTTGTACATATGTGAATGACGAATGTGGAAAGTTACCTCATGAAGTTCATGTAAAGTTTATGCTGAGCGTACACCCTGGGCGGTGGTATTTCCATGAAGCCGCGGATGAAAGTTGTCTAAATTAATCCACACAATTGATAAATTGGTCCATGACATACTTCTAGCAAATATGTCATGATGGATCTATATATGTTGCTACCGTCTTACCTTATTCCGAAATCTCCATGGTGCCCCATTACGAAAATGGAATCCATTTCGGCTGGTCATGGCACTTAGAAAGACGGCTATAGTTTGGCTCGTACATTTTGGTACTCGGTTGTAAAAGAGACGCAGTGGTTGAGGATATCCTTGCGAACTGTTTGCATATTATATAAAGTGCACACAGACAGTACGTTGTAATGGTAATCGACTGCAATGTGTTATTATTATCAAAGTAAATGGAGTAAATCGGAAGAGCTTGATGGCAACGTTCGAAGTAACAATGCTGTCATTCATGATTTGCAATCGGCCCAAGCTCGCAGCAATTGGGAATCAAGTTAATTGACCAAAGCGCACACCAGGCTGTGTCACGAAGCGGCTGTTATTGTTAGGTCACATGCCTAATATCCTGAACTAGACCAGTAATGACTGGTGGCTGTCTGCTCCAAATATGAATGACTTTGCCACTCAATATGAAAATATTGGCATTTTCTCTTTTGATATAGCTTGGTATGTCAATTAATGCAATATGCAGCATAAATTAAACGCCCTGATGAATATGCACAAGGAAGGCAACATAATGTTTTTATATCTCGGTGCTAGCAATAAGCGCTGAAAAATTGATCTTCAACTGGTTGTCAGTGGTGATTGATGAGCCAGAAGATATTGTAGCTACATATAAACCTAGCAGAAAACACATGTCACTAATGCACGCGTGCTTTATAAACAATGGGGTATGGAACATACCTGTAGGATAGACAAAGATGGGGGACTTATCAGTGAATACTTACTGTAAGAGTTACATAGCGTGGATGGGAATTCATGAAGGAGTATCCTGACTAAGTGAACATAAATTTTGCCGACCGCATGAATAAAGAGAACACTTGCACGCATTATAATCTTCACAAGTGCAGTGAAGTGTAAACGGAGCTCATATTAGAAGCAGATAGTGGTTTGGGACAATCAGATGTTCATTTTTGTTCATATATGTCATGGGTTTAACGATGTGTGTCGAAAACGTGTGAATAAATATATTGACCAGATGATCATGATAAAGTGCATCGGTTGCATCAAACTGGAATATTCGTGTTCGCTGCACCGCAAGCTGTGACGCTAACATCACTTAGTTACGGTCTTGTGTAAGAAAGGTGCCTTCATATACGATGATACCGTGTCCCATAAGAACTATTTACTAACGAGTGAGCGCAAAAGGTTATATTACCAGTAATCTCAAATAACCACTCAAACTATATATAATGGAACATTAGATGGTAAATGCTGATTGTTCTGACATCACAGAGTATGGTTTACTGGCCAATGCTTAGACACACTCGACCTTATACGGGGCCCATGCGGGGCCCGTTTCCGGTTTTTGAAGATTTTGGGCCCACGTAGTTGAACTTGCATTACTTTAAGACACGGGCTCCTTGCATAGAAGGCCCGTAAGCATTCGTGCATGGCACGTGTGCGGCCTTCATGGTTTTCTTAAGGCTGCTCTACTGGCCCGCAGGTCATTTGGGTCCCCTTTACGAGCTCCCGGTGTGGGCCCCGTTCGACTTTACTCAAAGTTGTATATGCTCATTAGAACTCCTTACGGGCCTTCAAAACCCATTACGGGCGTCCTTGTATCTAATCGTTAACGTTTCGAACCTGGCAATCAATCGGGACTCATCCTCCCGTATCACCCATACATATATCAAAACATAACACCAAAGAAAGTGAAATCAGAACCAGCTCTTACATTCTCAGTCTCTGGGAACTTACATATGGAAAATAATTCATGCATGCACACGTACGTGTACCCAGCAAGGGCCAAACAGAGCACTATTTTTCTGATACGTTACCCCGTGCGCCATACGGGCCTGATAGAAATAAGAGTAAAGGTACCTACCACAGGTGCGATTTTATAAAACTTCTATATTTGCATCAACCACGTGGGTCACGCATTATTCAGAAATCGCTCACATTATATCTTCGGAAAAACAAATACTGCATTCGTAAAGGGCCACAGGTGCGATTTTATAAAACATGTAATATTTGCATAAAACCACGTGGATATAATGAAGAAACGCTCACGGTTCTTTAAACCAAATAGGCAATCGCAAAGGCGTGGTATGGATATTTCATAAATAACATATTGTTATACAATATGCGATGAAATATGTGATATTTAATCAATATGGACTTTCAATTATCAACGCAATGAAACCAAATTAGCGATTCTTACTTATTAAGGGTGCTGTCGAAGGGACCTCTTTAGTCAATCTCTATGGGTGCTACTGTAGACAGGTTCACTTTCGTCAGGCTCTTCTCTCTCCATACTTTTGATGAAGGTCCAATGGTAGAATACAACACGAGAACCGATATATAGACTGTGATGACTCCAATGTATACAGACTTCAGCTCCATCCTGTATAATAAGATCACTGGTTATGTGTGCAAATGCGATCGCTGCAATCGGCTGAATTGCGATCGATTGATCGAATTAGAATGAACGGATCTAATCCTTAAGGCCGCCCTAGTAGAGAGAGCCAATTAAAACCAAGATTACTTCTACTGTAGGTGGAGTTTGTTCTAGGTTTTTGTTAAACTGTCAGGCCGGGTTAAGTTAGAGAACAGCTTAGTTGGTAGTTAAATTGCACAAAGAACTATCAAGATAAAATAGTGTTGGAAATAACATCTTACAATCAACAATAAATGAGGATATTATATATTCGGGCGTGTAGCCGCAATACTTAATTGCTACTGTGTTGCGCAGTATCGACCAAGCCGAGTGAGCCCTCTTGTTCCTGCTAGAAGAGCTCGTTCACGCTTCTGCCATCAGTTAGATAGCAGAGAAGTGACAACACATCGACATTTTCAACTAGCCTCAAGAAGCAAGCTGTCCTACTGTTGTAGTAATGGTGATACGTGGTATCATATTACAAATGTATACCGTGTTACACATGTACTTCCTATGACATTCATAATCACTATTGATAACAAAATGAACCCATTTGTTCGTTAATACTCCCGATTATTCAAATAACTATGTACTGTTTAAAGCAACGATTGGAATCATTGTTCACCACTGCTCCCTTCATCCGGTTCATCATGGCTGTTCGTTGCGGCATACTTTCTACGACAACGAAGAAACGCATATGAATTAGTCAATCTGCTTGGAAAGGATTAAATACCATTGCATGTAGTTTGAGGCGTGTGCTTTCACTAATTCATTAGTCGTATGCAATCAGGAGCTACCGCCATGATTTTATTTTTCTAATGGGTGTAAATCTGAGCTGCACTCCGCGTGCAGTCATGACCTATTGTTAACGGATATTAAGCAATAAGGTGATGATAACCTCATTTTTGCGCACAAGGGCTGGACATTGTATTGAGCGTAACTTTTACCTTATAGAATGCATAGTGTGTATTACACTACTGGCGTGGTAATGTGAAGAACGACTGCTATTCCAGTAGGGCAATCAATATTCACAACAAGCGTACCAAATGGGAGTATGTCCGACATCGTAACGACTAACTATCACTCTGTAATGCAGCCAGGTATGTATGACATTAAAACATTTAAGCAAGGAAATGCAGAACGATAATCATTTTGTATTTGAAATAATAAGTCTGAAATGTGGTTGAAGGCGTCCAGTCCGCAATTAATAAAACGCAATCAGGATGCCCTTCACGTAATAATTTATATGGAACCATGCCAATGTGTGAGTGATCCTAGGTTGCAAGATGTTGCGCAGTAGACAGGTGGTAACTAAGATCATGAAGTAAAGAACTCAGGTGTACGGAGCTCCATCTGTGTAGAGTGAAGTCGATAGTGTCTCAGGGTATAGATGAAGTGTGAACGATGTGTTGTGTGGTCATATTCATATACTAGTTATGTTGACAGTTGAACAATAGCGAATGTATTTTTAATACAGTCATATGCAAGATGTACTTTGACAACCCAATATTTGACCACGACGCCCAGAGGAGGGGGTAATGGGAGAGGAGGAAGTGGAGATGCCTGCCGGGTTAGATCAGTTGGGATCCCAAGAAGGGACAAATCACTTGTTTTGGAGGTGGAGGTGGGGGCTTGCAGACCGAACTAGAGTTCCGATCGTCTGAACAGCGTGAATTTTGGGTGAGACCGCCAGTGAAATATTCTGACCAGTATATACGAACCATAAATATTCCTCGCGCTTAATGTCGTTAAGAGGTACTGCTTACCTGGGTACTATCGAAAAAGGCAGCATAGCCCACCTACACGTGATGATTTTTCAAAGACAACTATGGCTGTAGATACTGCACCACTGCAAGACCTGGACCAGGTCGTAACAGAGGCTGCAGATGGCGCCCTTAGGACAGTTGAGGCCGATAGTGACACATACGCCATTTTGCATTGCGTGAACTCGTAAGGCTTGACAAAGCAATGAAGACCCAGTAGAGTAAGCTGACCAACAACCTGACTCAGTTAATTGAGATAGAAGAGGATATCACCAAACGGGAAGCAAAGATGGGAAGTTTGGAAATAGAGAGAGGGGAAGGTCCGGCGTGGCGATTCCAAGCGAGTCAGCTTACAGCGCAGCAGAGCAAGTGACGTATCCGGGTTAAACCCGCCTCTGTAAACCTTGAACAGCACCAGGAAGACAATTTCCACAGTTCGTCATGAGGACACAACACTAGTTGACACAGACATTTATATATATATATATATATATATATATATATATATATATATATATATATATATATATATATATATATATATATAGATAAATATATGTACATATTAATTTATATATACTTACATATAAATATATGTAAGTTAATATGAATTTATATAATTAAGTATGCGTATATACATACATGTATAAGTATGAACGTATAGATATGTTTATAGCTATAACTGCACATGTATATCTATATGTATAAATATGTATAGATATATGTGCATATATATTGATATAAATATATAACTGTATATATATATATATATATATATATATATATATATATATATATATATATATATATATATTTATATTTTCTCGTAATTATGATATGTTGAAGTTTAAGCCTTAAGGGCTTATCATAGTGATTCGAAATATGTGTTGGCCAACATGAATAGGATCGATGGGAATGCGTCACTTCTCCTTGTGCGATACTGTCAGGTAGGGCTTTGGAAACGTAATTCAGTCCGAAGATATATTGTGAAGATAAAATTGATCAAGAAACATCGTCCAGTTAGAAGTGGAAGCCTCCAAACAATTGTGGACTTCAAGGATAGTGGTGAAACCTATAAAAGGAAATATTATAATGGTCAGAGAGTCGAAATTATGCTCATGCAGTTAGCATCACCTGGACCATATATTACAACCTATGAACAGTAATCCTTTGGGGTGGCTTTTCGTCGGAAATTACCTATGTAGTAGTACAATGATATCTTGTTTTGCATGAGCAACTGACCGTGTGGTCATGCTAGATGTTTCCAGATTAGCAGCGCGAATTGGTTTATACGAGCAGTAGATCAAAATAGTCGATACTGTCTACTGATAGTCCAGATGAAACACCTAGAGATTAACATTTGGGGAATAACTCTAAAAAAGTAGTAAGTTCCTATGGAGTGAAGATGTTAATGCTATAAAATAATATGTGATAACAAAATGTGGATTCATACTTGTTGTTTTCGTTGTCGAATGTACCACTGCGGATACTGTTTTCTTATGCGATTACGATGGCCTCACTGAAAACAATTCTCCCCTCCATTGTGGATGCTGTGACGGTGTTTCACTGCAACCATTTTGAAAATGCTTATTCCAAATAAGCCTTTGTTTTTCTTTATCGGTTTGGCCGAGGTGGAGGGGAAGGCTTTTGGAAAGCTTGACCTTGACTTAGCGCCTTTTGCTGTTTCTAGAATGGGCGCATCCATTATGTTTTGGACAACATCCTGGGGAGGCTGTATTTCAGAAAGCAAATTGTCAACAAACTCATCCAAGTCACAAAGTTCCTGTTTTCACGCAGGGGTATGCAATATGTGTTCATGGTTTGTATGAGTATATGCTTTGAAAGCCTTATCTATAATTGAGTGGTCTGCATGTACTATTAAGCGTAGACTCACCTACAATTGGAGAATTTTCGGCAAGACTTTATTTCAGCATATAAAACTTTGGCGTCCCACATCTGGTGCCTAGCCATGTCTCAATATGTGTACCGGCTCCACATATACGACAGGGATGTGGTAGTGTTTTACCCTGCTTAAGGCGAGTGTGATGGGGCTTACAATGTTTAAACGCACGGGCATTTGCACCTGAACTCAGACTTTAAATTTTCAGCGAGCGACACACGTTCGCTGATACCCATCGAACCATATGCAATATTGTCATTGCTGTTCGTCACGTTTACCCAAGTCGGATTAATATGCAACATATATGTACCCAGCGACTCACTCGAACCCGGGTCGGAGGAGAAGAGTGGAGGCTGTCCCCGGGCTGTACCCGGGCTGTACCCGGGCTGCCCCCGGGCTGTTCCCACCTCACCGCATATAATTCAAAGCTGGGTCTGGTACCCATGAGGCTTGCTGGTTTGTTTCGATTCAATTTCAATCTGTGATCGCTTCGTTGCTATATAGTTTGAGCGAATTAATTTATTGATACTGCAAGGTCACAAGCAGCAACATGAAGTGGGGCCTAGAAGTGAGGACGTACACACTGATTCGGGAATGGGTTTCACTAAGAGATCCATAACAGTGAAGGCTAACATCACCTCCACAAACGTGTATTCGATATTTCAGGGTATTTGATTAATACAATGTTGCTTAAAAAGCCGATTCAGCCCCTCGTTTAGTCAATGTCAGCTAATAACATCTCTATATAGAGAATATCAATAGTCTCTCCGTTCAATATTTGAAAGCAAATCGATATGATGGCGGACAACGAATGTTATGTCAACAGCACAACCATTAGTCTTCCTTCCACGCTTTATAAAGTGAAAAGGTACAATCGACGTTCACCAACACTGCCATTGCAATTAAACAGTCATCGATAGCACAGATAGTGCTCCTAATTTAGTCTATAGGTACACTCTATAAGACGTTCATTGAATGTGTAATGACCTAGAAAGCACAAAGATATTTAATTGGGCAATTATCGTTCCATAATAGGTAATAAGATAATAAGCTGTTTAATTACGCCATAGTCTTCGGTCCAGTTCTTCGATTCTGGCAATATCCGCTAAGTGCTGCTGCCTTTGACGACGTAGTGCCTGATTAAATTTACACGGAGACTACACGGCGTTGACCAAACTGAAAGAAACTATAAACGACACGGAATTGTTGCAAACTAAGGCATATGAACACGGTTACTCTATGCTTGTTTACCCGCAATTCACCCGTCCACCCAGCCTAATTTCTGCCGGCATTCCATACCTAGTATAGGCGCAATATCACCCCAATACCAGCCATGGTAACGTCAATACACAGCTGCAGATTACCGGTAAGTTGCAAGTTGCATGTTTTGAACTATTTGCTACTGACCAGGCGCAGTTGTTTGTGAGAATATATTTGACCCTGCTAATTTTGATGCACATCCGCATATTTCCAGTGAGAAGTTGCATGAGTGGAGCCCATACCAAGAAGTAATGGCAGGATCTAGTCCATGAAATCTCCGCGGATAAACATGGCTTGGAATGGCATAAATGCAGTCTGCCAAAATCTTTTGTTCATTGTAAACAAAACTTGGGCGGTAGTATTATTGATAGCAGAGGAGCGCAATCCCCTAAAAGTCAGCCGATTTATTCGTGATTACGCAGAATACAGATTCCATCGTCATAATGCTATATTGAGCTCTGTAACTGGTGCATGTTGATACATTATGACTCAAACCAAAGAATCAGTATGCACCAGGAAAGCATGCAACCTTCTATAATTTCAATAATTGGTAGTACTGGACAGAGTTAAGCCTGAAAATATCTGAAAAATTATAATGTTCTGTAGAATAAAGACCAATAACTATATATTGCTATAAAATGTTTATTCTAGCCTCACATGTACCAAGCAACTTACTTAACTTCTCATTGCTGGCTCTGTTAGGGCAGGCAATGCTATGATTGGTACAGCATCTGATTAGTGTATAATTCTATGTTGTGATTCTATGTAATATCACTGTCAATCATTAGTTGTATGATTCGCCAACACAACAACGATATCACGCTTTGCCAAACGTACAGTGACATGTACAATAATGACAAGATAGATTGACACATAATCAATTGTGCCGTCAATAAGTAACCAGCTTGAAATATGGTGCACCAATGAGAACCGGAGGCAGGATGAGCAGCTAATTAACTAGAATAGTAAACATCGACACAATATATCTGCAGCCACCTTTCCACTCGGTACGACAACAATCTAATACGATGATTCCTGTTTGGGTTACAGAATTCAATTTTCCCGTACGTAGGGCGTTATATGTAAATCGGGCAGTCAATGTCCTCTTGATTAAGTAAGCATAAATACCATATTGCAGAGATATATGCACGTGAAACGTATTCACAGTTGTGATTGATGTTTTACTCTGTATTACGCCACCTACTGTTTGTATTCATGATACGTAATAGTTATTTAAGATTGCCGCCAATGATAAAACAACGAGAGTTTATGATGTAGATAAGCGATTCCAGTGAATATTTTGCCAATATTTTGACACTTGGTTTATAGCGTTGCATGTTTGGATTATCGTAGCAGCCAAAGGGTCATAGTTGCAAGTAGATAGAGACACGCACACAACTCAACGCGAAGTGTGAACAACAGTGCTTTATGAGATGTTTAGTGCCATGCAATATGCATGTGGTTGGTATCATTGCTCATGGTATACATGGAATGTCTGTAATGGGAATATACCCCGTCCGTAAGTATGGAAACATCACCAATTTGTTTTCTTCGAGCCATGAACCAAAGAAACTAACAACGAATTCATTTGAACTTATACGCATTTTTGTTAGAACTATATAAACCCAGCTGGCCAAGCCATCAACAAACTTGTCCAATTAAGAACAAATCGTTCACAAACAAATAAATAATACAAAAAAAAGGTCAATTAAACTATACGACTAAACATCAATGACATAGAATGACACAAAAAAAACATTAGCGGTAACAATAGTTTCTTTTACGACTCCTGCAATGAGACCACATTTAACAGTAAGCGCATCATTTCTAGATTTCCATCCGTAACTTCCGTTCATGACACTTGTAATTGACGCTTTACTGTCCTGTGTAAAGCTGCTCTGGAGGTCTCTTAATTGATCGGTAAGAGTTTTTGTCCTTTCCAACATGCCTATTCGATCGCGTAGTTTTCGATTTTCGTCTTATAGCTTCTCCAGTTTTTTCCGACGCGGAGGTGATTGTGATCAATTGTCCTCGCAGCATACATCGCACGTTTTCAAGTTCAATTTGGGTGTCTTGTAATTGGTCTTTCAATCCGTCAATCTCACTCACCAGGTCACGTTCCTTCTTGTGCTGTCTTGGAGTGTCTCTTTATGATGCATCATTGGGGCGCTTGTATTTATGCATTCCGTCCAATAGGATACCGGGGCTGCACGGAATGGTAGGCTGTTCTCACCTTTCTTCTTCGTCAAGAACGTTTCCAAGAGGGCTTGGTCCCGTCGGTGTTGACTTGGCGACTTGTTCTTTGTTGGGGATGTTCTAGGGTATGGTGTTGCTCTTGGGGATTTCTGCGATGAGGTAGCCGGTGTCAGGTAGTAAGGCATAGGCCCGTGGCGTCAGTAGCCTAAACGTCCAGACATACCTTAGTTTTTGAAGATGACTTTTCTGTGATCAGCCAAGAGTTGATCACGCCGGGTTCTCCACCAATTTTCACCGTGAATGTCGGCATTGTTTATGGTCGTAGTGATGAAGACGAGACGTCAATTGAATGGTAACTGGAAAACGGATGTTTATTTCTGAATGTTGGGGTACGGATTCCGTATCCCGCAAGTCCGAATATGAATTGCAAAACTATGGTATGAAGTAACTCTGGTGATGTCCAGAGGCTACTGCTAAGCTGTATTTCCAGACTTCTACGTGCCGTATTGAGTTGGGGACGTAGGTAGTTTTACAAGTGTGTGGCGTCCTCAGCAAGCGGGGAGGTACAATTACTTTTAGCTTTAATTGAATATTCAACGGTCTGATGTTAATTGTTAAAGGAATTGACGGGTTGGGAATGTTAACTTCAAAGGGCTCTACTTTGTACAAAGGGTCTATTTAATTTGGATAGCAACCGTTTACTTCAGATATCAAAGTTAGGTATTTGAGATGGGTTGGGGGTGGGGTGACTGGTTGACGGCGCTTACTACGGTTAATACATATAATCTAATTGATAAGTATGGTCACATCAGCATCGATCGTGCTTTGCATGCTTTTATTCGCACAGAGACTTCCGTGTCCTACGTTATTGGATATCCGCCAAACTATTCGCTATCGCCTGCAAGATAAAAACATGTCGATGTTCATGAAATCAGGGTGTTTGATTACTACGTACATTTTACATAAGTGAATATAATACCGCAGACACACTCACAAACGTACACAAACGCATATACGTAAATATATGTATATATATATATATATATATATATATATATATATATATATATATATATATATATATATAAATATATATAAATATATATATATATATATTTTATATATATATATATATATATATATATATATATATATATATATATGCATATGTATATATTAACATGTATATTAGCATATATATACATATATATATTAACAAAATAATTATTAGGCATGTTTGATGTACTGCAATTAACCTGGCCTGCAATGATGATGATGATGATGATGGTGATGATGATGATAATAGAAATGATAATAATAATAATGATGATGATGATGATGATGATGATGATGATGATGATGATGATGATGATGATGAAGAAGAAGATGATGATTATGATGATTATAATGATGATGGTGATAATGATGATGATGTTTATGATTGTTAAGACTATTCTGTTTGAGATGATGATGTGGTAACACTAGTAATTGTATCCCATTATTGACTATAACATGTGTTTAGACAACGGAGCTTACTAATTATCAATCTAATCTGACAAGTTTGAACGACAAATCAATAGAGTGATAGGCATTAAGCAGGTCCTTATACAATCAATAACCATTATCTTTATTCCCTGCAATCGTTTCGTATTTAAGACTGGCAGGTGAGTTCCATAAATAGGTCATCCACGTAGATAAGTACATGACCATTTATGTATGAGTATATTGCAGATATTATAGTACCGTTATGGAAGTTTACACCACATAGGACCTAACATTATTTCGTACGCTGCCTGTCTAGTTTATATTTTAGCATTATGATGGCGTTATCAACACTAAGAATTCACCACTTACTAATTATCAATTTAATCTGACAAGCCTGAACGACAAATCAACTGAGTGGTGGCATTAGGCAGGTTCATATACAATCAATAACTATTATCTTTATTCCCTGTAATCGTGTCGTATTTACGATTTGCAAATGAGTTTCATAGATAGGTCATCCACGTATATAATTACATGACCATTTAATTATGGGTATATTGTAGATATTATAGCGGTGTCAGGGAAGTTTACACCACATTGGGACTAACATTATTTCGTATGGTCCCTGTCTAGTTCTGATTTTAGCATTATGATAGCATGGCACAATTTAGCACTGCCAACACCAAGAATTCTGAGTGAAAGTCAAAAATGAATATGGTATCCGAGGTTAGAAAAACATTTCGAATAATTGGTTACCAAACACCAGACAGTGCAAAACCAAGCAGATTTATACAGTCGATTTTCTCTCCTTTATAACCGGGTTAATTGCGAAAGTGTGATTTGGTCGATAGATAAGTAGAGGTCGTGGTAATAAATGCCGATATGTATAGTCAGTTTACTGGTATCTGATCTAACACGGGGCAACTTAATGCAAGTGTACGAATGTTGATAAATCGAACGGTACCAACATATCACAGTTTGTTCTTTGCTTATTCAGTTAACCCAAGAATAGTTGGTTGCTTATATACATTTTATTCTCCAAATTCGACACCGATTCTTTGAGACGATGATGTCTATTTACAAATTGGATACATATTTTAACGGTAAACCATAATACAATGACCTGTCCTTGACCTAAGCGAAATGCTGACACCGGTGTTTGTGTCGTTTGGGTAGTTCGGCTAGAATTTTTCATGCAGTATGAAAAATCTAAGAAGGGGGAGAAGGGGCTATGGGATAGATTATGCGAACAATTGATTAGGTAAGTGTCAAAACACCTTGTTTTTATGACATGTTTATCTAGTCCGGTCTCTTTGTCTGTCGTTGACTCATTGCAGCTATGATCTACAATAGTCACCCAGTCAGTTTTATCTACATTTTATGCCAAAAATACTGCATATTGCCTTGAAGGATTCTGACAAATGCATTTTATTGTATATAATGAACCGCCCAACAGTGAGACACACAAATATTGAATTCTTACGGATATCAATATCAGAAAGTTTGATTTTCTTTCAGCCACGAAACATCAGCACAAATGGTAACAATATTCTTAACTGCCTAAATCAGTTCAAAACATTCGAACCTTTGTTGTTTAGGTACGATGTCAATGAAGGCATCGTGTGGGGTATTAAAATCCAATCTGAATACTCAGGTATGACATGCTATATTGCTACACTTAACATGTTTTTGCAGTTTGAGAAAAGGTAAATATCTTTTCCCGGAAATTTATGCTTGGGAGAATCGGATATTTAATTTTAAAAAAACTGTTTAGCTCAACATGTTGGTTAATGTTTGATTGAATGACTGAATAAAAGTTCTGTATATATCAGCTGTCAAAGGGCGAATTCTGATCTTATTTAATTGGTTTTTTGGATTTATTTATCGTTTACGTTTATGACAAAACACCGTTAGTCTCCTAGATCGGGACTTTTGAAGTTTAGTCGACTCAGTCGTTTTCGAGCTACGGCTATGCGCATTGGGCCAGCCGTTTGTGGAAGCGGCTTTGGTTAGCAGATTTAGCCGCCATGAGTGTTAGTGACTAAATAGCAGAAGATGGCATTATGAAAGCGGTCTCTGCTGATTTTCCATGCACTGACAGAGTAAATCGGATTTACAGGAACCCCGGTGCCACAAACGTCGCAAGATGCATACAGATGACACGAGCCGCCTCGATCGTGGGAGGTAACTGTGTTACTGCCTGATTAATGTACGAACTAACAAGACCATGAAATGGCTTGAGCGAATTGGCAGCGGACTTGTGCGCATAGACAATTGTCTTTGAATGCATGATTGGTTCGAAGTTAAGCGTGATTATTTGTCTAATAGGACCGAGTTATTGGAAAGATATATGGTTACACGGTGACCACCATATCAACAGCATCATCTACATAGCGTGCACGTTTATATAAATGCGAGTATACAAACGACAATAATGTAATAACCGCGAATACATCTGCACAACGATTTCAATGTAGCATTCACTATAAGAGACAAATAGCTCAAATGCGATGACCACCATATCAACCACATCATCTACATATCGTCCAAGTTTATATCAATGCGAGTATACAAAAGGCAATTTATCAATAACCGCGAATACAGCTGCACAAGATTTCAATATAGCATTCAATGCATACAGATATTAGTTTAAATATATAATGCCATGAATGAGTTTTGCATCTGCTGAGGGAGGTGATTGGCATCTGATGGTTGAGTTCATTAGCCAAAGCTGTCAGTACACGCAACGTTCTGACAGCTGTTATGTAGTATTTATACAAAGGGAATGTTCTCCGCAGTGGTTATATTGGTCAGTCAACAGTGGATGTCAATTTTCACCCGCTGAAGGCTTTCATCGATGATGGATCAATTCCGGACGTTAAACATTTCTACAAAACTAATTATTGATTTGCCAATGAAGCGCAATGAAGCCTGTCAATGCAGCATTTGGCATCAATCTTATGCTGACAGCTGTACAATCACAAATCAATAATTTGCTGACGTAGTGCATGCGGGTCACATATTTACCTGGCGTAAATGCAAAGGCAAATGTAAATGATTCTATTAATAACCAATACAGCTGTATTAACAGGCTGTAAACAACAATCAACAACCCGCTATTCGTGTGCAAGTACTGGTCCACCGTGTGTGATCAAACACGAGGGCCCAAATAAGTAAGGTAGCGCTATATATGCTTACAACCGTTCTATTGTTGTCATTTTCACCTTGAATGTCGGCACTGTTTATGGTCGTAGTGATGAAGACGAGACGTCAATTGAATGGTAACTGGAAAACGGATGTTTAATTCTGAATGTTGGGGTACGGATTCCGTATCCCGCAAGTCCGAATATGAATTGCAAAACTATGGTATGAAGTAACTCTGGTGATGTCCAGAGGCTACTGCTAAGCTGTATTTCCAGACTTCTACGTGCCGTATTGAGTTGGCCTTTTGGGGACGTAGGTAGTTTTACAAGTGTGTGGCGTCCTCAGCAAGCGGAGAGGTACAATTACTTTTAGCTTTAATTGAATATTTAACGGTCTGATATTAATTGTTAAGGGAATTGACGGGTTGGGAATGTTAACCTAAAAGGGCTCTACTTGGTACAAAGGGTCTATTTAATTTGGATAGCGACCGTTTACTTCAGATATCAAAGTTAGGTATTTGAGATGGGTGTGGGGGGGGGAGGGGAGGTGACTGGTTGACGGCGCTTACTACGGTTAATACATATAATCTAATTGATAAGGATGGTCACATCAGCATAGATCGTGCTTTGCATGCTTTTATTCGCACAGAGACTTCCGTGTCCTACGTTATTGGATAACCGCCAAACTATTCGCTATCGCCTGCAAGATAAAAACATGTCGATGTTCATGAAATTAGGGTGTTTGATAACTACGTACATTTTACATAAGTGAATATAATACCGCAGACACACTCACAAACGTACACAAACACATAAATGTATATATATATATATATATATATATATATATATAATATATATATATATATATATATATATATATATATATATATATATATATATATGCATATATGCATATGTATATATTAACATAAATATTAGCATATATATACATATATATATATTAACAAAAATAATTATTAGGCATGTTTGATGTACTGCAATCAACCTGGCCTAGAATGATGATGATGATGGTGATGATGATGATGATAATAGAAATGATAATAATGATGATGATGATGATGATGAAGAAGAAGATGATGATTATGATGATTATAATGATGATGGTGATAATGATGATGATGTTTATGATTGTTAAGACTATTCTGTTTGAGATGATGATGTGGTAACACTAGTAATTGTATCCCATTATTGATTATAACATGTGTTTAGACAACGGAGCTTACTAATTATCAATCTAATCTGACAAGTTTGAACGACAAATCAATAGAGTGATAGGCATTAAGCAGGTCCTTATACAATCAATAACCATTATCTTTATTCCCTGCAATCCTTTCGTATTTAAGACTGGCAGGTGAGTTCCATAAATAGGTCATCCACGTAGATAAGTACATGACCATTTATGTACGAGTATATTGTAGATATTATGGTACCGTTATGGAAGTTTACACCACATAGGGCCTAACATTATTTCATACGCTGCCTGTCTGTTTATATTTTAGCATTATGATAGCGTGGTACAACATAGCACTGCTAACACTAAGAATTCACCACTTACTAATTATCAATCTAATCTGACAAGCCTGAACGACAAATCAATTGAGTAATGGCATTAGGCAGGTCCTTATACAATCAATAACCATAATCTTTATTCCCTGTAATCGTGTCGTATTTACGATTTGCAAATGAGTTTCATAGATAGGTCATCCACGTATATAATTACATGACCATTTAATTATGGGTATATTGTAGATATTATAGCGGTGTCAGGGAAGTTTACACCACATTGGGACTAACATTATTTCGTATGGTCCCTGTCTAGTTCTGATTTTAGCATTATGATAGCATGGCACAATTTAGCACTGCCAACACCAAGAATTCTGAGTGAAAGTCAAAAATGAATATGGTATCCGAGGTTAGAAAAACATTTCGAATAATTGATTACCAAACACCAGACAATGCAAAACCAAGCAGATTTATACAGTCGATTTTCTCTCCTTTATAACCGGGTTAATTGCGAAAGTGTGATTTGGTCGATAGATAAGTAGAGGTCGTGGTAATAAACGCCAAGACACGTCGATATGTACAGTCAGTTTACTGGCATCTGATCTAACACGGGGCAACTTCATGCTAGTGTAAGAATGTTGATAAATCGAACGGTACCAACATATCACAATTTGTAAACCATAATATAATGACCTGTCCTTGACCTAAGCGAAATACTGACACCGGAGGTAGTGTCGTTTGGGTAGTTCGGCTAGAATTTAATATGCAATATGAAAAATCTAAGAAGGGGGAGAAGGGGCTATGGGATAGATTGTGCGAACAATTGAATAGGTAAGTGTCAAAACACCTTGTTGTTATGACATGTTTATCTAGTCTGGTCTCTTTGCCTGTCGTTGACTCATTGCAGCTATGATCTACAATAGTTCCCTAGTCAGTTTTATCTACATTTTATGCCAAAATACTGCATATTGCCTTGAAGGATTCTGACAAATGCATTTTATTGTATATAATGAACCGCCCAACAGTGAGACACACAAATGTTGAATTCTTACGGATATCAATATCAGAAAGTTTGATTTTCTTTCAGCCACGAAACATCAGCACAATTGGTAACAATATTCTTAGCTGCCTAAATCAGTTCAAAACATTCGAACCTTTGTTGTTTAGATACGATGTCAATGAAGGCATCGTGTGGGGTATTAAAACCCAATCTGAATACTCAGGTATGACATGCTATATTGCTACACTTAACATGTTTTTGCAGTTTGAGAAAAGGTAGATATCTTTTCCCGGAAATTTATGCTTGGGAGAAGGGCGAATTCTGATCTTATTTAATTGTTTTTTTGGGATTTATTTATCGTTTACGTTTATGACAAAACACCGATAGTCTCCTAGCTCGAGACTTTTGAAGTTTAGTCGACTCGGTCGTTTTCGAGCTACGGCTATGCGCATTGGGCCAGCCGTTTGTGGAAGCGGCTTTGGTTAGCAGATTTAGCCGCTATGAGTGTTAGTGACTAAATAGCAGAAGATGGCATTATGAAAGCGGCCTCTGCTGATTTTCCATGCACTGACAGAGTAAATCGGATTTACAGGAACCCCAGTGCCACAAACGTCGCAAGTTGCATACAGATGACACGAGCCGCCTCGATCGTGGGAGGTAACTGTGTTACTGCCTGATTAATGGACGAACTAACAAGACCATGAAATGGCATGAGCGAATTGGCAGCGGACGTGTGCGCATAGACAATTGTTTTTGAATGCATGATTGGTGCGACGTTAAGCGTGATTATTTGTCTAATAGGACCGAGTTATTGGAAAGATATATGGTTACGCGGTGACCACCATATCAACAGCATCATCTACATGGCGTCCACGTTAATATAAATGCGAGTATACAAAAGACAGTAATGTAATAACCGCGAATACAGCTGCACAACGATTTCAATGTAGCATTCAATATAAGAGACAAAGAGCTCATATGCGATGACAACCATATCAACCACATCATCTACATATCGTCCAAGTTTATATCAATGCGAGTATACAAAAGGCAATTTCTCAATAACCGCGAATACAGCTGCACAAGATTTCAATATAGCATTCAATGCATACAGATATATGTATAAATATATAATGCCATGAATGAGTTTTGCATCTGCTGAGGGAGGTGATTAGCATCTGATGGTTGAGTTTATTAGCCAAAGCTGTCAGTACACGCAACGTTCTGACAGCTGTTATGTAGTATTTATACAAAGGAAATGTTCTCCGTAGTGATTATATTGGTCAGTCAACAGTGGTTGCCAATATTCACCTGCTTAAAGCTTTCATCGATGATGGATCAATTCCGGACGTTAAACATTTCTACAAAACTAATTATTGATTTGCAAATGAAGCCTGTCAATGCAGCATTTGGCATCAATCTTATGGTGACAGCTTTACAATCACAAATCAATAGTTTTGCTGGCGTAGTGCATGCGTGTCACATATTTACCTGGCGTAAATGCAAAGGCAAATGCAAATGATTCTATCAATTACCAATACAGCTGTATTAACAGGCTGTAAACAGCAATCAACAGCCCGCTATTCGTGTGCAAGTGCTGGTCCACCGTGTAGGATCAAACACGAGGGCCCAAATAAGTAAGGTAGCGCTATTTGTATGCTTACAACCGTTCTATTGTTGTCATTGTTATAAACCAGTATAACGTGGATATGCAATACACGCTTGACTGTTAGAACATCTCGCATAACGCCAAATAAAACATCTTGAAGAGTTGCATTGAAAAAGGTCAAACAGATTCTAGCCTGATACACTAAGTGAATTACCGCGATCTGCATTCCAACCCACTGATTCGATTGAGGAATATATCTGTGAGGCAGTGGGTTTTGTCATGAGCTAATATGCCAGACAGTCTGCAACATTGCCTTACACAAGACAGGGTAAATGTTAAACCGATCCTGAAATTGCCAAATAAAAGTCTATCATTCACTTTGATTCCTAGTGACTTTGGCTATTGCAATTGATATGTATGTATTGTAAGGAAAGCAAACTTTTATATGTTTGTAATCTGAGCTCTGGGAACGTATCATATATTGTTCCGAACAATGATAGTACTGTACCACGTGGGCAAAACCATTTCGTGATATAATGTATTTAACAAGGAAACAATTACTCTTTAAAACACACCTTCAACCAGAGGAATGGCTGCGCATGTTAACTTTGAAAAGGCTGAAATCGCCCGTTGTCCGGTGAAGTCCATTTAAATTATTACTATTAATTATTAAATGCCCTGACAGCCACTATTCCCCAAGTAACAGATGTTTGATTTCCTGCGTAGTAGGTGATAAGATTGCATGTCGTTTCCAACTGCAATTATTATTTAGGCCTATATTTGCATTCGTCTCCATGATTAACTAGACTAATAAAAGGTAGGGCGATGGCAGCAATATACAAACATACATACATACATAAATACATACATACATACATACATACATACATACATACATACATACATACATACATACATACATACATACATACATACATACATACATACATACATACATACATACATACATACATGCATACATACATACATACATACATACATACATACATACATACATACATACATACATACATACATACATACATACATACATACATACATACATACATACAAACATACATACATACGTATATACATATATACATACATATGTACATACATACAAACATATATATATGCACATAAATACATACATACATATATATATGCACATAAATACATACATACATATATACATACACATATACATGTACACATACAAACATACATACACATATACATACATACATACACACATATAAACATGCATACATTTATACACACATACATACAATTTTACAAACAAACATATATACATACATACATACATACATACATACATACATACATACATACATACATACATACATACATACATACATACATACATACATACATACATTCATACATACATACATGCATACATACATACATATATATATACATACATACATACATACATACATACATACATTCATACATACATACATGCATACATACATACATATATATGTATATAAATGTATATGCATGCATACATAAATAAATGCATATATACATACATACACACATACATACATACATGCATGCATACGTACATATATACACAAATACATACATATATACATACATACGTACATACATACCTACTTATATGCATACATACTTAAATACATACATATATACTTGCATATGATGAATATATATATATATAAACATATATATATATATGTATATATATATATATATATATAAATTGCAATATGTATATATATATATATTATATATTTATATATATATGTTTATTTATATTGATATATGTACATATATATATATTTACATATATATATGTATATATATTAATATGTATATATATTGACATGTAAATAGAAAAATATATAAATATATATAAAAATATATATTCACACAAATATAGAATATATACATATATATATATATATATATATATATATATATATATATTTGCATATATATACATATATACATACATCCATATATATATATATATACCCTATATATATTATATATATATATATATATATATATATATATATATATATATATATATATAATATATATATATATCTATATATATATATCTATATATATATATATATATATATATATAGAGGAGTCTTTACATATCATCACCATCATCGTCATCATCAGTTTCATACTTGTTTTGAGTGTCAGTTTCATACTTGTTTTGTGTGGCTGACACGCGCTACTGCACTGGCAAAGATCGATGCAGGATAAGTACTTTGTTATGTATGAACATCTTGCTTTTTGCATTGACAGCTAACCATCTCAACGATGGCCTTTGATGTTTGAACGGCATCTGTCGCGGTCGGGTTCACCTAACCAGCGGACTCCTTGTGGTAGCCATTCTGCATGATCACAGTCAACAGAGTTGACCACTCGTGTGCCACCTCTGGGAGTAGTGGTAGGGTTCCGACCTAGGTCAATGGCATGCTTTCAGACAACAGTTGTATCCAGATCAGCCTGGAATACTGCTCAATGCTTCCTCTGCTTCCTCTCTGGATAAGGCAGTAGCAAGAGTCCATCCTAGTTGTTGATAGGATCCTGAGAGTACTTGTTGGTAGGATCCTGAGACAAAGTGGTCTGTTCTCTGTTGTTTTGGGTTGTCACAGAGCCGCAAATATGATAGAGCTACTCATCATCATCTTTCTGAGAGAAGAACCATCGTTCCTTATTCACTGGTACGAGACCTCATGAATAGTTTTGAAGAGCCAGATGTTCATTCGTCCATTTCAGTTCTTGGCAGTGAAGCGGACAGTAGCCTATTCATGTGCATGGCGGTTTTAGTCTTTGTTAGTTGCATTTGTATTGCAACTACGATGATGGACTACCTGATGTCCACAGAGAGTATTCTTTGTACAGCTTTGCAGTCGTCGTTGGACCTCAACATACCGCTACCATGCTCCCTGGCCCTCTCCTCGACTATATCCAGCACACGCGGGTAGGAGTCCATCCTGGGATGTTGTACCAACTCTTCTTTGTCAGCATCAGACTGGCACAGCCTACTTCCGGTTGATGGACTCCTGACATTGACAAGTAGCCCCTTCTGCAGTTTGTGGTTTGTCACTCATGTTTAGACCCAGCAAAAATGAAAAAAGCACCACTATGATGCAACCATCACCAACTTACATGTAGGGTACAGTAAACTGTTCAAGATACATAATAAAGGCCTACTACAATAATCAGACCACTAGATCAAAATATCCGTGTGGTTGGTGCTTAATATGTCTAATGACCAATTGCACTTATGAAATTAGTAAGTATTTGTAAGAGAGCTACTGTAACAAATGTCTCAACACATCTGCAACTAGAAGCAATGGATTCCATGGCCCTGAAAATGGTAATTAAGCTGTCAAAATAAAAGCTCTACAGAAAAGTCTGTGAAGCAGACACAATATGATAAAGCTTAGTTACTTACAGCTATTTATTGTAAATTGTGACATCTGCACATTGAACAAAAACACATAAACAACAACAATGAATCAAATAGGTTCAAGTGCGTAACCCTGATAGTTTGAACAATTCATGATTACTGAGGAAAGGTTATTGTAGTAAAAAATATTTTTGTATT
The DNA here is from genome assembly GCA_034190875.2 of Urechis unicinctus. Lineage (NCBI taxonomy): Eukaryota > Metazoa > Annelida > Polychaeta > Xenopneusta > Urechidae > Urechis > Urechis unicinctus. The sequence goes on along the minus strand of CM067349.1, from coordinate 22,867,336 downwards.
ATACAGGTAGCTCTATAGCCATTCGAGTGACAGCCACTGATCAAGTTATTAAAATTTTTAAACAACGGTCTACATTCGTTAGTAACGACCGTACTTGGTGAGTACAGAACAAGGGTCAGACAATACTGAATTGTTTCAATAAGTAATGAGGCTGCGGGAATCATAACATTATATTTTGGCATAATATAAATATATATATATATATATATATATATATATATATATATATATATATATATATATATATATATATATATATATATATATATATATATACATATATATATATATATATATATATATATATATATATATATATATATAAAGCCTTATAATGATGTTTGTTTCTTCCACCACCTTACGGCTTAAGTTGTCATAGATAAGTTAAACACCTCGCCTTGCAACAAACTGTGACTGCGTGGTACGGTTATAGCACGCGACTTTACTCACTTATATTAATGCTAACAATGCCGCTTAATTTTCGTGTATAATACAACGCATCCCATTTAAAACAAGCACTTGAATACGTAAATTGAACATGATACCATAATTCTAGGGTTTCCATTCGAGCACTATATATTTTGTGCGGTGAGCCAGCAAAAACCCACAGCAATTCTTGTGACCAAGTAAGGCAATCATAATTGCATTCTGCGAAACTGGATTGCTAGAGCAGTAATATATGATGTCAGTGTAACGCTACTAGTACCGCAGCTTCATTTATGATGGCTGTATTGGAGTGCCTGCAAAACATATATGTACGCATAATTCAGTTCTCTCTATCCCGGTAGGGTGAGTGATGTTGACGATAACCAATAAGTCACAATTGAATAACGCGGATCAGTAAATATGTAATCTGTAGAGATGAAGTCTGCAGTTGCAGCCAATGGACTGACCCACGGGTTATGGACCTTGTATCGTCTACATTCAGCGGCAAATCCTAGATGTAACACAATTGACAGTCGTTTGAGCAGCGGTGGTCACTATCGCTGTACACTTAAGTCCCCAAGCATACACGTTATCGCCTACCCACACGCTATGGCGGCACAGCAATTCATTTCAATGCCTTCACAATATACCTCACTCACTCACTCTACCTCTCTCTCTCACTCTTCCTCTCTCTCTCTCTCTCTCTCTCTCTCTCTCTCTCTCTCTCTCTCTCTCTCTCTCTCTCTCTCTCTCTCTCTCTCTCTCTCTCTCTCTCTCTCTTTCTCGTTCTCTCATATATGATATGGTGGAGCGCCAAATCATCAGCCGGAAAAAGCTGGCTATCAACGGATATTGTCTCACATAAAGACACATGACGAAAGCCATTCCACACTCAAGATCAAAGAGAAAATGTTTATGGTTGCTTGACTTGATTGCTCCGTATAACCACATGGGTGCAAATCTAATCTCGCTAGCTTTGCGGGCAAACAATACAATGTCATCAATTATACGGCAAGAAGCTGTCGTCGTAGGCGTCTATAATGAATGGGCAAATTAGCATGAATATCAGGCTGTATGCAAATAATGATAGTTATTGCTGCTTCGAGGCAGGAAATGTTTACCAGGTGTGATGCAATATCGCTTAAAAACATAAACATCGCTTTTATTTCTGAGGCCGCTAATACCCATGTTGGCGTAGTTGTTACAGGGATTATCCATCAATTGTATTTAAGGATATTTGTAAATGGTTGCCTCATTATATGCCGCCTACGATGAGCAGATTATAACCAGAGTTGTTTTATCACGTTATGCGGCCATTGCCCATAATACGGGGCAATCACAGCGGATAGACAATCAAAGCCAATGCAAAATATATACATTCGCGTTGTATATGGTTATTTAGTATAAACTATTACGGATAAAAATCTCGAGAGTAAACTGGCCGCGTCATTTCGAAAGATACACGTCTCAAAATTCCTTCACCTGTTGGTTTTTTGCTGACTTGAAGATCAAGAGTGTTGCATATCGTCCGGTGCATCACAAGTGTATGAGATACGTTCAGAACTACTTTTGCTCGCTTATACTGTGTACTATATGCTTCTTTGCATACGGCAACAGTGATTGATTTTTATGCGTGAAAGATTCGATAACAGCATATATAAGTTTTTCACACAGCGTCCTATTTGACGATTCCATAGAGAGATGAATTGGTGAGTTCAATAGTGCAATGATTGTTTGCAGGCGGCGGTCGAGACCTTTGATTGGTTACGTCTTTGGATGCGGGATGCGGGATGACGCCGTGGTTTGTGATGCAAGAATTTCTTAACGTGCTGGTCATTTTTTAAATATTTAAGTTGGAATGAGTGGGCTGCCGAGTAATATATGGTAAAGATGTCAAAGCGTAAAGATTCTTTAAAGAAAACCTGCCAAATGGAGTCATCGGGTTAGGGACTAGAACGTCAGTCAGCGCACATATTTGGGACGGTATGAATTTAACGATTCGCATAGTTATCATCCGATCTAACACGGGGTAACATCATGCAAGTATAAAAAAAGTTCTTTGATTATTCGACTTACCCTAGAATCCTTGGTTGCTGGTTTGATTTTATCTAAGCTGAAATACCTTGGGTGGTAACTGTGCTACTGCCTGATTTATAGACGGACTTACATGATCAGGAAATGGTTAGAGCGAATTGGACTCGAACGCATAAATAATTAGCTTTGAATCCATGATCGATGGAAGGTTAAGGGCGATTGCTTGTCTGATAGGATATCGAAAAGATATATAGTTGGACAGTCGCCGTTATTTAAACAATGATACCTGCATAACGCCCATGTTGCTATAAATGCGAGTGTATATATATATATATATATATATATATATATATATATATATATATATATATATATATATATATATAGATATATATATATATATATATATATATATATCTATATATATATATATATATATATATATATATATATATATATATATATACACAGCTAGCATCTGTTTGCGGTTTATCGATGCATCATGTGTTATTCGGCGTAATGCAAGATTTACTAAGAGTCAAGCGTATAATGCATCTCTACATTATACTGGTTTCACAAGTCGCTCCAAACAGTTAGGGTGTGCCCGCTATGTAAATAAGTATATAGTCAGTGGATGCATGCTTTACGTATACGACGTGATTGATAGCTTCACAATAAGAGTCACTGCGAATACAATGTGCAATCAGTCCAATTAAGCACATCGCTCCGGTAATAACAGTAACTTCATGGATAGCGGCTGAATGGGGTAAATCGTTAACCCCGTCCTTGAGACTTTTATTCTGTATGTGAGACCGAATCCCCAACAACAAAACACAAAGACGACAGCAAATCTAATTTTCTAACCCGTCTAACAAATATGCCATAAATAACCACAAAATTCTTACTCGGATACAGTATCGCGCCGACATTATGCGACAATCATTGCAATGCAACGCAAGATGCAATTGTAAGGCAAATAAGCCAATATGTATCCCTCAGCTCTGAAGGCGGATGCCGTCACAGTAAATATTCAGTAAATGAATTGATCGGCGACTGTACAAGGATGGCAGTTTGCTCAAGGTCTATTGTATGGATGTCAACTACAGACTGTTACTAGGATATACGGCGGGTATAAATACTGGTGCTGTGATCATGGCTGTCCATTGTATATGCCATACCTTATCC
>CM067349.1:22798691-22856191 GCA_034190875.2 Urechis unicinctus | reverse complement strand
ATTGATCATGGGAAACGAAGAGGAAATAGCATGTTTCAGCTAATGTTGGCTGTGAACGGTATCTGATGATAAGCTCATGATTTGGCATTCATTAGCAGGAGAACCCCAAGTTGTGGAAGCCAAATCAGCCTCGAGTCTATAATCTGTATATCATGGTGAAGGCTCTAACCAAGGCACGATAAGCCGACGCTAATATTCGGTATTACACCACAATAAGACGGAAACGATGTCGCGATTAGAGTTATATATTCATGGCTTGAATAACCACACAATGAACAGTTGAATGGAAATATTGAATCTTCTATATGCGTAAAACAAATGTATGCGCGCATGGGCATTATAAAACAGTAACCTTTCACATTCAGGCATCATTATCATCAGCGTGAAGACATTCCCCTCGCTGTGCAGCAAACAGCGAGGTACGATTGAAGCACACGGTTCTGTTCACTTGTAATAACATATATAATGTCGCTTCATTTTCATGCGTAACACAACACAACCCGCGGAAAAAAACACTTGAATTTGTAAATTGAGCATAATACCATAATTCTAGGGTTTATATTCGAGTACTTTATATTGTTTGTGGTGGGCCAGCATAAACCCACTGCAAACCGGGGACTAAGTAAGGCAATCATAATTGCATTCTGCGAAATTGGATTGCTGGAGAAATTATATAAAATGCCAGGGTAACACTACCACAGCTTCATTTTTGATGGCTGTGTTGGATCGTCTGCAAAACATATATGCTCGCATAATTCAGCTATATTGATCTGGCTGCACTTTTGATGAAGTATCTGAGAAATACAACGTACGCAATAGTATTTTTATAATCGGAACGATAGAAACATTGATATTCGTTATATTTTGACTGAATACTTTCCATTATATATCTGTTGGTCATCGAGTGCATTTACACGAGATTAGGGTTAGATCAAAGTAAGATCAAAGCAAAAAGAAATATGAAACTTGGGTGCACACAGGACTGTGTTATGTTGCCATAGCGTACTTTTAAGTTGTGGTCACGTTTTGTAGCTATCAGTCGACAAAGCTCTAATGTTGTTATCTTGCTATCTGTCTCTCACTATCTTCTATCGCTCACTCTCTATCTCTCTCATCTCGTCGCGTCTCTCTCTCGCCTCTCTCTCTTTTTATCTCTCTCTTTTCCTCTCTTTATACCTCTATCTTTCTCTCATCTCGCTCTCTCTCTCTCTCGCTTCCTTTCTCTAATTTATTTCTCAATTCTTTCTCTTTTCTCTCTCTTTTACCCGCTGACACCCTCTCGCACTCTCCTATCTCTATAATAATTCTCACTCGCATTTTTCTCTATCTCACTTTCCCACCTATTTTTCTTTCTGTCTGGCTCTCTATCTTCTTTATCTTTATGTCTTCTCTCTCATTGCATATATATTTCTTTCTCTCTAACTCTCTATCGCACTGTCCCTGGCATATATATCTCTCTCTCCCCCCCCTCTCTCTCAGTGATAACTATTAAAACATACTGACCTCATCTTACATACTACTGTTATAATGAGCACATTGCATGGAGTATAGGTTTCTGTACAATGCACATCTGTTGACACTTTAAATCAATTTACGAATAGCGATGTGGCTAATCAAAAATGATATGGTGGAGCGCCCAACCATAGGCTGCCAATTGATAGTGTCTCACATAAAGACAGTTACGAAAGTCATTCCACGCTCAATATCAAAGAAAGAAAGTGTATGATTGCTTGACTTGATTATTCCAGATGACCACATGGGTTCAAAACTGATCTCACTGTGTGGGCAAACAATACATTGTTACAGAATGAGCGGCAATAAGCTGCTGACACAGGCGTCTCTAATCATAGGTAACCGACCTAAATGGCATTCACAATGAACATCAGCAGTGTATGCAAATAATGCTGCTTGGAGGCAAGAATTGCTTGACCAATGTGATGTTAAATCGCATACAGTCGCTAACGTCGCTCTTATTGCTGAGGTCGCTTCTACCCATGATTGTTATAGGGATTACCCATAAATTGTATTTAGATGTATGCTGCATAATGAACGATAACATAGTGCCACACGTGCATTCGTATTAATGCTGCCTAAATGCATTACCTATGTGATGCCAGCTAATTGTTCTAGTAGTCATGATATGAAGGCTGCGTTGCTGCTTAAGTATGTTTGTGCAGTGTCTGATCACTCATGGTTGTTCAAGGATTAGTTTCAATGTCAATTGAGCATGTTATATATCACGATATGCACATTTTAAGTATGTGTATTTTTAAATCGACGTGGTATATTTTGCTTATTATTACTGTTCACACTTGTATAAATCATTGAGACACATGTCGTGATTAACTGACTTATGTAATATCAGCCTATCAAAGACCACTTTCATAATGGCGTGAATTTATCAATTTTCTTTAGTTAGTCATCAGCAAACATACGGCTCAGGTCGATACATTTCTTAGTGCGATGAGAGTTCTATCTATTTCCCAGTCATATAAGGCTTCGAATAAGCATTGAGAATGCGTTTGTTTCCAGTAAATCATATCCGATGACTCTCAAAGAATATTACTGAACAATTGCCACAATTTATGCCGCCTACGATGAGCAGCGAATAACTGGAGTGTTGTTATCACGTATTGCGACAATACAGAACATCCATGGCGGAACAACAATCAAAGCTTAAGCAAAATAGCACAATCGCGTTGCACATGGTCTATTAATATGAACCAATACATATCAAAATCTCGAAAGTGAGCGGGAGTGGCAGAGGCCACGTCATTTCAAAATATACACGACTCCCAATTTCCACACCCATTGGCTTTCGCCTTAATTCAAAGGTAATAATATACGGTGATGCATATCATCCGGTGCAGCACAACTGTATGCTCGCTGATTGAAAGTATACTGTGTACAATATGCTTGGTAGAGGGACGGCATTCCATGCCGGTTGGCTTTTGCGTGTCATTCTCATCGCCGATTAGCAACCTGGTGCTGTTCTCGTGTCAATTATTGCAAATTATTCAGTGCTACCATGTTAATCTGCTTTCGGCGAAAAAAATAATAGCTCCATCAATGCATTAATGCTAACGGTACTTCGTTAAAGAAACTTTCCCAAGGTCCACCATCTACACCGTCACCCACCAACAGTACACCAATCCTGGATCGAGTAGCGCTAAAAGTATCACATGTTATCATTTACAATGAAAAGAGGCGAGAATCGGGAGAATCGAATAAACGAATACAGAAAACTAGTCAAATGTCGTGCGAATGACGTGATAGTGCCACCAGTGGCAATGACGCTTTACCTATTACTATAGATAACGTGTTCATGTTATGCAGCTCAGGAGTAGAGATCCTTCGATGATAAGATGAGCAACATATAACCCATCTGGATATGTTATAGAGCAGAACACAGCTTCTGTGTGTTGTGTGCTCCAATTCCTGTTATGTAATAGATGTTTTGACGAAAGTCATCACATCAAGTTATCATCGACTATCATTCCAGGACAAGGCCGACTGCTGTCTATTGGAAACCAATCTATACAAATGGTGCACTTTTACCTAAGGTTTTTACTTTTAAGGTCATGCCAATTTGCAATTCCATATATTTTCACGGATCATCGCGGATTACGGCTATTACCAACATGCGATATTCACATTCACAGTCAAAAGATGTGAGGCAATCGAAAGTGAAGAGAGTTGTTTTTGTGTTCAACGACGTTCGTTTGCATCCCTATCAAGTTTCCAACCAGTATCAACGAGTTCCCACGCCGTGTTTGGCGTTTCATACACGTTATATTCTCTTATGTGATGCGAAAGCCATCCGGGGACGTGATGCAAAATCCATCCGCGGACGTGATGTGAACTCCATGCGCGAACGTGTGTGTGTGTACCAGGCTTTTAAATGATCCGCCAACAAGACCATCGTTCTGAGAACACGGACCAGCTGTATTCCGTTCGTGGGACCAATTTGGTTACACATTGTAATTAGCGTGTTAGACATTTATTGCGACGCCACATGAAATGTCATCCAAGGTCTTCTTGCAATCAACTCTAACATAGCGATGGTAACCGAATGGGATGACTGGCAATATTAACATCTCAAACGTTATTGTAGGACAGCATTTAGATTATAACATATATATTACATAATGATAACCCGACAGCTGTATTATTGCATTCGATGAATACTATGCAATAATTTAGAAATCCAACCGAGTAAGCGATTGACATTCATATTGCAGCTCCTATGTCTTATTATTTGCCATAAATTGAGATCGACTAGATGCTGAATATGAGATTACTCCTGGATATATAGTCCGCATGTATAGCATCGACTTCTACTTACCAAACAAAAGCCACGTGATTCTGTCAGTCACATTGTTACCACATTCGACATTCTAAATGCAGCTGATAACGTTCGTGGGCGTGTCAAGATCAGTTAAATCATAACGTTCCTGGTAATATAACTTTCGTGTTTGTCGGATATTATTCAAGACAAGGTTGCTTATTGATCGCTTTCATATATCGAATATTTACACAACTCGTTTCATCATACCAGCCGTATGCGACAAGTACCTTGATTACTTACCTATGCTGTAGCATATGATTGATTGATATATTAAAGTCAAACCGTTGAGTTAAATATCTGGTGATTGCTGCAAACCACGTTATCCGTACCAGCCAGGAATGTCCAGTAATTGGTTGCTGTTGTGAGCTTCATTGCTAATTACTACATAAGGTATCGCGTATGATTTGTAGTTACAATTTCAATCCTTCCATGACTCACCATAGCAGGTTCGGCAGATCATGGATAGATTGCTGTGAAGCGGTCTGGCGACCGACGTCTCACACAATCAATATGTCAACACTGGTCAATGCCAAGCCTATTACACATATCATGACGATTCCCGTTTTCGGAGCAGATATTATAAAATCATGACAGTCATCGCCATATAGTTAATGAATGTGCATCCTTCTATCACCTCCATCTTCATGCATCGTAACGTAAATATATCTGGTGGTACGGATTTGCAACAATGCTAATTCTATATTTGTACAAGTGACGTGATATTGCGCGAGGTATTTAATTCATTCAGTCATTTTCTTTGGACAGCACATCGCAGTCTTCATGAAGAAAACGTACATTGTCTGGCGGACCTTGTCATGAGGTTAACAGGAGTATAATGCGATAAATCCGACCACTTATATTGTTTGGCATGATGTCTGCTCACAGGTACTTGCTAAGGGCCGTCATGACATATATATTAGTATTAAACAGACGAGAGGGTAGGTACTTCATGTAGCAGCCAATTATTAGAAAGTGATCCGTGCATCGCAAATGTCTGTTGTATCTGTTGCCAGTTTATCTGTTGCCAGAATCTACCGGGAGTCTGCTGTATACAAACGGGTCTGTTGATTTTTCATATATCCTCTGGTATTGAATGACTTAACAATTTGTTGGCGGGTCAAGCTCTATAAACTAGAGGAACGCTTGGAAGAAGATCACATTGATTTTGAATCCAATGTGATGGCTTAATATCTTTGTCTTTGGTCACCATAATAACTTGACAAATACGTATACCAACATATTTTGCATGCATGCCGATGGATACCCGCACGCAATACTACATTGGGAAATGCACTTTGATATGCTGTGCAGATAAGATTTTGCTAACATGGGTAAAACATCTCTGTCGTCTCGAAAGCGTTATTGAATCGACAGGCACCCGATTGACTATTCTTTATCATCGTGTTGCAAACTGGGTTGCTGTACCAGAGATTGTGCGTTTAGTATCTTACGCTATATTAACCATATCAGTGTTGGCAGACCAATTCAGCAATCAATAGTTTTGTGGTGGCATGTTGTTACTTTTCCAGAAATGCATTTTGTGAAATGGTCTGATAACATGGGCATCATTTGTCTTCTATTGATAAGGTTAACACATTCCATACAAGGTGTTCGATGTTCATTAATGGCTTCAACATGATGTACGATGTTGTTACTTTTCAGCTGAATTGTGTTTTGGAATAGTATCTAGAATATATGAAGTGGCACTAAATGTTAGGTTGACAATGTTGTTTCTTTTCAGCAGAATTGTGTTTTGGTTTAGCATCTAGAATATATGAAGTGGCACATAAGGTTAGGTTGACAATGTTGTTACTTTTCAGCCGAACTGTGGTTCGATTTAGCATCTATAATATATGAAGTGGCACAAAATGTTAGGTTGACAATGTTGTTACTGTTCAGCAGAACTGTGTTTTGATTCAGCATCTAGAATATATGAAGTGGCACCAAATATTAGGTTGACAATAAGAAGGAATGTTCTTGTTTTCCACTGTTGCAATTTCGCTACATTAAGTTCAAATAGTGTCCCCAGTGAATGCTTCCGAATTGCCTTATCGTTAGCAATTGGCAAGTTTGACCATACCAATCGAAATCAACCCTAATTTGTTGTTCATGTTCAACTTTCCATCAACATAATACGGTTGTCAAATAAACAGGATCACAATTCACAGAAGGTTTTATCCGTATCTTCCTTTGATGACCATGTTCTTTATCGTGAAGGTGTTTTATAGCAAGGCAGACATCTTCCAAACATATCAGTACATTGATTGCATTCGACTGCATTCACTAACACATGACTCGGGCAGTATTTCATCGAAATGTTCTCAACTACACATCGCATATTATCACTACACTTCTTGGTTTTGGCAAAGTGTTCCGCCAACCGGAACTGTGCTTGAGAGTATCAATCGTAAAGATATTGCCGTTAATGAAAGATTTATGTAAGCGCGATATAATGTTTCACTTTCAAACGTCTCACTGTTGTTAAGCAAATGTGATCCCTCCAACGCCAGATTGTGAGTAGCTCGCCATGGTGCACCGCTCATAATACAGCTTACCGAAACGGCGTGTCCCCACAAAGATTTGTAGTTTAACACAACTTCTTCAGAACTAATAATTATAAGCTCAAACAGAAATGATTCATAGTTTTATGCTGACAGCCACTATTCCCTAAGTAAGCCATGCTTGATTTCCTGCGTAGTATGTGATACGATAACATTAACATCATGTCGTTTCGCATTGCAAATATTGTTGTTGGCCTGTATTTGTATTCGTCTCGTATCCATAAGTAACTGGGCTCATAACAGGTAGGATGATGACAACAATAGCTACTTCAAGTATCAGGTGGCTGATGAACGCTTCGGTTGCTGCCATGGCTGAAAATGGCCGCTGCTATGAAAGCGTACCACAACGCTTTTGATGATAAGGCGCAATTGCAAAGTACACGTGGCAAAGGAGCATTAAGTATTAAAGACATCCTTGACTCAGCAGCGCTCCTTAAACATTAGCCCAGTGGCGTCGGTACAATAGGTAACCCAATATACTATATATTGTCAGACCAATTATAGAAGTGTGACAATTCTTAACCAAGTGTCAAATTTTGTGGATTACATTTCGAATCCTTACATGGTATGGAAAAGTATTGCACATCCTACACCATATGCTAGACCTCAGGGAGCGTGTTTACCTGAAACGGTGACAGATGTTCGGGCATTTAAAATTGTATACGACTTATTCTACAGCCTTTCTTCCTCGTATTGCGGAAAACTGCATGTATACATACATAAATACATACATACATACATACATACATGCATACATACATACATACATACATACATACATACATACATACATACATACATACATACATACATACATACATACATATATACATACATGCATACATACATACAAACATACATACATACATACATACAAACATACATACATGCATACATGCATACATACATACATACATACATACATGCATACATGCATACATACATGCATACATACACACATACATACATACATACATACATACATATAAACATACATACATACAAACATACATATATACATACATGCATACATACATACAAACATACATACATACATACAAACATACATGCATACATGCATACATACATACATGCATACATGCATACATGCATACATACATACATACATACATACATACATACATACATACATACATACATACATACATACATACAATACATACATACATACATACATACATACATACATACATACATACATACATACATACATACATACATGCATACATACATACATACATACATACATACATACATACATACATACATACATACATACATACATACATACATACATACATACATACATACATACATACATACATACATACATACATACATACATACATACATACATACATACATACATACATACATACATACATACATACATACATACATACATACATACATACATACATACATACATACATACATACATACATACATACATACATACATACATACATACATACATACATACATACATACATACATACATACATACATACATACATACATACATCGTATGAATCGACTCAAATACACGACGTTAGTCATCCATTATGGCTAATCACTCGAATATTAGATCGTGTTGATATTGCTAAAATTTCAACATATATGTCTGCCGTACAGGCTTGATGTTGAGCCACTGAGTCAAATTTGTATAATGCAATAAAGTGAATTATCCTCGCTTATGACGTAAGAATGGTAAAGTGCTAAATCATGCACATTATATGTCAGGAATGCATTCTCATTAGTATGCGGGTAAGTTAGCGATGTGCTCAAGAATCAGCTGACAATATATCAGGTTCATATATCTATGATGTCCGATAAAACTACTATTCATAATTCATCCAATTCATCGCATCGCCTCGATCAATTTCTTCAAAGACCCTACGTCGACATACTCATGATGCAAGGTTTGATTGTCGTGAATTTGTCAATCAACAACCAAAATCAAATATTGTCAGGTGAGTTATTACATCCCGTTATGGTCATTGGCGCATGAAAGTTTATTGAGGTAATGATTCAGCGTATTTGGTGAAGTTATCACATACACATTGTGTATTCAATTTAATGATGCTCAATGCACACATACGCGCTGCAGCAGATATTGTACTTCCTATTTGTGTATTTTGTTCGATACAGCTGTGGTCATTCGCTAAAGAAACATCTCATCCTGATTTCGGACGCTATTCTTCTGTAACCATGCTTTGTCTTAAGCATTATTTCTCCTACCCATCCATCACTTGGTCTACGTCCACCCAGGGACGGCGCCAGAATATCGATTGTTCCTTATAGGGACCAAATAAATCTTTCCAGCCCGCAATCCTTCATGCGCAAAAAGAGACCTCAGATAAGAGGTGTGCGACGAATTCTCCCTGCTGAGGTCAGTGTTCAAATTCCCGTCGACAACAATGTATTCAACCTGACTGTTCAAAGCAATTAACATGCGCAAGTTACTCAGCACATCTCTATACAATACTTTTACTACCTGTAACCAGAGGGTCTACAATGCCATCAATCATTGTAGAGGGTCTACAATGCCATCAATCATTGAATCTTACTCCCGTCTCTCGACACTCCTACAATGTTGACAATTCCTATATCACTCTCGAATATGCGATGGTTGTCCTCGTGACAAAAAACTTCTTGCAACAACATAATTTTACATTTGAGCATCAATTCAGTAATATAGGCTATTTTATAACAGGCATGGTCTTCACGAATGAAATACAAACATATGCATATTGTCAGGTGAGTTATTACATGGCATGGTCTTCACGAATGAAATACAAACATATGCATTTCTGTTTGTCGGGCATTATGATTAAAAGTGACAAAGACGTTTTTCCTCATTTGTTACATGTGTTGTTTTAGAAAACTGCCGTCTTACGAATTGCGGCAGCACCTTGTCCTCTCCAACCTTCCATAGACGCTCCTTTGCACTGACAACTTCTTCGTGTGTAAAGAATTCATGACATGGTTTAAATATACTGTCCGCCGGTGAGTTGTTCGCTGCATGTACCACATGCATCAGAAGAGGATCGATATACTTTCTTAATATTAAGTCGAATGACGCTGGTTGATACGTGGTGTTAGTTTTCAATATAAATATGTAAAGCCATAAAGTAATCTGTGAGCTAATTTTGGCATTGTACTTTGTACAACGTACAAGGCGCATGACGATGGCCTCTGCTACGTGATGCAATCGATCGAAATGTACTTACAAACTCCCAGCCGTTTATTGAAGTTTTGGATATTTGACCAATCATTAAGTCGGAAAGTAATATGACATTATATATTTTATAATTATGTGCCCAATACGATGAGAAGCTATGGCATTATGGAAATGCATATCTAGTTAACTTCTTTTGTCCGACATAGCCTGCCAAATATTGCTCACATGACCATCTGGTACATACAAGGCACTGGAAAGAGAGTAAAACCGTCAGGACATATTGAACCTCTGGGACCTCAGCTGTCTCATACAACATGCAAATGGCACATTCAACCGCGACCCAAGGATGTAATCGTGTTACCGCCTGATGTATTGATCCTGCTGACAATAAGCGCGATATCATAAGCGGCTGAGAAAAGGCCTTTGTAATGGCCTCATACTCTATAGATATGGATAATCATTTCATCAATTTTACACATTTGACAGTATCCTGAAGGCAGCATTACACATGTATAGACATGTTTTACATATATATATATTTTATATATATATATATATATATATATATATATATATATATATATATATATATATATATATGAATATATATATATATATATATATATATATATATATCTATATATATATATATATATATATATATATATATATATCATATCATATATATATATGCATATATATATATATATACATATATATATATATATATATATATATATATATATATATATATATATATATACATATATAAATGCATATATATATATATATATAGGGATATATAGATATAGGCATATATATATCTATTTCTATATATATATCATCATATCCTATATCTCTATCTATATATATATATATATATCTATATGTATATATATATGTGTATATATATATGTATCCAAAATCTATCCTCTATATCTCTCTTATATATCTATATCTATCTATCTATGTCTCTCTTTATATCTCATATATATCTATATCTCTCTCTCTATATCTCTCTCTCTCTATATCTCTCTATATATATCTATCTCTATATATATATCTATATTTTATATAGACCGTTCTTGATGAGTTCAGAACGACGATCAGACAATTCGGAATTGTTCTATTAGGTGATGAGGAAACCGTACCATCATTTTATCGGATAATATATATATATATATCTATAAAGCCTTATAATGATATTTGTGTTTTCACCACATAATGGATTAAGTTGTCATTGTTTGTCATCTTATATGATATAGATGGCTTCATGGATCTCATCTTCGGCAGTGGTATGACTGTGTTATGAATTCAGACATGCTCTGATGGGTAAGGGAAATACTACTGGTGAATGGTCTTTTGGTATCCTGGGGTGGGGTTGGGTCGATGGTAATTGCTAGGTGGCTGAGTGATTATTTATTTGCACAATAAAGCAAGCCTTGCTGCATACACTCATTAGTGGCGCTATTTCATGCAGATAAGCATCAAGTTTGTAGTTTCAAGAGTTTGCCCAAGGTAATTCAGTAGATAATGGGTTGCAATTTTTACTCACAGCTCAGTTACCAAATGGAGAATTTTAAAATGCAGCTTTGCTAACCAAATCATAATGCATCGGATATAACAAATTGTAATCGGAAAGGGATATTAAACACACAAGAGCCTTGAATTCTCATATCTTTGCACTTTTTGTTAAGTTGCTCCAAATATGATATTACCAATATGAGGATTTGTCGTTATAGGACAGCTGTAATATGACCGCAAATGATGATGGGACATGTAGAGGAAACAGCATTTATCAGTTTCTGTTGGCTATGAATAGTATTCGATAATAATATGCTCATTATATTATCATTCATGAACAGGCAAAAACCTACTTGTGAAAACTAAATTGAGATAGAAAAATCAGCCTCATTCCGTGCAAACCATCTATATGATGTTTACAAAATGGGCCACCATTTTAATGTACCAAAATAAGGCTTGAAAAGGTGTCGCGAATGGAGTTATATACTCATGGCTTGGCCAGATATAAATACCGGTACCGCAGCATTTTTAATGGCTGCATTTGAACGCCTGCAAAACATGCATGTTCGCATTCATTTATATTGATGCACCTTTGATGAAGTATTTGAGAACAACTAAGTTCGCACTTGCATTTCATAGGGTGAACGATGTAAATATGATGGAGCGCCAAATCATCAGCCAGAAAAGGCTGGCTATCAATTGATATTACCTCACATAAAGACACATGACGAAAGTCATTCCACACGCCAGATTAAAGATACAATGTTTATGGTTGCTTGACTTGATTGTTCCAGGTAACCACATGGGTCCAAAACTAATCTCGCTAGCTTTGTTGGCTAATAATACAATGTCATCAACTGAACGGCAAGAAGCAGCCGACGTAGGCGTCTCTAATCAATGGCCAAATTAGCATTCAAAATGATTATCAGGCTGAATATAAACAAGGATAGTTATTGCTGCTTCGAGGCAGGAAATCTGTAACGTGTGATGCAATATCGCATACAAACATTAACGTCGCTTTGATAGCTGATGTCGCTAATACACATAGTAGCGTGATTGTTATAAGGACTATCCATAATGTACATTTTAGGATATATATGCTAGAGATATACTGCAAAATAAGCGATAATAAAGTCCAACACGTGCATTCATATTAATGATGCCTAAATATATCATCTATGTGATGCAAGCTATCCAGCCATCATGATATGAAAGCTGCGTTGCTGTTGTTGTGTGTTGTACAGCGTTTGATCATTCATCCTACTAATAGTTGCGCAATGCATATTCTAAGCAGGCATATTCATCAATCGATGTGATAAATTGTACTTATTATTACTGTTCACACTTCTAAAATTCATTGAGCCGCGTGTTGTGATAAACTAATTTCTTTTAGGATGTTACATCAGCCTATCACACACCCTGCTGATCATGGTGCGAAGTTATCAAATTTCCTTCGTTAGTCATTAATACACATTTTGCTCAGTGATGAGATTTCTAAATATGTTCCAGACATATAAGGCTTCGGATAAGCATTGTGAATGTGTTTCCAGTCAATCACAACCGATTACCCTCATAGGATATTTCTGAATGTTCCCTTATTTTTTGCCGCCTACGATAAGCAGCTTATAACTGGAGTCGTGTTATCAAGTTATGGGGCAATTGACCATAATACGGAACATCCAAATCTAAGGTAAAATAGGCACATTCGCGCTGTGCATTGTCTTTTAATATCAACCATTGCACATCAAAATCTTGAAATTTAGGTGGAGCGGCAGAGGCCGTGTCATTTGAAAAGATACACTCCAAATTCCCTCTCATGTTGGCTTGCGGCTGACTCAAAAGATATGAATAACGGTGATGCAAATCGACCTGTGCATCACAATTGTACGCGATACCTTCATAGATTTTTCGCTCGCTTATTAAAAGTATATTGCGTACAATAAGCTTCTTTGCGGGTGGGCATTCCATGCAAAACTCCTGTTACAACACTTGCAATGTGTGCTTCATATCAAGTGCCTCCATAGTTTAAACGTGGTAAAACTGTGCTGCTCGATAAGGGACTTTCTTAAATCGACAAGGAAGCTGGGAGATAGTGAGTCACACTCCCACTTATCGCTGCTGGCCGGCGATATGAGAAAAAGACCGAGTTTTTTTCGAGCTCTAATTGCCTGAGAGTAGGGTGCCATGCGATAATGTGGATAAGCACTGGAATAGCATTAGTTACCAGGCGGACCAGGAGATCCTGTGGCTTCCAGTGGGTGCCGGGCCATCCAGGAGCGCTGATACAAAGACATATACCACCTTCACTCAACTGCATATTAGGCAATAACTACCCCCGACAATTCGATTCGCATGTAATATGTCCGCACAGCTTGCTGCATAAACAACAATAACTGCTGCGCCCACTTCAACTGACTGCCTCATTCTCACCTATTCTCTGCAACTGTTATTTATTTCCCCCTATTCAATGTAACTTACTGCCTTGTTCGGTCCTCTATCGTAAAACTGGACACCTTGTTGCGACGACCTTAACAATGATTGACCCATTCTCTTGTCGTAGTCCTGTATTTGCCGTGATTGCCCCCCACAGAGCCGTCACCTAATCTCTCTCTCTCTCTCTCTCTCTCTCTCTCTCTCTCTCTCTCTCTCTCTCTCTCTCTCTCTCTCTCTCTCTCTCTCTCTCTCTCTCTCTCTCTCTCTCTCTCTCTCTCTCTCTCTCTCTCTCTTTTTCTCTCTCTTGCCATAGCCCTGTATCTTCCGTGTTTGCCCCCACCACAGAGCCATCTTTCTCTCTCTCTCTCTCTCTCTCTCTCTCTCTCTCTCTCTCTCTCTTTCTCTCTCTCCCCCCTCTCTCTCTCTCTCTCTCTCGTCGTAGTCTTGTATTTGCCGTGAATTCCCCCACAGAGCCGTCACTCTCTTCTCTCTCTCTCTCACTCTCTCTCTCTCTCTCTCTCTCTCTCTCTCTCTCTCTCTCTCTTCTCTCTCTCTCTCTCTCTCTCTCTCTCTCTCTCTCTCTCTCTCTCTCTCTCTCTCTCTCTCGTTCTCTCTCTCTCTCTCTCTTTGCTCGCGGCGTTTTTCTGTGAATTCCTTCTTCCATTAAACCAGGATTTGATCAACGCTAGCGACCCATCCTCACTTCCCCACCCTTTCTGCCATTCCATTAGCACCTCCCACGTGCAGGCCAATAAATCTTCCCCAGAGAGCACATTATCGTCGCAGTGGCTTCACCGTCAATTGGTAGTCACTCCTAAATGGGTCACGAGCTCGGTGATACACTCGTGGACACTTAGAGGTGACGCAAGCATGACGTAACTACTCGACTCCGCCGGATGCTAGGACAATTAGTCTGAATATATCTTAACTCGTACGCCATAGGCATATCTGTACACGTGCACATAGCCACACTTACAATATAAACACGTACATGCAGATGTACACATACGCACACACACGCAGTACCACACAGACACACACAAGCACGCACACACATAAACATATGCTTATATATGATAACAACAATCTCAAACACACACATGTAGAATAACACACGAACAAAGACAAACACACCGTTCCACACACGAAAACAAATAAACATTTACAACAACAGACCGACCGACAAACAAACATAAAAACTGATAATACATCAATCTGAGGAGTATGTATTACTAAACATGTCGTTGAATTTATGCCCTCCCAATTCTGTGCACTGACTGATCTTCTAGCGAGTCAATCAGGGTTCGGAGCTTGGTGACTTCATTGCGCAGTTTTAGTATAAGGAAATCCTTATGTTTTACATCATCGGTAATGCTTTGTTCATTCGTTGGCAAAGCAGATACCGATCCCCAGAGAGATCCGATCGTGAATAGTGGTATAACTGGGAAAGCATACTATCAGTCTCTTGTTACCAGATTATCACCGCTTTTCTTATGCCAGGTCAATGTTATCACACGTTGGATGTGCGTATATACGTGTGTTGAACCGCTTTTGAGGGTGGCGTGAATACAGCAGTGGGTAGGGGTAGGACACACCCCCCGTGACGAATACCTGCAGAACCTTTCCTCGATTTCTACAAGCGGATACAAAATGGCAAGTTAACGCTGTTAAGAATCGACATTTACAGGTTTTGTCCGTCAAAGGCGAACAACCAGTGTATGATATAAGCGCCGCCATAACTGCTATGGTTCATGGCCTCATGTAAGTTGGAAAAAGTGAATATGCTGCTGCCAGGTGAGGTCCAATCTAACAAATAGTGGCCTTGATGCTATCTATGAATTGTGCGCTTTTTCCACTGTCATAAAGCTATGTCATCGTCATAACACACTTTCTTTTGTGAGGCTGAATAATAAATGGTGCGACCCCATGTGTACATCGTTTGAATATCCTAGGCAAGTGTTGATTGCGTGACGTCGTCATACTCCGGGCTAATATTCTCTATCTTAAATGCAACATTTGTCATCAGACGTGGCTTGAGAGTGTCATTTGTAAAGATATTGCAACTAATCAATGATTTATGAAAGCTCGATATAATTTGGCACTTTACAGTATTAATCATGCATACAGCCAAAAATGTTCAGTGCTGATACATGTAAGAGACCCAGGGAATGTTGGAATAATCTTGGGCATCCAAACGTCTCTCTGTTGTTAAGTTGATGTGACCCCACCACGCCACATTGTGACTAGGTTGACATGGTGCACCAATCCAAATTTTAGCGTTCAGAAACTTTGCGTTCCCACAAGGATTTACAGTTAAACCAAAGATCTTGTTACAATAAGATACCCGACTCGGCAGCTCGTTATGACTTGCGAGTATGTCTGACTAGAAGTCAAACACAAATGGGCATTTCTGCGCTGCAATTAACTGTTTGGATTGACAAAGGCTTTTCCACCCAGGAAATGAATGTTCTAGCATATGTCTCTGCCTATATTGCCCGGAAATTAAGTTGGTTGCAATATCCAGAAACAAAATTTTCTGTAGTCAATGATATACATGACCAGAAGAATTACCGAAGTGCAAAGGAAGGGCTCGTTGTCCCAAGCTAATCACTAGTAGATGCATTGTGCAGACTTAAGGAACATTGCCGCTAATTCATTGACGCAGTAATACAGTAAGCAAGTGAAAGCCAGAGTTGTAAGCATTCTAGCTAATGAGGTTTCATTAGAGAAACTCCAATGTGAATCATGCAGGTGTCATGTTTTGGTAATATTTATTATGGTGAACATCAGGTTGCATCAATCCCTGAGAGAGGCTAACTGTAAGTTAACGGACCGCAAGGAGAGAATAAATCGTAAGACATTGACATTTTCACACACTTTCCAAAATTTGTTTTTAGTAATGTTGTATGTGTAGATTTCCGAAAAATCAAATATTGATATTTGTTTACTTAGTTCCTTGAAAGCCCTCTATGGCAGATGTACAAGGACTATTCTATCATAAATTCACGCCAGTATATAGGACAACTGCACCTTAGATTGGTGGGGGGAGATTGTCGAACAAAGGAGTCCCTGGATATACTGTTAGAATGGTTGGTTGCATGGTACTCCAATCTGATGTGTGGATAAGAAAGGGCAGAACTATGTCTTGCTGATTTGGGGTATTTAATGGCATAAGACAGGGAGGCATATTGTCAACCTAACTGTTAAGTGTTGATATGGTTGAATTGAGCTCTGGTTTTAAATAATTGCTGCGGGGGACTAAGATCCAGCAAAGTACATAAAACACACACACACACACACACACACACACACACACACACACACACACACACACACACACACACACACACACACACACACACACACACACACACACACACACACACACAAACACACACACAAACACAAACACACACGTATGTATCATTAAATATATATATATATTTATATGTATTTATATATTTGTATATGTATATATATATATAGACATATATATATATATGAATGAGGATGTGTTGAAATATATATATATCTCTATATATATCAAATTATAAAGCTTATTATAAAGTTCGGATGATTTGATTGAGCAGGGGGTCATCCAGGGTATAGAACGGTTTTCACTACGTGGTTAGCGAATCCCATGTGCTTGAGAACCCTCAATGTCTATAAAATGAGAGTACCACTTTAGAGGATACCCGCTTAATGCAGCAACTTGTGCGCTGGGATTTTTCCGCCATAAGGTTGGTGCATCTCATGTTGTCCGCTGCTGTCGTGCCAAACTTCCGCATGGATGCACCATGATGTTTCATGGATAAATGCTTGGTGTCAGTTATTATGTAGATGCTTTCAAAAGGAAAAGCTAGCTTCGGCATTCTTTGACGATAGTAAAAGTAAGACTTAAATCGGTCATATGGTTTCCTCATTACGTTGATATAGCCAGGTTGTGTAAACCCTAATCTATGATAAAGACATTATATACATCAAAATGACAGGAAGGTATGCAAATAATCAATGGTGACAGTTGTTACAGTTTCACTGACTCAAACAATGCAATCAGAAATGTACTTGTTTGCAAGACATTTGTGGAAAGTTACCTCGTAAAGTTAGTGTAATGTTTATGCTGGACGTACACCATGGGAGGCTGTGTTTGCATGAAGTCACGGGCGAACATGGTCTGAATTTACGACCACACAGCTAATGCATTTGTACATATCTCCATTAACAATTTAAGCACTATCTTATTATCGATAATTGTTCTACATCTGTTACTGATTTATTACCTGGTTTGGGTATTTCCTGACAATCTCATTCCTATATTTGAATCCATTTCGTGCCGCCATGGCGCGTAAAAAGGCTTGCATAGTTGTGCTTGCACATTTTGGAATGCGGTTGTAAAAGAGACGCAGTGGTTGGGGTATTCCTTGCGAGGCGTTTGCGAATTCTATAAATTGCACGAAGACAGCATGTCATGATGGCAATTGACTGTCATATACAGCAATCAATATAGATAAAGCTCACCTGGAACACATTTTAACTGAAGTATCAACGCAGTAAATCATGATTCATCAAAAAATAGACCAAAATTCATAGTCGACCATGTCAAAGATTACATATCGGTGTACTTCCTGTTACAGCTGGTTAAGTCTTGAGTCAGCAGTTATTATTACGTCACTTCCTTAAAGCGTTGGGTTCTAATGACGGGGGCCCGTTTTGTTAATGCCAAGCATCAGAGCTTTCCAGCTCATTTAGGAATGATGTGAGACAATACATTCCAATATCAGCAACTATCTGCATACGTGAAATGCTTATATTGTGTTAAAATAAATTATATACGAAATATGCTGATTCTTACTTGCATCTTCGAATGAGCGTTTACTAGCTGGATAGATCCAGTTATTGAATGCACCGCACAAATTGATAAACTGTTGAAGTTGATGTCACTTATCACGATAATCATAATGGTGAGACGTGATAGCGATCGCAGCAGAGAAGTATAAGTTTAAAGTACTTTTGGTATGCCCAGGGGAGCTGCAAGTGACGGCAAGTGAATGGGCCATGTTCGGCGATTCGTGGCAATTCGTGACGATTCAGGTACTTAATAACGATCCCAAACCAAATTTCTGACATCTGAAGAGCCCGTCGGGTTTTGCTTATCTAAGTAGGCGTTGAATATCTAGAATCTATATGGGGATTTATCAGAGAGTACTTTTCTGGTTTTATCCGTGGACAGCGAAGGACGTCAACATCGTCCTGAGTGGCGGCGTAAGCCGCTACATGAGAATTAGACTGTTGTTTTAAAGTCAAAGCGTTATTGCTGCGGATTTACAAATATTGATGGATGTACGGGAAAAGTCAAACATACATCGATAACAAGGCTAGAGTCGGTGGCTTAGATATGTTGACGTTTAAGCCTAAAGGGCTTATCATAGTGATTCGAAATATGTGTTGGCCAACATGAATAGGATCGATGGGAATGCGTCACTTCTCCTTGTGCGATACTGTCAGGTAGGGCTTTGGAAACGTAATTCAGTCCGAAGATATGTTGTGAAGATATAATTGATTACGAAACATTGTCCAGTTAGAAGTGGAAGCCTTCAAACAATTGTGGACTTCATTTAATAATGAACATTGAAAATATTGCATTGATCACAAGGATAGTGGTGAAACCTATAAAAGGAAATATTATAATGGTCAGAGAGTCGAAATTATGCTCATGCAGTTAGCATCACCTGGACCATATATTACAACCTATGAACAGTAATCCTTTGGGGTGGCTTTTCGTCGGAAATTACCTATGTAGTAGTACAATGATATCTTGTTCTGCATGAGCAACTGACCGTGTGGTCATGCTAGATGTTTCCAGATTAGCAGCGCGAATTGGTTTATACGAGCAGTAGATCAAAATAGTCGATACTGTCTACTGATAGTCCAGATGAAACACCTAGAGATTAACATTTGGGGAATAACTCTAACAAAGTAGTAAGTTCCTATGGAGTGAAGATGTTATTGGTATAAAATAAAATGCGATAACAAAATGTGTATTCATACTTGTTGTTTTCGTTGTCGAAAGTACCACTGCGGATATTGTTTTCCTATGGGCTTTCCTGTGTACTGGTTTAATTTTTGTAACTCCGTCAATCTTTATACTGGATCTTGCGAGTTGTGCATGTACACTGATGTTATACACCACGTAGATTGAAAATGTGATAACGATGGCTGCACTGAAAACAATTCTCCCCTCCATTGTGGATGATGTGACTGTGTTTCACTGCAACCATTGTGAAAATGCTTATTCCGATCTCGATCGATAATAAATGAATTGACAAAGCTGCAAAGGTTACATGATTTCCAATACCCAGCCACTGTCATAATAACGTTTGCTGCGTGTGAAACACTAAATCATTTTTGAATAATCAGGCTGGGTGAGCCGTAAGCCTTGACTATTTGATCCGTGGTAGGTGCAGCACTATTGATTGTGAATGGAACTCTTGAGGTGAGAAACTGCTGATTAATAAATATTACAATAATACAATGAACCTGTGTATCTTGTCATTACACAATAATCCAGAGATACATAGTATGGGTGATTTTTGTCAAGTCGTCGTAGCGCAGAGGAATACCGCTGATAAACATTGTAGGCTAATGTTTGTAGAATCTATGATTAAATTGATACTTTTGTCCTGTAAAAGTGTGCGGAATCTCAAATATACATAAGCAATGAATACTGATAAACTTACAGAGCATTTCCTGGGCAAGCCATGTGACTATGGAAATTCATAGCAGCACTAGCATTTAAAGTGTAGTGTTGTTGAAACTTTCCTAAAACAATTCATTTTATACTCTGCTCAGAAATTCGACCAATCGGTTTGAAAGACTTGTTTACCTCTCTCTTTGGTTGTTTATTTAACGTTACTAACTGATGCCAACGGAGATCTAACCAGGGGGGTGAGTGGTCGTTCGATGGTTCAGGCGAAAGTGTAGGCTCACGTGAGTTTATCTGTGGCTTGACCATGACATCCCGTGGCGGAGTACTATGTATGGGGGTGTCTTTTCGAGTGTGTCCCTGCTGATGTAGTTCTTGCTATTATGATAAATGGAAGAATTGTACGAAGGATGATGGTAGCGATGCCTGCTAACCAACGTGCTAATACAATGTGGGTCCATTTGTATAATGATGTCAAGGACATATTGAATTCCTTTAACAAATGGCGGACGGCTGACGGCTTCAACCACATTTCAGTCATATGTTATTTTAAATACATTTTAAAAGTCGTTCTGTATTTCGAGGCGTTAACAGAAGACGACGTGACGGTTTGGGCGTGCATTCGTACGAGGTGTGACCCCAGAAACTTTGATTAAATGTTATAATGTTATATATATACCGGCTGTTGAACAAAGCGATGTTGTATTCGCACGATGGCAAGCGTACTCCCATATGGTACACTTGCAAATGAATATGCATTGCCATGCTACGCTAAGCCGTTGTTCTTCACATTCCTCCCTCAGTAGTAGGATATGCACTGTACAATCTATAAGTCACAGTACACCATTGACGCGATATCCTGCTCCTGAGCGACAAAGATAAGGTCATGATCACTTTATTGCTTAATATCAGTTAACAACATGTCATGATTGTGCGTGCGTGTAGCGTAGCACAGATTGACGCGCAATAGTACAAATGAGCCTGGGTTATAGGTTCTTATTGCATGCAATCACCACATTACAGAAATGGCCCAACTCAAAATTCTTGCATTTGGATTTAAATCTTTCAATGCACGTTGACTGTATATGTGTTTGTCCTCGTAATCACTGTAATGATGTCAACAGTTTACTTGATGTCTTCATCCTCAACACGTTAAATGCGCCAAGATGCGTATGAAGAGCAGTTTTCTACACGAGAGTTTATATATTCTGCTATCAGTCTGCATTCATTTATTTGAACAATCACTAAATGTGTATGAGAAATGTCGAATTATACCTAATTTTTAATCCGCTTTAACCCCCATGAAGCTATCTTTTGGTAAAAGAGTTTTCGTGCTAAGTAATAAATGTCCAATTCCTCTTTTAACTTGGTCCTCAAATATTCACGGGTTGTTTTATTATAATGCGTTCCTGGAGATGGGTTCCTGTGCAGTTCTGTGGCAGTAAAAGTATGTACAATAGTTATTGAGTTAGCTAAAGTTGCATGGAGACTGAGTTTTTAAATATATGGTTAAATATTCATACATACCTTTTTCTGCGAACCATTTTGCGCCGCCCTTGAACAAACGAGGAAGGACATACTCAAGACCCATAACAAATGATGGTAGATCTTCAGTTAGGCCCACTAAAATGTAATTATTGATCAAATTGTATTTCGCCTTGGCCAATGAAGCCTCGGATGGTATTCTGCATTAAACGATAGGTACAGTTTAGGTTGATTTCAAATAAGCTTTGATCATTGCACGGTTGATATTGTTTTGGTAACATATCCATACATATACTTACGAGCAAAACGATTCGACACCACAAAGATAAGGAACGGCGACAAAGTAGTTGGCAATGTGTTCACAAAATGCATGGCGATTCAGGACGCATTCGTCAAAAGTCTTCACATGTCAACATAAGCATGGTTAATAATATTATGGAACAAGGTATTATGTATTCGTGATTAAACAATCCAAAGCAGCATGGCATTTATATTGATCCCAGTATGCACCTCTTTCATGGCAGTGAAAGATGTAGCTGGCTTCGGCATTCTTTGACGATAGTAAAAGTAAGACTTAAATCGATCATATGGTTTCCTCATTACGTTGATATAGCCAGGTTGTGTAAACCCTAATCTATGATAAAGACATTATATACATCAAAATGACAGGAAGGTATGCAAATAATCAATGGTGACAGTTGTTACAGTTTCACTGACTCAAACAATGCAATCAGAAATGTACTTGTTTGCAAGACATTTGTGGAAAGTTACCTCGTAAAGTTAGTGTAATGTTTATGCTGGACGTACACCATGGGAGGCTGTGTTTGCATGAAGTCACGGGCGAACATGGTCTGAATTTACGACCACACAGCTAATGCATTTGTACATATCTCCATTAACAATTTAAGCACTATCTTATTATCGATAATTGTTCTACATCTGTTACTGATTTATTACCTGGTTTGGGTATTTCCTGACAATCTCATTCCTATATTTGAATCCATTTCGTGCCGCCATGGCGCGTAAAAAGGCTTGCATAGTTGTGCTTGCACATTTTGGAATGCGGTTGTAAAAGAGACGCAGTGGTTGGGGTATTCCTTGCGAGGCGTTTGCGAATTCTATAAATTGCACGAAGACAGCATGTCATGATGGTAATTGACTGTCATATACAGCAATCAATATAGATCAAACAGCTCACCGGAACACATTTTAACTGAAGTATCAACGCAGTAAATCATGATTCATCATAAAATAGACCAAAATTCATAGTCGACCATGTCAAAGATTACATATCGGTGTACTTCCTGTTACAGCTGGTTAAGTCTTGAGTCAGCAGTTATTATTACGTCACTTCCTTAAAGCGTTGGGTTCTAATGACGGGGGCCCGTTTTGTTAATGCCAAGCATCAGAGCTTTCCAGCTCATTTAGGAATGATGTGAGACAATACATTCCAATATCAGCAACTATCTGCATACGTGAAATGCTTATATTGTGTTAAAATAAATTATATACGAAATATGCTGATTCTTACTTGCATCTTCGAATGAGCGTTTACTAGCTGGATAAATCCAGTTATTGAATGCACCGCACAAATTGATAAACTGTTGAAGTTGATGTCACTTATCACGATAATCATAATGGTGAGACGTGATAGCGATCGCAGCAGAGAAGTAAAGTTATAAAGTACTTTTGGTATGCCCAGGGGAGCTGCAAGTGACGGCAAGTGAATGGGCCATGTTCGGCGATTCGTGGCAATTCGTGACGATTCAGGTACTCAATAACGATCCCAAACCAAATTTCTGACATCTGAAGAGCCCGTCGGGTTTTGCTTATCTAAGTAGGCGTTGAATATCTAGAATCTATATGGGGATTTATCAGAGAGTACTTTTCTGGTTTTATCCGTGGACAGCGAAGGACGTCAACATCGTCCTGACTGGCGGCGTAAGCCGCTACATGAGAATTAGACTGTTGTTTTAAAGTCAAAGCGTTATTGCTGCGGATTTACAAATATTGATGGATGTACGGGAAAAGTCAAACATACATCGATAACAAGGCTAGAGTCGGTGGCTTAGATATGTTGACGTTTAAGCCTAAAGGGCTTATCATAGTGATTCGAAATATGTGTTGGCCAACATGAATAGGATCGATGGGAACGCGTCACTTCTCCTTGTGCGATACTGTCAGGTAGGGCTTTGGAAAATGTAATTCAGTCCGAAG
The DNA here is from genome assembly GCA_034190875.2 of Urechis unicinctus. Classification (NCBI taxonomy): domain Eukaryota; kingdom Metazoa; phylum Annelida; class Polychaeta; order Xenopneusta; family Urechidae; genus Urechis; species Urechis unicinctus. The sequence continues at coordinate 22,831,715 of CM067349.1, read as the reverse complement.
ATATGTTGTGAAGATATAATTGATTACGAAACATTGTCCAGTTAGAAGTGGAAGCCTTCAAACAATTGTGGACTTCATTAATGGAACTTGAAAATAGCATTGATCACAATGATAGTGGTGAAACCTATAAAAGGAAATATTATAATGGTCAGAGAGTCGAAATTATGCTCATGCAGTTAGCATCACCTGGACCATATATTACAACCTATGAACAGTAATCCTTTGGGGTGGATTTTCGTCGGAAATTACCTATGTAGTACTACAATGATATCTTGTTCTGCATGAGCAACTGACCGTGTGGTCATGCTAGATGTTTCCAGGTTAGCAGCGCGAATTGGTTTATACGAGCAGTAGATCAAAATAGTCGATACTGTCTACTGATAGTCCAGATGAAACACCTAGAGATTAACATTTGGGGAATAACTCTAACAAAGTAGTAAGTTCCTATAGAGTGAAGATGTTATTGGTATAAAATAATATGTGATAACAAAATGTGGATTCATACTTGCTTTTTTCGTTGTCGAAAGTACCACTGCTGATACTGCTTTCCTATGGGCTTTCCTGTATACTGGTTTAATTTTTGTAACTCCGTCAATCTTTATACTGGATCTTGCGAGTTGTGCATGTACACTGATGTTATACACCACGTAGATTGAAAATGTGATAACGATGGCTGCACTGAAAACAATTCTCCCCTCCATTGTGGATGATGTGACTGTGTTTCACTGCAACCATTGTGAAAATGCTTATTCCGATCTCGATCGATAATAAATGAATTGACAAAGCTGCAAAGGTTACATGATTTCCAATACCCAGCCACTGTCATAATAACGTTTGCTGCGTGTGAAACACTAAATCATTTTTGAATAATCAGGCTGGGTGAGCCGTAAGCCTTGACTATTTGATCCGTGGTAGGTGCAGCAGTATTGATTGTGAATGGAACTCTTGAGGTGAGATACTGCTGACAATAAATATTACAATAATACAATGAACCTGTGTATCTTGTCATTACATAATAATCCAGAGATACATAGTATGAGTGATTTTTGTCTAGCCGTCATAGCGCAGAGGAATACCGCTGATAAACATTGTAGGCTGATGTTTGTAGAATCTATGATTAAATTGATACTTTTGTCCTGTAAAAGTGTGCTGAATCTCAAATATACATAAGCAATGAATACTGATATACTTACAGAGCATTTCCTGGGCAAGCCATGTGACTATGGGAATTCATAGCAGCACTAGCGTTTAAAGTGAAGTGTTGTTGAAGCTTTCCTAAAACAATTCATTTTCTACTCTTCTCAGAAATTCGACCAATCGGTTTGAAAGACTTGTTGACCTCTCTCTTTGATTGTTTATTTACCGTTACTAACTGATGCCATCGGAGATCAAACCAGGGGGGTGAGTGGTCGTTCGATGGTTCAGGCGAAAGTGTAGGCTACGTATGGGGTCCTGCTGATGTAGTTCTTACTCTTATGATAAATTGAAAAATTGTACAAAAGGATGATGGTAGCGATGCCTGCTAACCAACGTGCTAGTACAATAAGTTTTGACCAACGCTTATATTTGGACTAAGGTGATATAATCAACTTCATAAATATTCAGGGAAGTGAATATGCGCATTGTGTTGTTATATCCTGTGTGATCAATAGCTTGTATGAGTTTAAGGTTCGGTTATGGGATCATAAAGCCTGCAAAATTATGCAAAAATACCCAGGACGCACAAAGAGTGGCCAAATATGTTGTGACCTTGACATACGGGGTAATAAGGTCATTGGGCTGGAGGACCCGAGATCACCAAATGTTGTAGTGATTTACGAAACGTGGCCATATCTCAGCCTGCTGTAGGAGGCCTACTTTGATGGTATTTAACATTCTGCAAATCGCTTCCAGCTATTCATGTACTCGTCATGGTTTAAAACGCGCTTATGTAGCAGCAATTGAAGCTTCTCTCTGTTGGACTCATAGGGAGCTGTTACTCAGAAAGGCTCCTTGCAGGTTCAAAGCCACTAGTCGAAACTGGTGCTGTCGTTGAAGCGCATCTGGCAAAGGGAGAAGCTGATATATAGGATTATGTTCTAGTCCTTCGATTCTGGGATTGAGGGCCACAATGTCGGCATAGACGATGTAAGTAATTGGAAGTTGTTGTGAAGGTTCTGAAAAGTGAGCGTGTTGTTTCCCAACTCTCGCATCTGACCCTCCCTTCTGTGTGGCCCTTAAGTCTTATTTGTGAGGTCATCTTGTGGAAAGTTGTGGAGGGACCTCTCAGAGAAGCACTTATAGTATTGCCTTCTTAATCATCAGCATATTGATCCGTGGGATATCTTCAGGAAGCTTGCCCAACCGGTGTACAATCACTCCTTTGTCCCAGCTACGTACAATAAGGGCAAGGCCATTTAGCTACTCAATCTAGTTGATTCGGGATTTTGCTGCGAGCGCAAAGGGGGCCTGTGCACGTGGTAACGAGCTAGATTCAAGGCGAAGTTAATTACTTCAAAATATCAAGCCAAATGGTTTCAACTCGCTCACCCACCCACCCTTAGCCTCTCTGTATCTACCTTCCATGTGTCTCCTGTATTTGATGAGAAGCCCTGTGATGTGCCTCATCAATCTCATGACCCTTCAGCGCTGTCGTCTGCTTGTGGCGAGTTACATGGCAGGTGAAGTTATTGCTAACGCCTAGGTTGGTTTTCTGAAGCTGAACCTTAACCATGGAGAGCTTGAACCTCTTCGACGAGTTTCTTGTGTATCGGTGGGGCACACGCCCTCTTGGAAGGCATAGAGGTCAGCATTAAGTTAGAGGCCTTGGGGGACATCCATTTGCCAACCTCTTAAGAATGTACCAGTGAGCTTTTCAGAAGACTAGTTCCTGAGGGAGGGTTAAAAGATTTAGTTGCAGGTATAAAGTCGAACTTCCAAAATGGCCTTTGTTTTTCTTTAGCGGTTTGGCTGAGGTGGAGGGGAAGGCTTAGATCTTTTTGGATGCTGGACCTTGACTAAGCTCCTTTTGCTGTTTCTAGAATGGCCTCATCCATTAAGTTTTGGACAACATCCTGGGGAGGCTGTATTTCAGAAAGCAAATTGTCAACAAACTCATCCAAGTCGCAAAGTTCCTGTTCACGCAGGGGTATGCAATATGTGTTCATGGTGTGTATGAGTATATGCTATGGAAACCTAATCTATAATTGAGTGGTCTTCATGTACAATTAAGCGTAGACTCACCTACAATAGGAGAATTTTCGGCAAGCCTTTATTTCTGCTTATATACCTTTTGCGTCCCACATCTGGTGCCTAGCCATGTCTCAATATGTGTACCGACTTCACATATACGACAGGGATGTGGAAGTGTTATGCCCTGCTTAAGGCGAGCGTGATGGGGCTTACAATGCCCTAACGCACAGGGATTTTCACCTGAACTCAGATTTTAAATCTTCAGCGAGCGACACCCGTTTGTTGGTACCCATCGAACCATATGCAATATTGGTATATGCTTAGGTAGCTTATTATTACTTGGGCTTGATCTATGTACCTTAAAACGTCTCTTTTTTATAGCATTATGCATATATATATTCATATCTTGGAGACACTTGCCACGTTATTTATTGCATTTATAATACTCCGCCGGGAAAGGAGTTGATGTTGTGTGTGAGAGATATGAGTATGAGCTTTTACCCTCGAGCTGTGTATAATGATGTCATCAGACGTTAGGTAGTGGACCAGTGGAAGCCATGCTTAACACAGCACATTCATTGCCTTACCTTTTCAATAGAATGCTGCATGCATATATTCTAAATTCATTTATCAATAACGAGCGTAACGGAATTATTTCCTTTTTAAAACGCACGTTTCATTAAACTAACATTAGCAATAAGATGAACTTACGAACCTTAACTAAGCCCAAAATAAGATCAAATATTTAAGTACCAGTAATCAGCGAAGAAGGCTTGTTCCGCGTAATATAGTACAGACTAACATAAACATCAAGATATGTGATAATCTATTCCACGCATAAATCGGGTCTATGTCCAGCATGCTGGCATTTTAGTTTTCTGTGTCGGGATCATACAAATAACGTGTAGACAATATACTCCTGCACCATGCCAATTACTTGTTGTGGGAAGATCATGCAATAGAATGTTCCAAGTTATACAAACTTTGCGATCAATTGTGCCTAAAAGTCTCTTAACTCAGTTGCATACGGGACGTTTCCACATGACGTTATAGCGCAGCACGCTACACTAATGCACAAGCTGTAAAACCAAAATTCTCGATGGCTTTTCAGGTCTCCCCGCACGATACATTTAACTCCTATGGAACGAGGTATTTTCAATCTATTTAGTTCATATTTATTACAATTGTGCAATAGCTTTGAATATTCTGAGAGGTCGGATTGAGTGTTATGTGTATTTCTCCTCTTATAGCTCGTTGTTCCAGATTGGGGATGTTTTTGGTTATTAATCATAAAAAGAGCCACACTCTAAGTCAACAACTTCACGAAGCCTACAATTGCGGCAGGGTCAAGCTATTTCCTCAAGTTGTAGCTCGACCTACCGCATACCGCAGTCTTTCCGTACATTACTCGTCATTGCTGTTCGTCACGTTACCCAAGTCGGATTAATATGTAAGATATATGTACACAGCGACTCATTCGAACTCGGGTCGGAGGAGAAGAGTGGAGGCTGTCCCCGGGCTGTCTCTGGGCTGTCCCCGGGCTGTCTTTGGGCTGTCCCCGGGCTGTCCCCGCCTCACCGCATAAAATTCACCGCTCGGTCTGGTACCCATGAGGCCTGCTGGTTTGGATCGATTCAGTTTTCAATCCCTCTTGGTGCAGTGGCGGCTCATAAAAAGAAGTCCAACCACCCCGCTGCTCGCCAACATTCAAGAAGCCCATTAAAATATATCGGAAGGGAAAGCGTCACGATGATGATGGAATGGCAGTGGGGCACACTTATTTCTGCCTCGATCGATATCCGATTCACAACATTTTCCATAAAGTGAGGATATGAAGCAGGATTTGGCTTATAATATCGCCGGGATCGATTCGTCGCGATATTGTATGAGTGAACTGATCTATTGATACTGCAAGGTCACAAACAGCAACATGAAGTGGGGCCTAGGAAAGAGGACGTGAACATTGATTCGGGAATGGGTTTCACTAAGAGATCCATAACAGTGAAGGCTGACATCACCTCCACAACGTGTATTCGATATTTCAGGGTATTTGATTAATACAATGTTGCTTAAGCCAATTCAGCTACTCGTTTAGTCAATGTCTAATAGCTTCTCTCTATAGAAAATATCAATAGCAAAGTTCTCCGTTCGATAATTGAAAGCAAATCGATATGATGGTAGACAACGAATGTAATGTCAATAGCACAACCATAGTCTTCCTTCCACGCTTTATGGAGTGAAAAGATACAATCGACGTTCACCAAGACTGTCATGCAATTAAATAGTCATCAAAAGCACCTATAGTGCTCCTCTATAAGACGTTCATTGAATGTGTAATGACCTAGAATGCACCAGGATATTTAATTAGGCAATTATCTTTCCCTAATAGGTAATAAGATAATAAGCTGTTTAATTTCGCCGAAGTCTTCTGTCCAGTACTTCGATCCTGCCTACACCCGGCTAAGTGCTGCTGCCTTTCACGACGTAGTGCCTGATTAAACACGGAGACTACACGGCGTTGACCAAACTGAAAGAAACTATAAACGACACGGTATTGTTGCAAACTAAGGCATATGAACACGGTTACTCTATGCTTGTTTACCCGCAATTCACCCGTCACCACAGCATAATTTCTGCCGGCATCCCATACCTATTATGGCCGCAATATCACCCCAATACCAGCCATGGTAACGTCAATACACAGCTGCAGATTACGGATAAGTTGCAAGTTGCATATTTTGAACTATTTGCTACTTACCAGGCGCAGTTGTCTGTGAGAATATATTTTACCCTGCAGGTTTCCAGTGAGAAGTTGCATGAGTGGAGCCCTGCAAGAAGCGTTGGCAGGATCTAGTCCGTAAAAAAAAACTTGGACGGTAGTATTATTGATAGCAGAGGATCGCAATCCCCTCCTACAAATCAGCCGATTTATTTGGAGCAATATCGTGATTACGCAGAATACAGATTTCATTGCCATAATGCTATATTGAGCTCTGTAACTAGTGCATGTTGATACATTATGACTCAAACCAAAGAATCAGTATGCACCAGGTAAGCACGCAACCTTCTACACGAGCTTAGTTAATTTGTCGTCAATGTAGCCGTCATTGATAGGAACATTATACACATGACATGGTTACGATAGACAAACATTTGCACTTACCGCGTAAATTTTTATAACGAAACAAGGATAATTCAGTATCACGACCACAACTCCCTCTCTATGTCCTGTTCTTGTGGGCTTTTCTCCTTAAAAAAGCAAAATAATCCGAATATCTTCTTGGGAACACGGATTATACCTGTCATTTATTTGCAACTCGATCCAGCATTGGCACGGACACAGTAAACGATATTGACGACACATGATATGTTTGGCATATTTGTCCACGGTTTGGAGGGGTAAATCTGTCTTGAGAAGAATGCATTGAGTACTTTCGTTTCATATTTAACGCATGATGCTACCATTTACTGCATAACGCATGATGAGAGCATATAGTGCAATTAATGGTATTACTAGACAGAATTAAGCCTGAAAATGTTTGAAAAATTATTATGTTCTGTAGAATAAAGACCAATAACTATATATTTCTATGAAATGTTTATTCTAGCCTAATATGTACCAAGCAACTTACTTAACTTCTCATTGCTGGCTCTGTTAGGGCAGGCAATGCTATGATTGGTACAGCATCTGATTTGTGTATAATTCTATATTGTGATTCTATGTATTATCACTGTCAATCATTAGTTGTATGATTCGCCAACACAACAACGATATCACGCTTTGCCAAACGTACAGTGACATGCAATCGAAGATAGGGACAATAATGACAAGATAGATTGATACATATTCAATAGTGCCGTCAATAAGTAACCAGCTTGAAATATGGTGCACCAATGAGAACGGAGGCAGGATAAGCAGCTAATTAACTAGAATAGTAAACATCGACACAATATATCTGCAGCCACCTTTCCACTCGGTACGATAACAATACTTATGGTATCATCCACGTTGGGCGTTATATGTATATCGGGCAGTCAATGTCCTATTGATAAGCATAAATATCATATTGCAGAGATATATGCACGTGAAACGAATCCACAGTTGTGATTGATGTTTTCTCTGTATTACGCAACCTACTGTTTGTATTCATGATGCGTATTAGATATTTAAGATGGCCGCCAATGATAAAACAACGAGAGTTTATGATGTAGATAAGCGATTCCAGTGAATATTTTGCCAATTTTTTGACACTTGGTTTATAGCGTTGCATGTTTGGATTATCGTAGCAGCCAAAGGGTCATAGTTGCAAGTAGATAGAAACACGCGAAGTGTGAACAACAGTGCTTTATGAGATGTTTAGTGCCATGCAATATGCATGTGGTTGGTATCATTGCTCATGGTATACATGGAATGATAACGCCATTAATCGGCCTGTATCTTATTAAAAATTACAAGGTGCCATACACATGTTGCATTGGCCTCTATTTTCCTTGCGAACAGAATACGTTTATAAAATGTATTCCCAAGCCGATATAACTTTAAAGAATTACAAAACCTGGATAAACTTAACACGTACTTAAGGGATATGTGTAATGACTTACAGGTGAAGAATTCCAATATTAATATTTACCAACGTTGATTAGGAGTCAGTCCTGGTGATGATAACTTTCAATGGCGGTCTGTAAAGGGAATATACCCTGCCCGTAAGTATGGAAACATCACCAACTTGTTTTCTTCGAGCCATGAACCAAAGGCACTAACAACGAATTTAATTGAACTTATACGCATTTTTTTAGAACTATATAAACCCAGCTGGCCAAGCCTTCACCAAAATTGTCCAATTGAGAATAAATCGTTCACAAACAAATAAATAATACCAAAAAAAGGTCAATTAAACTATACGATTAAACATTAATGACATAGAATGACACAAAAAAAACCATTAGTCTCTTTTAGACTCCTTCAATGAGATATAGTGTGATCACATTATAACAGTAAGCACACTTTTGGGGCCGTGCTTCATTTCGTTCATGACACTTGTAACTGACGCTTGACTGTCCTGTGTAAAGCTGCTCTGGAGGTCTCTTAATTGATCGGTAAGAGTTTTAGTCATTTTCAACATACTTATTTGTTTGCGTAGTTTTCGATTTTCGTCTTATAGCTTCTCCAGTTTTTCCGACGCGGAGGTGTTTTAGACCAATTGTCCTCACAGCATACATCGCACGTTTTCAAGTTCAATTTAGGTGTCTTGTAATTGGCCTTTCAATCCGTCAATCTCACTCACCAGGTCGCGTTCCTTCTTGTGTTGTCTTGGAGTGTCTCTTTTGTGGTGCATCTTTGGGGCGCTTGTATTCACGCATTCCATCCAGTCGGATGCCGGGACTGAACGGAATGGTAGGCTGTTCTCAACTTTCTTCTTCGTCAAGAACGTTTCCAAGAGGGCTTGGTCCCGTCGGCGTTGGCTTGGCGACTTGTTCTTTGTCGGGGATGTTCTAAGGTATGGTGTTGCACTTGGGGATGAGGTAGCCGGTGTCAGTAGTAGCATAAGCCCTGGCCAGGGCTGCCCGTGGCGTCGGTAGCCTAAACGTCAAGACATACCTTAGTTTTTGAAGATGACTTTTCTGTGATCAGCCAAAAGGTGATCACGTCGGTTTCTGACTGGTTGACGGCGCTTACTGCGGTTATTACATTAAATATAATTGATAAGGACGGTCACATCGGCATCGATCGTACTTTGCATGCTTTTATTATTCGCACCGAGATATATCTATATATATACATATATATCATAAGTTATATATGGGATAACCGACAATACATATATATATATTCAATATAAAATATATATCACATATAATAACATGTATATTATCATATATATATAACATATATATATATATATATATTATTAAAATATTAATATAATATACATTAGTAGGCATGGTTGAAATTCAACACACTAACCTGGCCTACAATATAGATGAAGATATGATGATGATGATGATGATGATGATGATGATGAATGCAATAATATATATATATATAATATGATGATGATGATGATATATGATGATGATATGATGATAATGATGATGATGATGATGATGATGATGATGATGATGATGATGAAGACACATGAAGAAATATACAGAAGAAAAGAAGAAGAAGAAGAGAGAAGAAGAAGAAGAAGAAGAAGAAGAAAAAGAAGAAGATGATGATGATGATGATGATGATGATGATAATGATAATGGTTATAATGATGATTATGTTTATGATTGTTAAGACTATTCTGTTTGAGATGACGATGTGCTAACACTAGTAATGGTATTCCATTATTGATTATAATTTGTGTTTAGACAACGAAGCTTACTAATTATCAATTTAATCTGACAAGTCTGAACGACAAATCTATTGAGTGATGGGCATTAAGCAGGTCCTTATACAATCAATAACCATCATCTTTATTCCCTGCAATCGTTTCGTATTTATGATTGGCAGTTGCGTTTCATGAGTAGGTCATCCACGTAGATAATTACATGACCATTTATGTACGAGTATATTGTTGATATTATAGCGCTGTCATGGAAGTTTGCACCACATAGGGCCTGACATTATTTCGTGCGCTCCCTGTCTAGTATATATTTTAGCATTATGATAGCGTGGTGCAACTTAGCACTGCTAACACTAAGAATTCAACACTTACTAATTATCAATTTAATCTGAACGACAAATCTATTGAGTGATGGGCATTAAGCAGGTCCTTATACAATCAATAACCATTATCTTTATTCCCTGCAATCGTTTCGTATTAACGATTTGCAAATGAGTTTCATAGATAGGTCACCCACGTATATAATTACTTGACCATTTAATTATGGGTATATTGTAGATATTATAGTGCTGTCATGAGAGTTTACACGACATTGGGCCTAACATTATTTCGTATGGTCCCTGTCTAGTTCTTATTTTAGCATTATGATAGCATGGCACAATTTACCACTGCCAACACCAAGAATTATGAGTGATAGTCAAAAATAAATATGGTATCCGAGATTAGAATAACATTTCGAATAATTGTTACCAAACACCAGACTATGCAAAACTAAGCAGATTTATGCAGCCGATTTTCTTCTCCTTTATAATTGGGTCAATTACGAAAATGTGTTGGTTGATAGATAAGTAAAGGTCGTGGTAATAAATGCCAAGACACGTCGATATGTACAGTCAGTTGACTGGTATCTGATCTAACACGGGGTAACTTCATGCAAGTGTAAGAATGTTGGTTAAGCGAACGGTACCAACATATCACAGTTTGTTCTTTGCTTATTCAATTTACCCAAGAATCCTTGGTTGCTTATATACATTTTATTCTCAAATTCCACTCCAATTCTCTGAGGCAATGATGTCTATTTACAAATTAGATGCATATTTTAACGGTAATACAATGACCTGTCCTTGACCTGAGCGAAATGTTGACACCGGTGTTTGTGTCGTCTGGGTAGTTCGGCAAGAATTTTATATGTAATATGACAAATCTTTTAACGCTGCGTTAGGAACAAGTGTTTTTAAGAAGGGGAAGAAGGGGCTATGGGATAGATTGTGCAAACAATTGAATAGGTAAGTGTCAAAACACCTTGTTTTTATGACATGTTAATCTAGTCCGGTCTCTTTGTCTGCAGTTTACTAATTGCAGCTATAATCTACAATAGTCCCCAAGTCAGTTTTATCTACATATTATGCCAAAAATACTGCACCTTGCCATGAAGGATTCTGACAAATGCATTTTATTGTATATAATGAACCGCCCAACAGTGATACACACAAATATTGAATTCTTACTGATAATGATATCAGAAAGTTTGATTTTCTTTCAGCCAATATTCTTAACTGTCTAAATCAGTTACAAACATTCGAAACTTTGTTGTTTAGGTACAAAGTAAGTGTCAATTTTATTACCCTTTACACAGCAAACATTTGAATAATTATTTATGCAAAAACCTCATGCTTTTCTGCCAGAAAAAAGCAATCCACCAACAGGTGGGGGAAAATCCTCAAACTTCAAAGCAGCAGAGCAGTATCATGCCAATCATCTCGCAAAGGTTGGTAGCGATGTCATTGAAGGCATTCAGAGTGGGTATTAAAACTCAATCTGAATACTCAGGCACGAAATGCTATATTGCTACAATTAACATGTTTTTGCAGTTTGAGAAGAGGTAAATATCTTTTCCCGGACATTTATGCTTGGAAGAATCGGATATTTAATGTCAAAAACGGTTAAGCTCAACATGTTGGTTAATGTTTGATTTAATGAAAAGTTCTGCATATATCAGCTGACAAATTGCGAATTTTGTTCTTATTTGATTGTGTTTTGATATTTATTTATCGTTTAAGTTTATGACAAAACACCGTTAGTCTCCTAGCTCGAGACTTTTGAAGTTTAGTCGACTCAGTCGTTTTCGAGCTGCGGCTTAGGCTTTGCGCCTCGGGCCAGCCGTTTGTGGAAGCGGCTTGGGTTAGCACATTTAGCGAGTTTTAGTAACTAAATGGGAGAAGATGGTATTATGAAAGCGGCCCCTGCTGATTTTCCATACACTGACAGAGTAAATCGGATTTACAGGAACCCCGGTGCCACTAACGTCGCAAGTTGCATATAGATGACACGAGCCGCCTCGATCGTGGGAGGTAACTGTGTTACTGCCTGATTAATGGACGGACTAACAAGACCATGAAATGGCTTGAGCGAATTGGCAGCGGACGTGTGAGCATAGACAATAGTATTTGAATGCATGATTGGTGCGACGTTAAGCGTGATTATTTGTCTAATAGGACCGAGTTTATTGGAGAGATATATGGTTACACGGTGACCACCATATCAACAGCATCATCTACATGGCGTCCACGTTAATATAAATGTGAGTATACAAAAGACAATAATGTAATAACCGCGAATACAGCTGCACAACGATCAATGTATCATTCATTATAAGAGACAAAGAGCTCATATGCGATGACCACCATATCAACTTGGTGACCACCATATCAACAGCATCATCTACATAGCGTCCAAGTTTATATAAATGCGAGTATACAAAACGCAATTTATCAATTATGTAATAACCACGAATACAGCTGCAAATGATTTCAATATAGCCTTCAATACATACAGATATATGTATAAATATTTAATGCAATGAATAAGTTTTGAATCTGCCGAGGGAGGTGATTGGCATCTGATGTTTGAGTACATTATCTAAAGCTGTCAGTACACACAACGTTCTGACAGCTGTTATGTAGTATTTATACAAAGAGAATGTTCTCCGTAGTGGTTACGTTAGTCAGTCAACAGTGGATGTCAATATTCACTTGCTTAAAGCTTTCATCGATGATGGATCAATTCCGGACGCTAAACATTTCTACAAAACTAATTATTGATTTGCAAATGAAGCCTGTCAATGCAGCATTTGGCATCAATCTTATGCTGACAGCTGTACAATCACAAATCAATAATTTGCTGACGTAGTGCATGCGGGTCACATATTTACCTGGCGTAAATGTAAAGGCAAATGTAAATGATTCTATTAAAAACCAATACAGCTGTATTAGCAGTCTGTAAACAGCAATCCACAGCCCGCTATTCGTGTGCAAGTACTGGTCCACCGTGTGTGATCAAACACGAGGGCCCAAATAAGTAAGGTAGCGCTATTTGTATGCTTACATCCGTTCTATTTTTGTCATTGTTATAAACCAGTATAATGTGGATATGCAATACACGCTTGACTGTTAGAACATCTCGCATATCGCCGAGTAACACATCTTCAACAGTGCACGGTTAAAGCTCATACAGATTCTAGCCTTATGCACTAAGTGAATTACCGCGATCTGCATTCCAACCCACTGATTCGAATATATCTGTGAGGCAGTGGGTTTTGTCATGAGCTAATAAGCCAGAAAGTCTGCAACATCGCCTTACGCAAGTCAGGGTCAATGTTTAACCGATCCTGAAATTGCCAAATAAAAATGTATTATTCACTTTTATTCCTAGCGACATTCCGACTTTGGCTATTGCAATTGATATGTATGTAATGTAAGGAAAGCAAACTTTTATATGTTTGTAATCTGAGCTCTGGGAACGCATCATTTATTGTTCTGAACACTGACAGTCAAGTACCACGTGGGCAAAACCACTTCGTGATATTATGTATTTAACAAGGAAACAAGTTACACTATAAAACACACCTTCAACCAGAGGAATGGCTGCGCATGTTTACTTAGGGAAGCTGAAATCGCCCGCTGTCCAGTGAAGTCCATTTAAATTATTACTATTAAATATTAAATATCCTGACGGCCGCTATTCTCCAAGTAACAGTTGTTTGATTTCTGCGTAATATGTGATATGATTGCATTCATATCATGTCGTTTCCAACTGCAATTTTTATTTAGGGCTGTATTTGCATTCGTCTCCATGATTAACTAGACTAATAAAAGGTCAGACGATGGCAGCAATATACATAAATACATTCATACATACATACATACAGACATACACACATACATACATACATACATACATACATACATACATACATACATACATACATACATACATACATACATACATACATACATACATACATACATACATACATAAATACATACATACATACATACATACATACATACATACATACACATACATGCATGCATGCATGCATGCATGCATGCATACATACATACATACATACATACATACATACATACATACATACATACATACATACATACATACATACATACATACATACATACATACATACATACATACATACATACATACATACATACATACATACATACATACATACATACATACATACATACATACATACATACATACATACATACATACATACATACATACACATACATACATACATACATACATACATACAGACATACATACATACATACATACATACATACATACATACATACATACATACATACATACATACATACATACATACACATACATACATACATACATACATACATACATACATACATACATACATACATACATACATACATACATACATACATACATACATACATACATACATGCATACATGCATATTTCTTTGTCAGGAGTGTAGTCTCAATGTGATGCGATGTGCTGAAGAATCAGATGACAATTACGCAGCAAGTGAAATTGCTGTTATCATTGCATTTGCTTGTATCATATGAACAGCACCAATTACAAATTTATAGTAATTTGGCGCTATTCGCTTAAACAAATACTCGACGGAAAACTAGGATGCAAATGTATTTATTCTTTGGTTTAGTAAAGCTCTATACTTGTCCCATTAGACAAGAGTTCGCACTTTACCAAATTTTATCAAGAATCAGTAAGTCCGCCTAAACAGTCGTTGTCAAGAAGATTACCTGCCGGGATCGCGTCTTTTATTTGTAATTCAAGACGTAAGCTCCCGGCGGTCGTGTACATCGCCGGGCTATGAGTAATCAGGGCAATTAAATCCAATTAGTGAATCAAATGCGTAGACCAAGTTGTAACTGTAAGTTTATCATTATGACTATTTCTTTGGATTATTTCCTCTTCCTATTGTTCATATCTGCTGCCCCGTGCTAGATTATTGCCTTTAGCTCTCTTGTCGAAGCTCCACCTACAACTCCCTCTCTCAAAACTTTTTGGGAAACGCATTCCACTTGCGTTGCCAAATGTCAGATTCCACGTCGCCAACACTATATACGTTTGCTTGTTTGTATTCAGTCAATCGAAATCCCGATTCAAGGTGCTGAGAATTGTTTATGTTTAAAATGATATTTCAACAATGCCTAGGGTGAGTTTCAATGGAAAACATGCGAGTAATTCAGAGTAACGGTTGAAGATAACGATTAAAACACCGCGTCACATTTGCATCCCCATCCATCACTTGGTCTACATCAACCCAAAGACGGTGCCAGAATATCGCTTTTTCCTAATGGGGACCAAATAAATCTTTCCAGTCCGCCTTAGACCTCAACCTTCGAGTCGGTATAGCTGTTTGTGCCTATCATTGAAATCGTCATTATTTACAACACA
The DNA here is from genome assembly GCA_034190875.2 of Urechis unicinctus. Lineage (NCBI taxonomy): Eukaryota > Metazoa > Annelida > Polychaeta > Xenopneusta > Urechidae > Urechis > Urechis unicinctus. The sequence continues at coordinate 22,816,443 of CM067349.1, read as the reverse complement.
TGATGGTTCACTACATGACAGCGCATCGTGCGGTTTTGCTTTATGATCAAGGTGATCTTTTAGTACGTCTTTCCAAAAATATTAGAGCGCGAGTTTTAACATAACAACAGTGGTCTTGTGACAACATTATTTCACATTTGAGGATCAATTTAGTAATATAGGCTATTTTATCGCAGGCATTGACTTTACAATTAAAACGCCAATCTGTTTGTCAAGTATTAGTATTAGAAATGACCTTGTCCTCATTTGTTTCTATTTAAAATATCCTCCTATACCTACAGCCTCAGGCCAACAATTAGCATCTTAAACTGTTTGGAAATCAGAAACCACCATTTGTAAATGTCTTTAATATCGTCTTAACTCGTTTACGTAACTGCACACAGATACATCGCGACTTAGTCTGCCGCTACACCCTTCAGTTTGTCTGAGTCACTTCACCAGGCTCCTGTGACATCTTGTCTACCTGGACGGTCACTTCTACTCCGTCTCCGGAGGGTGGGGTATTTCAACCCTTCACGTGAGTACGTATCGATCGTAAGGAAAGCATGTGCATAATTCTGAGGGGCGGTGACCAATTGTTGTACAGACAAAGAGTGTCCTGCTACTGATGTTTCTTTCTCCGTTGTAGCGGTTATTGGTACCGATACGGTAAGGCACGCAGTCTCTGTTTGTGAGGCTGGCACAGCTTCTGTTAGTGATGCAGATGGAGTTTCAGTTACAGGCGCTACTACTGTTGCTGCTGCGGGTGCTACTGCTGCCATGTAATTCGGGGTGAATCGTTAATAACTGGACACATCTATCCAATTCTTTCCCCAAGCTCCTTCCTAGAGTTCATTCTTTCCCCAAGCTCCTTCCTAGAGTTCATTCTTGCCCCAAGCTCCTTCCTAGAGTTCATTCTTGCCCCAAGCTCCTTCCTAGAGTTCATTCTTGCCCCAAGCTCCTTCCTAGAGTTCATTCTTTCCCCAAGCTCCTTCCTAGAGTTCATTCTTGCCCCAAGCTCCTTCCTAGAGTTCATTCTTTCCCCAAGCTCCTTCCTAGAGTTCATTCTGAACTCAAGCTTATTGAGTCGCTCGCATACGTTGATTAGGTAGGTGTCACTCGGTGTGATCTAAGGAAAGTATTACAAGTTCGCAGGGTCAACTACAAATACAGGCATTACATCTACAGAGTCTAACTTAAGTGTACTAGAGAGTATACCCTTTATTACTTTGTCTTTCCCGGGCTTAGTGGCCGAATGCCGATGTCTTACGAATTGCGACAGCACTTTATCGTCTTCCAAGCTGTACTGTCCGCCGGTGAGTTGTTCGCTGCATGTATCACATGTATCAGAAGAGGATCGATACACTATCTTAATATTAAGTCGCATGCTTAACTATGGCTTTCATGCGATGTCAATCTGACGCTGGCTTATGTGTGGTGTTAGTTATCAACATAAGTGTATACAGTCATAAATTAATTAGTGATCTAATTTAGGCATTTGAACAAAGTACCTCGCGCATGATGGCAGTCTGTGCTATGTGATGCAATCGTTCGGAATCATCTTTAAAACTTTGTTAAGTTATATGACATGGAGGAGTAAGGCTTGAATATTTATCATAACTATAGTTTATAATCATGTGGTCAATACGATGAGAAACTCCTCATTATTCAATTATTGAAACAAGTGAACCTCTTTTGCCCGACATAGCCTGCCTAATATTGTTCACATGACAATCTGGTACATCATTATACAAGGCACTGGAAAGAGCAAAAAACCGTCAGGACATATTGAACCTCTAGGACCTCAGCTGTCTATACAACATGCAAATAGCATAGAGATAATCGTGTTACCGCCTGAAGTATTGATAGACAAACATGTGAATGAAGAAAGCAGGATCAAACATGCACGATACAAAGTTTCGTGCATGCAACCAACTGGCGCTGATAATTTGATAATGCTTTGCATGGATAACGGAGAGAATCTGCCATTGCAATCAAACCGCCACTCTTATATGACAGGCTATCGCAATAGATGACAATTAATTTGTTACGTTGACGCTACCACTTAAGTACTCTTGCCCTCATGACACAAGCCCTTTGCAAACATCGGTTTTCACTCACAATACCACACCCCCAAATTAATTAGTCACTTCCACGAGTGGATTCCGACATTTATGGTCAATTATTAACTGAAAAAAAATATTGTACAGCCTTGTTTATTCGGTGCAAGTAGCCTGCGTGTCCTGACTCTTTTCTAGCTTTTATTGCGTGAAGTAACTCAGATGCAAACGTGTAATATTGATTAATCATGTCCATGGCGTATGAGGTCATTACGAAGACCTTCTAACATATGTATATGTATTATTTTATAATGTTTGATGAGACCATGCTATGTAAATATCTTTGGATTTTAGCTTTCGCTGGATGTTTGTAGAGAGTATGAAAACTCTTCATTGTTGGAAACCCTTTTGTATTGGCAATCAGAAAAAATGTTCCATTTGCCCCGCCATTTGGATTTCACAATGTGGCTGCTGTGAAAAATCTCAGCTTCTAAACAACCTAGAACTTTTATTTTGACAGCTAAACTACCATTTTCAGGAACAAGAAATCCAATGGAATCAGAATGAATGAGCTAGATTCAACCATAAGCTTGATTGACTAAAATTGTCCGTTTTATTGAATCCTGAGATTCCCTTGCTGGTGACAAAGTGGTCTGTTCTCTTGGCAAGCTGTTGTTTTGGGTTGTCACAATGCAGCAAATATGATAGAGCTGCTCATCATCATCTTTCTGAGAAGAAACATCGTTCCTTATTCAGTTGTTCGGGACCTCATGAATGGCGTTGAAGAGCCTGATGTTCATGGACCTGATTCGTCCATTTCAGTTCTTGGCAGTGAAACGGACAGTAGCCTATTCATGTGCATGGCGGTTTTAGTCTTTGTTAGTTGCATTTGTATTGCAACTACGATGATGGACTGCTTGATGTTCACAGAGTGTGTTCTTTGTACAGCTTTGCAGTCGTCGTTGGACCTCAACATACTGCCACCGTGCACACTGGCCCTCTCTTCGACTTTATCCAGCACACGCTGGTTAGATTTCATCCGGGGATGTTGCACCAACTCTTCCGCATCAGACTGGCACAGCATACACTGCTCTCCACAACAATATATAGTGAAGCATGGCAACATTTTATAGTGAAGCAGACTAAATATGATAATGTAAATTTAGACATCTGCATATTGGATAAAACACATTAACAGCAACAATGAATCAAATAGGTTTAAGTGCGTAACCCTGATAGTTTGAACAATTCATGATAACTGAGAAACGGTTATTGTAGTAAAATGATTTTCTATTATACAGGTATCCATAGCCTTTTGAGTGACAGCCACTTATCAAGTCATTACAATTTCTAAACAACGATCTACGTTCATTAGTAACGATCGTTCTTGATGAGGTCCGACAATACTGAATTGTTTCAATAAGTGATGAGGTTGAGGAAATCATAACATTATATTTTGGTATAATATATATAAAGCCTTATAATGATGTTTGTTTCTTCACCAACTAACGGCTTAATTTGTCTTCAAAAAGTTAAACCCTTCGCCTTGCAGCACACTGTGAGTGCGTGGTACGGTTATAGCACGCGGCTTTACTAACTTGTATTAATGTTAACAATACCGCTTAATTTCCGTGTGTAACACAAAGCATCCCACTAATACAAGCACTTGAATAAGTAAATTGAACATGATACCATAATTCTAGGGTTTCCATTCGAGCACTATATGTTTTGTGTGGTGAGCCAGCAAACATTCACAATTCTTTAGACCAAGTAAGGAAATCATAATTGCATTCCGCGAAACAGGATAGCTGTAGCAATAAAACATGAAGTCAGTGTAACGCTATCAGTGCCGAAGTGTCATTTATGATGGCTTTATTGTAGCGCCTGCATGTTGATGACTGTAGAGATGGAGTCTACAGCTGCAGCCAATGGACTGACCCGCGGATTAGTGGCACAAAGTGAATCGAAAACACAGCTGACATTGTATCGTCTACATTCAGCGACAAATCCTAGAAGTAACACAACTGACAGTCGTTCGAGCAGCGGAGGTCAATATCGCTGTACATTGAAGTCCTCAAACATACATGTTATCGCCTACACACACGTTATGGCCGGCACAGCCATCCAATTTCAATGCCTCTACGATATATCTCGGTCACTCACTCTCTCTCTTTTCTCTTTCTCTTTCTCTTTCTCTTTCTCTCTCTCTCTCTCTCTCTCTCTCTCTCTCTCTCTCTCTCTCTCTCTCTCTCTCTCTCTCTCTCTCTCTCTCTCTCTCTCTCTCTCTCTCTCTCTCTACCTCATACATGATATGGTGGAGCGCCAAATCAACAGCCGGTAAAGGCTGGCTATCAATTGATATTGTCTCACATAAAGACACATGACGAAAGCCATTCCACACTCAAAATCAAAGAGAGAATGTTTATGGTCGCTTGACTTGATTGCTCCGTATAACCACATGGGTCCAAACCTCATCTCGCTAGCTTTGTGGGCAAACAATACAATGTCATCAATTGAACGGCAAGAAGCTGTCGACGTAGGCGTCTATAATCAATGGGCAAATTAGCATGAATATCAGGTTTTATGTTAATAATGATAGTTATTGCTACTTCGAGGATGGAAATGTTTTAAAAAATGTGATGCAATATCGTATACAAACATTAACATCGTTCATATTGCTGAGGTCGCTAATACCCATAGTGGCGTAATTGTTACAGGGAGGATTATGCATCAATTGTATTTAAGGATATATATGCTAGAGATACGTTGCAAAATAAGCGATAATGTTGTCCAACACTTGTATTTATATTAAGGACGCCTAAATATACAACTTATGTGATGCAAGCTGATTGTTCCAGCCGTCATAATGAGAAAGCTGCGTTGCTGTTATTGTGTGTTATGCAGAGTTTGATAACCCGTTGCTATCCAAGGATCAGTTTCAATAACAATGCAGCATGTTATATGTCACGATATGTATATTCTAAGCAACTCCATTCTTTAATCGACCTGATATATTTTGCTTATTATTACTGTTCACATTTGCATAAATCATTGAGTTACGTATCATGATAAACTAACTTTTTTCAGGATGTTACATAAGCCTATTAAATACTATGCTGATCATAGCGTGAATTTATCTCTTTTCTTTCGTTACTGCTCAGCTAGATCCATTTCTCAACACGATGAAATTTCTTAGTATTTCCCAGATATTTGAGGCTTCAGATAGGCAATGAGAATGCTTTTGATTCCAGTCAATCATAACCGATGACTCTCAAAAGATATTTGTGAATGGTTGCCTCATTGTATGCCGCCTACGATGAGCACAATATAACCAGAGCTTTGTTATCACGTTATGCGGCCATTGGCCATAATACGGAGCAATCACAGCGGAAGGCAGTCAAGCTAAAGCAAAATAAGCACATTCGCGTTGTACATGGTTATCTAATATAAAATATTAAGTATAAGAATGTTGAGAGTAAGAGGCCACGTGACGACTCAAAATTCCTTCACCTGTTAGTTTCTGGCTGACTAAAAGATCAACATTGTTGCATATTGCCCGGTGCATAACAGGTGTATGCTATACCTTCAGAGCTACTTTATACGCCGCAATGTGAGATTTACTAAGAGTCAAGCGTATAATGCATTTCTTCATTATACTGGTTTCACAAGTCGCTCCAAACGGTTAGAGTGTGCCCGATATGTAAATAAGTATATAGTCAGTGGATGCATGCTTTACGCATAATACGTGATTGATAGCTTCACAATAAGAGTCACTGCGAATACAATGTGCAATCAGTCCAATTAAGCACATTGCGAAGCCTAACTTTTTCGCGTAATAACAGTAACTTCCTGGGTAGCGGCTGAATGTTATAAATCGTTAACCCCGTCCAGGAGACTTTTATTCTGTATGAGAGACCGAATCCCCAACAACAAAACACAAAGACGACAGCAAATCTAATTTTCTAACCCGTCTAACAAACATGCCATAAATTACTACAAAATCCTTACTCGGATACAGTATTGCCGACATTATGCGACAATCATTGCAATGCAACGCAAGATGCAATGGTAAGGCAAATAAGCTAATATGTATCCCTCAGCTCTAAAGGCGGATGCCACCACAGTAAATATTCAGTAAATGTATTGACTTAACAAACGTATGATCGGCGACTGTATAAGGATGGCAGTTAACTCAAGGCCTTATTGTATGGATGTCAACTACAGACTGTTACCAGGATATACGGCGGGTATAGACAGTGGTGCTGTGATCATGACTGTCGTTTGTATATGCCATACCTTAGCCTTGTGTTGGGTTCTTAGACATGGGGATCCAAGGAAATAGTCGATTACAAGGAAATAGTTTATAACATAGAAATCAATAATAATGGCTGCCGATTGTGTTCCTTGCTGATGGGCACAGGCGCTCGATGTCGTGATATTAAAAACATTTTGAGAGTCGTTCAAAGAGGGTGGAATGCTTTGTTGTCGAAAATAATCTTTCGAGCATCGGATATTCACAATGTATAATTTCCCGAATGAAAGACTTGTGTTTCGCGTGTGATTGAGGGAATGGTAGGACAGTACGATCCATTGGTTTGATACCTTTTTGTGAAATGTGGACAGCAGCTCGGTGCTCGGAAGTAGACCGGCGCTCAAAAATTTGCACTGATACAACGTCTGGGTGAACACATTACGTACACAGTATAAGGTATATTTTTAATTCCCCTAGGTTATGCGGGTGTAATTTGTGCAGTTTATCTTGATATTCTTGTGTACTTTGGCTTCGATTAAATGTCGTTATTTCTATTTGTCGTTTGCCGTTATGCAAAGCATTTTTTTACTGAAGCTTGATGTTGTGAAAACGACAACATTACATCAGCATGAGGTTAAGATGAATAATGAAAATAGACTGAATAACTACGAGAATAAGGCTCATTGCCTTTCCAAAAGCATTGTTGTAAAACAAACATTTGCAGATGTTTGCATATATGCTGAAATATAAATTGACTTGTCCTTAGCGTATGTTAACAGTTAACAGTATCTCTATTGTTCCAGGATCAACGTATTTACACGTGTTGTTGAGTCGGCGTACTCCGCTGATCACAGAGGCCAATTAAAGTAATTTGAGTATGAAAGTCAACCTATATGGATGTGCGGATTGGGCTCGTTGTGTTATATTCTTGTAAAACCTTGCCCTCCGTCCGATTATGTTGGTAACAACTGCGATCTGTATTCAGTTGATGAAATGTTCTTAATTGCGGCTTAGAGCATGTACTTAATTTTGATATTTGTTTTTGAAACCAATGATCCTGACATGGAACAAGCAACTCTGTCCTCTCTAAAAGGATATTTAACCGATTCAAAAATCATACATGCATACACACATTCCTACAAACATACATACAAGCATACATACATATATACATACATACATACATACATACATACATACATACATACATACATACATACATACATACATACATACATACATACATACATACATACATACATACATACATACATACATACATACATACATATACATACATACATACAGACATACATACATACATACATACATACATACATACATACATACATACATACATACATACATACATACATACATACATACATACATACATACATACATACATACATACATACATACATACATACATACATACATACATACATACATACATACATACATACATACATACATACATACATACACATATATATACATACATACATACATACATACATACATACATACATACATACATACATACATACATACATACATACATACATACATACATACATACATACATACATTTCACTCTCTCTCTCTCTATCTCTCTCTCTCATTGTGTAACCAGGCAATCTGATTATAAAAGCATAGAGCCTTTTACAATCGGTAACTAGTGGTTCTACAATGCAATGACATGACATGGTCTTTACAATTGACAGACAAACATTTGCATTTCGGTTTGTCAGGCATTAGTGTTAATGTGCCAAACGTGATCAGGACCTTTTTTACACGTTTCGATTTAAAATATCCTCTTACACATACACCCTCAGACCATCAATTAACATTTTAATCTCTTTGCAAACCAAATACCATCTTACCCATTCTAATGCCGTCTAATTTGCCTCGCCAGTCGACACTTTTCTAATCAAACGCATGGTGACATTATTGTCCTTGCGAAATCCCTTAATATCGCTCTCACTCGTCCCATTGACATCTCTAGACACAGATACATTGCTACAGGATTCGCACCCCCTCCCCTGCTCGCTTGGCTCCAATGACAACTCGTCTACCTGTGCGGTCTGTGCGGTATTTCAACCCTTCATATAAGTTCTTGAGAAACAAGTGCCCTATTCTAAGATTCGGCGACCAATTGTTGTACAGACGAAGACACTGGGCGTCCTGCTACTGCCGTTTCAACCTCTGTTTTAGCTGTTGTGTGGCTTCTGTGGGTGTCTCGGTCCCTGTTCGTGTTGCTAGTACAGCTTTGGCATGCAAATAGCTCCTGTTGGAGCATTCATGGAGTTCTTTCTGAACTCAAGCTTGTTGCGACGCTCGCATACGCCGATAAGGCAGGTTTTACTTGGTGTGGTTTTAGTAATGCGGCCCAGGTTCACAGCGCCAACTAAAAATACAGGCGCCGCGTTTACTATGAAGTGACAAAGCAAGTCTTGTATGTGTATAATAATTATAGTTTAAAATTACATGCTTGATAAATTACATGCTCCCCATTGTTTCGAAATGCGCATCTAGTATATACGGCTACTGCCCCAAGCACACTCTACCTGCAATATTCAGCCCATACCTTAACAGCAATCAGAATGTAGCATTTCATAAATATATATATATATATATAAATATATATATATATATATATATATATATAGACGATATATATATATATATATATATATATATATATATATATATATATATATATATTAACATATATATACATATATATGTATATGTATATACATAAATATATATATATATATATATGTATATATATATATATGCATATATATATATATATAATACATATATATATATATATCTATATATATATATATATATATATATATATATATATATATATATATATATATATATATATATTCATGTGTAACAAAACACACCCCATTGACAAAAGCACTTAAATTTGTAAATTGAGCATAATACCATAATTTGAGGATTTACCTTTGAACACTATATATTTCATGTCGTGAGCCAGCAAAAAGCCTACTGCAATTCCGGGGACCAAGTAAGGCAATCATAATTGCATTCTGCGAAATTGGATTGCTGGAGCAATTATATAAAATGCCAGAGTAACGCTACTAGTACCGCAGCTTCATTTATGATGGCTGTATTGGAACGCCTGCAAAACCTATATGTACGTATAATTCAGTCATATTGATCAGGCTGCACTTATGATGAAGTATCTGAGAAAAACCACGCACGCAATGGTGATTTATAATGGGAATGATATAGATATTGATATTCATTATATTTTGACAGATTACTTGCCATCATATATCTGTTGGTCATCGAGTGCATTTATACGAGATCGGTGTTAGATAAAAGTAAGATAAAAGTGAAATGAAACATGAATCTTGGGTGCATACTGTATTGTGTTATGTTACCATATCGCTACATTTGAGTTGTGGTCACGTTTTGTAGCTATCAGTCGACAATGTTGTTATCTTGCTATCTGTCCTTCACTATCCGCTCTCTCTTACTCTCTATCTCTCTCATCTCTTCTCGCCTCTCTCTCGCCTCTGTCTTTACTTCTATTTCTCTCTTTTCCTTATTTCATATCTCTATTTCTCCTCTCATCTCTCTCTCGTTCTCTCTCGCTTACTTTTTTTATTTCCCTTTCTCTATTCTTTCTCGTTTCTCACTCTTTCACCTTCTGTCTCCCTCTCCCACTCTGATATCTATATCACTCTCCTCTCTCATGCGCTCACAATATTTCTGTCTCACTCTCTGTCTCCTCTTATTCTCTCTATCTCGCTCTCTCTATCTCGATTTCTGTCTCCACAATTTCTTTCTCTCTCTCACACACCTTCTGTCATTTCTCTTGCTCTCCTATCACTCTCATTCTCTCTCTCTTGCTCTCTCTCTCCTCTTTCTCTCTTCCTGTCTCTATCGCTCTCTCTCTCTCTATCGTGTGTCCTATCTCGACAATTTCTTTCTTTCCATACTTCTCTTCTCTTCTCTTCTCTTCTCTCTCTCTCTCTCTCTCTCTCTCTCTCTCTCTCTCTCTTTCGCCCTCTGTCATCCTCTCGTACTCTCATATCTCTATTATTCTCCCCCCTCGCCTTTCTCGCTCTCTCTCTCTCCCTCTCTCTCTCACTATCTCTCATTTTTTTCTTTCTGTCTATCTCTCTATCTTCTTTATTTCTATATCTTATTACTCTCATTATATAACTCTATCTTTCTCTCTAACTCGACCTCTCCCTGGCATATCTCTCTCTCGCTCGTCTCTCTCTCTCTCTCTCTCTCTCTCTCTCTCTCTCTCTCTCTCTCTCTCTTTCTCAGCGATATCTGTTTACACATACTGACCTCATCTTACACAATACTGTTATAATGAGCACATTGCATGGAGTATAGGTTTCTGTACAATGCACATCTGTTGATACTTTAAATCAATTTACGTATAGCGATGTGGCCAATCAAAAATGATACGGTGGAGCGCCCAATCGTCGGCTGCCAATTGATAGTGTCTAACATAAAGACAGTTACGAAAGTCATTCCACACTCAATATCAAAGAATGAAAGTGTTTGATAGCGCGACTTGATTGTTCCAGATGACCATATGAGTCCCAAACTAATCTCGCTGTGTGGGCAAACAATACAATGTATCAGGATGAGCGTCAATAAGCTGCTGACACAGGCGTCTCTCATCATAGGTAACTCACAATAACCGACCTAATTGGCATTCACAATGAACATCAGCAGTGTATGCAAATAATGCTGCTTCGAGGCAAGAATTGCTTGACAAATGTGATGCTATATCGCATACGGTCGTTAACGTCGCTCTTATTGCTGAGGTCATTCCTACCCATGAGTGTTATACGGATTATCCATAAAATGTATTTAAGGACATATATGCTAGATGCATAATGAACGATAGCATAGTGTTACATGTGCATTCGTATTAATGCTGCCTAAATGCATTACCTATGTGATGCTAATTGTTCTAGCCGTCATGATATGAAGGTTGCGTTGCTGTTTTTGTATGTTTGCGCAGTGTTTGATCACTCATGGCTCTAAGGATTAGTTTCAATGTCAATCTACATATTATATATCACGATATGCACATTCTAAGCATGCATAGTTTTCGATCGACGTGGTATATTTTGCATGTTATTTATGTTCATACTTGTATAAATCATTGAGACACATGTCGTGATTAACTGACTTGTAATATCAGCCTATCAACGACCACTTTCATAATGGCTAGTATTTTTTAAATTTTGTTTAGTTAGTCATTTTGAAACATACTGCTCAGGTCGATACATTTCCCAGTCATATAAGGTTTCGAATAAGCATTGAGAATGTGTTTGTTTCCAGGCAATCATATCCTATGACTCCCAAAGGATGTTACTGAATAATTGCCTCATTTTATGCCGTCTACGATGAGCAGCGAATAACTCGAGTGTTATTATCACGTTTTGAGGCAATACAGAGCATGAATTGCGAACCATTACATAACAAAATCTCGAAAGTAAGCAGGAGGGCACGTCATTTCAAAATATACACACTCAAAATTTCCACACCTATTGGCTTTCGCCTGAATTCTAAGGTAATAGTTACGGTGGTGCATATCGTCCGGTGCTGCACAGTTGTATTTGATACCTTCAGAGCTAATTTGCTCACTGATTGAATGTATACTGTGTACAATATGCTTGGTAGAGAGACAGCATTCCATGCCGGCTGGCTCTTGCGTGGCATTCTCATCGCCGATTAGCAGCCCGGTGCTGTTCTCATGTCAATCACTCGTGCCTAGCGGGAGCTTAGAATGCAAATAATTCAGTGCTACCAAGTTACTATGCTTTTGGCAAAATAATAATAGCTCCATCAATGCATTAATTCGTTAAAGAAACTTTCCCAAGGTCCACCATCTACAATGTCACCCACCAACAGTACACCAATACTGGATCGATTGGCGCTAAAAGGATCACATGTGTTCATTTACAATGCAAGGAGGCAAGAATCGGGAGAATTCAATAAACGAATACGAAACCGAGTCAAATGTCACCAGTGATGTGGAAATGACGCTTTACCTGTTACTATAGATAACGTGTTCATGTTATGCAGCTCAGGAGTAGAGATTCTTCGATGATAAGATGAGCAAGAACACAGCTCCTGTATGTTGTGTGCTCCGACTCCTGTTATGTGAAAGATGTTTTGACGAAAGTCATCACATATCATATCGACTATCATTCCAGGACAAGACCGACTGCTGTTTATTGGAAACCAATCTATACAAATGGTGCACTTTTACCTATTAAGGTCATGCCAATTTGCAATTCGAAAGATTTTCACGGATCATCGCGGATTACGGCTATTACCAACATGCGATATTCACATTCACAGTCAAAAGATGTGAGGCAATCGAAAGTGAAGAGAGGTGTTTTGGTGTTCAACGACGTTCGTTTGCATCCCCATCAAGTTTTCAACAGGTATCAACGAGTTCTCACGCCATGTTTGGCGTTTCAAACACGTTATATTCTATGATGTGATGCGAACGCCATCCGGGGACGTGATGCGGAGGCCATCCGCGGACATGATGTGAACTTCGTGCGCGAACGTGTGTGTGTACCAGGCCTTTAAATGATCCGCTAACCAGACCATCGTTCTGAGAACACGGACCAGTTGTATTCCGTTCGCGGGACCAATTTGGTTACACATTGTAAATAGCGTGTTAGACATTTATTGCGACGCCACATGAAATGTCATCCAAAGTCTTCTTGCAATCAGCTCTAACATAGCGATGGTTCACCGAATGGGATGACTGGCAATATTAACATCTCAAACGTCATTGTAAGACAGTACTCAGATTATAACATTTATATTACATAATGATAACCCGAATTTTCAACTGAGCGACAGCTATATTGCTGCATTCGATGACCAATATGCAATATTTCCGATATTCAAGCAAGCGAGTAATCGATTGACATTCATATTGCAGCTCCTATGTCATATTATTTTCCATATATTGAGATCTACTAGATGCTGGATATGATATCACCTTTGGATAGCATAACATCGACTTCTACTTACCAAACAAAAGCTGCGTGATTTGGTCAGTCACATTGTTACCACATTAAACATTGTGAATGCAGCTGATAAAGATCGTGGGCGTGTCAAGAGCAGTTATATCAAAACGCCCCTTGAGGTTGCTCATTGATTGCTTCCATTTATCGAATTTGTACACAACTCGTTTCATCATTCCAGCCGTATACGACAGCAAATAACTTGATTACCTACCAATGTTGTAGGATATAAATGATTGAGTTAATTATCTGGTGATTGCTGCAAACCACGTTATCCGTACCAGCCAGGAATGTCCAGTAATTGGTTGCTGTTGTGAGCTTCATGGCTAATTACTGCATTAGGTATCGCGTATGAATTGTTGTTACTTCGGTTCTCATAGAGCCAGTAACTTCAATCCTTTCACGACTCACCATAGCAGGTTCGGCAGACCATGGATAGATTGCTGTGAAGCGGTCTGGTGACCGACGTCTCACACAATCAATATGTCAACAGTGGTAAATTGCAAGCCTATTACACATGTCACGACGATTCCCGTTTTCGGAGCAGATATTATAAAATCATGGCAGCCATCGCGGCACAGTGAATGAATGGTGACACACAGTAAGACTTGTCGGTGATAAACTAGCAAACCGAATGATAAACGTGAGTTTTAGTATTCGTCTATCACATCTTGTATGCTATGTTGATCCGTTCCCCTAATCCTAGCTAAGGCTAAGTCACATGCTATGTTTAACACACATAATCCACTTCAAATCGCGGCTATATCCGACTGTGATCCATCACAGGGGAGATAGCTGTTACTGCTGGATTACCAGAAAAAATACACAGCATATATAGTAGCACAAGTAACGAATACATCTCACAGATTAGGAAGGTTGTTTATTCATTTAGAACAGTATGTTAATTATTATAAGCTAAGATAATGAACAAAAGTTACGCTATAATCCTACATAATTATATAGGTTACAGACAAATTTATTGCATGTACATAAATGTTCGCGCTGCATATCAATGCATTCGTCAGTGTGTGTTGGGCTTAGTCCATATCCCCTCTGTGCACCGGGGTTATGTTGAGAAATACAAATCTCTTCTGAAGAATATACAATCTGTGTTAGCGAGTGAGTGTTAGGGCTGCACATCAAGTCACAAAAACCCTAGGTTGAGTGCCGATTAATCTTGTTTACCAATTCAGCATAATGAGCCGGGCGATGGGCAAGATTAGATTACATGCCAGTTTGTCTTCAGAGAACAATTTTGAACAAAACATGCGATAAAATACGACTTGTGTGTATCCTTCTAGCACCGCCATCACGGGTATTTTCCATCCCTTCGCCCCGGATAGTTACTATATTGCATATGATCAACTATTCACAAACTCTTTTATACATCGCAACGTAAATATATCTGGTGGTACGGATTTGCAACAATGCTAATTATGCATTTTGTACAAGTGACGTGATATTGCGCGAGGTATTCAATTCATTAAGTCATTTTCTTTGGACAGCACAATGCAGTCTTCATGAAGAAAACGTACATTGTCTGGCGGACCTTGTCATGAGGTTAACAGGAGTATAATGCGATAAATCCGTCCACTTATATTGTTTGGCATGATGTCTGATCACAGGTACTTGCTAAGGACCGTCATGACATGTATATTAGTATTAAACAGACAAGAGAGTAGGTACTTCATGTAGCAGCCTCTTATTAGAAAGTGATCCGTACATCGCAAATGATTGTCTGCTGTATCATTTAAGTGCTTTTTTCGGCACGCATTTAGAGAACAATGTCTAATGAACGCGGCTTTCATAAGCTAGCTGTTCATCGATGATGTTGAGGCGTAATATAAATCCTGAGCCAATGTTTATACTAGATTAACGTTTGTACATATGTTGCCAGAATCAGCCGGGGGTCTGCTGTATACCAAGGGGTCTGTTGATTTTTTATATATTCCTCTGTTATTGAATGACTTAAGAAATGGTTCACTCGTAAGTTGTGGTCCATTGACGGCCCCATCTGGTCCATATTGCTTCCTCACCGCCATATATCAGTAGATAGGTCGGCGGGTCAAATTCTAAAAACTAAAGGAGCGCCTTGAAGAAGGTTACATTGATTTTGAATCCAATGCGATGGCTTAATAACTTTGTCTTTGGTCACCATAATAACTTGACAAATACGTATATCAACATATTTTGCATGCATGCCGATGGATACCCGCACGCAATACTACATTGGGGAATGCACTTTGATATGATGTGCAGATAAGATTTTGCTAAATGGGTAAAACATCTCTGTCGTCTCGAAAGCGTTATTCAATCGACAGGCACCCGATTGACTATTCTTTATCATCGTGTTGCAAAATATATTGCTGTACCAGAGATTGTGCGTTTAGTATCTTACGCTATACTAACCATATCAGTGTGGGCAGACCAATTCAGCAATCAATAGTGTTTGTGGTGGCATGTTGTTACTTTTCCGGAATTGAATTGTGTGAAATGGTCTGATAACATCATTTGTCTTCTAATGTAAACACATTCCATGTGAGGTTTTCGATGTTCATTAATGGCTTGTCATGAACACGATTTACGATGTTCTTACTTTTCAGAAGAACTGTGTTTTTGATGTAGAATATATGAAGTGGCACAAAATGTTAGGCTGACAATGTTGTAACAGATATACAGAGTATTCGACTGCATTCATTAACACATGTCTCGGCAGTATTTAGTCGAAATGTTCTCAACTACACATCGCAAATTATCACAACTCTTCTTAGTTTTGTTGCAATGTGTTCCGCAAACTAGAACTGGGCTTGCGAGTGTCAATTATAATGATATTGTACTTTATAAATGATTTATGAAAGCGCGATATAATTTTCACTTTCAAACGTCTCTGCGATCCCTCCAACGCCACATTGTGACTAGCTCGCCATGATGCACTGCTCATAAAACAGCTAACCGAAACAGTGTGTCCATACAAGGATTTGTAGTTTGACGCAACTACTTCCGAATTAATATTTATAAGCTCAAGCAGATAATGATTCATAGTTGTATGCTGACAGCCACTATTTCCAAAGTAAGCCATGTTCGATTTCCGGCGTAATATGTGATAAGATTACATCATCTCGTTTCCCATTGCAAATATTGGTGTTGGTCTGTATTTGCATTCGTCTCTTATCAATGATAAACTGGGCTCATAAAATGTAAGGTGATGACAGCAATGGGTACTTCTGGTATCAGGTGGGTAATGAACGCTTCGGTTGGCAATGTAAGTGTACAGCAACGCTTTTGATGATAAGGCGCAATTGTAAAATGCACGACGCAATTGGCATAAACTATTAAAGACTCCCTTGACACAGCAGCGCTTCTTAAACATTTGCCCAGTGGCGTCGGTACAATAGGTAACCCAATATACTATATATAATCAGACCAATTATAGGATAAGTGTCACAATTCTTAACCAGGTGTCAGATTACGTGGATTATATTTCGAAATCTTAAGTGATATGGAAACGTATTGCACATCCTATACCATATGCTAGACCTCAGGGAGCATGTTTACCTGAAACCGTGGCAGATGTTCGGGCATTGTAAATTGTATATGACTTATTCTACAGCCTTACTTTCCTGTATTGCGGATAAAAATAAGTATACATACATACATACAAACATATATACATACATACATACATACATACATATATACATAGATGCATACATACATACATACATACATACATACATACATACATACATACATACATACATACATACATACATACATACATAAATACATACATACATACATACATACATACATACATACATACATACATACATACATACATACATACATACATACATACATACATACATACATACATACATACATACGTACATACATAGATGCATACATGCATACATACATACATACATACATACATACATACATACATACATACATACATACATACATACATACATACATACATACATACATACATACATACATACATACATACATACATACATACATACATACATACATACATACATACATACATACATACATACATACATACATACATACATACATACATACATACATACATACATACATCGTATGAATCGACTCAAATACACAACGATAGTCATCCATTATGGCTAATCACTCAAATAATAGATAGTGTTGATATAGGTTAAATTTCATCATATATGTGTGCCGTTCAAGGGATGTGTAATCCGTGTGGTCGATGTTGCGCCACTGAGTCAAATTTGTATAATGCCATTAAGTGATTTATTTAATGATCACAAGTCAAAATTTCGCGCTGCGAGATTTAAAAGGTTGTTTTTTTATTTTTCTACAGTACTATTTCAAACATTGGCGTGTTGTTAAAA
>CM067349.1:22785878-22791132 GCA_034190875.2 Urechis unicinctus | reverse complement strand
AGGGCTACATCAATGGAATGGATTAATCATTGTAAAGGTCGTCGCAACAAGGTGACCAGTTACACTATATAGGACCGAACAAGACAGTAAATTACATTAAATAGGGGGAAATAAATATCAGTTGCAGAGAATAGATGAGTATTAGGCCGTAAGTTGGATCGGGCGCAGCAGTTATTGCTATTTATGCAACAAGCTGCGCGGACATATTACATGCGAATCGAATTGCCGGAGTATTATTGCCTAATTTTGTATTAGTGCTCCTGGATGGCCCGGCACCCACTGGAAGCCCGGGAGAAGCGGGAGCCACAGGATCTCCTGGTCCGCCTGGTAACTAATGCTATTCCAATGCCTGTCTACATTATCGCATGGCACCCTACTCTCAGGCAATCAGAGCTCGAAAAAAGTTCGGTCTTTTTCTCATATCGCCGGCTAGCTGTAATAACTGGGACTGTGGTTCAATATCTTCCAGCTTCCTTGTCCCTTATAGAGCAGCACAGCTTTGACATATTTAGACTATGGAGGCACTTGATATCAAGCACACATTGCAAGTGTTGTAACAGGGGTTTTGCTTTGCTTGCTAAACGCTTATCTGGTTGCGTGTTCCTCATCAGGAAGTCACGGTATTACCCCACCCCTCCGGTTTCTCGCTGAGATGCGAAAGGATAGCATCTGCTAGGAATAGTAACGCAGCTGACACAATCACGACATTCACACGACGTTTTATGAATTCGGACATTATCTCCTAATTCTCGCCCCTTTTCAAAGCTTGCCAAATGAACAGAACTGGTACTTTTAGCGCCACTCGATTCAGTATTGATGATCTTTTGGTGGGTGTCGGTGTAGGTGGTGGACCTTGATAAAGGTTCTTTAACGAAGTACCGTTAGCAAACAGTAGTTATGCATTGATGGAGCTACAATCATTTCTCCGAAAGCAGAGTGACTCGGTAGCACTGAATTATTTGCATTCTAAGTTCCCGTAAGACGCGAGTGATTGACATGTGAACAGCACCAGGCTGCTGATCCAACAAGCGGCTGACTTATGGCAGTGTGAACAGTAATAATTAGCAAAATGTATCACATCGATTGAAGAATATGGATGCTTAGAATGTGCATGTCGTGACAAGTAATATGCTTCATTGCTATTGCAACTATTGCTTTGATGGCAATGAATGATCAAACGCTGCACAACACACAATGACAGCAACGCAGCTTTCACATCATGATGGCTGGACAGCTTGCATCACATAGATGATATATTTAGGCATCATTAATATGAACCCACGTGTTGAAATATATTACCGCTTATTTTGCACTTTAACTCTAGCATGTTTATCGTAAAATGCAAATTATGGATAATCCCTGTAACAATTACGCCACCATGGCTATTAGTGACCTCAGCTATAAAAGCGACGTTAATGTTTGTTTGTAAGCTATATTGCATCACACTTGTTAGACATTTCCTGCCTCGAAGCAGCAATAACCATCATTATTTACATAAAACCTGATATTCATGCTAACTTGGCCATTGATTATGAACGTCACGTCGGCTGCTTCTTGCCGTTCAATTGATGACATCGTATTGTTTGCCCACAAAGCTAGCGAGATTAGTTTTGGACCCATGTGGTTACCTGGAGCAATCAAGTCAAGCAACCATAAACATTCTCTCTTTGATCTAGAGTGTGGAATTATCTCTATGCCATTTGCATGTTGTATGAGACTGCTGAGGTCCCAGAGGTTCAATATGTCCGGACGGTTTTACTCTCTTTCCAGTGCCTTGTATAATGATGTACCAGATGGCCATGTGAGAAATATTTGGCAGGCTATGTCGGGCAAAAGAGGTTAACCAGATATGCATTGAAATAATGCCATAGCTTCTTACCGTATTGAGCACATAATTATAAAATATAATGTCATATTACTTTCCGACTGGATGATTGGTCAATTAGCCAAACCTTCAATAAATATACACGGTTGGCGCTGGAAATTTTGATGTAGATGTCGATCGATTGCATCACGTAGAAGAGGCTGTCATCATGCGCGTTGTACTTCGTACAAAATGCCAAAATTAGCTCAGAGATAACTTTATGGCTTTACATATTTATATTGATAACTAACAACACGTATCAAAAAAGCGTCAGAACGACATCGCACGAAAGCCATAGTTAAGTATTCGACTTAACATTAGATAGTATAACGATCCTCTTCTGATGCATGTGATGCATGCTGCGAACAACTCACCGGCGGACAGTATATTTAAACCATGTCATGAATTCTTTACACACGAGGAGGTTGTCAGTGCAAAGGAGTGTCTATGGAAGGTGGAAGACGATAAGGTGCTTCCGCAATTCGTAAGACGGCGGGATACGGCCACTTAGCCTGGGATAGTTAAAGCTATACAGGGCATAATCTTTGTTACATTAAAGTGAGACTCTGTAGCTGCAGTGCCTAAATTTGTAGTTGACGCCACACCTTGTGACACCTACCTAATCAACGTATGCGAGCGAATCAACAAGCTTGAGTTCAGAATG
This sequence comes from Urechis unicinctus, assembly GCA_034190875.2. Taxonomy (NCBI): domain Eukaryota; kingdom Metazoa; phylum Annelida; class Polychaeta; order Xenopneusta; family Urechidae; genus Urechis; species Urechis unicinctus. Next base: position 22,788,604 of record CM067349.1, on the reverse strand, counting down.
ATCTCTTGGAAGGAGCTTTATGAAAACAAATGAATAGATGAGACCTGTTCCGGACGATTCATCCCGATTTACATGGCAGCATCCGCAGCAGCAGCAGCAGCAGTAGCGCGCTGCAACAGAAACTCCATATGCATCACTGAGAGAATCTGTGCCAGCCTCACGAACAGGGACTGTGTTACCCACCGGAGTGGTACCAAAAACAGCTACCACGGAGGTAGCAGTCAGTCGCAGGACACGGACAGATATTTTCTTCTGTACAACATTTGGTCGCCACCCCCCCCCCCCCCCCCCCCCCACACACACACACACACAACTGTACACGTGCTTTTCTCTCGGTCGACACGTGTGAGGGCGTTATTAAGGGATTTCTTAGTGAAAATATTTTCACCATGCAGCGATCGGAAAAGTGAATGACGAGGCAAAGTTAGCCGTCATTAGTGTAGAAATGGTGGTTTTGAAGATGCTAATTGCATGAGGCTGTATGTGTTAAAGGGTTGTTTTAAATTGAAAACATGTAACAAATGAGGAAAAAGGTCTTTGTCACTTTTTATACTAATGCTCGACAAACAGAAATGCATATGTTTGTATTTCATTCGTAAAGACAATGCCTGTGATAATATAGCATATATTACTAAATTGATGCTCAAATGTGAAATTATGTTGTTGCAAGAACATTATTGTTACGAGGACAAACATCGCATATTCGAGAATGATATAGGAATGTTCAACAGTGTAGATGTGTCGGGGGGACGACGGGAGTTAGGTTCAATGATTGATGGCATTGTAGACCCTCTGATTACAGGTAGTAAAAAATATTGCATAGAGATGTGCTGAGTAACTTAATTGCTTTGAGCAGTCAGGTTGAATACATTGTTGACGAAGACAATTTGACCACTGACCTCTGCAGGGAGAATTCGCCGCACATCTCGCATCTGTGGTCTCTTTGTGCGCACGAGGGATTGCACTTATACTTGCTGAATAATTGTTCTAAAGCGGAATATACATATGAACATGTACACTCATGCATTTACCCTTATTGTGTCGGATGATATGTATCTCAGTATGATCGAATTTTATTGTATGTACATGCCCTGTTTATCTAGCGTTAAATTTACCCGTGAATCACATGTCATCGAAACGAGATCTCCACGCACCATTCCTGTATAAACTCATGTTCAAGACTCTGACAATATTTATCACAAGATGTACATAAAAATTACCTTTCTAATCAGAAAACACATAAAGTGCTGTCATGTAGTGATCCATTGCGTAAAGCACATCATAACGCTTTCAATAATCGGCACAAGCAGCCATACCTGTTCCTAAGTTTAGGTCTGAGGCGGGCTGGAAAGGTTTATTTGGTCCCTATAAGGAACAATCGATATTCTGGCGCCGTCCCTGGGTGGACGTAGACCAAGTGATGGATGGGTAGAAGAAACAATGCCTAAGACAAAGCATGGTTACAGAAGAATAGCGTTTGAGATGTTTCTTGAGCGAATGGTTACAGCTTTATCGAACAATCGAAGAAGAGATAATTGGTGAAGAACGTGTGAGTGTTGATTCCGATATGTGAATATTGTTTTCTGATAAGTACAACGAGCTGCATAGTTCTGTTTCACGTAATGCTGATGAGATAGAGGAATTTGCAGAGCAAATTTGAGTCAAGTGTAACTCTGGGCAATGCCAATGTATCTCCGCTGAGTGGGCAACAGTATCAGTTATTAGCGAGATGTGTATGCAACGGAAACAGATTGTGTAAGCTGTAACCCGAAGATCATACTATCTACAATGATCTCATTAGGACGCCGTTCCATTGCTGCTGCTAATTTCAGTTATTTAGCGTATGTGTAAAAATCTGATGATGAATCCCCGCCTGACAGGGCAACAACGGCAGGTGCTAGAGTGCTGTATGTGTAATGGGAACGGCGTGCAAGCGGCGAGACTCGCATGTGTGTATTTATCTATCACATGACGTGTGCATCGCTATGGCATCGCTTGCACCTGATTATATATAGATATAGATATATATAGATATATAGAGATATATATATATAGAGATATATAGAGAGATAGAGAGAGATATAGATAGAGATATATATATAGATATATATATATATATAGAGATATCTTGATATATATATATATCCCTATATATATATATATAGGTATATATATAAATATATATATATATATATATATATATATGTATATATACATACATACATATATATGTATATATATATATATATATAAATATATATATTTATATATATATTTGTATATATATATGCCTCTATATATATATAGATATTTTTATATATATTCACACATACAAACATACATACGTACATACTTGTATATATAGACATTCCCAATAATTCCACGAGTTCCCACTCCTGTCATTGAATACAAATTTGACGCGGTGATTTTAATATTTATCTTGAACAAATACCACGAATAACTCACATTTTTATCATACGAACTGACATTGTTGAAATATCATATTGAGCATAAATAATATTCAGCACGTTTAATCGTGATTTCGATTGCCTGAACTCAAACAAGCAAACGTATAAAGTGGGCATCACGGAGTGTAACATTTGGCAACGCAAGTGGAATACGTTTCCATAAAAGTTTTTAAGGAGTGATAGACGCTAACAAGAGAACTCAAGGTAATAATCTAGCACGGGGCAACAGATATCGGGAGTAGAAAGAAATGATCATAA
>CM067349.1:22775878-22780878 GCA_034190875.2 Urechis unicinctus | reverse complement strand
TAAATACTGCCGAGACCTGTGTTAATGAATGCAGTCGAATACTCTGTATATCTGTTACAACATTGTCAGACTAACATTTTGTGCCACTTCATATATTCTAGATGCTAATCCAAAACACAGTTCTGCTGAAAAGTAACAACATCGTAAATCGTGTTCATGACAAGCCATTAATGAACATCGAAAACCTCACATGGAATGTGTTTACATTAGAAGACAAATGATGTTATCAGACCATTTCACACAATTCAATTCCGGAAAAGTAACAACATGCCACCACAAACACTATTGATTGCTGAATTGGTCTGCCCACACTGATATGGTTAGTATAGCGTAAGATACTAAACGCACAATCTCTGACAGCAATCCAGTTTGCAACACGATGTTAAAGAATAGTCAATCGGGTGCCTGTCGATTGAATAACGCTTTCGAGACGACAGAGATGTTTTACCCATTTAGCCAAATCTTATCTGCACATCATATCAAAGTGCATTCCCCAATGTAGTATTGCGTGCGGGTATTCATCGACATGCATGCAAAATATGTTGATATACGTATTTGTCAAGTTATTATGGTGATCAAAGACAAAGTTATTAAGCCATCGCATTGGATTCAAAATCAATGTAACCTTCTTCAAGGCGCTCCTTTAGTTTTTAGAGCTTGACCCGCCGACCTATCTACTGATATATGGCGGTGAGGAAGCAATATGGACCAGATGGGGCCGTCAATGGACCACAACTTACCAGTGAACCATTTCTTAAGTCATTCAATAACAGAGGAATATATAAAAAATCAACAGACCCCTTGGTATACAGCAGACCCCCGGCTGATTCTGGCAACATATGAACAAACGTTAATCTAGTATAAACATTGGCTCAGGATTTATATTACGCCTCAACATCATCGATGAACAGCTAGCTTATGAAAGCCGCGTTCATTAGACATTGTTCTCTAAATGCGTGCCGAAAAAAGCACTTAAATGATACAGCACGCAAATGTAAGGATCACTTTCTAATAAGAGGCTGCTACATGAAGTACCTACTCTCTTGTCTGTTTAATACTAATATACATGTCATGACGGTCCTTAGCAAGTACCTGTGATCAGACATCATGCCAAACAATATAAGTGGTCGAATTTATCGCATTATACTCCTGTTAACCTCATGACAAGGTCCGCCAGACAATGTACGTTTACTTCATGAAGACTGCATTGTGCTGTCCAAAGAAAATGACTTAATGAATTGAATACCTCGCGCAATATCACGTCACTTGTACAAAATGCATAATTAGCATTGTTGCAAATCCGTACCACCAGATATATTTACGTTGCGATGCATAAAAGAGTTTGTGAATAGTTGATCATATGCAATATAGTAACTATCCGGGGCGAGGGGATGGAAAATACCCGTGATGGCGGTGCTAGAAGGATACACACAAGTCGTATTTTATCGCATGTTTTGTTCAAAATTGTTCTCTGAAGACAAACTGGCATGTAATCTAATCTTGCCCATCGCCCGGCTCATTGTGCTGAATTGGTAAACAAGATTAATCGGCACTCGACTTAGGGTTTTTGTGACTTGATGTGCAGCCCTAACACTGACTCGCTAACACAGATTGTATATTCTTCAGTAAGAGATTTATATTTCTCAACATAACCCCGGTGCACAGAGGGGATATGGACTAAGCCCAACACACACTGACGAATGCATCGATATGCAGCGCGAACATTTATGTACATGCAATAAATTTGTCTGTAACCTATATAATTATGTAGGATTATAGCGTAACTTTTGTTCATTATCTTAGCTTATAATAATTAACATACTGTTCTAAATGAATAAACAACCTTCCTAATCTGTGAGATGTATTCGTTACTTGTGCTACTATATATGCTGTGTATTGTTCTGGTAATCCAGCAGTAACAGCTATCTCCCCTGTGATGGATCACAGTCGGATATAGCCGCGATTTGAAGTGGATTATGTGTGTTAAACATAGCATGTGACTTAGCCTTAGCTAGGATTAGGGGAACGGATCAACATAGCATACAAGATGTGAAAGACGAATACTAAAACTCACGTTTATCATTCGGTTTGCTAGTTTATCACCGACAAGTCTTACTGTGTGTCACCATTCATTCACTGTGCCGCGATGGCTGCCATGATTTTATAATATCTGCTCCGAAAACGGGAATCGTCGTGACATGTGTAATAGGCTTGCAATTGACCACTGTTGACATATTGATTGTGTGAGACGTCGGTCACCAGACCGCTTCACAGCAATCTATCCATGGTCTGCCGAACCTGCTATGGTGAGTCGTGAAAGGATTGAAGTTACTGGCTCTATGAGAACCGAAGTAACAACAATTCATACGCGATACCTAATGCAGTAATTAGCCATGAAGCTCACAACAGCAACCAATTACTGGACATTCCTGGCTGATACGGATAACGTGGTTTGCAGCAATCACCAGATAATTAACTCAATCATTTATATCCTACAGCATTGGTAGGTAATCAAGTTATTTGTTGTCGTATACGGCTGAAATGATGAAACGAGTTGTGTAAAAATTCGATAAATGGAAGCAATCAATGAGCAACCTCAAGGGGCGTTTTGATATAACTGCTCTTGACACGCCCACGATCTTTATCAGCTGCATTCACAATGTTTAATGTGGTAACAATGTGACTGACCAAATCACGTAGCTTTTGTTTGGTAAGTAGAAGTCGATGTTATGCTATCCAAAGGTGATATCATATCCAGCATCTAGTAGATCTCAATATATGGAAAATAATATGACATAGGAGCTGCAATATGAATGTCAATCGATTACTCGCTTGCATGAATATCGGAAATATTGCATATTGGTCATCGAATGCAGCAATATAGCTGTCGCTCAGTTGAAAATTCGGGTTATCATTATGTAATATAAATGTTATAATCTGAGTACTGTCTTACAATGACGTTTGAGATGTTATTTTTGCCAGTCGTCCTATTCGGTGAACCATCGCTATGTTAGAGCTGATTGCAAGAAGACCTTGGATGACATTTCGTGAGGCGTCGCAATAAATGTCTAACACGCTATTTACAATGTGTAACCAAATTGGTCCCGCGAACGGAATACAGCTGGTCCGTGTTCTCAGAACGATGGTCTTGTTGGCGGATCATTTAAAGGCCTGGTACACACACACGTTCGCACACGGAGTTCACATCATGTCCGCGGATGGCCTCCGCATCACGTCCCTGGATGGCGTTCGCATCACATCATAGAATATAACGTGTTTGAAACGCCAAACATGGCGTGGGAACTCGTTGATACCTGTTGAAAACTTGATGAGGATGCAAACGAAAGTCGTTAAACACCAAAACAACTCTCTTCACTTTCGATTGCCTCACTTCTTTTGACTGTGAATGTGAATATCGCATGTTGGTAATAGCCGTAATCCGCGATGATCCGTGAAAATATATGGAATTGCAAATTGGCATGACCTTAATAGGTAAAAGTGCACCATTTGTATAGATTGGTTTCCAATAAACAGCAGTCGGTCTTGTCCTGGAATGATAGTCGATATGATATGTGATGACTTTCGTCAAAACATCTTTCACATAACAGGAGTCGGAGCACACAACATACAGGAGCTGTGTTCTTGCTCATCTTATCATCGAATAATCTCTACTTCTGAGCTGCATAACATGAACACTTTATCTATAGTAACAGGTAAAGCGTCATTTCCACATCACTGGAGACATTTGACTTGTTTTCGTATTCGTTTATTGAATTTTCCCGATTCTTGCCTCCTTGCATTGTAAATGAACACATGTGATCCCTTTAGCGCCACTCGATCCAGTATTGGCGTACTGTTGGTGGGTGACAGTGTAGATGGTGGACCTTGGGAAAGTTTCTTTAACGAATTAATGCATTGATGGAGCTATTATTATTTTGCCAAAAGCATAGTAACTTGGTAGCACTGAATTATTTGCATTCTAAGCTCCCGCTAGGCACGAGTGATTGACATGAGAACAGCACCGGGCTGCTAATCGGCGATGAGAATGACACGCAAGAGCCAGTCGGCATGGAATGCCGTCCCTCTACCAAGCATATTGTACACAGTATACTTTAACTCAGTGAGCAAATTAGCTCTGAAGGTATCACATACAACTGTGCAGCACCGGACGATATGCACCACCGTAACTATTACCTTAGAATTCAGGCGAAAGCCAATAGGTGTGGAAATTTGGAGTGTGTATATTTTGAAATGACGTGGTCTCCTGCTTACTTTCGAGATTTTGATATGTAATGGTTCGCAATTTATGCTCTGTATTGCCGCAAAACGTGATAATAACACTCGAGTTATTCGCTGCTCATCGTAGACGGCATAAAATGAGGCAATTATTCAGTAATATCCTTTGGGAGTCATAGGATATGATTGCCTGGAAACAAGCACATTCGCAATGCTTATTCGAAACCTTATATGACTGGGAAATAGATAGAACTTTCATCGCACTAAGAAATGTATCGACCTGAGCAGTATGTTTCAAAATGACTAACTAAACAAAATTTAAAAAATACTAGCCATTATGAAAGTGGTCTTTGATAGGTTGATATTACAAGTCAGTTCATCACGACATGTGTCTCAATGATTTATACAAGTATGAACATAAATAACATGCAAAATATACCACGTCGACCGAAAACTATGAATGCTTAGAATGTGCATATCGTGATATATAACATGTAGATTGACATTGAAACTAATCCTTAGAGCCATGAGTGATCAAACACTGCGCAAACATACAAAAACAGCAACGCAACCTTCATATCATGACGGCTAGAACAATTAGCTGGCATCACATAGGTAATGCATTTAGGCAGCATTAATACGAATGCACATGTAACACTATGCTATCGTTTTTTATGAAGCATACATCTAGCATATATGTCCTTAAATACATTTTATGGATAATCCGTATAACACTCATGGGTAGGAACGACCTCAGCAATAAG
>CM067349.1:22765878-22770878 GCA_034190875.2 Urechis unicinctus | reverse complement strand
AAAACTAAGAAAAGTTGTGATAATTTGCGATGTGTAGTTGAGAACATTTCGACTAAATACTGCCGAGACATGTGTTAATGAATGCAGTCGAATACTCTGTATATCTGTTACAACATTGTCAGCCTAACATTTTGTGCCACTTCATATATTCTACATCAAAACACAGTTCTTCTGAAAAGTAAGAACATCGTAAATCGTGTTCATGACAAGCCATTAATGAACATCGAAAACCTCACATGGAATGTGTTTACATTAGAAGACAAATGATGTTATCAGACCATTTCACACAATTCAATTCCGGAAAAGTAACAACATGCCACCACAAACACTATTGATTGCTGAATTGGTCTGCCCACACTGATATGGTTAGTATAGCGTAAGATACTAAACGCACAATCTCTGGTACAGCAATATATTTTGCAACACGATGATAAAGAATAGTCAATCGGGTGCCTGTCGATTGAATAACGCTTTCGAGACGACAGAGATGTTTTACCCGTTTAGCAAAATCTTATCTGCACAGCATATCAAAGTGCATTCCCCAATGTAGTATTGCGTGCGGGTATCCATCGACATGCATGCAAAATATGTTGATATACGTATTTGTCAAGTTATTATGGTGACCAAAGACAAAGTTATTAAGCCATCGCATTGGATTCAAAATCAATGTAACCTTCTTCAAGGCGCTCCTTTAGTTTTTAGAATTTGACCCGCCGACCTATCTACTGATATATGGCGGTGAGGAAGCAATATGGACCAGATGGGGCCGTCAATGGACCACAACTTACCAGTGAACCATTTCTTAAGTCATTCAATAACAGAGGAATATATAAAAAATCAACAGACCCCTTGGTATACAGCAGACCCCCGGCTGATTCTGGCAACATATGTACAAACGTTAATCTAGTATAAACATTGGCTCAGGATTTATATTACGCCTCAACATCATCGATGAACAGCTAGCTTATGAAAGCCGCGTTCATTAGACTTTGTTCTCTAAATGCGTGCCTAAAAAAGCACTTAAATGATACAGCAGACAATCATTTGCGATGTACGGATCACTTTCTAATACGAGGCTGCTACATGAAGTACCTACTCTCTTGTCTGTTTAATACTAATATACATGTCATGACGGCCCTTAGCAAGTACCTGTGATCAGACATCATGCCAAACAATATAAGTGGTCGGATTTATCGCATTATACTCCTGTTAACCTCATGACAAGGTCCGCCAGACAATGTACGTTTTCTTCATGAAGACTGCATTGTGCTGTCCAAAGAAAATGACTTAATGAATTGAATACCTCCCGCAATATCACGTCACTTGTACAAAATGCATAATTAGCATTGTTGCAAATCCGTACCACCAGATATATTTACGTTGCGATGTATAAAAAAGTTTGTGAATAGTTGATCATATGCAATATAGTAACTATCCGGGGCGAAAGGATGGAAAATACCCGTGATGGCGGTGCTAGAAGGATACACACAAGTCGTATTTTATCGCATGTTTTGTTCAAAATTGTTCTCTGAAGACAAACTGGCATGTAATCTAATCTTGCCCATCGCCCGGCTCATTATGCTGAATTGGTAAACAAGATTAATCGGCACTCGACTTAGGGTTTTTGTGACTTGATGTGCAGCCCTAACACTCACTCGCTAACACAGATTGTATATTCTTCAGAAGAGATTTGTATTTCTCAACATAACCCCGGTGCACAGAGGGGATATGGACTAAGCCCAACACACACTGACGAATGCATTGATATGCAGCGCGAACATTTATGTACATGCAATAAATTTGTCTGAAACCTATATAATTATGTAGGATTACAGCGTAACTTTTGTTCATTATCTTAGCTTATAATAATTAACATACTGTTCTAAATGAATAAACAACCTTCCTAATCTGTGATATGTATTCGTTGCTTGTGCTACTATATATGCTGTGTATTGTTCTGGTAATCCAGCAGTAACAGCTATCTCCCCTGTGATGGATCACAGTCGGATATAGCCGTGATTTGAAGTGGATTATGTGTGTTAAACATAGCATGTGACTTAGCCTTAGCTAGGATTAGGGGAACGGATCAACATAGCATACAAGATGTGAAAGACGAATACTAAAACTCCCGTTTATCATTCGGTTTGCTAGTTTATCACCGACAAGTCTTAATGTGTGTCACCATTCATTCACTGTGCCGCGATGGCTGCCATGATTTTATAATATCTCCTCCGAAAACGGGAATTGTCATGACATGTGTAATCGGCTTGCAATTGACCACTGTTGACATATTGATTGTGTGAGACGTCGGTCACCAGACCGCTTCACAGCAATCTATCCATGGTCTGCCGAACCTGCTATGGTGAGTCGTGAAAGGATTGAAGTTACTGGCTCTATGAGAACCGAAGTAACAACAATTCATACGCGATACCTAATGCAGTAATTAGCCATGAAGCTCACAACAGCAACCAATTACTGGACATTCCTGGCTGATACGGATAACGTGGTTTGCAGCAATCACCAGATAATTAAATCATTTATATCCTACAGCATTGGTAGGTAATCAAGTTATTTGCTGTCGTATACGGCTGGAATGATGAAACGAGTTGTGTACAAATTCGATAAATGGAAGCAATCAATGAGCAACCTCAAGGGGCGTTTTGATATAACTGCTCTTGACACGCCCACGATCTTTATCAGCTGCATTCACAATGTTTAATGTGGTAACAATGTGACTGACCAAATCACGTAGCTTTTGTTTGGTAAGTAGAAGTCGATGTTATGCTATCCAAAGGTGATATCATATCCAGCATCTAGTAGATCTCAATATATGGAAAATAATATGACATAGGAGCTGCAATATGAATGTCAATCGATTACTCGCTTGCTTGAATATCGGAAATATTGCATATTGGTCATCGAATGCAGCAATATAGCTGTCGCTCAGTTGAAAATTCGGGTTATCATCATGTAATATAAATGTTATAATCTGAGTACTGTCCTACAATGACGTTTGAGATGTTATTATTGCCAGTCGTCCTATTCGGTGAACCATCGCTATGTTAGAGCTGATTGCAAGAAGACCTTGGATGACATTTCGTGAGGCGTCGCAATAAATGTCTAACACGCTATTTACAATGTGTAACCAAATTGGTCCCGCGAACGGAATACAGCTGGTCCGTGTTCTCAGAACGATGGTCTGGTTAGCGGATCATTTAAAGGCCTGGTACACACACACGTTCGCGCATGGAGTTCACATCACGTCCGCGGATGGCCTTCGCATCACGTCCCCGGATGGCGTTCGCATCACATCATAGAATATAACGTGTTTGAAACGCCAAACATGGCGTGAGAACTCGTTGATACCTGTTGAAAACTTGATGGGGATGCAAACGAACGTCGTTGAACACCAACACCTCTCTTCACTTTCGATTGCCTCACATCTTTTGACTGTGAATGTGAATATCGCATGTTGGTAATAGCCGTAATCCGCGATGATCCGTGAAAATATATGGAATTGCAAATTGGCATGACCTTAATAGGTAAAAGTGCACCATTTGTATAGATTGGTTCCCAATAAACAACAGTCGGTCTTGTCCTGGAATGATAGTCGAAATTATATGTGATGACTTTTGTCAACATATCTTTCACATAACAGGAGTCGGAGCACACAACATACAGGAGCTGTGTTCTTGCTCATCTTATCATCGAAGAATCTCTACTTCTGAGCTGCATAACATGAACACGTTATCTAAAGTAACAGGTAAAGCGTCATTGCCACATCACTGGTGACATTTGACTCGTTTTCGTATTCGTATATTGGATTCTCCCGATTCTCGCCTCCTTGCATTGTAAATGAACACATGTGATACTTTTAGCGCCACTCGATCCAGTATTGGTGTACTGTTGGTAGGTGACGGTGTAGATGGTGGACCTTGGGAAAGTTTCTTTAACGAAGTACCGTTAGCATTAATCCATTGATGGAGCTATTATTATTTCGCCAAAAGCAGAGTGACTTGGCAGCTCTGAATTATTTGCATTCTAAGCTCCCGCAAGGCACGAGTGATTGACATGAGAACTGCACCAGGCTGCTAATCGGCGATGAGAATGCCAAGCAAGAGCCAGCCGGCATGGAATGCCGTCCCTCTACCAAGCATATTGTACACAGTATACATTAAATCAGTGAGCAAATTAGCTCTGAAGGTATCGCATACAACTGTGCAGCACCGGACGATATGCGCCACCGTAACTATTACCTTAGAATTCAGGCGAAAGCCAATAGGTGTGGAAATTTGGAGTCGTGTTTGAAATGACGCAGCCTCTGCCACTCCTGTTCACTTTCGAGATTTTGATATGTAATGGTTCATATTAACAGACCATGTGCAACGCGAATGTGCTATTGTGCCTTAGCTTTGACTGTCGTTCCGCAATTGATGCTCTGTATTGCCGCAATACGTGATAATAACATTCGAGTTATTCGCTGCTCATCGTAGGCGGCACAAAATGAGGCAATTATTCAATAATATCCTTTGAGAGTCATCGGATATGATTTACTGGAAACAAACACATTCCCAATGCTTATCCGAAGCCTTATATGACTGGGAAATAGATAGAACTCTCATCGCACTAAGAAATGTATCGACCAGAGCAGTATGTTTGCCAATCACTGACTAAAGAAAATTGATAAATTCATCCCATTATGAAAGTGTTTTTTGTCAGTTAATCACGGCTTAATGATTTATACAAGTGTGAACAGTAATATAAAGCAAAATAAACATGCTTAGAATGTGCATATCGTGATAAATAAGTGATCAAACACTGCACAAGCATACAAAAACAGCAACGCAACCATCATATCATGACGGCTAGAACAATTAGCTGGCATCACATAGGTACTACATTTAGGCAGCATTAATACGAATGCACGTGTGGCACTATGCTATCGTTTTTTATGCAGCATACATCTAGCATATATGTCCTTAAATACAATTTATGGGTAA
>CM067349.1:22743977-22763278 GCA_034190875.2 Urechis unicinctus | reverse complement strand
ACGGACTAACAAGACCATGAAATGGCTTGAGCGAATTGGCAGCGGACGTGTGCGCATAGACAATTGTCTTTGAATGCATGATTGGTGCGAAGTTAAGCGTGATTATTTGTCTAATAGGACCGAGTTATTGGAAAGATATATGGTTACACGGTGACCACCATATCAACAGCATCATCTACATGGCGTCCACGTTAATATAAATGCGAGTATACAAAAGACAATAATGTAATAACCGCGAATACATCTGCACAACGATTTCAATGTAGCATTCACTATAAGAGACAAAGAGCTCATATGCGATGACCACCATATTAACCGCATCATCTACATATCGTCCAAGTTTATATCAATGCGAGTATACAAAAGGCAATTTCTCAATAACCGCGAATACAGCTGCACAAGATTTCAATATAGCATTCAATGCATACAGATATTAGTTTAAATATATAATGCCATGAATGAGTTTTGCATCTGCTGAGGGAGGTGATTGGCATCTGATGGTTGAGTTCATTAGCCAAAGCTGTCAGTACACGCAACGTTCTGACAGCTGTTATGTAGTATTTATACAAAGGAAATGTTCTCCGTAGTGGTTATATTGGTCAGTCAACAGTGGATGTCAATATTCACCTGCTGAAGGCTTTCATCGATGATGGATCAATTCCGGACGTTAAACATTTCTACAAAACTAATTATTGATTTGTAAATGAAGCGCAATGAAGCCTGTCAATGCAGCATTTGGCATCAATCTTATGCTGACAGCTGTACAATCACAAATCAATAATTTGCTGACGTAGTGCATGCGGGTCACATATTTACCTGGCGTAAATGCAAAGGCAAATGTAAATGATTCTATTTATAACCAATACAGCTGTATTAACAGGCTGTAAACAACAATCAACAACCCGCTATTCGTGTGCAAGTACTGGTCCACCGTGTGTGATCAAACACGAGGGCCCCAAATAAGTAAGGTAGCGCTATTTTGTATGCTACATCCGTTCTATTGTTGTCATTGTTATAAACCATATAACGTTGGATATGCAATACACGCTTGACTGTTAGAACATCTCGCATAACGCCAAATAAAACATCTTGAAGAGTTGCATTGAAAAAGGTCAAACAGATTCTAGCCTGATACACTGAGTGATAACCGCGATCTGCATTCCAACCCACTGATTCGATTGAGGAATATATCTGTGAGGCAGTGGTTTTGTCATGAGCTAATATGCCAGACAGTCTGCAACATTGCCTTACACAAGACAGGGTAAATGTTAAACCGATCCTGAAATTAACAAATAAAAAGTCTATCATTCACTTTGATTCCTAGTGACTTTGGCTATTGCAATTGATATGTATGTATTGTAAGGAAAGCAAACTTTTATATGTTTGTAATCTGAGCTCTGGGAACGTATCATATATTGTTCCGAACAATGATAGTACTGTACCACGTGGGCAAAAACCATTTCGTGATATAATGTATTTAACAAGGAAACAATTACTCTTTAAAAACACACCTTCAACCAGAGGAATGGCTGCGCATGTTAACTTTGAAAGGCTGAAATCGCCCGTTGTCCGGTGAAGTCCATTTAAATTATTACTATTAATTATTAAAATGCCCTGACAGCCACTATTCCCAAGTAACAGATGTTTGATTTCCTGCGTAGTAGGTGATAAGATTGCATGTCGTTTCCAACTGCAATTATTATTTAGGCCTATATTTTGCATTCGTCTCCATGATTAACTAGACTAATAAAAGGTAGGGCGATGGCAGCAATATACAAACATACATACATACATAAATACATACATACATACATACATACATACATACATACATACACCATACATACATACATACATACAGGACATACATACATACATACATACATACATACTACATACATACATACATACATACATACATACATACATACATGCATGCATACATACATACATACATACATACATACATACATACATACATACATACATACATACATACATACATACATACAGAAGGACATACATACATACATACATACATACATACAAACATACATTCATACATACGTATATACATATATACATACATATGTACATACATACAAACATATATATATGCACATAAATACATACATACATATATACATACACATATACATGTACACATACAAACATACATACACATATACATACATACATACACACATATAAACATGCATACATTTATACCACATACATATACATTTTACACAACAAACATACATACTACATAAGACATACATACATACATACATACATACATACATACATACATACATACATACATACAGACACATACATACATACATACATACATACATACATACATACATACATACAACATACATACATACATACATACATTACATACATACATACATACATACATACATTCATACATACATACATGCATACATACATACATATATATGTATATAAATGTATATGCATGCATACATAAATAAATACATATATACATACATACACACATACATACATACATGCATGCATACGTACATATATACACAAATACATACATATACATACATACGTACATACATACCTACTTATATGCATACATACTTAAATACATACATATATACATGCATATGATGAATATATATATATATATAAACATATCTATATATATGTATATATAGATAAATTGAAATATGTATATATATATATTATATATCGATATATATATATGTTTATTTTATATTGATATATGTACATATAGATATATTTACATATAGAGAGTGTATAGACAGTGAATATGTATATATATTTGACATGTAAAATAAAAAAATATAAATATATATAAATATATATATTCACACAAAGATAGAATATATACAGATATATATATATATATATATATATATATATATTTGGCATATATATACATATCGTATACATACATCCATAGAGAGATATATATATACCGATATATAATATATAATTTATATTATATATATAATAGATATATATATCTATATATATATATATATATATATATATATATTATATATATATATATATAGAGGAGTCTTTACATATCATCACCATCATCGTCATCATCAGTTTTTCATACTTGTTTTGAGTGTCAGTTTCATACTTGTTTTGTGTGGCTGACACGCGCTACTGCACTGGCAAAGATCGATGCAGGATAAGTACTTTGTTATGTATGAACATCTTGCTTTTTGCATTGACAGCTAACCATCTCAACGATGGCCTTTGATGTTTGAACGGCATCTGTCGCGGTCGGGTTCACCTGACCAGCGGACTCCTTGTGGTAGCCATTCTGCATGATCACAGTCAACAGAGTTGACCACTCGTGTGCCACCTCTGGGAGTAGTGGTAGGGTTCCGACCTAGGTCAATGGCATGCTTTCAGACAACAGTTGTATCCAGATCAGCCTGGAATACTGCTCAATGCTTCCTCTGCTTCCTCTCTGGATAAGGCAGTAGCAAGAGTCCATCCTAGTTGTTGATAGGATCCTGAGAGTAGTTGTTGGTAGGATCCTGAGACAAAGTGGTCTGTTCTCTGTTGTTTTGGGTTGTCACAGAGCCGCAAATATGATAGAGCTACTCATCATCATCTTTCTGAGAGAAGAACCATCGTTCCTTATTCACTGGTACGAGACCTCATGAATAGTTTTGAAGAGCCAGATGTTCATTCGTCCATTTCAGTGATTGGCAGTGTGGCGGACATTAGCCTATTCATGTGCATGGTGGATTTAGTCTTTGTTAGTTGCATTTGCATTTGAACTACGATGATGGACTACCTGATGTCCACAGAGAATGTTCTTTGTACAGCTTTGCAGTCGTCGTTGGACCTCAACATACCGCTACCATGCTCCCTGGCCCTCTCCTCGACTATATCCAGCACACGCGGGTAGGAGTCCATCCAGGGATGTTGTACCAACTCTTCTTTGTCAGCATCAGACTGGCACAGCCTACTTCCGGTTGATGGACTCCTGACATTGACAAGTAGCCCCTTCTGCAGTTTGTGGTTTGTCACTCATGTTTAGACCCAGCAAAAATGAAAAAAGCACCACTATGATGCAACCATCACCAACTTACATGTAGGGTACAGTAAACTGTTCAAGATACATAATAAAGGCCTACTACAATAATCAGACCACTAGATCAAAATATCCGTGTGGTTGGTGCTTAATATGTCTAATGACCAATTGCACTTATGAAATTAGTAAGTATTTGTAAGAGAGCTACTGTAACAAATGTCTCAACACATCTGCAACTAGAAGCAATGGATTCCATGGCCCTGAAAATGGTAATTAAGCTGTCAAAATAAAAGCTCTACCGAAAAGTCTGTGAAGCAGACACAATATGATAAAGCTTAGTTACTTACAGCTATTTATTGTAAATTGTGACATCTGCACATTGAACAAAAACACATAAACAACAACAATGAATCAAATAGGTTCAAGTGCTTAACCCTGATAGTTTGAACAATTCATGATTACTGAGGAAAGGTTATTGTAGTAAAAATATTTTTTGTATTATACGGGTAGCTCTATAGCCATTCGAGTGACAGCCACTGATCAAGTTATTAAAATTTTTAAACAACGGTCTACATTCGTTAGTAACGACCGTACTTGGTGAGTACAGAACAAGGGTCAGACAATACTGAATTGTTTCAATAAGTAATGAGGCTGCGGGAATCATAACATTATATTTTGGCATAATATATATATATATATATATATATATATATATATATATATATATATATATATATATATATATATATATATATATATATATATATATATATATATATATAAAGCCTTATAATGATGTTTGTTTCTTCACCACCTTACGGCTTAAGTTGTCATAGATAAGTTAAACACCTCGCCTTGCAACAAACTGTGACTGCGTGGTACGGTTATAGCACGCGACTTTACTCACTTATATTAATGCTAACAATGCCGCTTAATTTTCGTGTATAATACAACGCATCCCATTTAAAACAAGCACTTGAATACGTAAATTGAACATGATACCATAATTCTAGGGTTTCCATTCGAGCACTATATATTTTGTGCGGTGAGCCAGCAAAAACCCACAGCAATTCTTGTGACCAAGTAAGGCAATCATAATTGCATTCTGCGAAACTGGATTGCTAGAGCAGTAATATATGATGTCAGTGTAACGCTACTAGTACCGCAGCTTCATTTATGATGTCTGTATTGGAGTGCCTGCAAAACATATATGTACGCATAATTCAGTTCTCTCTATCCCGGTAGGGTGAGTGATGTTGACGATAACCAAAAAGTCACAATTGAATAACGCGGATCAGTAAATATGTAATCTGTAGAGATGAAGTCTGCAGTTGCAGCCAATGGACTGACCCACGGGTTATTGACCTTGTATCGTCTACATTCAGCGGCAAATCCTAGATGTAACACAATTGACAGTCGTTTGAGCAGCGGTGGTCACTATCGCTGTACACTTAAGTCCCCAAGCATACACGTTATCGCCTACCCACACGCTATGGCGGCACAGCAATTCATTTCAATGCCTTCACAATATATCTCACTCACTCACTCTACCTCTCTCTCTCACTCTTCCTCTCTCTCTCTCTCACTCTCTCTCTCTCTCTCTCTCTCTCTCTCTCTCTCTCTCTCTCTCTCTCTCTCTCTCTCTCTCTCTCTCTCTCTCTCTCTCTCTCTCTCTCTCTCGTTCTCTCATATATGATATGGTGGAGCGCCAAATCATCAGCCGGAAAAAGCTGGCTATCAACGGATATTGTCTCACATAAAGACACATGACGAAAGCCATTCCACACTCAAGATCAAAGAGAAAATGTTTATGGTTGCTTGACTTGATTGCTCCGTATAACCACATGGGTGCAAATCTAATCTCGCTAGCTTTGCGGGCAAACAATACAATGTCATCAATTATACGGCAATGTCATCAATTATACGTAGGCGTCTATAATGAATGGGCAAATTAGCATGAATATCAGGCTGTATGCAAATAATGATAGTTATTGCTGCTTCGAGGCAGGAAATGTTTACCAGGTGTGATGCAATATCGCTTAAAAACATAAACATCGCTTTTATTTCTGAGGCCGCTAATACCCATGTTGGCGTAGTTGTTACAGGGATTATCCATCAATTGTATTTAAGGATATTTGTAAATGGTTGCCTCATTATATGCCGCCTACGATGAGCAGATTATAACCAGAGTTGTTTTATCACGTTATGCGGCCATTGCCCATAATACGGGGCAATCACAGCGGATAGACAATCAAAACCAATGCAAAATATATACATTCGCGTTGTATATGGTTATTTAGTATAAACTATTACGGATAAGAATCTCGAGAGTAAACTGGCCGCGTCATTTCGAAAGATACACGTCTCAAAATTCCTTCACCTGTTGGTTTTTTGCTGACTTGAAGATCAAGAGTGTTGCATATCGTCCGGTGCATCACAAGTGTATGAGATACGTTCAGAACTACTTTTGCTCGCTTATACTGTGTACTATATGCTTCTTTGCATACGGCAACAGTGATTGATTTTTATGCGTGAAAGATTCGATAACAGCATATATAAGTTTTTCACACAGCGTCCTATTTGACGATTCCATAGAGAGATGAATTGGTGAGTTCAATAGTCAATTACACTGCAATGATTATTTGCAGGCGGTGGTCGTGACATTTGATTGGTTACGTCTTTGGATGCGGGGTATGCGGGATGACGCCGTGGTTTGTGATGCAAGAATTTCTTAACGTGCTGGTCATTTTTTAAATATTTAAGTTGGAATGAGTGGGCTGCCGAGTAATATATGGCAAAGATGTCAAAGGGCAAAGATTCTTTATAGAAAACCTGCCAAATGGAGTCATCGAGTTAGGGACTAGAACGTCAGTCAGCGCACATATTTGGGACGGTATGAATTTAACGATTCGCATAGTTATCATCCGATCTAACACGGGGAAACATCATGCAAGTGTAAGAAAAGTTCTTTGATTATTCGACTTACCCTAGAATCCTTGGTTGCTGGTTTGATTATATCTAAGCTGAAATACCTGCTGACTATCCATGCACTGACAGTGTATAAATTTACAGAACCCCCGCGATGCCACAATCGTCGCAAGTTGCATACAGATGACACGAGCCGCCCAGATCTTTGGAGGTAACTGTGCTACTGCCTGATTAATGGACGGACTAACATGACCAGGAAATGGCTAGATCGAATTGGACTCGAACGCATAAATAATTGTCTTTGAATCCATGATCGATGGAAGGTTAAGAGCGATTGCTTGTCTGATAGGATATCGGAAAGATATATAGTTGGACAGTCGCCGTTATTTAAACAACGATACCTGCAAAACGCCCATGTTGCTATAAATGCGAGTATATATATATATATATATATATATATATATATATATATATATATATATATATATATATATATATATATATATATATATATATATATATATATATATATATATATATATATATATATATATATACAGCTAGCATCTGTTTGAGGTTTATCGATGCATCATGTGTTATTCGGCGTAATGCGAGATTTACTAAGAGTCAAGCGTATATAGGATCTCTACATTAGACTGGTTTCACAAGTCGCTCCAAACAGTTAAAGTGTGCCCGATATGTAAATAAATATATAGTCAGTGGTTGCATGCTTTACGTATACGACGTGATTGATAGCTTCACAATAAGAGTCACTGCAAATACAATGTGCAATCAGTCCAATTAAGCACATTGCTCGGGTAATAGCAGTAACTTCATGGATAGCGGCTGAATGTGGTAAATCGTTAACCCCGTCCTTGAGTCTTTTATTCTGTATGTGAGACCGAATCTCTAGCAAAAAAACGCAAAGACGACAGCAACCCGTCTAACAAACTTGCCATAAATTACCACAAAATTCTTACTCGGATACAGTATTGCCGACATTATGCGACAATCATTGCAATGCAACGCAAGATGCAATGGTAAGGCAAATAAGCCAATATGTATTCGTCAGCTCTTAAGGCGGATGCCGTCACAGTAAATATTCAGTAAATGTATTGATCGGCGACTGTACAAGGATGGCAGTTTACTCAAGGTCTTATTGTATGGATGTCAACTACAGACTGTTACCAGGATATACGGCGGGTATAAATACTGGTGCTGTGATCATGGCTGTCCATTGTATATGCCATACCTTATCCTTGTGTTGGGTACTTAGACATGGGGATCAAAGGAAATATTCAATTGCAAGAAAATAGTTTATAACATAGAAATCAATAAGAATGGCCGCCGATTATGTTCCTTTCTGATGGACACAGGCGCTCGATGTCGTGATTAAACGCGAAATAATAATATTTTGAAAGTCGGTCAAAGAGGGTGAAATGCATAGTGTCGAAAATAATCTATCGCGCATCAGAAACTCTATTCGCAATGTATAATTTCCCGAATGAAAGACTTATGTTTCGCGTGTGATTGAGGGAATGGTAGGACAGTAGGATCCATCATACCTTCTTGTGATATATAGACAGCGACTCGGCGCTCGGAAGTAGATCGGTGCTCAGAAACATGCACTGATACAACGTCTTGGTGAACATATTACGTACACAATTTAAGGTATATCTTTAATTCTCTTAGGTCATTGGGGTGTAATTTGTGCAGTTTATCTTGATATTCTTGTGTACTTTGGCGTTGATTAAATGTCATTATTTCTATTTGTAGTGATCGCCGGTTTGTCGCCCGTGTTCTCTGGTTTACCGTTATGCAAAGCTTTTTTTTACTGAAGCTTGATGTTGTGAAAACGACAACATTGCATCAGCATGAGGTTAAGATAAATAATGAAAATAGACTGAATAACTACGTATTTACTTGGAGTTTGAAAGTCACCCTACATGGATGTGCGGATTGGGCTCATTGTGTTATATTCTTGTTAATGTTGCCCTCCATCCGATTATGTTGGTAAGAATTGAGATCTGTATTCAGTTGACTAAATGTTCTTAATTGCGGCCTAGAGCATGTTTCAAATTTTGATATTTGCTTTTAAAACCAAAGATCCTAACACGGGGGAAACAGTTCTGTCCTCGCTAAGGGGAAATTTAACCGATTCAAAATTAACGGCACGCAAATGACTATGTACATAAATACATACATACATACATACATACATACATACATACATACATACATACATACATACATACATACATACATACATACATACATACATACATACATACATACATACATACATACATACATACATAACATACATACATACATACATACATACATACATACATACATACATACATACATACATACATACATACATACATACATACATACATACATACATGCATGCATACATACATACATACATACATACATACATACATACATACATACATACATACATACATACATACATACATACATACATACATACATACATACATACATACATACATACATACATACATACATCAAATACATGCAGGCAAAACATGCATGCATGCATACATACATACATACATACATACATACATACATACATACATACATACATACATACATACATACATACATACACATACATACATACATACATACATACATACATACATACATACATACATACATACATACATACATACATACATACATACATACATACATACATACATACATACATACATACATACATACATACATACATACATACATACATACATACATACATACATACATTCAAACATGCATGCATACATACATATACATACATACATACGTGTATACATACATACATACATACATACATACATACATACATACATACATACATACATACATACAGGACATACATACATACATACATACATACATACATACAGACAGACATACATACATACATACATACATACATACATACATACATACATACATACATACATACATACATACATACATACATACATACATACATACATACATACATACATACATACATACATACATACATACATACATACATACATACATACATACATACATACATACATACATACATACATACATATAGATATACATACATATATATATATACATACAACGGAAGCCCTCGATTAAGCGCAACAGTCGCATGGCGTGGTATTGAAAGAGTTGTGCGCTCTGCTGCTTGATTGGTCGTGACTGTTTTGTGAATGTGCCTGCGGGGACGGGGAAACATTTTGCTATACGTTGTTAGCTACTGCTCTCGATGCTGTGCTTGGAATGGGTCAGGCTTCGACACCAAGTAATTTGTCATGTCGGACAACTGACTTGCCAAGTCAAGTTGTCCAACCGGACGTGTGATTTTTGTGAGCCGGGCACGCATTCTGCAACACCCCAATTTGTTGTTTCACGTTGAGCGTCACCCTTAATCACACAGTCGGCGAGAGAAGCAGACACACAACTGGCCTCTTCAACTGACTGTATTACTTAAACATACTATCATGCAGCTGAGCGATTAAAGCGCTTGTTGTGGTGCCAATTTTTAAACTTGTGGGACGCCCTCTAATTCCAGAAGACATTCAGTGTGTTCTCATTGGACGCAGACCACTACAATAAACATGACGTCACATAAAACTGAGGGTGCGTATTACAAGCCAGTTTCATGAGCCAGACGCTTTGCGTTGATTGGTCAAGCAGGGGCTGTCACGAAGATAAACGATCGTGTCTAAGGAATATTCGGACGCGCCTGTTTTAGACACTGTCTTGTCGTAGACTCTAGGGCGAGAAGCGTAGCGGAACCCCTGGAGTCTGGGACGCAGACTAGCCAAACATTATCCGGACCATTTTTACAAGTTTCTGTTTAAAATATCCTCTTACACATACACCCTCAGACCAGCAATCAACATTTTAATCTCTTTGCAATCAAAATACCATCTTTCCCATTCTAAAGCCGTTAGATGAGCCTCGCCATTCGACACCTTTCCAATCAACCGCATGGTGACAATATTTTCCCTGCGAAATCCCGTAATATCGCTCTCACTCGTTCCCTAGACGCAGATACATTGCTGCATGGTTCGCACCCCACCCCTTCTCGCTTGGCTCCAATGACATGTCTACCTGTGCGGTCTCTTGCCATCCGTTACCGTTAGGCAGTGGGTATTTCAACCCTTCACTTAACAGCTTAAGTACGTGTCGATCGTATCATACAGCGAACTTATTCATTAATAACCTACTTTAGTCGATGGGTACATTTACCATCAATTCTTAACTGAAATAACACTTGTACAGCCATGTTTATTCAGTGCGAGTATCGTGTATGTCCTGAATTTTCTCAGTTTTTATTGCGTGTGATTTTATTTTGCGCAGATAGAAGTGCCACAATTGTCGCATATTTCGTGAATAATGATACAGTTTAACACGGAACAGCGCGAGTCAGAGAGGAACAAACAAGGATCCTCCTGGCAAAAAGCCGGACATCATAAACGGCTGTAAACAAGGTCCTCGAACGGTATGGATATGGATAATCGTTCCATCAATATTATACATTTAACTTCGGGCAATCTACTTCAATCAATTAGGGAGTGTAAACTCTTGAATGTTTCACTCTCGGCCACTGCCCAAAACACACTCTACGCGCAATATTCAGCCCATACCTTAACAGCATACCGACGGTAGCATTTTACACACACACACACATCACATTAACAGGATATATATATATATATATATATATATAGAGATATAGATATATATATATATAGAGATATAGAGAGATAGAGAGATAGATAGAGATAGAGATATATATAGAGAGAGAGAGAGAGATATATAGAGATATATATAGATATATCTAGAGATATATCTATATCTATATATATAAAGAGAGAGAGATATCTATAGTAGATCTAGATAGATGATATCTTTAGATGTATAGATATATATATATATATATATCTCTATATATATATATCTCTATATATATATATATATATATATATATATATATCTATATATATATATATATAGATTACTTAGGAACGATTATTATAGTAATGACGTTTTCCATCTAATTCAATCAATTAGGGAGTGTAAACTCTTGAATGTTTCACTCTCGGCCACTGTCCAAAACACACTCTACGCGCAATATTCAGCCCATACCTTAACAGCATACCGACGGTAACATTTACACACACACACACATTACACACGCACATTATATATATATAGAGATATATATATAGATATATATATATATATTATGTATACATTATATATATATATATATATATATATATATATATATATATATATATATATATATATATATATATATATATATATATATATATATATATATATATATATATATATATATTACTTAGGAACGATTATTATAGTAATGACGTTTTACATTGTGCAGGTGGCTGTTGAATCATGTGAAAAAGTCTTATTCAAGAGTATTGCATTATTTAAACAACAGTAAACGTTCATTAGGATCGACCGCTCTAGGTGAGTACAGAACGACGGTCATACAATTCTAAATAGTTTTATTAGGTGATGAGGTTGTGGAAACCATTAAATCATTTTATGGTTTAATATATATAAAGCCCTAAAATGATCTTTGTTTTTTCACCACTTAACGGTTTCAGCTGTAATTGTTTGTCTTCTTATGAGATAGAAATGGTTTAATATATTTTGAATTAAGACATGATTCGGTCGTAAGGGAAATACCTAATGGTAGCCTTGGGTGGGGGTCGGGTGGTACTGAATGCTAGTTGACAAAGTGATTATTTTTCTTGCACCACAAAGCAAACTTTGCTCCATACACTCAATTTTCAAGAGCAATTCAGCATATAAAAAGTTGCAATATGACGGCAATTGATCATGGGAAACGAAGAGGAAATAGAATGTTTCAGCTAATGTTGGCTGTGAACGGTATCTGATGATAAGCTCATGATTTGGCATTCATTAGCAGGAGAACCCCAAGTTGTGGAAGCCAAATCAGCCTCGAGTCTATAATCTGTATATCATGGTGAAGGCTCTAACCAAGGCACGATAAGCCGACGCTAATATTCGGTATTACACCACAATAAGACGGAAACGATGTCGCGATTAGAGTTATATATTCATGGCTTGAATAACCACACAATGAACAGTTGAATGGAAATATTGAATCTTCTATATGCATAAAACAAAAGTATGCGCGCATGGGCATTATAAAACATTAACCTTTCACATCCAGGCATCATTATCATCAGCGTGAAGACATTGCCCTCCCTGTGCAGCAAACAGCGAGGCACGATTGAAGCACACGGTTCTGCTCACTTGTAATAACATATATAATGTCGCTTCATTTTCATGCGTAACACAACACAACCCGCGGAAAAAAGCACTTGAATTTGTAAATTGAGTATAATACCATAATTCTAGGGTTTATATTCGAGTACTTTATATTGTTTGTGGTGGGCCAGCATAAACCCACTGCAATCCGGGGACTAAGTAAGGCAATCATAATTGCATTCTGCGAAATTGGATTGCTGGAGCAATTATATAAAATGCCAGGGTAACACTACCACAGCTTCATTTTTGATGGCTGTGTTGGAGCGCCTGCAAAACATATATGCTCGCATAATTCAGCTATATTGATCTGGCTGCACTTTTGATGAAGTATCTGAGAAATACAACGTACACAATTGTATTTTTATAATGGGAACGAAAGAAACATTGATATTCGTTATATTTTGACTGAACACTTTCCATTATATATATGTTGGTCATCGAGTGCATTTACACGAGATCAGGGTTAGATCAAAGTAAGATCAAAGCAAAAAGAAACATGAAACTTGGGTGCACACTGTACTGTGTTATGTTGCCATAGCGCTACTTTTGAGTTGTGGTCACGTTTTGTAGCTATCAGTCGACAAAGCTCTAATGTTGTTATCTTGCTATCTGTCTCTCACTATCTTCTATCGCTCACTCTCTATCTCTCTCATCTCGTCTCGTCTCTCTCTCGCCTCTCTCTTTCTATTTCTCACTTTCCTCTCTTTATATCTCTATCTTTCTCTCATCTCGCTCTCGTTCTCTCTCTCTCTCTCACTTCCTTTCTCTAATTTATTTACCTTTCTCAATTCTTTCTCTTTTCTATCTCTTTTACCCACTGACACCCTCTCGCACCCTTATATCTCTATTATTATTCTCTCTCGCATTTTTCTCTATCTGACTTTCTCACCTATTTTTCTTTCTGTCTGTCTCTCTATCTTCTTTATCTTTATGTCTTCTCTCTCATTGCATATATATTTCTTTCTCTCTAACTCTCTATCGCACTGTCCCTGGCATATCTTTCTCTCTCCCCCCCCCTCTCGCTCTCTCTCTCTCTCTCTCAGTGATAACTATTAAAACATACTGACCTCATCTTACATACTACTGTTATAATGAGCACATTGCATGGAGTATAGGTTTCTGTACAATGCACATTTGTTGACACTTTAAATCAATTTACGTATAGCGATGTGGCCAATCAAAAATGATATGGTGGAGCGCCCAATCGTCGGCTGCCAATTGATAGTGTCTCACATAAAGACACTCAATATCAAAGAAAGAAAGTGTATGATTGCTTGACTTGATTGTTCCAGATGACCACATGGGTCCAAACCTGATCTCACTGTGTGGGCAAACAATACATTGTTACAGAATGAGCGGCAATAAGCTGCTGACACAGGCGTCTCTAACGCCCAATAACCGACCTAAATGGCATTCACAATGAACATCAGCAGTGTATGCAAATAATGCTGCTTCGAGGCAAG
Organism: Urechis unicinctus; assembly: GCA_034190875.2. Classification (NCBI taxonomy): domain Eukaryota; kingdom Metazoa; phylum Annelida; class Polychaeta; order Xenopneusta; family Urechidae; genus Urechis; species Urechis unicinctus. The sequence continues at coordinate 22,748,440 of CM067349.1, read as the reverse complement.
AATTGCTTGACAAATGTGATGCTGTATCGCATACGGTCACTAACGTCGCTCTTATTGCTGAGGTCGCTTCTACCCATGATTGTTATAGGGATTACCCATAAATTGTATTTAAGGACATATATGCTAGATGTATGCTGCATAATGAACGATAACATAGTGCCACACGTGCATTCGTATTAATGCTTCCTAAATGTATTACACATGCAATGCCATCTAATTGTTCTAGTAGTCATGAAATGAAGGTTGCGTTGCTGCTTAAGTATGTTTGTGCAGTGTTTGATCACTCATGGTTGTTCAAGGATTAGTTTCTATGTCAATTCATCATGTTATATATCACGATATGCACATTTTAAGTATGTGTATTTTTAAATCGACGTGGTATATTTTGCTTATTATTACTGTTCACACTTGTATAAATCATTGAGACACATGTCGTGATGAACTGACTTGTAATATCAACCTATCAAAGACCACTTTCATAATGGGATGAATTTATCAATTTTCTTTAGTCAGTGATTAGCAAACATACTGCTCAGGTCGATACATTTCTTAGTGCGATGAGAGTTCTATCTATTTCCCAGTCATATAAGGTTTCGGATAAGCATTGAGAATGTGTTTGTTTCCAGTAAATCACATCCGATGACTCTCAAAGGATATTACTGAATAATTGCCTCATTTTATGCCGCCTACGATGAGCAGCGAATAACTCGAGTGTTATTATCACGTATTGCGGCAATACAGAGCATCCATGGCGGAACAACAATCAAAGCTTAAGCAAAATAGCACATTCGCGTTGCACATGGTCTGTTAATATGAACCAATACACATCAAAATCTCGAAAGTGAGCGGGAGTGGCAGAGGCCACGTCATTTCAAAATATACACGACTCCCAATTGCCACACCCATTGGCTTTCGCCTTAATTCAAAGGTAATAATATACGGTGATGCATATCATCCGGTGCAGCACAGTTGTATGCGATACCTTCAGATAATTTGCTCGCTCATTGAATGTATACTGTGTGCAATATGCTTGGTAGAGGGACAGCATTCCATGCCGGCTGGCTTTTGCGTGTCATTCCCATCGCCGATTAGCAACCTGGTGCTGTTCTCATGTCAATTATTGCAAATTATTCAGTGCTGCCATGTTACTCTGCTCTCGGCGAAAAAATAATAGCTCCATCAATGCATTAATGCTAACGGTACTTCGTTAAAGAAACTTTCCCAAGGTCCACCATCTACACCGTCACCCACCAACAGTACACCAATCCTGGATCGAGTAGCGCTAAAAGTATCATATGTGTTCATTTACAATGAAAGGAGGCGAGAATCGGGAGAATCGAATAAACGAATACAGAAAACTAGTCAAATGTCGTACGAATGACGTGATAGTGCCACCAGTGGCCATGACGCTCTACCTGTTACTATAGATAACGTGTTCATGTTATGCAGCTCAGGAGTAGAGATTCTTCGATGATAAGATGAGCAACATATAACCCATCTGGATATGTTATAGAGCAGAACACAGCTCCGGTGTGTTGTTTGCTCCAACTCCTGTTACGTAATAGATGTTTTGACGAAAGTCATCACATCAAGTTATCATCGACTATCATTCCAGGACAAGACCGACTGCTGTTTATTGGGAAACAATCTATACAAATGGTGCACTTTTACCTATTAAGGTCATGCCAATTTGCAATTCGAAAGATTTTCACGGATCATCGCGGATTACGGCTATTACCAACATGCGATATTCACATTCACAGTCAAAAGTAGTAAGGCAATCGAAAGTGAAGAGAGTTGTTTTGGTGTTCAACGACGTTCGTTTGCATCCCTATCAAGTTTCCAACCACTATCAACGAGTTCCCACCCCGAGTTTGGCGTTTCATACACGGTATATTCTCTTATGTGATGCGAAAGCCATCCGGGGACGTGATGCAAAATCCATCCGCGGACGTGATGTGAACTCCATGCGCGAACGTGTGTGTGTACCAGGCTTTTAAATGATCCGCCAACAAGACCATCGTTCTGAGAACACGGACCAGCTGTATTCCGTTCGTGGAACCAATTTGGTTACACATTGTAATTAGCATGTTGGACATTTATTGCGACGCCACATGAAATGTCATCCAAGGTCTTCTTGCATTCAGCTCTAACATAGCGATGGTTCACCCCCGGGGGGTGGGGGTGGGGGTGGGGGTGGTGGGGGCACTTAAGTGTATAGAGGTAGTATATATGTGCCGCGCGACGGGGTATGCTTTTTCGGCCTCTCGACTTGTACGACGGGTTTTTTGACCTCATACTTGTACGACGGGGTATGTTTTTCAGCTTCAATCTGTACGACGGGTTATACATTTGCATAATACCTTGTACGACGGGGTATGCTTTTGGCCATTTTGACCTTGTACGACGGGTACGGGTTTTCGAGGTCCCGCGGCACATCCCTATCCAGAATAAGGCCAATTACCCCCCCGGAGGTTCACCGAATGGGATGACTGGCAATATTAACATCTCAAACGTCATTGTAAGACAGTACTCAGATTATAACATTTATATTACATAATGATAACCCGACAGCTGTATTATTGCATTCGATGAATAATATGCAATAATTTAGAAATCCAACCGAGTAATCGATTGACATACATATTGCAGCTCCTATGTCTTATAATTTTCCATAAATTGAGATCGACTAGATGCTTAATATGAGATTACTCCTGGATATATAGTCCGCATGTATAGCATCGACTTCTACTTACCAAACAAAAGTCACGAGATTCTGTCAGTCACATTGTTACCACATTCAACATTCTAAATGCAGCTGATAACGTTCGTGGGCGTGTCAAGATCAGTTAAATCATAACGTTCCTGGTAATATAACTCTTTCGCGTTTGTCGGATATTATTCAAGACAAGGTTGCTTATTGATCGCTTTCATATATCGAATATTTACACAACTCGTTTCATCATACCAGCCGTATGCGACAAGTACCTTGATTACCTACCTATGCTGTAGCATATGATTGATTGATATATTAAAGTCAAACCGTTGAGTTAAATATCTGGTGATTGCTGCAAACCACGTTATCGGTACCAGCCAGGAATGCCCAGTAATTGGTTGCTGTTGTGAGCTTCATTGCTAATTACTACATAAGGTATCGCGTATGATTTGTAGTTACTATTTCAATCCTTCCATGACTCACCATAGCAGGTTCGGCAGACCATGGATAGATTGCTGTGAAGCGGTCTGGTGACCGACGTCTCACACAATCAATATGTCAACAGTGGTCAATTGCAAGCCTACTACACATGTCATGACGATTCCCGTTTTCGGAGCAGATATTATAAAATCATGGCAGCCATCGCCATATAGTTAATGAATGTGCATCCTTCTGCACCTCCATCTACATGCATCGTAACGTAAATATATCTGGTGGTACGGATTTGCAACAATGCTAATTCTATATTTGTACAAGTGACGTGATATTGCGCGAGGTATTTAATTCATTCAGTCATTTTCTTTGGACAGCACATCGCAGTCTTCATGAAGAAAACGTACATTGTCTGGCGGACCTTGTCATGAGGTTAACAGGAGTATAATGCGATAAATCCGACCACTTATATTGTTTGGCATTATGACTGATCACAGGTACTTGCTAAGGGCCGTCATGACATATATATTAGTATTAAACAGACGAGAGGGTAGGTACTTCATGTAGCAGCCAATTATTAGAAAGTGATCCGTGCATCGCAAATGATTGTCTGTTGTATCTGTTGCCAGTTTATCTGTTGCCAGAATCTACCGGGAGTCTGCTGAATACAAACGGGTCTGTTGATTTTTCATATATTCCTCTGGTATTGAATGACTTAACAAATTGTTGGCGGGTCAAGCTCTATAAACTAGAGGAACGCTTGGAAGAAGATCACATTGATTTTGAATCCAATGTGATGGCTTAATATCTTTGTCTTTGGTCACCATAATAACTTGACAAATACGTATATCAACGTATTTTGCATGCATGCCGATGAATACCCACACGCAATACTACATTGGGAAATGCACTTTGATATGCTGTGCAGATAAGATTTTGCTAACATAGGTAAAACATCTCTGTCGTCTCGAAAGCGTTATTCAATCGACAGGCACCCGATTGACTATTCTTTATCATCGAGTTGCAAAATAGATTGCTCTACCAGAGATTGTGCGTTTAGTATCTTACGCTATACTAACCATATCAGTGTGGGCAGACCAATTCAGCAATCAATAGTTTTTGTGGTGGCATGTTGTTACTTTTCCAGAAATGCATTTTGTGAAATGGTCTGATAACATGGGCATCATTTGTCTTCTATTGATAAGGTTAACACATTCCATACAAGGTGCTCGATGTTCATTAATGGCTTGAACATGATGTACGATGTTGTTACTTTTCAGCTGAATTGTGTTTTGGAATAGTATCTAGAATATAT
>CM067349.1:22733977-22738977 GCA_034190875.2 Urechis unicinctus | reverse complement strand
TATATATATATATATATATATATATATATATATTACTTAGGAACGATTATTATAGTAATGACGTTTACATTGTGCAGGTGGCTGTTGAATCATTTGTGTGAAAAAGTCTTATTCAAGAGTATTGCATTATTTTAAACAACAGTAAACGTTCATTAGGATCGACCGCTCTAGGTGAGTACAGAAACGACGGTCATACAATTCTAAATAGTTTTATTAGGTGATGAGGTTTGTGGAAACCATTAAATCATTTTATGGTTTAATATATAAAGCCCTAAAATGATCTTTGTTTTTTTCACCACTTAACGGTTTCAGCTGTAATTGTTTGTCTTCTTATGAGATAGAAATGGTTTAATATATTTTGAATTAAGACATGATTCGGTCGTAAGGGAAATACCTAATGGTAGCCTTGGGTGGGGGGTCGGGTGGTACTGAATGCTAGTTGACAAAGTGATTATTTTTCTTGCACCACAAAGCAAACTTTGCTCCATACACTCAATTTTCAAGAGCAATTCAGCATATAAAAAGTTGCAATATGACGGCAATTGATCATGGGAAACGAAGAGGAAATAGAATGTTTCAGCTAATGTTGGCTGTGAACGGTATCTGATGATAAGCTCATGATTTGGCATTCATTAGCAGGAGAACCCCAAGTTGTGGAAGCCAAATCAGCCTCGAGTCTATAATCTGTATATCATGGTGAAGGCTCTAACCAAGGCACGATAAGCCGACGCTAATATTCGGTATTACACCACAATAAGACGGAAACGATTGTCGCGATTAGAGTTATATATTCCATGGCTTGAATAACCACACAATGAACAGTTGAATGGAAATATTGAATCTTCTATATGCATAAAACAAAAGTATGCGCGCATGGGCATTATAAAACATTAACCTTTCACATCCAGGCATCATTATCATCAGCGTGAAGACATTGCCCTCCCTGTGCAGCAAACAGCGAGGCACGATTGAAGCACACGGTTCTGCTCACTTGTAATAACATATATAATGTCGCTTCATTTTCATGCGTAACACAACACAACCCGCGGAAAAAAGCACTTGAATTTGTAAATTGAGTATAATACCATAATTCTAGGGTTTATATTCGAGTACTTTATATGTTGTTGTGGTGGGGCAGCATAAACCCACTGCAATCCGGGGACTAAGTAAGGCAATCATAATTGCATTCTGCGAAATTGGATTGCTGGAGCAATTATATAAAATGCCAGGGTAAACACTACCACAGCTTCATTTTTGATGGCTGTGTTGGAGCGCCTGCAAAACATATATGCTCGCATAATTCAGCTATATTGATCTGGCTGCACTTTTGATGAAGTATCTGAGAAATACAACGTACACAATTGTATTTTATAATGGGAACGAAAGAAACATTGATATTCGTTATATTTTGACTGAACACTTTCCATTATATATATGTTGGTCATCGAGTGCATTTACACGAGATCAGGGTTAGATCAAAGTAAGATCAAAGCAAAAAGAAACATGAAACTTGGGTGCACACTGTACTGTTGTTATGTTGCCATAGCGCTACTTTTGAGTTTGTGGTCACGTTTTGTAGCTATCAGTCGACAAAGCTCTAATGTTGTTATCTTGCTATCTGTCTCTCACTATCTTCTATCGCTCACTCTCTATCTCTCTCATCTCGTCTCGTCTCTCTCTCGCCTCTCTCTTTCTATTTCTCACTTTCCTCTCTTTATATCTCTATCTTTCTCTCATCTCGCTCTCGTTCTCTCTCTCTCTCTCACTTCCTTTCTCTAATTTATTTACCTTTCTCAATTCTTTCTCTTTTCTATCTCTTTTACCCCACTGACACCCTCTCGCACCCTTATATCTCTATTATTATTCTCTCTCGCATTTTTCTCTATCTGACTTTCTCACCTATTTTTCTTTCTGTCTGTCTCTCTATCTTCTTTATCTTTATGTCTTCTCTCTCATTGCATATATATTTCTTTCTCTCTAACTCTCTATCGCACTGTCCCTGGCATATCTTTCTCTCTCTCCCCCCCCCCTCTCGCTCTCTCTCTCTCTCTCTCTCAGTGATAACTATTAAAACATACTGACCTCATCTTACATACTACTGTTATAATGAGCACATTGCATGGAGTATAGGTTTCTGTACAATGCACATTTGTTGACACTAAATCAATTTACGTATAGCGATGTGGCCAATCAAAAATGATATGGTGGAGCGCCCAATCGTCGGGCTGCCATTGATAGTGTCTCACATAAAGACACTCAATATCAAAGAAAGAAAGTGTATGATTGCTTGACTTGATTGTTCCAGATGACCACATGGGTCCAAACCTGATCTCACTGTGTGGGCAAACAATACATTGTTACAGAATGAGCGGCAATAAGCTGCTGACACAGGCGTCTCTAACGCCCAATAACCGACCTAAATGGCATTCACAATGAACATCAGCAGTGTATGCAAATAATGCTGCTTCGAGCAAGAATTGCTTGACAAATGTGATGCTGTATCGCATACGGTCACTAACGTCGCTCTATTATTGCTGAGGTCGCTTCTAACCCATGATTGTTATAGGGTTACCCATAAATTGTATTTAAGGACATATATGCTAGATGTATGCTGCATAATGAACGATAACATAGTGCCACACGTGCATTCGTATTAATGCTTCCTAAATGTATTACACATGCAATGCCATCTAATTGTTCTAGTAGTCATGAAATGAAGGTTGCGTTGCTGCTTAAGTATGTTTGTGCAGTGTTTGATCACTCATGGTTGTTCAAGGATTAGTTTCTATGTCATTCATCATGTTTATATATCACGATATGCACATTTTAAGTATGTGTATTTTTAAATCGACGTGGTATATTTTGCTTATTATTACTGTTCACACTTGTATAAATCATTGAGACACATGTCGTGATGAACTGACTTGTAATATCAACCTATCAAAGACCACTTTCATAATGGGATGAATTTATCAATTTTCTTTAGTCAGTGATTAGCAAACACTACTGCTCAGGTCGATACATTTCTCTTAGTGCGATGAGAGTTCTATCTATTTCCCAGTCATATAAGTTTCGGATAAGCATTGAGAATGTGTTTGTTTTTCCAGTAATCACATCCGATGACTCTCAAAGGATATTACTGAATAATTGCCTCATTTTATGCCGCCTACGATGAGCAGCGAATAACTCGAGTGTTATTATCACGTATTGCGCAATACAGAGCATCCATGGCGGAACAACAATCAAAGCTTAAAAGCAAAAATAGCACATTCGCGTTGCACATGGTCTGTTAATATGAACCAATACACATCAAAATCTCGAAAGTGAGCGGGAGTGGCAGAGGCCACGTCATTTCAAAAATATACACGACTCCCAATTGCCACACCCATTGGCTTTCGCCTTAATTCACAAGGTAATAATATACGGTGATGCATATCATCCGGTGCAGCACAGTTGTATGCGATACCTTCAGATAATTTGCTCGCTCATTGAATGTATACTGTGTGCATATGCTTGGTAGAGGGACAGCATTCCATGCCGGCTGGCTTTTGCGTGTCATTCCCATCGCCGATTAGCAACCTGGTGCTGTTCTCATGTCAATTATTCAATTATTCAGTGCTGCCATGTTACTCTGCTCTCGGCGAAAAATAATAGCTCATCAATGCATTAATGCTAACGGTACTACTTCGTTAAAGAAACTTTTCCCAAGGTCCACCATCTACCCGTCACCCACAACAGTACACCAATCCTGGATCGAGTAGCGCTAAAAGTATCATATGTGTTCATTTACAATGAAAGGAGGCGAGAATCGGGAGAATCGAATAAACGAATACAGAAAACTAGTCAAATGTCGTACGAATGACGTGATAGTGCCACCAGTGGCCATGACGCTCTACCTGTTACTATAGATAACGGTGTTCATGTTATGCAGCTCAGGAGTAGAGATTTCTTCGATGATAAGATGAGCAACATATAACCCCTCGGGATATGTTATAGAGCAGAACAACACAGCTCCGGTGTGTTGTTTGCTCCAACTCCTGTTACGTAATAGATGTTTGACGAAAGTCATCACATCAAGTATCATCGACTATCATTCCAGGACAAGACCGACTGCTGTTTTATTGGGAAACAATCTATACAAATGGTGCACTTTTACCTATTAAGGTCATGCCAATTTGCAATTCGAAAGATTTTCACGGATCATCGCGGATTACGACGACGGCTATTACCAACATGCGATATTCACATTCACAGTCAAAAGTAGTAAGGCAATCGAAAGTGAAGAGAGTTGTTTTGGTGTTCAACGACGTTCGTTTGCATCCCTATCAAGTTTCCAACCACTATCAACGAGTTCCCACACCCCGAGTTTGGCGTTTCATACACGGTATATTCTCTTATGTGATGCGAAAAGCCATCCGGGGACGGTGATGCAAAATCCATCCGCGGACGTGATGTTGAACTCCATGCGCGAACGTGGGTGTGTGTACCAGGCTTTTAAATGATCCGCCAACAAGACCATCGTTCTGAGAACACGGACCAGCTGTAATTCCGTTCGTGGAACCAATTTGGTTACACATTGTAATTAGCATGTTGGACATTTATTGCGACGCCACATGAAATGTCATCCAGGTCTCTCTTGCATTCAGCTCTAACATAGCGATGGTGCACCCCCGGGGGGTGGGGGTGGGGGGTGGGGGTGGTGGGGGCATTAAGTGTATAGAGTTAGTCTATATTCCGTGGCCGGGCCGCTGTCCGTTGCCAAGCGCGACGGGGTATGCTTTTTTCGGCCTCTCGCCTTGTCACGATCGGGTTTTTTTTTGACCTCATCTTGTACGACGGGTTGTTTTTTTCAGCTTCAATCTGTACGACGGGTTATCATTTGCATATACCTTGTACACCGGGGTATTCTTTTGGGCCCTTTGACCTTGTACGACGGGTACGGGTTTTCAGGTCCCGCGGCTACATCCCTATCCATAATAATGGCCAATTACCCCCCCGGA
>CM067349.1:22712688-22733877 GCA_034190875.2 Urechis unicinctus | reverse complement strand
TCGCCGTGGCTTCACCGTCAATTGGTAGTCACTCCTAAATGGGTCACGTGCTCGGTGATACACTCGTCGTCACTTAGAGGTGACGCAAGCATGACGTTACTACTCGACACCGCCGGGTGCTGAATATATCTTACGCCATAGACATATAAGTACGCCATAGACATATAAGTTCACGTGCACATAGCCACACTAACAACATAAACACGTACATACAGATTTACACATACGCGGGTACCACACAGACACACACAAGCACGCACACACGAACATAAACATATATTATATATATGGAACACCAATCACAAACACACACATGTAGAATAACACACGCTCAAAGACAAACACACCGTTCCATGCACACAAACAAATAAACATTTACTCCCTCGCAACAACAGACTGACCTACAAACAAACATAAAAACTGATAAAACATCAATCGGATGAGAATTTATTACTATACATGTCGTTCAATGTATGCCCTCCCAAATCTGTGCACTGACTGACCTTCTAGCGAGTCCAACCGGGTTCGGAGGTCGGTGACTTCTTTGCGCTGTTTGCGGATAAGGAAATGCTTATGTTTTACATCATCGGTAAAGCTTTGTTCATTCGGTGGCAAAGCAGATACCGATCACAAGAGAGATCCGATCGTGAGTAGTGGTATAACTGGGAAAGCATACTATCAGTCTCATGTTACCAGATTTTCACCGCTTTTCTTATGCCAAGTCAATGTTATCACACGTTGGATGTGCGTATGTACGTGTGTGGAACCACTTTTGAGGGTGGCGTGAATACCGCAGTGGGTAGGGGTAGGACCCACCCCCCGTAACGAATACATGCAGAACTTTTCCTCGACTTCCACAAGCGGATACAAAATGGCAAGTTAACGCTGTAAAAGAATAGACATTTACAGGTTTTTGTCCGTCTAAGGCGAACAACCAGTGTATGATATAAGCGCCGCCATAACTACTATGGTTCATGGCCTCATGTAAGTTGGAAAAAGTAAATATGCTGCTGCCAGGTGAGGTCCAATCTAACAAATAGTGGCCTTGATGCTATCTATGAATTGTGCGCTTTTTCCACTGTCATAAAGCTATGTCATCGTCATAACACGCTTTCTTTTGTGAGGCTGAATAATAAATGGTGCGACCCCATGTGTACATCGTTTGAATATCCTAGGCCAGTGTTGATTGCGTGACGTCGTCATACTCCGGGCTAATATTCTCTGTCTTAAAGTAAACGTTGGTCATCAGAGTGACATATTGCAACTAATCAATGATTTATGTAAGCTTTACGGTATTAATCATGCTAACAGCCAAAACTGTTCTGTACTGATACATGTAAGAAACCCAGGGAATGTTGCAATGTTCTTGTGCATCCAAACGTCCCTCTGTTGTTAAGTTGATGTTGTTACTAGCTTGCCATGGTGCACCAGTCATAATATAGCGTTCAGAAACGTTGCGTCCCCACAAGGTTTTGCAGTTAAACACAACTTCTGCATAGTTGATATTCATAAGCTCAATCAGAAATGATTCATCAGATAGTTTTATGCTGACAGCTACTATTCCCCCAGTAACCCATGTTGGATTTCCGTCGTAATATGTAATAAGATTACATTAGCAGCATGTCGTTTACCACTGCACATATTATTTTGGGCCTGTATTAGTCCCGTTTCCATCATTAACCGGGCTGATAAAAGGAAGGGTGATGACAGCAATGGCTATTTCGGGTATCAAGTGGCTGATAAACGCTTCGGTTGCCGCCATTTCTAGAAATGCGTGTGGTCATCAAAGTATACCACAACGCTTTTGACGATCACGCCTAATTGGAAAGTACACGACGCAAATGTGTATAAAGCAGTAAAGACACTCCCCTCACTCTTAAACATTAGCCCAGAGGTGGCCTACTTTGCATGACACCATATACTATAAATCGTCATATCATTTATAGGAGAAGTGTTATAATTCTTTAGCAGGTGCTTGGGACGTCTTTTATCATTTTAGTCACATTAAGCGGAATACAGCTGGAATGTATTCATTATATGGAACTACCATAGGCTGGACCACAGAACGCACATGTTTACCTGAAACAGGGGCCGATGTGTTGGCGTTGTAAATTGAATACGACTTACTCTCCAGCGTCACTTACAAGGCCTCGGGAAATATATACATAAACAGAAAGGCAGACATACATACAGACATACAGACAGACAGACAGACAGACAGACAGACAGACAGACAGACAGACAGACACAGACAGACAGACAGACAGACAGACAGACAGACAGACAGACAGACAGACAGACAGACAGACATACAGACAGACAGACAGACAGACAGACAGACACAGACAGACAGACATAGACAGACAGACAGACAGACACAGACAGACAGACATACATACAGAACCAGACAGACACCGAGACAGACAGACACAGACAGACAGACAGACCTACACACCGACAGACAGACAGACATACACAGACATACAGACATACATACAGACAGACAGACATACACCTATACATACATACATACATACACATACATACCACATACAGACAGACACATACATACATACAGACAGACAGACAGACATACATACATACAGACAGACATACATACATACAGACATACAGACATACATACATACATACATACATACACATACATACATACATACATACAGACATACATACATACATACATACATACATACATACATACAGACATACAGACACAGACAGACATACATACATACATACATACATACATACATACATACATACATACATACATACATACATACATACATACATACATACATACATACATACATACATACATACATACATACATACATACATACATACATACATACATACATACATACATACATACATACATACATACATACATCGTATGAATCGACTCAAATACACAACGATAGTCATCCATTATGGCTAATCACTCAAATATTAGATAGTGTAGATATAGGTTAAATTTCATCATATATGTGTGCCGTTCAAGGGATGTGTAATCCGTGTGGTCGATGTTGAGCCACTGAGTCAAATTTGTATAATGCCATTAAGTGATTTATCCTCGCCTATGACGTAAGAATGGCATGGTGCTAAATCACGCATATTTACATGTCAGGAATGCATTCTCATTAATATGCGGGTTAGTTAGCAATGTGCTCAAGAATCAGACGACAATATATGAGGTCCATATATTTATGATGGTCTATAAAACTACTATTCATAATTCATCCAATTCATCGCACCGCCTCGATCAATTTCAGCAATGACCCTACGACGACATACTCATGATTTGTTTTATCACATAATGACAGGTTTGATTGTCGTGAATTTGTCAATCAATAACCAAAATCAAATATTGTCAGGTGAGTTATATCCATAACGGGTGAATGGCCAACGTTCCCTTGTTATGGTCATTGGCGCATGAAAGTTTATTGAAGTATTTGGTGTTATCACATACACATTGTGTATTCAATTGAATGATGCACAATGCTCAATTACGCGCTGCAGCAGATATTGAACTGTCTGTTTGTGTATTTCTGCATACATCGTACTATTTACAAACATTGGCGTGTTGTAAAAGCGGAACATTTCCGAATATATTTATGTTTTTTGACTTTCAACGAATGTCTTGAACAACAAGTTGTAATTGTTAGTTAATCATTATGATCATTTCTTTCTAGTGCCGATATCTGTTGCCCCGTGCTAGATTATTACCTTTAGTTCTCTTGTTAACGTCTATCACTCCTTAAAAACTTTTATGGAAACGTATTCCACTTGCGTTGCCAAATGTTACACTCCGTGATGCCCACTTTATACGTTTGCTTGTTTGAGTTCAGGCAATCAAAATCACGATTAAACATGCTGAATATTACTTATGCTCAATATGATATTTCAACAATGTGAGTTCGTATGATAAAAATGTGAGTTATTCGTGGTATTTGTTCAAGATAAATATTAAAATCACCGCGTCAAATTTGTATTCAATGACAGGAGTGGGAACTCGTGGAATTATTGGGAATGTCTCTATATACAAGTATGTATGTATGTATGTTTGTATGTGTGAATAAATATAAAAATATCTATATATATATGTATATATATATACAAATATATATATAAAAATATATATATATATATATATTTATATATATATATACATATATATGTATGTATGTATATATACATATATATATATATTTATATATATACATATATATATATAGGTATATATATATATATATATATATATATATATATATATATATATATATATATATATATATATATATATATATATATATAATCAGGTGCAAGCGATGCCATAGCGATGCACACGTCATGTGATAGATAAATACACACATGCGAGTCTCGCCGCTTGCACGCCGTTCCCATTACACATACAGCACTCTAGCACCTGCCGTTGTTGCCCTGTCAGGCGGGGATTCATCATCAGATTTTGACACATACGCTAAATAACTGATATTAGCAGCAGCAATGGAACGGTGTCCTAATGAGATCATTGTAGATAGTATGATCTTCGGGTTACAGCTTACACAATCTGTTTCCGTAGCATACACATCTCGCTAATAACTGATACTGTTGCCCACTAGGCGGAGATACATTGGCATTGCCCAGAGTTACACTTGACTCAAATTTGCTCTGCAAATTCCTCTATCTCATCAGCATTACGTGAAACAGAACTATGCAGCTCGTTGTACTTATCATCCGACACAATAAGGGTAAATGCATGAGTGTACATGTTCATATGTATAGTCCGCTTTAGAACAATTATTCAGCAAGTATAAGTGCAATCCCTCGTGCGCACAAAGAGACCACAGATGCGAGGTGTGCGGCGAATGCTCCCTGCAGAGGTCAGTGGTCAAATTGTCTTCGACAACAATGTATTCAACCTGACTGCTCAAAGCAATTAAGTTACTCAGCACATCTCTATGCAATATTTTTTACTACCTGTAATCAGAGGGTCTACAATGCCATCAATCATTGAACCTAACTCCCGTCGTCCCCCCACACACCTACACTGTTGAACATTCCTATATCATTCTCGAATATGCGATGTTTGTCCTCGTAACAATAATGTTCTTGCAACAACATAATTTCACATTTGAGCATCAATTTAGTAATATATGCTATATTATCACAGGCATTGTCTTTACGAATGAAATACAAACATATGCATTTCTGTTTGTCGAGCATTAGTATAAAAAGTGACAAGACCTTTTCCTCATTTGTTACATGTTTCAATTTAAAACAACCCTTTAACACATACAGCCTCATGCCAGCAATTAGCATCTTCAAGACTTAAGAAATTAGAAACCACCATTTCTACACTAATGACGGCTAACTTTGCCTCGTCATTCACTTTTCCGATCGCTGCATGGTGACAATATTTTCACTAAGAAATCCCTTAATAACGCCCTCACACGTGTCGACCGAGAGAAAAGCACGTTTACAGTTGTGTGTGTGTGGGGGGGGGGGGGGGCGACCAAATGTTGTACAGAAGAAAATATCTGTCCGTGTCCTGCGACTGACTGCTACCTCCGTGGTAGCTGTTTTTGGTACCACTCCGGTGGGTAACGCAGTCCCTGTTCGTGAGGCTGGCACAGATTCTCTCAGTGATGCATATGGAGTTTCTGTTGCAGGCGCTACTGCTGCTGCTGCTGCTGCGGATGCTGCCATGTAATTCGGGATGAATCGTCCGGAACAGGTCTCATCTATTCATTTGTTTTCATAAAGCTCCTTCCAAGAGATCATTCTGAACTCAAGCTTGTTGATTCGCTCGCATACGTTGATTAGGTAGGTGTCACAAGGTGTGGTGTCAACTACAAATTTAGGCACTGCAGCTACAGAGTCTCACTTTAATGTAACAAAGATTATGCCCTGTATAGCTTTAACTATCCCAGTCTAACGAATTGCGGAAGCACCTTATCGTCTTCCACCTTCCATAGACACTCCTTTGCACTGACAACCTCCTCGTGTGTAAAGAATTCATGACATGGTTTAATTATGCTGTCCGCCGGTGAGTTGTTCGCAGCATGTCTCACATGCATCAGAAGAGGATCGTTATACTATCTTAATGTTAAGTCGAATACTTAACTATGGCGTACAACGCGCATGATGACAGCCTCTTCTACGTGATGCAATCGATCGACATCTACATCAGAATTTCCAGCGCCAACCGTGTATATTTATTGAAGGTTTGGCTAATTGACCAATCAGCCAGTCGGAAAATTATATATGACATTATATTTTATAATTATGTGCTCAATACGGTAAGAAGCTATGGCATTATTTCAAGGTATATCTGGTTAACCTCTTTTGCCCGACATAGCCTGC
This sequence comes from Urechis unicinctus, assembly GCA_034190875.2. NCBI lineage: Eukaryota > Metazoa > Annelida > Polychaeta > Xenopneusta > Urechidae > Urechis > Urechis unicinctus. The sequence continues at coordinate 22,727,487 of CM067349.1, read as the reverse complement.
CAAATATTGCTCACATGGCCATCTGGTACATCATTATACAAGGCACTGGAAAGAGAGTAAAACCGTCCGGACATATTGAACCTCTGGGACCTCAGCTGTCTCATACAACATGCAAATGGCATAGAGATAATTCCACACTCTAGATCAAAGAGAGAATGTTTATGGTTGCTTGACTTGATTGCTCCAGATAACCACATGGGTCCAAAACTAATCTCGCTAGCTTTGTGGGCAAACAATACGATGTCATCAATTGAACGGCAAGAAGCAGCCGACGTGACGTTCATAATCAATGGCCAATTTAGCATGAATATCAGGTTTTATGTAAATAATGATGGTTATTGCTGCTTCGAGGCAGGAAATGTCTAACAAGTGTGATGCAATATAGCTTACAAACAAACATTAACGTCGCTTTTATAGCTGAGGTCACTAATAGCCATGGTGGCGTAATTGTTACAGGGATTATCCATAATTTGCATTTTACGATAAACATGCTAGAGTTAAAGTGCAAAATAAGCGGTAATATATTTCAACACGTGGGTTATTATATTAATGATGCCTAAATATATCATCTATGTGATGCAAGCTGTCCAGCCATCATGATGTGAAAGCTGCGTTGCTGTCATTGTGTGTTGTGCAGCGTTTGATCATTCATTGCCATCAAAGCAATAGTTGCAATAGCAATGAAGCATATTACTTGTCACGACAAGCACATTCTAAGCATCCATATTCTTCAATCGATGTGATACATTTTGCTAATTATTACTGTTCACACTGCCATAAGTCAGCCGCTTGTTGGATCAGCAGCCTGGTGCTGTTCACATGTCAATCACTCGCGTCTTACGGGAACTTAGAATGCAAATAATTCAGTGCTACCGAGTCACTCTGCTTTCGGAGAAATGATTGTAGCTCCATCAATGCATAACTACTGTTTGCTAACGGTACTTCGTTAAAGAACCTTTATCAAGGTCCACCACCTACACCGACACCCACCAAAAAGATCATCAATACTGAATCGAGTGGCGCTAAAAGTACCAGTTCTGTTCATTTGGCAAGCTTTGAAAAGGGGCGAGAATTAGGAGATAATGTCCGAATTCATAAAACGTCGTGTGAATGTCGTGATTGTGTCAGCTGCGTTACTATTCCTAGCAGATGCTATCCTTTCGCATCTCAGCGAGAAACCGGAGGGGTGGGGTAATACCGTGACTTCCTGATGAGGAACACGCAACCAGATAAGCGTTTAGCAAGCAAAGCAAAACCCCTGTTACAACACTTGCAATGTGTGCTTGATATCAAGTGCCTCCATAGTCTAGTCCTATATAGTGTAACTGGTCACCTTTTTGCGACGACCTTTACAATGATTAATCCATTCCATTGATCGTAGCCCTGTATTTGTCGTGATTGCCCCCTACAGAGCCGTCACTCTCTCTCTCTCTCTCTCTCTCTCTCTCTCTCTCTCTCTCTCTCTCTCTCTCTCTTCTGTCTCTCTTTGCCTGTCTCTCTGTCCCTCCCCCTCTCAGAACGTCTCACTCTCACTCTCTCTCACTCTATCTATCTATCTCTATCTATGCTATCTATCTAGCTATCTATCTATCTATCTCTCTCTATCTATCTATCTATCTAGCGAGCTATCTATCTATCTATCTATCTATCTATCTATCTATCTATCTATCTATCATCTATCTATCTATCTATCTATCTATCTATCTATCTATCTATCTATCTATCTATCTATCTATCTATCTATCTATCTATCTATCTATCTATCTATCTATCTATCTATCTATCTATCTATCTATCTATCTATCTATCTGTCTAGCGAGCGAGCGAGCTGTCTGTCTGTCTCTAGCTGTCTGTCTCTCTATCTAGAGTGTCTATCTATCTCGATCTATCTATCTAGCTATCTCTCTCTATCTATCTATCTCTCTCTCTCTATCTATCTATCTCTCTCTCTCTCTCTCTCTCTCTCTCTCTCTCTCTCTCTCTCTCTCTCTCTCTCTCTCTCTCTCTCTCTCTCTCTCTCTCTCTCTCTCTCTCTCTCTCTCGTCGTAGTCTTGTATTTGCCGTGATTGCCCCCTACAGAGCCGCACTTTTACTGCGATCAGCCGCACCTTGCTCGCGGCGTTTCTCTGTGAATTCCTTTTTCCTTTTGAACCAAGATTCGATCAACTCTAGCTACCCATCCATTGCCTCACTTCCCCACCCTTTTGCCATTCCATTAGTACCTCCCACGTCCAGGCCAATAAATCTTCCCCAGAGAGCACATTATCGTCGCCGTGGCTTCACCGTCAATTGGTAGTCACTCCTAAATGGGTCACGTGCTCGGTGATACACTCGTCGTCACTTAGAGGTGACGCAAGCATGACGTTACTACTCGACACCGCCGGGTGCTGAATATATCTTACGCCATAGACATATAAGTTCACGTGCACATAGCCACACTAACAACATACAACATAAACACGTACATACAGATTTACACATACGCGGTACCACACAGACACACACAAGCACGCACACACGAACATAAACATATATTTATATATGGGAACACCAATCACAAACACACACATGTAGAATAACACACGCTCAAAGACAAACACACCGTTCCATGCACACAAACAAATAAACATTTACTCCCTCGCAACAACAGACTGGCCTACAAACAAACATAAAAACTGATAAAACATCAATCGGATGAGAATTTATTACTATACATGTCGTTCAATGTATGCCCTCCCAAATCTGTGCACTGACTGACCTTCTAGCGAGTCCAACCGGGTTCGGAGGTCGGTGACTTCTTTGCGCAGTTTGCGGATAAGGAATGCTTATGTTTTACATCATCGGTAAAGCTTTGTTCATTCGTTGGCAAAGCAGATACCGATCACAAGAGAGATCCGATCGTGAGTAGTGGTATAACTGGGAAAGCATACTATCAGTCTCATGTTGATTTCACACCGCTTTTCTTATGCCATCAATGTTATCACACGTTGGATGTGCGTATGTACGTGTGTGGAACCACTTTTGAGGGTGGCGTGATACCGCAGTGGGTAGGGGTAGGACCCGATAACGAGTAGAACTTTAACTCGACTTCCACAAGCGGATACAAAATGGCAAGTTAACGCTGTAAAAGAATAGACATTTACAGGTTTTGTCCGTCTAAGGCGAACAACCAGTGTATGATATAAGCGCCGCCATAACTGCTATGGTTCATGGCCTCATGTAAGTTGGAAAAAGTAAATATGCTGCTGCCAGGTGAGGTCCAATCTAACAAATAGTGGCTTTGATGCTATCTATGAATTGTGCGCTTTTTCCACTGTCATAAAGCTATGTCATCGTCATAATAACACGCTTTCTTTTGTGAGGCTGAATATAAATGGTGCGACCCCCATGTGTACATCGTTTGAATATCATAGGCAAGTGTTGATTGCGTGACGTCGTCATACTCCGGGCTAATATTCTCTTCTCTGCCTAATATTCTCTATCTTAGTAAACTTTGGTCATCAGAGAGTGTCATGTGTAAAGATATTGCAACTAATCAATGATTTATGTAAGCTCGATATAATTTTGACACTTTACGGTATTAATCATGCTGACAGATAAAACTGTTCTGTACTGATACATGTAAGAAACCCAGGGAATGTTGCAATGTTCTTGTGCATCCAAACGTCCCTCTGTTGTTAAGTTGATGTTGTTACTAGCTTGCCATGGTGCACCAGTCATAATATAGCGTTCAGAAACGTTGCGTCCCCACAAGGATTTGCAGTTAAACACAACTTCTGCATAGTTGATATTCATAAGCTCAATCAGAAATGATTCATCAGATAGTGTTATGCTGACAGCTACTATTCCCCCAGTAACCCATGTTGAATTTCCGACGTAATATGTAATAAGATTACATTAGCATCATGTCGTTTACCACTGCACATATTATTTTGGGCCTGTATTAGTCCCGTTTCCATCATTAACCGGGCTGATAAAAGGAAGGGTGATGACAGCAATGGCTATTTCGGGTATCAAGTTGCTGATAAACGCTTCGGTTGCCGCCATTACTAGAAATGCGTGTGGTCATCAAAGTATACCACAACGCTTTTGACGATCACGCCTAATTGGAAAGTACACGACGCAAATGTGTATAAGGCATTAAAGACACTCACATCACTCAGCAGCGCCCCTTAAACATTAGCCCAGATGACACCATATACTATAAATCGTCATATCATTTATAGGAGAAGTGTTATAATTCATACAGCAGGTGCATACAGGACGTCATTCATCATTTTAGTCACATTACAGTGGAATGTATTCATGATACATACACTACATACACAGGCTAGACATACATACTAGACATGTTTACATCTGAAACGGGGGCCGATGTACATACATACATACATAAATTGTACATACGACATACATCAACAGCGTCACATACTACATACCTCATACATACATACATACATACATACATACATACATACATACATACATACATACATACATACATACATACATACATACATACATACATACATACATACACACACACACACACATACATACATACATACATACATACATACATACATACATACATACATACATACATACATACATACATACATACATACATACATACATACATACATACATACATACATACATACATACATACATACATACATACATACATACATACATACATACATACATACATACATACATACATACATACATTTTTATGACATTTCATTGATCGACTGAAATAGAAAACTGTAGTCATCCATTATGGCTAATCACTCGTTCAGGGGATGTGTGATTCGTGTAGTCGATGTTCAGGCACTGAGTGCCACTCGGCAATATATATCACTTATGTGTATATATATATATACTCGAAATATATAACTTTTGTATTATGTAATAAAACTTTATCCTATTATGACATAAGAATGGTCTGGCTTATCACGCATATTTTGGTCAGGAATGTATTCTCCGTAGAATGCGGGTTAGTTAGCGATGTGATGAAGAACCAGATGCTAATATATCAGGACCATATATTTATGTTGATCATTCCTCCAATTAATAAATTCCTAGATGGCCCTGCATCGATATACTCATGATTTGTTCCAGCACATGATCGAGGATAACGGCGAGATTGGCAGGTTTCTTTGCTGTGAATTTGGCAATCAATAACCAAACTTAAGAATTGTCAGATGAGTTATAACATCCATACTGATTGAATGGCCAACGCTCCCTCGTTATGGTCACTGGCGCATGCAAGTTTATTGAGATCATGATTTGGCGTATTCGGTGAAGTTGAGACATGCAGATTACGTATTTAATCAAAAGAATAGGCAGTTATGCGCTGAAGCAGCTATTGTACTTCCCATGTGTTATTGGTATGCATCTACATTTTCAAGAAATCGGCGTGTCGTTATAGCGGAATACTGCTGCATATATTGATGTTGTTCTTCTTTCAACGAACAGTAACTATTGAAATAGCATTAAGTATGCTGCAACAATATGCACTTTCATTCTAAGAGTAAATACCCATAATTAAAGCTAGCAAATAACGCAGCATAAGCAATTAATGTGAAATTGCTGTTATAATGGTATTTGATTTTATCATATGAACAGCAGCAAATGCATTAGGAGGTCAGCGTTATTTTCTATTACAAATATTCATATTTAATTATACAACTGTTTGATGATCATTTTGTTGTGTGTCATCACAAATCCGTCAGTCCGCATAAACATCAGTTGCTTAGGGGATTACCTACAGGGATAATGTCTTTCATTTCTAACTAGAAGTTATCGGCGGTCCTCAGATGCGAAAACGAAGATGCAATTGTTAGTTAATCATTATGATAATTTCCTTTTGATCATTTCCACTTTCTATTGTTGATATCTGTTACCCCTTGCAAGAGTATTGCCTTGTGTCTCTTGTCAACGCCTATGCCAAACTACAACTCCCTCTCTCAATACTTTTGTCAAATATTAAACTCAATGACTCGCACTTTTCGTTTGCTTGTTTGTGTTCAGGCAAGCAAAATCCGGAATCAACGTGCTGAATAGTGTTTATGTTCAATATGATATTTCAACAACGCCCAAGGTGATTTCCTACGGTAAAGATGTGAGCTATTCATGGTATTGGTAGAAGATATAAACGACCGCGTCATATTTGTATGTAATGAAAGAGGTGGAAATTCGTGCAATCAATAGGATGTCCATATATAAAATTATATATATAAATATATATAAATATATATATATATATAGGGATATATATAGAGAGTATATATATATATATATATATATATATATATATGTATATATATATATATATAAGCATAGATATACAGATATATATATATATATAAATATATATATATATAGGGATATATATACATATGTATATATATATATTTATATCACACATGTATATATATATATATACATATATATATAAGCATATATATATACATAAATATATATATATATATATCATACAATATATATAAATATATATATATACGTTTATTTATATATATATATATATATATATATACACATATATATATATAAATATATATGCGTGTGTACATAAATATATATATAAACATATATGTATATATATATATATATATAAATAAATTATATATTAGATATATATATATATATATATATAAGTGGAAAATATATATATATGTATACATGTGTATATATATATATGTATATAAATATTAATATATTAATATATTTTAAATATATATATATATATATATATATATATATGTTTATACATGAATGTATATATAAACATGTATATATATATATGTATATATATAAATATATATATATCACATATATTTATATGTATATATAAATATATATGATATATATATATATATCATACAATATATATAATATCTATGCATATTTATATATATATATATTTATATATATATATGTATATAAATATATATATTTATGTACACACACATATATATACATATGAATATATATATATGTATATATATATATATATGTATATATATATATATATATATGTATGAATCTATATATGTATATAAATATATACATGAATATACATATATATCTATATATATATACATATATTAGATATATATATATATAAGTGAAAATATATATATGTAAATACGTGCATATATATGTATATAAATATTAATATATTAATATATTTAAATATATATATTTATAAATATATAGATATATATATCATTATATATATATATGGATATATATAAATGTATATATATATATATCATACCAATATATATATATGTATATTTTTATATATATATACATATATATATGTATGTATCTATATATATAAGTGTGTACATTAATATATATAAATTTATATATATATATATAAATATCTACATATATATCTATGTTAGATATATATATATATATATATAAACGAAAATATATATATATGTATCTATGTGTATATATATGTATATAAATATTAATATATTTATATATTTAAATTATATATTCTATATATATATATATACTCCCGCTATAAATATACATATATATATATCTCAATGTATATATATATATCTATCTATATATATATATATATATATATATATCTCTCTATATATATTAATAATATATATATAGCTGGGATGGTAGTCATTACATATCAACACATTCGTTAAATGTCTAATATTATCGGCGACAATTAAATGGATTTCTTATTAGAGCATAGTGGCTAGTACAATCTTCGTGTTTAGGCTTACACGAAGTCGTCCTGTTGCATACACAGCTCGCTAGTAAATGATTCTGTTGACCACCAATACGGAGATCCATTGGCTTAAGCCAGAGTTACATTTGACTCCGCCTAGCTCTGCGAATTTATGTATCAACAGCTCTTTCTCGTCAGCATCATATGATATAGAACTATTCACAATGTCGATGACTGTTGGCTTCGTATGTCTAGTTATTTGTTTATCCTCAGACCACACACATCTCTTCTTCCATTGTTCGATCAAGCTGTAGCCATTCGCTCAACTAATATTCACCCTGATTTCGGACGCTATTCTTCTGTAACCAGGCTTTGTCCTTAGCATTATTTCCCCTACCCATCCGTCACTTGGTCTACGTCAACCCAGATTATCGATTGTTCCTTATGGGTACCAAATAAACTGTTCCAGCCCGCTTTAGACCTTAACTCACGAGCCGGTATGGCTGTGTGTGCCAATCATTGAAATCGTCATGTTTTGTATGACAGTGCTTCGTGCGGTTTTGCTTTATTGGAAATGTGATCTTTAAGTCCATCTTGTAATGAGTACGATTTTTTACAGGCATAGTGCATGGAGATCTACTTTTCGATGCGATGTGATTCACAGATGAGAGTGAAAACGTCAGAACATATTAAACCTCTGGGACGTCTCATACAACATGCAAATAGCATAGAGATAATCGTGTTACGGCCTAAGTATTGATAGACGAACATGTGAATGAACAAAGCGAATTAAATGCAGCTAACGGGTGCTGATAAATTGATAATGCTTTGTATGGTTAACACCTACATATTCGACGAATATTTTAAGATTGCATGGAACGCATTAAGAACCATAATGAGTCAAACAGGTTTAAGCGTATTACCCTAGGAGATACTTAAGTTTGAACTGAAGAAGAATTATTATAGTAAATGACGTTTTCTATTTTACAGCTGTATTGCCATTTTAGTGATAGTTTTTTTTAAATATTTCAACAACGGTATACGTTCATTAGGATCGACCATACTTGATAAGTTCAAAACGACAGTCAATATTAAAAATGTTTTAATAGTTGATGAGGTTGCAGAAACAATATCAACATGTTTTGTTATGATATTTGTAAACCCTTATTACAATTTGTTTCTTCATCCAACGAACGGCTTATGTGGTGGTCTTCTTATTGGATAGAGAGGATCTCATTGATTTCATCTTCGTCAGTTGTATAACTGTATTTTGAAATCAGACATGCACATGCAATTCGAATATATTGATCTGGCTGCACTAGTATTTCATAATGTGAACGATATTAATGTTGATATTCCTGATATTTTGACTGATCAATTGCCATTATATATCAGTTGGTTAAAGAGTACATTTACAAGAGATCGGGGCATATTCCAAATTACTCAAACGTTGCTATCTTCATATGATCAGAGTAAGATCAAAGCAAGAGGAAACATAAATCTTGGGGGCACATCTTATTGTGTTTCGTTACTTCACTGTACATAGACGGTGATAAATGGTGCTGTCATGCCACAGCGCAACTTGAGTTGTATCCATCATTTATAGTCTTCGAAAAACAAAGCTCAAATGTTGGTTGCTATACTACAGGCGGCAAAACTTACATCCATCGACAATGTACCCAACGTACCCATGTAGCGTGAGTGATGCTGATGGTTTAGATAACCAATCAGTCACAATTGTTATCTGCAGTCGCTGCCAATGGACTGACCCTTAGTTATCTGACTCAAAGTTGATTGAAAAGCAATGATGACATTGAATCGTCTGCATAAAGCGACCAACAGATCAACTCTTGTGTTCGGACAATCCTAGATCTGACACAATTGTCAGACGTACGAGGTGCGGAGTTCAATACCCTTGTACACTGATGTCCCCAAACAGACTTGTTATCGCCCACACATGAGGTTTATGCTTGTGATATGCTGCAAAATACGCAGTACTGTAGTCCTACACCTGCATTCATATCAATCCAGCCCAAATATATCATTACTGTTCACACTTGTATAAATCATTGAGCCGCGTGTCGGGATAAACTTACTTTTTTCATGTTGTAACATCAGCCTATCCAAACCACGTTCGTCATGGCTTGAATTTATCAATTTTCTTACGTTAGTCAATAGAAACCATACTGCTCAGTGAGTATTTCCCAGACTTCTAGGCTATAGATAAGCCTCGTTTCCTGTCAATCATGACCTATGACTCTCAAAGGGTAATTCTGAATGGTTGCTTCATTTTATGCCGCCCTACGATGAGCAGCTGATAACTGCATGGAGTCTTGTTATCGCGTTATGCGACAATCGACCACTATACGGAGCAGCCATAGCGGAAAGACAAAAATAGGCAAAATAGGCAAATTCGCGCTGTACATTGTCTTTTTATATAAACCATCACATATCAGAGTCTCTAAAGTACACTGGAGTGGCAGAAGCCACGTTATTTCAAAAGATATCATGCTCAAAATTCCCTCCCCATTTGGCTTCCGGCTGACTTCAAAGGTAGGAATAATGGTGTTGAATATCGTACTGTGCATCACAATTGTATGCGATATCTTTTTCGCTCGCTTATTAAAAGTATACTGTGTACAATATACTTTGTAGTGAGACGGCATTCCATGCCGGCTGGCATTCTCATCGCTGATAAGCAACCTGGTGCTGTTCTCATGTCAATCACTCGCATCTTACCGGGGAATAGAATGCAAATAATTCAGTGCTACCGAATCACTTGGACGAATAATTATGGCTCCATAAATGCATGACTCCCGCTTGCTAAAGGTCATTTACTAAGGAACCTTTGTGAAGGTCCAGTGGAATGATTAATGACACTTGTTGGGCTGTTGTGTTGACCACCTGTTCTGACGCTCACCAACAGCACACCAATGTTGGATCGAGTGACGTAATAAGTATCACTTATGTTCATTTGATGAGCTATGAGAAGGGACGAAAGAAAAAAATCAGGAGACAAAGTTTCTACAATGTAAGAATGATATAACTCGTCACATTTACGAGTGATCCCGACTGAAAGTCGTGATAGTGACTCCCGTGATGTGGAAATGGCGCTTTACCTGTAACGCGAAACCGCAATGTTTATGTGGAGAAGATCACTCAATTAGCAACACTTTTTCACCAACACACCACCACTTGAATAAGCGACTGGTTATTGAGGCACCTTCAGCTCTCATCACGTGTTTCCTTTGGGTTTGTAATATGTATTTATCTATTAGTATCGATGGTTACACCATCAGGCTTCACAGATGGATTAAATTTAGATAAATACTTTCTGTCAAGTCAAGAGAACTAATTATACTTCACGGATTCATGAAAGTCATTACTTGAAGTTATCATCGACTGTCATTTCCGAGCAAGGCCGACTGCTGTTTAGCGGGAGCCATTCTGGACAAATGGTTCACATATATTGATTCAAATCCTGAGGATATGCAAATCTTATTTTCACGGATCATCACGAATTATGGTTATTATCACATCTATGATTAACATTCAAAATCACAAGCAGTGAGGCAATAGTGAAGAGAGGTAAACAAAATATGCTATGTATTAGTAACCGGGCGTCAGCAGTTTCATTACTACCTAATGAACGATCCCACAGTTCGACTGCACCTTAGTCCACTTAGTGCGCATTGTAGCTACTTATGTCCGTGATTTCAATCCTTCCATGACTCGCCAAACAAAGGAGGTTCGGCAGACCACGGATAGATTGCTGTGAAGCGGTCTGGCTACCGACGACACACACAATCATTATGTCAATGGCAAAGCCTATTACACATGTCATGACCATTCCCGTTTTCGGAGCAGATATATAAAAAAATCATGGCAGCCATCGCCGCAGAGTGAGCGATGGTGACACACAGAACGACTTGCTGTTGATAAACAATCAAACTTGCTAACGATAAAACAGCCACTGTCGAGATACCGATGCCGCCATGTTCTCTTTCTATAATGGAAATCAACATTAATAAGCCCTAATGAAAACAGGAGTTTTAGTTTGCATTTATCCTATTTCGTGTGTTATGTTGATCCGTTTCGCTAACCCCAGCCAAGGCCTAGTGCCATGTCATGTTTATCACACAGAATTCATTTCAAATCGCGGCTATATCCTATTGTAACCGGTCACAGGAGCGAATGCTGTTACTGCTGGATTAGTGAAACATACAGGGGTTATGTTCAGAAATAAAAATCTCTGGCTGCAGAATAAAAAATCCGCGTAAGCGAATGGGTGTTGGCGCTGCATAGCAAGTCACAGAAACCCAATCTAAGTAGAGTGCCGATAAATCACGTTGACCAATACAGTAGAATGAGACGGGCGATGGGCAAGGTGAGATTACATGCCAGTTTGTCTTCAGAGAACAATTGTGAAAAAAAAACATGCGATAAAATACGACTTGTGTGTATCCTTCTAGCACCTCCATCACGGGTACCGTCCCTCCCCCCTCGCCCCGGATAGTTACAATATCGCATATGATCAATTATTCACCAAGTTTATCGATAAGTCTCTGCCTTAAGGCACAGATTAAAAACATCGGGCCTAAGAAACAGGCGTATAATGCATTAGGCGATATACCGACCACTTACATTGCTTGCAATGATGTCTGTTCACGTGCTCATGGACGTTATGACAATACCTTCTGAATCATATTGTTGCGTGCTCATGACCATTATGACAATACCTTCTGAATCATACTTAGTAGTATTTTAGAGACGAGAGGGTGTGTACTTCATGTAGCAGCCAACGCGCATGCGTGTCTCGAAGAACACGGACTTCAATTATTAGAAACTGATCCGTGCATTGCAAATTATTGTCAGCTGTATCATTGCCTGTTGTGTAATTTCTGTCAGCATTTAGAGAGTAAATCATGCGAACAATGCCTAATGGACGCAGCTGTTATTAGGCAGCTTTTATTAGGCAGCTGTTCCTCGATGATATTGAGGAGCAGTATATATCCTGAGCTAGTGTTTAAGCTGGATTGACGATTGTTTGTATGTTGCTAGAATCAGCCGGGAGTCAGCCGTATGACAACGGGTCTGTGGATTTTTCACACATTCCTCTGTTATTGAATGTCTTACCAAATGGTTCACTGGTAAGTTGTGGTCCATTGAGAGCCCCATCAGGTCCATATTGCTTCCTCGCCGTCATACATCAGTAGATTCGTCGGCAGGTCAAGCTGTAAAAACAAAGGAGCGCTGTGAAGAAGGTTAAATTGATTTTGAATCATATATGATGGTTTAATGTATATATATCTTTGGTCCCCATAATAACTTGACAAATACGAAGATCAGCATTTATGCATGCATATGATAAATACTCGCACGCGATTCTTCAGTAGGAATCGAGAATAGTAAACGACGCGGACGCTGTGAGAGGCAAACTTTTTTCGATAAGACTATCCGGGCAATTTATCAAGTTGACATTTATTTCATATTGTAGGTGTTATTTTCGCTATTAATAATCCTGTGACCGACGTGTTTTAGCAGCGGAAAGGCTCTGCGAAACGACATTTTTCCCGCTCTCATCAATCGCAGTGACGCCAGCCCAGTATTCCAATGTGCCTTTGTTTATATCACGTTAGCGCCACCTAACGATTGCAGTTAAAATTAGGGAATCGATCACCATAGAGCCACTCGAAGTGAACCTCTTTGCCTCTATGTACGAGCAACCTCGTAAGCAAGTTACTGTAGGGGCTGACTAACAATTACTCACGCGCTATCAAAGCCACGTGTGATGACAATATTAGTTGTAAAATTGAGAATATTAGCCTGGAGTATGACGTCGTCGCGCAGTCAACACTGGCCAATGATATTCAAACGATGTACACATAGGGTCGCACCATTTATTAGTATACCTTACATGTGATGCGCGTTATGACAACGACATCACGTTATGAAAGTGACAAAAGCACGCAACAGGAAAGCTTATGAACTAGAGGGTTGTGCGATCTGTTCCTTGTGTAGGAGCATCAGTCACGTCAGGTTCAGTGACGCATCACGGCCGCTACTTGGGGAAATTGAACCGCACCTGGTAGTAGCATATTTACCTTTACCAATTTATGACTCACGGGTGATGTGGCAGCGCTCATAGCATGCACTGGTTTTTCGCCCATTGCAGAAAAACATTGTAAATGTCGATTGTTTATTGCCGCGTTTACGTGTCACCTAGTATCCGCTTGTGGGAGTTGAGGGAGGGTTCTGTAGTTATTCGTTACTCACCGCAGGTTTGTGGTGGTGGAGGGGGGGGGGTGGGGGTAGGGGGGGGGAGTCCTACCCCTGCCCACTGCGGTTTTCACGCCACCCTCAAAGGCGGTTCAACACACGTATATACGCACATCCAACGTGTGATAACATTGAACTGGCATAAGAAAAGTGGTAATAACCTGGCAATATGGAATTGATGATTTTCTCTCCGTTTCTACCACTACTCATGATCGGATCTCTCTTGGGATCGGGATCTGCTCAGCCAACGAGGGATCAAAGCGTTACCGATGATGCCAAAGCGCAAGGATTCCTCATATTAAACCTGCTAAGTGAAGTCTCCGAGCTGCGGACCCGGCTGGGTGAGCTGGAAGGTCAGTAAGTGCACAGATTTGGGACGGCGTAAATTGACCCGAAAAGTTATCATTACTCACCAGAGAACCCTGATCTAATGATTATCGGTGTGAGTTTGTCTGCCCGTCTGTTTTTGCGTATGCGAGGGAGTAAATGTTTGTGTTTTTGATGGCGCGGGTTGGTGTTTTTTTTATGTTCGTGTCTTTTTCTACATGTGTGTGTTTGTGAGCGTGCGTTCCCTAATATATATATGTGTATGTTCGGGTGTATCTACATCAGCGTGTACGTGTTGCTATTGGTATTGGCGTGAATAGCTATGTGCGAACCTACGTATGTGTCTGTGCGCGCGCGGGCAGGAAAGGGTCGAAGGGGGTTGGTTTTTGGGCGTATGAGTTAAGGTATATTAAGACTACTTGTCTTAGCACCCGGCGGAGTTAAGTAGTACCGTC
>CM067349.1:22680341-22712588 GCA_034190875.2 Urechis unicinctus | reverse complement strand
TGACTCCGCCTAGCTCTGCGAATTCATGAATTAACAGATCTTTCTCATGAGCATCATATGATATAGAACTATTCACAATGTGGATGACTGTTGGCTCCGTATGTCTAGTTATTTGCTTATCCTCAGACCACACACATCTCTTCTTCCATTGTTCGATCGAGCTGTAGCCATTCGCTCAACTAATATTCACCCTGATTTCGGACGCTATTCTTCTGTAACCAGGCTTTGTCCTTAGCATTATTTCCCCTACCCATCCGTCACTTGGTCTACGTCAACCCAGATTATCGATTGTTCCTTATGGGGACCAAATAAACTGTTCCAGCCCGCTTTAGACCTTAACTCACATAGCATAGAGATAATCGTGTTACGGCCTGAAGTATTGATGGACGAACATGTGAATGAACAAAGCGAATTAAATGCAGCTAACTGGTGCTGATAAATTCATAATGCTTTGTATGGTTAACACCTACATATTCGACGAATATTTTAAGATTGCATGGAACGCATTAAGAACAATAAAAACAGGTCAAACAGGTTTAAGCGTATTACCCTGTGAGATACTTAAGTTTGAACTGAGGAAGAATTATTATAGTAAATGACGTTTTCTATTTTACAGCTGTATTGCCATTTTAGTGATAGTTTTTTTTTAAATATTTCAACAACGGTATACGTTCATTAGGATCGACCATACTTGATAAGTTCAAAACGACAGTCAATATTAAAAATGTTTTAATAGTTAATGAGGTTGCAGAAACAATATCAACATGTTTTGTTAGGATATTTGTAAACCCTTATTACAATTAGTGTTTCTTCATCCAACGAACGGCTTATGTGGTGGTCTTATTTGATAGAGAGGATCTCATTGATTTCATCTTCGTCAGTTGTATAACTGTGTTTTGAATTCAGACATGCACCTGCAATTCAGTTATATTGATCTGGCTGCACTAGTATTTCATAATGTGAACGATATAAATGTTGATATTCCTAATATTTTGACTGATTACTTGCCATTATATATCCGTTGGTTAAAGAGTACATTTACAAGAGATCGGGGCATATTCCAAGTTACGTAAACGTTGCAGTCTTCATATGATCAGAGTAAGATCAAAGCAAGAGGAAACATGAATCTTGGGGGCACATCTTATTGTGTTTCATTACTTCACTGTACATAGACGGTGATAAATGGTGCTGTCTTGCCATAGCGCAATTTGAATTATATCCATCATTTATAGTCTTCAAAAAACAAAGCTCGGTTGCTATACTACAGGCGGCAAAACTTACATCCATCGACAGTGTACCCAACGTACCCATGTAGCGTGAGTGATGCTGATGGTTTAGATAACCAATCAGTCACAATTGTTATCTGCAGTCGTTGCCAATGGACTGACCCTTAGTTATCTGACTCAAAGTGGATTGAAAAGCAATGATGACATTGAATCGTCTGCATAAAGCGACCAACAGATCAACTCTTGTGTTCGGCCAATCCTACATCTGACACAATTGTCAGACGTACGAGGTGCGGAGGTCAATACCCTTGTACACTGAAGTCCCCAAACAGACTTGTTATCGCCCACACATGAGGTTTATGCTTGTGATATGCTGCAAAATACGCATTACTGTAGTCCTACACCTGCATTCATATCAATCCAGCCCAAATATATCATTACTGTTCACACTTGTATATATCATTGAGCCGCGTGTCGAGATAAACTAACTTTTTTCATGCTGTAACATCAGCCTATCCAAACCACGTTCGTCATGGCTTGAATTTATAAATTTTCTTACGTTAGTCAATAGAAACCATACTGCTTAGTGAGATTTCTAAGTATTTCCCAGACTTGTTAGGCTATAGATAAGCCTCGTTTCCTGTCAATCATGACCTATGACTCTCAAAGGGTATTTCCGAATGGTTGCTTCATTTTATGCCGCCCTACGATGAGCAGCTGATAACTGCATGGAGTCTTGTTATCGCGTTATGCGACAATCGACCGCTATGCGGAGCAGCCATAGCGGAAAGACAAAATAGGCAAAATAGGGAAATTCGCGCTGTACATTGTCTTTTAATATAAACCATCACATATCAGAGTCTCGAAAGTACACTGGAGTGGCAGAAGCCACGTTATTTCAAAAGATATCATGCTCAAAATTCCCTGGTTATTGAGGCACCTTCAGCTCTCATCACGTGGTTCCTTTGGGTTTGTAATATGTATTTATCTATCAGTATCCATGATTATACCATCAGGCTTTTTAGATGGATTAAATTTAGATAAATACTTTCTGTCAAATCAAGAGAACTAATTATACTTCACGGATTCATGAAAGTCATTACATGAAGTTATCATCGACTGTCATTTCAGAGCAAGGCCGACTGCTGTTTAGCGGGAGCCATTCTGGACAAATGGTTCACATGTATTGATTCAAATCCTGAGGATTTGCAATTCTTATTTTCACAGATCATCACGAATTATGGTTATTATCACATCTATGATTCACAGTCACAAGTAGTGAGGTAATAGAAAGTGAAGCGAGGTAAACAAAATATGTTATGTGTTAGTAACCGGGCGACAGCAGCTTCATTACTGCATAATGAACTATCACACAGTTCGACTGCACCTTAGTCCACTTAGTGCGCATTGTAGCTACTTCTGTCCGTGGTTTCAATCCTTCCACGACTCGCCAAAGGAGGCTCGGCAGACCACGGATAGATTGCTGTGAAGCGGTCTGGCAACCGACGACCCACACAATCATTATGTCAATGGCAAAGCCTATTACACATGTCATGACGATTCCCGTTTTCGGAGCAGATATAAGAAAATCATGGCATTCATCGCCGCACAGTGAGCGATGGTGACACACAGAACGACTTGCTGGTGATAAACCATCAAACTTGCTATCGATAAAACAGCCACTGTCGAGATACCGATGCCGCCTTGTTCTCTTTCTATAATGGAAATCAACATTAATAAGCCCTAATGAAAACAGGAGTTTTAGTTTGCATCTATCTTATTTCGTGTGTTATGTTGATCCGTTTCGCTAACCCCAGCCAAGGCCTAGTGCCATGTCATGTTTATCACACAGAATTCATTTCAAATCGCGGCTATATCCTATTGTAACCGGTCACAGGAGCGAATGCTGTTACTGCTGGATTAGTGAAACATACAGGGGTTATGTTCAGAAATAAAAATCTCTGGCTGCAGAATAAAAAATCCGCGTAAGCGAATGGGTGTTGGCGCTGCATAGCAAGTCACAGAAACCCAATCTAAGTAGAGTGCCGATAAATCACGTTGACCAATACAGTAGAATGAGACGGGCGATGGGCAAGGTGAGATTACATGCCAGTTTGTCTTCAGAGAACAATTGTGAAAAAAAAACATGCGATAAAATACGACTTGTGTGTATCCTTCTAGCACCTCCATCACGGGTACTGTCCCTCCCCCCGCCCCGGATAGTTACAATATCGCATATGATCAGTTATTCACCAAGTTTTTCAGTAAGTCTCTGCCTTAAGGCACAGATTAAAAACATCGGGCCTAAGTAACAGGCGTTTAATGCATAAGGCGATATACCGACCACTTACATTGCTTGCAATGATGTCTGTTCACGTGCTCATGACCGTTATGACAATACCTTCTGAATCATATTGTTGCGTGCTCATGACCATTATGACAATACCTTCTGAATCATACATAGTAGTATTTTAGAGACGAGAGGGTGTGTACTTCATGTAGCAGCCAACGCGCATGCGTGTCTCGTAGAACACGGACTTCAATTATTAGAAACTGATCCGTGCATTGCAAATGATTGTCAGCTGTATCATTGCCTGTTGTGTAATTTCTGTCAGCATTTAGAGAGTAAATCATGCGAACAATGCCTCATGGACGCAGCTGTTATTAGGCAGCTTTTATTAGGCAGCTGTTCCTCGATGATATTGAGGTGCAGTATATATCCTGAGCTAGTGTTTAAGCTGGATTGACGATTGTTTGTATGTTGCTAGAATCAGCCGGGAATCAGGCGTATGACAACGGGTCTGTGGATTTTTCACACATTCCTCTGTTATTGAATGTCTTACCAAATGGTTCACTGGTAAGTTGTGGTCCATTGAGAGCCCCATCAGGTCCATATTGCTTCCTCGCCGTCATACATCAGTAGATTCGTCGGCAGGTCAAGCTGTAAAAACAAAGGAGCGCTGTGAAGAAGGTTAAATTGATTTTGAATCATATATGATGGTTTAATGTATATATATCTTTGGTCCCCATAATACGAAGATCAGCATTTATGCATGCATATGATAAATACTCGCACGCGATTCTTCAGTAGGAATCGAGAATAGTAAACGACGCGGACGCTGTGAGAGGCAAACTTTTTTCGATAAGACTATCCGGGCAATTTATCAAGTTGACATTTATTTCATATTGTAGGTGTTATTTTCGCTATTAATAAGCCTGTGACCGACGTGTTTTAGCAGCGGAAAGGCTCTGCGAAACGACATTTTTCCCGCTCTCATCAATCGCAGTGACGCCAGCCCAGTATTCCAATGTGCCTTTGTTTATATCACGTTAGCGCCACCTAACGATTGCAGTTAAAATTAGGGAATCGATCACCATAGAGCCACTCGAAGTGAACCTCTTTGCCTCTATGCACGAGCAACCTCGTAAGCAAGTTACTGTAGGGGCTGACTAACAATTACTCACGCGCTATCAAGGCCACGTGTGATGACAATATTAGCTGTAAAATTGAGAATATTAGCCTGGAGTATGACGTCGTCGCGCAGTCAACACTGGCCAATGATATTCAAACGATGTACACATAGGGTCGCACCATTTATTAGTATACCTTACATGTGATGCGCGTTATGACAACGACATCACGTTATGAAAGTGACAAAAGCACGCAACAGGAAAGCTTATGAACTAGAGGGTTGTGCGATCTGTTCCTTGTGTAGGAGCATCAGTCACGTCAGGTTCAGTGACGCATCACGGCCGCTACTTGGGAGATTGAACCGCACCTGGTAGTAGCATATTTACCTTTACCAATTTATGACTCACGGGTGATGTGGCAGCGCTCATAGCATGCACTGGTTTTTCGCCCATTGCAGAAAAACATTGTAAATGTCGATTGTTTACTGCCGCGTTTACGTGTCACCTAGTATCCGCTTGTGGGAGTTGAGGGAGGGTTCTGTAGTTATTCGTTACTCACCGCAGGTTTGTGTGGTGGTGGGGGGGGGGGGGGGGTGGTGGGTGGGGGGGGGGGGAGTCCTACCCCTGCCCACTGCGGTTTTCACGCCACCCTCAAAGGCGGTTCAACACACGTATATACGCACATCCAACGTGTGATAACATTGAATTGGCATAAGTAAAGTGGTAATAACCTGGCAATATGGAATTGATGATTTTCTCTCCGTTTCTACCACTACTCATGATCGGATCTCTCTTGGGATCGGGATCTGCTCAGCCAACGAGGGATCAAAGCGTTACCGATGATGCCAAAGCGCAAGGATTCCTCATATTAAACCTGCTAAGTGAAGTCTCCGAGCTGCGGAACCGGCTGGGTGAGCTAGAAGGTCAGTAAGCGCACAGATTTGGGACGGCGTAAATTGACCCGAAAAGTTATCATTACTCACCAGAAAACCCTGATCTAATGATTATCGGTGTGAGTTTGTCTGCCCGTCTGTTGTTGCGTATGCGAGGGAATAAATGTTTGTGTTTTTGATGGCGCGGGTTGGTGTGTTTTTCTATGTTCGTGTCTTTTTCTACATGTGTGTGTTTGTGAGCGTGCGTTCCTAAGTATATATATATATATATATGTGTGTATGTTCGTGTGTATCTACATCAGTGTGTACGTGTTGAAGTTGGTATTGGCGTGAATAGCTATGTGGGAACCTACGTATGTGTCTGTGCGCGCGCGGGCAGGAAAGGGTCGAAGGGGGTTGGTTTTTGGCGTATGAGTTAAGGAATATTAAGACTACTTGTCTTAGCACCCGGCGGGGTTAAGTAGTACCGTCACGTTCGCCACGCCCGCGTCGCCTGTAAGTGACGACGCGGGTGTCACCGAGCACCAGGTACAGCTAGGCGTGACCACCACTGACCGTGAAGCCACGGCAACGATAAGGGGATATCTGAGGAAGATTTGTAAGTCTGGGCGTGGGTGGTGTTAATTGAGTGGTAGAAAAGGTGGGGCAGTGAATCGAGTCCGGGTTCAATGGAAGAAGGTATTCTCCGAAAAACGCCGCAAGCAAGGTGTGTCTATCAGAGCGTGTACAGAGACGCTGTAGGAGAGAGAGTGGCGGCTCTATGGGGGGCAATCACGGCAAATACAGGGTTATACGAGAGAATGTCGACGCAAAAAGGCGGCCAGGTACACAATACAGGGCCGAATAAGGCAGTAAGTTACATTAAATAGTTCAGTTGCAGAGAATAGGTGAGAATGAGGCAGTCAGTTGGATTGGGAGCAGCAGTTATTGTTATTTAGGCAGCAAGCTGCGCGGACATATAACATGCCAATCGAATTGTCGGGGGTAGTTATTGCCTAATATGCAGTTGAGTGAGGGTGGTTTATGTTTTTGTATCAGCGCTCCTGGATGGCCAGGCACCCAGTGGAAGCCCGGGAGAGGCGGGAGCCACAGGATCACCTGGTCCACCTGGTAACTAATGCTATTCCAGTGTTTATCCATCTTATCATCAGTATCAAGATCGTCTGTTACCCGTACGACTAGTGAGGAATGCTGGCAGCCGTCTCTGACGTCTTAGTTCATTATTCATGTTAATGCCGTGGCTTCTGTGTACCAGGTCCCGTAGGTCCATGTTGCATGACAACAACAACTCCGTCATATCCGGTTGGTAAGACAGGTGCCACCGGTCTGACAGGTGCCACCGGTCTGACAGGTGCCACAGGTCTGCCCAGTCTGACAGGTGCCACAGGTCCGCCTGGTCTGACAGGTGCCACGGGTTCAGCTGATCCCAGATGAGTTTCCTGCTGTCAAATCCTCACCAGAACATGCCGCATCAATGCTCGTCTCAATGACTTGATTTGCCATTTTCACTTGCCAATCAGAACTTCAAAGTTCTTCCAAAGATTATTTCAATAACGTTCCATTTCTCATAACTTGATCTAAAACGTATTGAAGAGCCGTTGTTGATTCTAACGTCAATTAAATGTATCTTTCAAAGTATTTTTAATCCGCCGTAAAGGCAGTGTTGGCTAGATTTGCTTACGCAGGATGTCAAGATCGAATTTTTTTAACCGATAGGCTGACTGTGATAGTTCTTTTTGGGATAAGGCCAAATTTTAATTACACTTTTCCTTGCGAAGGGGACGTGGTATACTATTCCAAATGACCGGAGTTGCTATGATGCGATTTGAACACTATGTTAGCCACACCGTTATGATTACTGTCCATTATGACCGTACGGTTATGATTTAACTCATCATGATGATATTGGTCAGGTGAGCTTTGTGAAACCAACGTCTGTTGATTTCTGCTTCGTCGTGGTCCCGCTGTCAGTGTTATCCAGGTGGCACGGGATGACTTCCTCAATCAATATTTTTGTGGAATCAACAGGTCTTATTCAAGACGCTAGTATCGTTCAGGGTAATCAGGTGACATGCATGAATGCAACTGTGGATGTGCTGTGTTGGATCACTGGAGGTGCTCAAATTTCAAAAGCATTGATTGGAGGAGGGAGTTTTTTTAAATGTGTTTTGATGGAATGAGTTTGTTATGAAAATGTATTTTGGTGTGATAAGTTCATATCATTAGTATGTGATTTGTTGTGATAATATTTGCTTAAATGTAAATGCCATGTCATGTTTATCACACAGAATTCATTTCAAATCGCGGCTATATCCTATTGTAACCGGTCACAGGAGCGAATGCTGTTACTGCTGGATTAGTGAAACATACAGGGGTTATGTTCAGAAATAAAAATCTCTGGCTGCAGAATAAAAAATCCGCGTAAGCGAATGGGTGTTGGCGCTGCATAGCAAGTCACAGAAACCCAATCTAAGTAGAGTGCCGATAAATCACGTTGACCAATACAGTAGAATGAGACGGGCGATGGGCAAGGTGAGATTACATGCCAGTTTGTCTTCAGAGAACAATTGTGAAAAAAAAAACATGCGATAAAATACGACTTGTGTGTATCCTTCTAGCACCTCCATCACGGGTACGTGTCCCTCCCCCCGCCCCGGATAGTTACAATATCGCATATGATCAGTTATTCACCAAGTTTTTCAGTAAGTCTCTGCCTTAAGGCACAGATTAAAAACATCGGGCCTAAGTAACAGGCGTTTAATGCATAAGGCGATATACCGACCACTTACATTGCTTGCAATGATGTCTGTTCACGTGCTCATGACCGTTATGACAATACCTTCTGAATCATATTGTTGCGTGCTCATGACCATTATGACAATACCTTCTGAATCATACATAGTAGTATTTTAGAGACGAGAGGGTGTGTACTTCATGTAGCAGCCAACGCGCATGCGTGTCTCGTAGAACACGGACTTCAATTATTAGAAACTGATCCGTGCATTGCAAATGATTGTCAGCTGTATCATTGCCTGTTGTGTAATTTCTGTCAGCATTTAGAGAGTAAATCATGCGAACAATGCCTAATGGACGCAGCTGTTATTAGGCAGCTTTTATTAGGCAGCTGTTCCTCGATGATATTGAGGTGCAGTATATATCCTGAGCTAGTGTTTAAGCTGGATTGACGATTGTTGTATGTTGCTAGAATCAGCCGGGGGAATCAGGCGTATGACAACGGGTCTGTGGATTTTTCACACATTCCTCTGTTATTGAATGTCTTACCAAATGGTTCACTGGTAAGTTGTGGTCCATTGAGAGCCCCATCAGGTCCATATTGCTTCCTCGCCGTCATACATCAGTAGATTCGTCGGCAGGTCAAGCTGTAAAAACAAAGGAGCGCTGTGAAGAAGGTTAAATTGATTTTGAATCATATATGATGGTTTAATGTATATATATCTTTGGTCCCATAATACGAAGATCAGCATTTATGCATGCATATGATAAATACTCGCACGCGATTCTTCAGTAGGAATCGAGAATAGTAAACGACGCGGACGCTGTGAGAGGCAAACTTTTTTCGATAAGACTATCCGGGCAATTTATCAAGTTGACATTTATTTCATATTGTAGGTGTTATTTTCGCTATTAATAAGCCTGTGACCGACGTGTTTTAGCAGCGGAAAGGCTCTGCGAAACGACATTTTTCCCGCTCTCATCAATCGCAGTGACGCCAGCCCAGTATTCCAATGTGCCTTTGTTTATATCACGTTAGCGCCACCTAACGATTGCAGTTAAAATTAGGGAATCGATCACCATAGAGCCACTCGAAGTGAACCTCTTTGCCTCTATGCACGAGCAACCTCGTAAGCAAGTTACTGTAGGGGCTGACTAACAATTACTCACGCGCTATCAAAGGCCACGTGTGATGACAATATTAGCTGTAAAATTGAGAATATTAGCCTGGAGTATGACGTCGTCGCGCAGTCAACACTGGCCAATGATATTCAAACGATGTACACATAGGGTCGCACCATTTATTAGTATACCTTACATGTGATGCGCGTTATGACAACGACATCACGTTATGAAAGTGACAAAAGCACGCAACAGGAAAGCTTATGAACTAGAGGGTTGTGCGATCTGTTCCTTGTGTAGGAGCATCAGTCACGTCAGGTTCAGTGACGCATCACGGCCGCTACTTGGGAGAATTGAACCGCACCTGGTAGTAGCATATTTACCTTTACCAATTTATGACTCACGGGTGATGTGGCAGCGCTCATAGCATGCACTGGTTTTTCGCCCATTGCAGAAAAACATTGTAAATGTCGATTGTTTACTGCCGCGTTTACGTGTCACCTAGTATCCGCTTGTGGGAGTTGAGGGAGGGTTCTGTAGTTATTCGTTACTCACCGCAGGTTTGTGGTGGTGGGGGTGGGGGGTGGTGGTGGGGGTAGGGGGGGAGTCCTACCCCTGCCCACTGCGGTTTTCACGCCACCCTCAAAGGCGGTTCAACACACGTATATACGCACATCCAACGTGTGATAACATTGAATTGGCATAAGTAAAGTGGTAATAACCTGGCAATATGGAATTGATGATTTTCTCTCCGTTTCTACCACTACTCATGATCGGATCTCTCTTGGGATCGGGATCTGCTCAGCCAACGAGGGATCAAAGCGTTACCGATGATGCCAAAGCGCAAGGATTCCTCATATTAAACCTGCTAAGTGAAGTCTCCGAGCTGCGGAACCGGCTGGGTGAGCTAGAAGGTCAGTAAGCGCACAGATTTGGGACGGCGTAAATTGACCCGAAAAGTTATCATTACTCACCAGAGAACCCTGATCTAATGATTATCGGTGTGAGTTTGTCTGCCCGTCTGTTTTTGCGTATGCGAGGGAATAAATGTTTGTGTTTTTGATGGCGCGGGTTGGTGTGTTTTTTATGTTCGTGTCTTTTTCTACATGTGTGTGTTGTGAGCGTGCGTTCCTAAGTATATATATATATATATATGTGTGTATGTTCGTGTGTATCTACATCAGTGTGTACGTGTTGAAGTTGGTATTGGCGTGAATAGCTATGTGGGAACCTACGTATGTGTCTGTGCGCGCGCGGGCAGGAAAGGGTCGAAGGGGGTTGGTTTTTGGCGTATGAGTTAAGGTATATTAAGACTACTTGTCTTAGCACCCGGCGGAGTTAAGTAGTACCGTCACGTTCGCCACGCCCGCGTCGCCTGTAAGTGACGACGCGGGTGTCACCGAGCACCAGGTACAGCTAGGCGTGACCACCACTGACCGTGAAGCCACGGCAACGATAAGGGGATATCTGAGGAAGATTTGTAAGTCTGGGCGTGTGGGTGGTGTTAATTGAGTGGTAGAAAAGGTGGGGCAGTGAATCGAGTCCGGGTTCAATGGAAGAAGGTATTCTCCGAAAAACGCCGCAAGCAAGGTGTGTCTATCAGAGCGTGTACAGAGACGCTGTAGGAGAGAGAGTGGCGGCTCTATGGGGGGCAATCACGGCAAATACAGGGTTTAAACGAGAGAATGTCGACGCAAAAAGGCGGCCAGGTACACAATACAGGGCCGAATAAGGCAGTAAGTTACATTAAATAGTTCAGTTGCAGAGAATAGGTGAGAATGAGGCAGTCAGTTGGATTGGGAGCAGCAGTTATTGTTATTTAGGCAGCAAGCTGCGCGGACATATAACATGCCAATCGAATTGTCGGGGGTAGTTATTGCCTAATATGCAGTTGAGTGAGGGTGGTTTATGTTTTTGTATCAGCGCTCCTGGATGGCCAGGCACCCAGTGGAAGCCCGGGAGAGGCGGGAGCCACAGGATCACCTGGTCCACCTGGTAACTAATGCTATTCCAGTGTTTATCCATCTTATCATCAGTATCAAGATCGTCTGTTACCCGTACGACTAGTGAGGAATGCTGGCAGCCCTCTCTGACGTCTTAGTTCATTATTCATGTTAATGCCGTGGCTTCTGTGTACCAGGTCCCGTAGGTCCATGTTGCATGACAACAACAACTCCGTCATATCCGGTTGATAAGACAGGTGCCACCGGTCTGACAGGTGCCACCGGTCTGACAGGTGCCACAGGTCTGCCCAGTCTGACAGGTGCCACAGGTCCGCCTGGTCTGACAGGTGCCACGGGTTCAGCTGATCCCAGATGAGTTTCCTGCTGTCAAATCCTCACCAGAACATGCCGCATCAATGCTCGTCTCAATGACTTGATTTGCCATTTTCACTTGCCAATCAGAACTTCAAAGTTCTTCCAAAGATTATTTCAATAACGTTCCATTTCTCATAACTTGATCTAAAACGTATTGAAGAGCCGTTGTTGATTCTAACGTCAATTAAATGTATCTTTCAAAGTATTTTTAATCCGCCGTAAAGGCAGTGTTGGCTAGATTTGCTTACGCAGGATGTCAAGATCGAATTTTTTTAACCGATAGGCTGACTGTGATAGTTCTTTTTGGGATAAGGCCAAATTTTAATTACACTTTTCCTTGCGAAGGGGACGTGGTATACTATTCCAAATGACCGGAGTTGCTATGATGCGATTTGAACACTATGTTAGCCACACCGTTATGATTACTGTCCATTATGACCGTACGGTTATGATTTAACTCATCATGATATTATTGGTCAGGTGAGCTTTGTGAAACCAACGTCTGTTGATTTCTGCTTCGTCGTGGTCCCGCTGTCAGTGTTATCCAGGTGGCACGGGATGACTTCCTCAATCAATATTTTTGTGGAATCAATAGGTCTTATTCAAGACGCTAGTATCGTTCAGGGTAATCAGGTGACATGCATGAATGCAACTGTGGATGTGCTGTGTTGGATCACTGGAGGTGCTCAAATTTCAAAAGCATTGATTGGAGGAGGGAGTTTTTTTAAATGTGTTTTGATGGAATGAGTTTGTTATGAAAATGTATTTTGGTGTGATAAGTTCATATCATTAGTATGTGATTTGTTGTGATAATATTTGCTTAAATGTACATTGGTATGATACAATTTAATGTGCTAAACATGTAAATATGTAGTTAAGTGTGCATTGTCAAAATAAAATTGTGATTTTTTACTTAAGCTTGTAGTCTGTGTATCGTTTCCTATCACAGTGTTTTACAACTCATCTGTTGTTGGTAACAAAGCACTTTAAATAGCCCAACAAGTTATTTCCTGTGATCATAATAACTAACTAGTAATTACTTGGTATGTTTTAAAGATTTTCTGGTGTAAATCTAATTTATATTGTGTCTCGATGTCTTACGATGACGCTAAGCCGCCATAGACTTCATAATAAGGACGGTGATTATCACCTTAATTGTATATGACGCCTTTTTTTGTGTCGGTCTGCTCGTTGTGATACATTCGTCCATACATTTGTGCTGGATCATACAGGGTCGGCAGTATTCGGTTCAGCCTGACTCGTATATATTAACTATTATACATGCCACAGACACTCGGGGAACGCGCTCGTTGAATGAATTGACTTGGGTGCCCGTACTTGCAGACGCCGACCCTGTATGATCCAGCACAAGAGCCGACTTGGGTCATTGTTTTGATACGACCCCTCCCTCACGCGCGCTGCTTCACACGGGGCGCCTTATCAGTGAGGCCAGTGGACTTTGATCCCTCTCCTGACCGTAAGTAATCAACTTACCTGTACCCAACAATACGACCAACACTGCCCCAATTTACCTGACGCCAGGTGTCATCACAAAACGCGCTTTCTTTTCAGCTATATAGCTGTTTAAGAACAGTGTAAATATGGATTATTTTACTGAAAAATATAATTCTCTGCTTGTGGATAATTTTATTGGGTGTTTCGCAAGGTGAGTTGACATAGAAACGATGATTGATTCGTGATAACCGCTGTGTATTTGCTCGGAAATGTGTATTCTACTGGAGTTCTGGCTAATTATGAGAACACCCTTTGATATATGTTGCCACTATGCGTTTCCATATAACTTCTCTTGAAGTTAATCACTTGGAGACTATAATTGAGTGGTATTTCCGCTTGCTGTTACTTTGTTATTAGATACTCCAACTTGTAAACAAATATGACCCCATGGGCGATAATATGGCGTTATGTCACAATTACAATGAACGATATCTTTATTTCCCATCTGGGAGTTCGTCCTATGATGATTATATATATATATATATATATATATATATATATATATATATATATATAGATATATATATATATATATATATATATATATATATATATATATATATATATATATATATATCTATATATATATATATATATATATATATATATATATATATATATATATATATATATATATATATATATATATATATATCTATATATATATATATATATATATATATATATATATATATATATATATATATATTTATATATATATCAGCGATTGGGGGTGACCCAAGAAACACAGTCATCAGGTCGTTGATGAAGACTGCGCCAAGACTGGACCTCCAGTCATTTTTTCTTTTGCTTCATTATGTTGAACCCAATTTCTGTGAGAACCAGCACAAGACATATATGTATATTATGGACAATGATTATTTAAATATCAAAATGATCAACAAAATCAGCATCGATCGAAGAGTGTTTTAAAATCACATGAAATATCGCTCAGATTTTCGCATAGGGTAATAGGAAAAATGTGGTGATGGGATAAAACAAAAACAGTTATATTATATATAAAAAGACCAGAAAACATATGAATGGTGATGCGTCGTGTAAGTATACCGTCACATTGCTGCGTTAGTTAGGCAAGCTATGTGAACACGTGAACAGCTAAGTGAGCGACGGTATATTAGCGTCCAATTAACAATACCAACGGGACATCTGATAAGGTCGTATAAGATGTCCAAATCTGTGTATCCGCGCCTCTTTCTTCTTAATGTTCGGGAACTGAGTCTCGTACATAATACAAAAAGGTTGTCTATTTGTATGTTTCTCTTCTCCACCGTTCCAGTGGGTGCCTTGGAGTGCTACGCCTGTGACAACCAAGATACCAACATGGACAAATGTATCAAAACCACCAAGCAATGCGAGGAACACAGCGACATCTGCATCACAACCGTCAAATGGGGCTGTAAGTCGACCAAGAACAGTGGTGACCAATGCACCAAGCATTCATGGCGACCCGTTTGGTTTATTTCGAACTAATTCCTTTAGCTAAGAATTTCCGATTTCCTAAGATGTAATATTCTGCACAATATACGTTAGAGCATGTGGCGGTGCGGTATGCGGCCACTACAGTCTACTGTTATTGCTCCTTACCGCAACCATTTATCTACTCTCTCTATTAATTTGGATAATTGATTGTGAATTTGTCATGTTTCAGTACCACCATATTGGACTCCATATGGAGAGCGGTATAATTATGTCTTTAAGGATTGCGACTCACGTGTCAACTGCGAACAGAAGAAAAATGCGATGAATCAGCACTGTAAACGGGACTGGTTTGACGACTGGTCGTGTATAGAATGCTGTTCTGGAGATCTCTGCAACTACTACGTCACGGTGAGTTCCGCAAACATCACTACTATATATATATTTATATATATATATATATATATATATATATATATATATATATATATATATATATATATATATATATATATATATATATATATATATATATATATATACATATATATATATTGCTACAAAATCATGATGAGTTGGTTGCTACAATTTCAATTTCATGATGATGAGTTTGGTTCATGATACAATATCATGATGATTGCTACAATATCATGATGGTTTGCTACAATATCATGATATCAGTTGCTACAATATCATGATGAGTTGGTTGCTACAATATCCTGATGAATTAGTTGCTACAATATCATGATGAGTCGGTCGATGAGCGCTATTTCATGATGAGTTGGTTGCTACAATATCTTGATGAATTAGTTGCTACAATATCATGATGAGTTGGTTGCTACAATATCCTGATGAATTAGTTGCTACAATATCATGATGAGTTGGTTGCTACAATATCATGATGAGTTGGTTGCTACAATATCTTGATGAATTAGTTGCTACAATATCATGATGAGTTGGTTGCTACAATATCCTGATGAGTTGGTTGCTACAATATCATGATGAGTTGGTTGCTACAATATCTTGATGAATTAGTTGCTACAATATCATGATGAGTTGGTTGCTACAATATCATGATGAGTTGGTTGCTACAATATCTTGATGAATTAGTTGCTACAATATCATGATGAGTTGGTCGATGAGCGCTGTATCATGATGAGTTGGTCGATGAGCGCTGTATCATGATGAGTTGGTCGATGAGCGCTGTATCATGATGAGTTGGTCGATGAGCGCTGTATCATGATGAGTTGGTCGGTTCAATGTTAGGATGAGTGGCTGGCTCCTGTGTCACGACGATATTTTTCATTCTAAAGTACATTATCAAGTCTAGGTGCAAGAATCGGAGTTTTGTTACATGATATCATTGAGGTGGGTTGTGTTTCTGTCTCAGCTTAGTGTAATTTACTTGATTGGCCCTTGTCTCTTCATTATCTTCATATCTGACCGACAATCTGTTCATGGCGTCTCATCATGAATGCGCCTTGGGGAAATGTGAACGTTGTGATTCTGTCAGGTCATAACCTGCGATTTCTGAACCTAGAACAGATATTTACACCTACTGACGTCTGTATATCATTTGGGATTATGCTTCATTTACATGTAATTCTTTTGCTGACAGCTTGGAGCCGGTACAACGCAAGCGAGCATTCTCCTCATCACATCCGCACTGTCAGCTGTCTTGACTTTGACCTTAAGATGACCTTACCGTGTGACTTGCTTTGCATGCCATTCAATATTATCTCCAAAATGGCTCAAAACCAGTTATCCCTCGGCAATCGAAGCAGATTTCGGTTATTACATTAACTGATTGTTACGATCAACTTTACAATGTTGCGATTAATGCCTTTAGCTCGATCGTGCAACTAGGCAATCGCATAATTTCATTCAGTGGGCCACGCTCAACAATATCAGACATTTTTTACCTTTGAAGGGATATATTTTGGTGTAATTCCATGATTGATACGATGTGTAAACGGCTGGTCGTTGTATATGTTATGTATATATCATAAAATGATTAATAAATGGCTTTTTATATATCCGTGTTTTAATATTATCTTCTAATAATGACCTTGTTGTCATATTCTAATGCTACATTTATACGCTGACATACACTACACATTAAAGAGATAGAAAGGGGTCGCGGGTGTAATTTTTATTCATGTATCATATTGAGTGCATCGCAGTCCAAAGCACCCATAAGCAACCATGTTCCGTTATGCTTCCACGAAGTCCACTATGATTACATGTTACCTTGACAGAGAAATCGACACTCGTAACCAACCACGACATACATAACCACGATAAAGTTGTCACGGTTGGTTGTGAGTGACTCGTGGCTTAGTATGATAATAGTACCGTGTGAGTGGGTATAAGAAGGCTATGATCAGTCCTTATTGGCTATGAGCGAGCATTGTTGACTGTGAGTGATCATTGTTGACAATGATGAAGCTTTGCTTGCTGTGAGTGATCATTTTTGACTACGAGTAAGCATTGTTGACTGTGAGTGATCATTGTTGACTACGAGTAAGCATTGTTGACTGTGAATGGTCATTGTTGACAATGAGTAAGCTTTGCTTGCTGTGAGTGATCATTGATGACTATGGGCAAGCATTGTTGGCTGCGAGTGGTCATTGTTGAATTTTGTGCGAGCATATTTGGCTGTAAGTCGTCATTGTGGACTATGTGCGGTCATTGCTGTCTGTGAGTGATCGTTGCTAACTATGAGTAAGCTTTGCTGTCTGTGAGTGGTCATTGTTGTCTATGAGTAAGCATTGTTGACTGTGAATGGTCATTGTTGACTATGAGTGAGCATTGTGGGTTGTGAGTGGTCATTGTTTGCTATGAGTGAGCATTGTTGACTGTGAGTGGTCATTGCTGACTATGAGTAAACATTGTTGTCTGTGAGTGGTCATTGTTGACTCTTGAGTGACCACTTTTGGATGAGGGTGGTTATTGCTTACCGTGGATTGCCATTTTTAGGGATTAGCTCTGAGTGTATCTGGTTAGCTCTAATGGGTCCGGTAAGGCTCTGGTTTGACCTGCTTGGCCCTGGGGTGACCTATTAGGCTGATAGACTATGGCTGATCATTGTTGAATGTGGGCGGATTAGCGGATATGAGAAGTCGTGGTTGGCTACATGAGTCTAGGTTTGGCTATGAATTGTCATGGTTAGATGAGGATTCCTTTGGTCGGTACTAAATGGCGATTGTAATCTATGGTGCTGTTTACATGACTTTATACCAAGCGCAGATAACACACACATTATGCGGAACATTGTTGCGGTGCTTTCCTGACAATCAGGGATAATGCTATACAAAATGAATTTATGGGTACAGGGAAATACAAAAAAACATCATAACCAAGACGATGTAAGTCACGTGACAAATATATCCCACACGCATTTGAGTAATCGTCAAGTTCACAAACTCAAACAGGATGGATTGCCAACGTAATCATGACGTAGGATCCTCGTCTCTAATATCATAACGTCACATATTGTCCGATTTGGAAATTCCTTCGAGTTTTTGGAGAAGCTTCATTCAGCACGCAGAATAAACGCGTCGTTTTCTGGTTGACGTCACTAACCTTGATATAGCAGCCCTGAGGGAAACAAAAAATATGAACCAGAGTTTTGTTACAAATAAATAGGGAATAGGGAATTACTTTCATATGAAGTTCATACAAATATAATCTATTATGGTGATGACTTTTATAGAAGATTTTGCAATTTTTATATAACGAATAGTGTATTGTTTACCTGCTGTGCATGCATTCATGAAGCTGACAACGTTTCCGGCAATCATGGCACGTACTGCTAATGATGCGATAATCGATGCCTTTTCGGGTGCCATAGCGCCTAAAGCACCCATCACAGTGCCGATAGAACCGACGTTAGCAAAGCCACACAGAGCGTATGTCGAAATCACTATGCTGCGGTCCTGTGAATGAAATTGGTCGAATAGTTAACGCATATTCATGTGACCGGTATAAGTGTCATAGTGTGTAAATTTGGCTGTGAACAGAACTTCAATCAATTAGTACACGCCTTACTGCTAAAAGACAAATGCACAGTTGCATTCGAGTTTCTTTGTAAGGTAAATGATAACAGCTCGTAAGTGATAACACAAGCTTGTATTATACAGACTACACACAGTCGGTCTGTTATCAATGCCCACCAGTCCATCTAACAAAGTGGCTTAGTGAAAACGGCCTGACAAATGGACCAAAACGATTGCAGCATGTATGTTGCGACAAACCCCTCAGCGAGTAGTGAGTCCCATTGTGACTCAAAATAAATCGATCACCAATAAAAATAAACCCTTTTAAAGCACGTAGGTGATGCCTGTGTTCGTACCTCCATGACACCGCCCACTAAGGTCTTATTGAGGTCCTCCAGGAATATATCATCATTGATGCGGGAATAATCGCCTGTATAGTTGTTGAATATGTTAGAGTTGTCTATCAGGGTACTTAGTTCAGTGTAGGCCACGAACTCGTTGATGAAAGTCTTCACGCCAATCAACTGCGCCACCTTGCGGCAATCGTTAGAAGCCACGCCCATAATGAAGGCAAAGGGCCAGAGAATATATGAGCATATCAGCTGGAACAATACACATCATATTGGTTTTTAAACAAAAAATACAACAGTATTGTACAATTGTATTACAGCTCAACTGAAATAGTATAACGCAGGCGATAGATGGCCGTTATAGAGATTAGATTGCAGCAAGCGGCAATAGCATGTCTTCCAACTACAAGTCAGACGACCAACAAATTGTATTGAATAGTAGGATTACCGCTGCTTGCCATACTTACACCGAACCACCTCATCGTTCTATAAATAGCGGAACTTGACCTGACGCAACTGACTATTAAACAACGCTATACGATGTAGTTATATGACGGATGTTGGACGCGTTCACAGACAAAAATTTATTAGTAGCAGATTGCTTTGTTAAAGTAACAGTCCAAATTTGATGAAAATAGGACAAATATGAACGATTGTATAAGTGATCAAAATTGTCATGCCAATTCGGCAGTTTTGTCCAATTTGCATCCTCTTGCTCTTGTGAATTCTAAGTATAATTCAAACTAACATACAGCGAATGAAAGTTTGTCAATATCCTAAGCTACCTGGAAATGTAAACGTTTAAACTCGAACCAATATTGACGAGATTATGCTATGGAAAGGCATTTTACTGATAACAAAATTTACACAAGGTAATCGATAGCTAAGCAGGTTGAAAAAATAGTCATGAAAGCATGTTATAGCAATTGCATCTTTTACAATGACCTTAAAGTAGGGTCAAAGTCATCTAAGAAGTATTTGTACATAGGAATCATGGTCACGCAAAACTATAGAACAATCCTGCAAAATGTCACTTAGCTGTCTTTATTACTTTTGGGTACATTGACAAGTTCGAAATTGTCGCTTTTCAACGCATAGTTCGCACACGCGCACTAAACTTTGGTCTGTCCGTGGACGAAGGTTTGGGACAATCACCATTTTGGTAACTCCATTGGTTCCAGTGGAGATAGTTACAGAACATGACAACAATAAATATGGACAAAACCACTAAGCCGCTAAATGAATAATCAAATAACTAAAAAAAGATATAGGATGCAATGAAATTAGGAAATAACAAATACAAATCGTGATCGTGTAGGGCACCAGAGGCGTTAAGAAAAACACAATTTAAATAAATAATACAACTAGTCAAAACAATGTACAAAGACGAAAAAACGTGAAGAAAGAAGTAGAAAAGAATCGAAGGATAAAACTGAATGAGCGAACGAAAGATGGACGTAAAGAAAGAATGATAAAGGATCAAAAGAAATCTAGCAAGTAGAGACAAAAATAACGTCGCACGAAAGTAAGTAAGCATTACCTGGAAGGTAAGTTCAGGATATTCCGGAGCCCAGAGTCCGGCTCTGTGTCCCATCCATGTGAGGACTGTATTGACAAAGGCAAGGAGCGATATAAAGGCAATGAGGTTAGCTACGATATTGGCCACCAGGACAATGGAATCAGATGCCCCTTTGGAAGCTGCCTCGATGATATTACTCTGTCCACTGGAAATATACAACACGGAACATTGATCATAGGTAAACTGATTTAATGACGTCATGCATCATCAAATGTTGACGTAGATACAACACAGCGGAAAGCATGTTTTCACTTAGTTTGTATGTTTCTCATTGGATTTTGTTATATGGTGTTTGGTATCATTGTTTGTTATATGGAGGTTGGTATCATTGATTGTTATATGGAGGTTGGTATCATTGTTTGTTAGATGGAGGT
The DNA here is from genome assembly GCA_034190875.2 of Urechis unicinctus. NCBI lineage: Eukaryota > Metazoa > Annelida > Polychaeta > Xenopneusta > Urechidae > Urechis > Urechis unicinctus. The sequence goes on along the minus strand of CM067349.1, from coordinate 22,691,632 downwards.
TGGTATCATTGTTTGTTATATGGAGGTTGGTATCATTGTTTGTTATAGGTTGTTTTTATATGGAGGTTGGTATGGTGTTTGGTATCATTGTTTGTTATATGGAGGTTGGTATCATTGTTTGTTATATAGAGGTTGGTATCATTGTTTGTTATATGGAGGTTGGTATCATTGTTTGTTATATGGAGGTTGGTATCATTGTTTGTTATATGGAGGTTGGTATCATTGTTTGTTATATGGATGTATCATTGTTTGTCGTATGGAGGTTGGTATCATTGTTTGTTATATGGTGTTTGGTATCATTGTTTGTTATATGGAGGTTGGTATCATTCTTTGTTATATGGAGGTTGGTATTATTGTTTGTTATATGGATATCTCAGTGTCAAAACATTCATAGAAACATTTTAGCGACAGCCAATACGATGACCGAGGCTGAAGGTCACATCAAGAGTGCCGGATATATTCCGACTGAGAGGAGTGTGGATACAAGAACTGAAGTGTTAGGAATCATGGCGGAGGTTGCGTCACAACACAAGCGAATCGAGCCTCTGCCTGTGCCATTCTTACCTGTCCTCCATTGTGCCTATGTCGTCGCCGGTTGTGTTTGATTTCTCGCACTCGGGGTAAAAGAGTTTGGACATGGCCAGGGCACATGGAGCGGCCATGATGGAGGCAGAGATGAGGTGGTTAGGAGGAACCTGGAGGGACAGAGGGAGGTAATGTGGTGAACAGGGTGCTGATAGTCGTGATGGTGATGATCATGATGATCATGATCATGATCATGATGACGATCATGATGATGATGTTGATCTCATCACTTTCGTCATCGTCATACCAATCACGAGAGTGATAGCGAAGAAAATGGTGAGTATATTTTACGGTATGTTTACCGATTCATAACTAAAACAATGCAGAATAGAAGTACATCGACGAACTTAGCAACAAGTCTACATCCATCAACATAGTCAGCCATGTACACACAGGTATAAACACATGCCTACTTACCCCAAACACTATATAAGTTGCCAGTACGCTTCCGGCGATCGTAGCGAACCCACCAACCATGACAGCATGTAACTCAGACTTAGTCATATTGTTGATAAACGGACGTATTAACAAAGGCGCCTCTGTCTGAAACAGCAATTCTGGTCAAACAAAAATAAACATAACACAAAAATATATTACTTATTTGTGATTTCATCGATGATTAAATATTTACCTGGCCAATAAAGATGTTGCCTGCAGCATTGACAGATTCAGCAGCTGTGGTTCCCATGACACGCTGCATGACCCATGCTATTTTGAGAATGACGACTTGCATGACGCCCAGGTAATAGAGGATGGAGATGACCGAACTGAAGAAGACTACTACGGGCATCACCTTGAATCATAACGGCCATAATGCAATCATAACGTGACCAAATAGTCGGCATATACACATCTTTCACGATGTTGTTACAATTTTCATTTTTTTAAGCAAGCCATGTCGAAATAGACTTAACAACATTACGCGGGATTATCTAAAAGACGTAGAGGAATTATATGATTCTTAAATGCTACAAAATACATGAAAAGCACGCCATTACCTTAAAGGCGAAGAAGTGGTCCTCAAAGCTCTCACCGAATATAAACTTAGCACCTTCATCAGTGTAAGCCATAAACTCCTGTACGCGGTCTCCAATCCACTTAAAGACTTCGTAACCAAAAGACGTCCGCAGCACCAACAAGGCAAACACAAACTGAAGGCCCAGGCCCCAAAGCACCGTCCTCCATCGTACCTGGAGGTCATGGACATTTGAACAGTTGCTGCTGATGCGGTAAATGATGAAATGCAATAAAACGAGGACGAGTTCAAAGCCAGAGCCTAATACAGGTAACACAGGCACCTGCTGATCAACAGGTGAAATAACCAATGATATTGCTTCCCTGTGAATTTAGGGTTAACATAGATTAGAAAGTTCATGCTTGTTTAGGTATGACCTTGACGTAGAAACTGACCTTGGATGGATTAGCCGAGAAGATGAAGAGCAAGACGACATAAATGACTATGCCAGAGAGGGACACTAAGTTGGAGGGTCTTTTGAGGGCCACCTCAACGACCAAGAAGGCAATTATTCCTCCGATCACCAAGATTATAAAAACTCTGTGACGAAAGAATTACGTGTGACGTAAAAGAAGTAGACGTAACAGTATAAAATAAGATATATATAACACAGTTAAGTAGACGTAACACAGTATATATATATATATAAATATATATATATATATAAATATATATATATATATATATATATATTGATATATACATGTATATATATACATACTAGATATATATATATATATATATATATATATGTATATATATATATATATATATATATATACATATATATCTATATATAATATATCAATATATACAAATATATATTGATATATACATGTATATATATACTATATATATATATATATATATATATATATATATATATATAAATATATATATATATATATATATATATATATCTATATATATATATATATATATATATATAGAGAGAGAGAGAGAGAGAGAGAGAGAGAGTGTGTGTGTGTGTGAGATGCATGTAGTGTGTGTGTGTATGCATGTATATTTTAAATACCACAGTTGTTAGACAAAACGAAGCAATATCTGCATCTAATAACTTCAAATGTCTTCCACGCCTCTCAAACTCCCAATAATCAATGTAATGAATTGGTCAAATTAATCAACAGTGACAGGTGTCATTGTGAGGTGTGAACGTTTTCTGGTACTCATCCATCAATAAATCACAATATAGACATGTCACGATAGCGATGGCTTTGTAATTGATCCCTCGATTAGAAATGTGGTTACTTTATTACAGAAAAGGTCGAGGAGCTAGTCTTTAAAACACCAAATCCTTATTGAGCGTCTTGCAAAGTGGTCTTAATAGAGATAAAAAACAGCCTAATTAACTGAAGCTTGTTTTGTGATTGAGCATTTTGTGCACAGTTCCTAGTATATCAACATGGTTATACGCCCCCTTCCCCCACGACTATCGTGGACATGACCCCCAACCCCGCCACCCCTTCCACCCTGAAGCCAGTCCAGAGTTGCTTCTGTGTGCGATTCTTTGTGTCTTATCAATAATCACTTAGGCTATTTACTGGGGATTAAGAGTTTAATCCATGCATACAAACGAGATATCCCGAGCTGGTTTCAATTATAGATAAACTGTCCAGACGCTGAGTGCTTTGTAGTTGATAACCAATGAGCTTTTTGGGTCATTGGAGCGAAATAATCAGTCTGCGTGTCGGACAGTGGCGGCATGCAGTTCACGACAGACATCGGATTAAGCCAAATTTCAAACCGCGCGTTTCTGTCTCAGGAGTTATTGCATCGGAACTCCAGCACCACGATAAGCAACCGAAATTTAGGACAGCTGGTTAATAATTTAGGCCATTTGATGGCTATGAGCTTGATTTTATTTTCTAGATGGCCGATCGAGGTTAAAGATGGCAAGTGGCGCCTGACACATGGACAAAGATCAAGTGGTCAATATACGTCACCCAACTCCTCACTTCTACTTAAACATTATCAATTGTAACATCTGATAACTATCCTAATCATCGCAATAAACCGTACTTGTTGTTTTTTTCAATGCGGACGCTTCCATCACTACCGTCATGTTTTAATGCTAGAAAAACGTATCTGATAAACGTCTTCTACCGATCCTGATGGAGCCATAGTTATCGACAGCAGCTCTTAAGTTCCTCCAACATTGGACACGTCTATTACAAATACAATTATATCAATCCAGCTGCATGTACTGCTGCTAGTAATGGAGCTATATTGTTGATAGTAATGGAGCTAGCATTGCTTCTAGTAATGGTGCTAGTACTGCTGTTAGTAATGGAGCTAGCATTGCTGCTAGTAATGGTGCTATTACTGCTGTTAGTAATGGTGCCAGTAATGGTGCTAGTACTGCTACTAGTAATGGTCAAGTGATGCTGCTAGTAATGGTGCTACTAATTCCACAACATCTGCTACTGGATAAGTTCCTTCATTTACTATTTGACCTTCTCATGCGCACCATCACCAGCACTAGACCCTCCATCACTAGACTCTCCATCACAACTTCTCCGATCCCTTGAAGGAGCCAACCAAGCGAAGAAATTACCCTCACGTCCCTCGCGCTGACAACTCTGTGCAACTTCCAACTGTATGACAACTTACATCAAATATGCACATATGAATGAGACTTATCATCATGCATGGCAGCACGGTACACCCTGGTCGGTACACTGTACACCCTGGCCGGTACACGTGCACCCTTGTCGGTACACAGTGCACCCTGGTCGGTACACAGTGCACCCTGACCGGTACACGGTACACCCTAGCAGGTACACAGTTCCCCCAAGCAGGTTCACGGTACACCCTGATCGGTACAAAGTATACCTTAGCAGGTACATGGTACACCATGGTCGCTACACGGTACACCCTCGCTGGTACACAGTACACCCTTGTGGCTACACGGTACACCCTGGCCGGTACCCAGTACACCCAGGCCGGTACACAGTGCACCCTGGCTGGTACAACCACAACACCAGTGGTCAACATAATCACTAACCCAGTTTGCGTAGCTTCAAGAACACGTATTTGTCCTTCGAAGTGGTTTGATATGATGACACTTTGATCTTTAACATATGCATATATTCACCTTGCTACCAAGGCGAACAGGATAAAAGCAACCACTAATTGGAAGTACCTGTAAGTACGTGTAGGCTGGAGTGCGTGATGGGTTTCCGGAGCCTTCAGCATCGAAGGTCACTACAGACTTGTAAGATTGACACTTAGTTTGGAGCAGCAGACGGAGAGAGCGGGACGCGTGAGTGATACAGATGGAGAGAGTGGGACGCGTGAGTGATACAGACAGAGAGAGTGGGACGCGTGACTGATACAGACGGAGAGACGCGGGACGCGTGACTGAGACGGAGAGAGCGGGACGCGTGAGTGATACAGACGGAGAGAGCGGGACGCGTGACTGATACAGACGGAGAGAGCGGGACGCGTGACTGATACAGACGGAGAGAGCGGGACGCGTGACTGATACAGAGAGAGCGGGACGCGTGACTAATACAGATACAGACGGAGAAAGCGGGGGAGCGGGGCGCTGACTGATACAGACGGAGAGAGCGGGACGCGTGACTGATACAGACGGAGAGAGCGGGACGCGTGACTGATACAGACGGAGAGAGCGGGACGCGTGACTGATACAGAACATCGTGTAACAGCGCTGCTGGTGCGACCTGTCAACCCTCTGACGCGAATCCAGAGGATACCTAACAAGTCACCATGATTGCAGTGGAGGGTATTTACTACTTGTAGGTACACTGTATGTGTATATACTCAATGAGAGTTCGATAACAGGTGAGATAAATAATACATGCCCGTTGCACTTACGCAACCCTGACACCGAGCCACAGAAGAGCAGTTGACCGGTCAGAATGCTACTTTCACTCTTGTGACCCTTCAGATAGGTGTCTCATTATAATTTGTTGAGTCAGAGGGAGGGCAAATAAACCATCCAAGGGTCGTATCAACTGCACCTTAAATAAGTGCTGCGAACAACCACTTGAAACAAATCACGTTTGATAAGTAAACCCGTTCAGTTGCTTTTAAGTCTAGCAGACTGAGCTTATGTGATAAACTTATCACTGATACACGCATAACACCGACGTCATACACGTCCGACAAGGTGCAACCGGTCGAGATAACTTAGTGATTGTAGATTCCGACGACGTAGTACAATGTAATTGGCGTACAGGTGCGCGATAAGCGTAGTCTGGAAGCGGAATATGAATGATGATGGCGTGGGAATAATGCCGGTGAAGTCAGACGTAGACGAGGAATCGCTGAATATAATCTCATCATTGGCTTATCATCTCAGGAGTGACGCAACAAGCTAAGTGGCTGTCTTAATTCAGATGAATACGTATCGATACCACTCCCAGGAGCCACATTCTCCATTATAAAATACAACAGGACCGTTGATGCGATTACATGCCACACACATCATGTTATTGCTTTTCAGAGAGAATATTCGACTGACAAAATCGACCAGATTATCAGGGGGAAATGGTAGCCGAAGTTTTTACGTTCATACCGAAGTGAAGCATGAGGCGGGATAGCTTAGGATGGACTTACATTTTGAAGTACTTGAAGTGTCTGGCTACAAAAGAAGTCGGGGGGTCAATAACATTGTTGTAAATAGTGTTGCCATAGCGACCTTTGATGACGGTTACCACGGCAATGAAGACTCCAAGGAGAGTCATCCAAAGCAGCCGGACCGATGACTCGCTGCCAAACTCATGTATCATGGCGTAGATGAAGTAAGCGAAGTAGACAGCCAAGAAGAGACCTCCGATTCCGTACTTGATCACCCGGCTATGTCTCGAGAAGAACCCTCCTATTCGACTTTGAACTCTTTGGACTACCCCTGGGCATCCCGTAGGAGGCTCGTCATCATCTTCGGCTTCAGCAGCAGTCGCAGCTTTCAGGTCTTCTGTTTTGTCGTGCACCAGGAGGTTGTGAGAGGAAGGTGTCTTCGTAGGATTGCGATTGAGTAAGTCTTGTGTCGATGTGGCATCGTGCAGGACATTCAGACTCATGTTCGACTGGACACGCACATTGCAAAAACTTCATTTTATTGGATTTTGCGAAGTCAAGTAACTATACTTAAAAAGAACAGCAGTCAAGGAAACTATAGTGTGACTGTGTCTCTATCCGATATGGATTTTGTTTTACTCAATCCAATCTGTAAGATTCAACAACGACTGGGGAGAAGTTTCTGGAGGGCAAAAAAAATGGCCGTCACTTGGTAAAGAAGGACATTTGGTGGATATGCCGAATCATGTAATTGTTCATTAACAGGACTATATAATTTTTGACAATCTTAGCCACCCTGTGAGCCCCTCATTTTAATTTGAAACACCCTATTTATGCATTCAAAAATCCCCTTTAAACGTTGAAATATCCCATATTGAAGCAATCACTTGCTTGAAAGAAACGTTGTAAAAAGGCGAATTAGTGGTTCACTACGTGATATCAAACAGGAATTCATATATTAATACAAACTGGGAATTATGACAGCGGCAACTTTAATATAACTTCCGCTATTTCTCAAACCCTAGAAAATGCAATGCTACATATTTAAAAGCAGAAGATCTCAACATGAACACAAAAACATGACTTATGAGTTGAACCAGTACTTACATTTAAAAAGCCATCATTACTTTCCCCCATGTCGATTTTCGTGGTGTGGTCGTCTTTGTGATTGGCACCATGGCCGCTGACAACACTTCCGTTCCCTTCAGGGCCTGTCCGCCGGATAGATGTGAGTTCGATAGCCATAACTAGGCACTGTGATGGAAAATGACAATCACGTTTCCAACAGGTATGACAATTTTTGTTGGAACCGAAAACACCTAAAACTCAATTCTACAGATGAATGTTCATCAAAGAATCGAACTTAACGAAGCATCCGTAAAGGTGTCTAAATAAGGATTCGAGAGATACAATGGATTGATCCATGAACCTTCGCTAGACAATTAGATTATCAACAAAATTTCTGAGAGAGTTAAGTTTTACCGTGTACTGCGGACAACGGGTGGGTGATACTGGGTTATCAGTTACTGGGACTACTCCGTAGGTGGCTCATTCACTTGATAATGAATGACACGCACAGCTTAACCTGGTGATGAAAACAGTCATAACAACCCTACTTGAAACACGGTGGCTCCATCTATGGGGGTTGGAAGCGAATTATTCTCAAAGCAATCATGTGTTATTGTCAAAATCGTTTTTGCAATATAATTATCCAGAATTAGTCACATTAGAATAGAGCTTCTGATTGTTATTACTTCCGTTAAGTGTGTATGTTGTGGGGCCTAGCGTTTAAATGGGAGTTGCCTCTCCGGTATGTGCCCTACCATCACCACCGCAAGCTTCGCAATGCATTATCAGGCCAATAGACCCTTAGTTCTTAAGCCAATTTATCCCTAATTATAGTGGGTACAATATGCAGCGACTACCAGATCCTCATGGAGACTAAGCCGACTCCGCTTGAACTATGAGCTACATCGATAATAGACCATTGTATCAGCTTATCTCTCAACAGAAACCATCACCGACAAGTTTCAACTGGGACATTCTCGCACACCGCGGTGAATATTCTATCAGGGATTTTAGTGAGGTATGAACTAAGGAGTAAACCGGTGCAGGCAGTATATATATGTAGATACTCACATCGACAATTGTCCGATCAGGTAAAGTAAACCTCCGCACCTGACACTTGCTCTGTAACCTGGTAACATGCCTCGCTTATGCGTAGTAAACTCAGTTCATCCTCAGTAATACTTCAGTAGACAATGAACACCCACTCATGCCTGCCTATTCCATCACTGACATACAGAACAACAATCCCTGACCCGACGATCAGTCACCATTGGACTCGACATCGATGCCATGCGTTTCGGGGTGTGATCCCCATGAATAACCATGTGACAAGAACTTGTTTGTAAACTGACTCAATGTTAATTCGACTTGTTTTAAGCAAAGTTGGTTCGTAGGCCATTTTATTGTTTTGATATACCCTCATAAGGTCGGCTGCGGAAGCGGCGGTTACTGCTGAACCCCTGTGACATTATGGACGTTGAACAACTTTACATCCTTTTACGTGTGACCAAAGATCTTGTTATTATAGCAAGATCTTTGGTGTGACCACAACTCAAGGCCTTGACCCGTGGATAATGCAACATGTACGGTCAACCACCATATCGATCGAATATTACTCACTTCACACACAATGAAAAAAAAGAAATCCAGACTGAATCTGTAATTTATAGGATAACATTTAAAATGACTCTGTGTTGGTAACAGTCTCCCACCACTACAAACAATGAAGGGTTCTTATTAATAACAATTAGCACTCAATGGATAATAGAGAACTACTTTTGAGGAAATTAATGGAAGCATATCTAACAATGAACAATTCAAAGTATATGCTAAAGTGTGTAGTTTTCAAAAAAATCGTATGCTGAATGACATTACATATATTGAGGTAGATAAGAAAATCAGCCAGATTTCGTGTAGATGTTCTCAATGATGGCCCTCAGGATGGTGAGTCCTTTATCTCCGGCCGGCATGTCCGTGTACTTGGTGGTTTTGGAGTCAAGAGCCTGGATCGCCGGGGTGGGTTTAGGAGTAAGTCCAGCAGATAGAACAGCCTCTTCAAACTTGGCTGGTGAAGCTGTCGCAACGCACACCCTGTTTATTTCACTGAAACACCACGAATTATTCCTTTTACACCCGGTGTAAACAGATAGTTGTACTTGTTGAATTATGCATCAAATCAATGATCAGCTCATGTGCGTGTTTGACACCAGAGATAATTCAACAGCGTTCTTTGGAGACCTAGATACATAATAAGCATACACAGTGCCCATATATGGTAAACGTCTGAACTACGCTCATTGGTTCGCTGGTACCGAGACGTAGTCGAAAGAATTTCGAGTTTTAGAAAAGCTAGTTAGTTATTTGTATATTCTTTGTGGAACACGAAACACATCAATCAAACGTCAGACGGGCGTGTATAAATAACGTTCACATTTTAGTTCTGGAAAAAATAGTTCGATTGCCTCTCGGGACGAATTGTTTCGAGTCAGTCAGGTATGCACGGATTCGTTCTACATATGAGAGATTTACAGAGTCATGTTCAGATCCTTGGATATGGTTCGGAAATCAGTCGTTTGAATTCCGAGCGTCCTAACAGACTTTTTATTACCTGTCAGGGTGGGTATAGTGGAAGTACACGGCAGTGGCCGTGTGAGGACATACGAGGTACGCGTCCTTCTCCCAGCAACGACGCATCGCTTCCTGGATCTGCGCGTCCGTCACAGACGAGCTGCTGATGGCGCGTTGAATCTGTATACACGATACATATACAGCTACTGATGAACTTATTACTGTAAGGATATATACTATACTTATATCGACCACATATATATATATGGCCCGAGTATATATATATATATATACATGTACTATATATTATATATACATTGTATACTAAATAATATATATACCTCGTTAACGACTGCTATATATATATATATAAATATTTATATGTATATATATATGTACATAAAGCAACATTAATAGAAGGAACGGATTAAATATGGTAGTACTAAGTCAAACCTTAGCATGAAGATCCTCGGGAACGCTCATTTTCCCATTGCGCTCGAATTCGCCTAACAAAGAATTGACCAATGTGGCATCGTGTCCGGAGAAAAGATACAGGATTCTCTCCATGTTGTAAGGAATCTAAAGCCACACAGAAATATAACTAGCTCTTGTATCCGGATCTACAATTCTCAAGGGTGTGGGGTGGGATATAAGGGTAAGTTGTGATTAAACGAGCTCCGATTAACATCTGAAAGTCCGAGCTCCGCTTGTGTCGGCTTAGCTACGAAAATCATGGCGCTCGGATCCTAATGATCAGGTTCTGAACACCAGTCCGATGAATGAATGGCATTTTATATAAGTAATCCCGATCATCATGCGTAACATATCAGGGTGCTCGCTGCTAATTCAAACCCTGTCAGCTTCAATAACCCAATACTCACTTTCGAGCACCTGTAACATTACGTAACCGCAGAATTTACCTGTATATCCATAGCTGGGGCCAGGGATGGGATGACGCTCTCCGCAATGGAAAAATCGCCACTCGTAAACGTTCGACATACTATGTCATTCGTGTTGACGGCACACACAAGTTTGACAGGTAGCCCCATCTTCTGGGCGATTACTCCGCCTGGAACACAAACCAACTGTCGTAAGTAAGTCAGTATTCTTCCCAAATCTAATGTAGACTAAGTTGAAAGAAGTGAGGCACATTGGCTGAGTTGGTCGCGAGTCACGCCGGGGGATGTGTTCAGTGAGCGATAACATTCATCATCATCATCATCATCATCATCATCATCATCATCATCATCATCATCATCATCATCATCAACCATCCCGTCGTTCCTCCATCTTGTTGAGAACAGAATCTAGAAGTTGGTATGAATCTTGAAAGGTTGAAATTATCACAAATCGCGCCATGAAGGCATTCGAATAAGTAATTTTACCAAAAAACTGCCATTTCATTTCTAGGTTTCTTTGGCTGATCAGAATAAGACAGGCTAGAGTGTTACTATAGAGAGACGCATAAGTAACATAAAATACATCCAGTGTT
>CM067349.1:22665341-22667841 GCA_034190875.2 Urechis unicinctus | reverse complement strand
TTGGAAGACTGCTGAAGTAGTTTTGTTGAGTTTACATACATTGCTCCCTATTTCACTTGTAGATGGAATTAATCCAATCGTGGATTACCTCAAAGTCCACATGTGTTGGTGTCATACCTATAGAAGGAGGCGTTGTATTCACCTTCCTCTGACATCTCAAGTCTTAGGACGGTTGTACAATGCCTTGGGTGCAAGGTCTACGTTTTGTTTGTTTGTTTTGACTGTTAAGTTTCAACACTTCTCTAACCCACGTTTGGAGCAATACATCTTTTTTTTGCGATTATCCACATGCTTATTCTGTATATGTTGACTGGCTGTTTGCTTTTTCCGAGTATTATTCCGTCATTATTCCCAACATATGTTTGTCCTATCAATAGATTTTAATCTGTTGCGTTTCTCTTATATTTCTCAAAAACAGTTTTTATAGGGGATATGCAAAGGGTTTGGCTTAGGACATGTCTTCTTTGCTTAAAACGATTGCAAGCTGCTCAACTGGCTCGTCGATTTTTAGCGAGAAAAATAGTTTAAGGCCGGGTCTAAGCTCAACTATTTTCTATTTTGAGCATCCATCTTGTATGAAATTTACCCAAATACTCACATGATTTTACAAACGTTATGCGCCCATTATTTGTATTAAAGAGTTAACCAAATTAACCTATACTAACCGTCGATTATTATTGTTACTTTGATGATATGTGATATTTGTTTTGGGGTAGCCCAGAACAACAATTACATATTCTAATACAGCTTATTGATATTGTCACATAGGCAGTTGATGAAACGGACATACAGGAAATTGACTTTGCTGGTATCAACTATGAAAGAGGCGCATCTGAAGGAGTGGTTTACTATGAACAACTGGGTCTCACGCCAGTCAATTTAGCAGCAGGCGACCCTTACATGCAGACTGCATGCGGTGCACCTGTATATGATTCTGTCAGTAGCTTTGAAGAAAGCACCCCATGCTCCCAGCGTGCCGTGGCCCTTACTGTCATCATACGATTTTAAAGTACCGGCAATCTGCTTCGGCATTGTTTTAACCATCTGTATTGCTGAAACTTAATCATTTTAATGTGTTGTGTTTAATAACACCGCCTTATCTTTTAGATACACTTCGCCATAACAAGTAATCTCGGAATTCGTCGTTGACTACAGATAGAGTGATGTAACTGCAATTTGATGTCGTTACTATTAGAGAAACTGAAAGAATGCAATAACTGTACGACAGAGTCAATTGTGAATCGGAAAGCTACAACTTGTTTATGAGAGCATCAATAAAAACTTTATTTGCTGGCTTATTTTCTTGTTCCATGTTTTTTTAAGTCTGTATACCGATAGTGCGCAATGAAATATAAGCAATAGCTTCCGAATGTGATTTGTTACATCGGAGCGTATTGAAGATGCAATCGTTTTAAAGCTCTGAAAGCTTGGTAATTCATCCGCATCCTCTCAATAAATTTGCTGTGCCAAAGAAACAATCACAATCATTCATTATGAACAATGGTCATTGTTTTGATTATATACATAGGGAACGATGATTTGTTCCGATTCATTTAGGCATCCGATGTCAGCTATCTGGCCATTTATTCTTCAGCTTATTGGAAGGCAGTGCATTGTTATATGATGATCTAATAACTAGCGTTTAATGTCTCGAACACACAATCAAACACAAAACGATCATTATGTAATTGTTGCATGCGTAGAGAATATTAGACTACGAGATGATTCGAGATGTAGCTGAAATGTGTTAAGAGACATTATCTTTAGATGCATATCCTACGATGATAATTGGATATCCGTTACTGAGATATATGCCGTAAATAATCCAATAGAAACCAAAGTATGCACCTTCCAACGTAATGCGCTGTGCCTGTATATGACGGGGGCGTACCAACAGAAGAAAATCGCATGAACAGGAAGCTCATTGTCCATCTATACCATTGTAACTTATCGGTTATGGTTCGTAGGACCAGAAATCCAAAGAAGAACAGACTGTGTATGTTCCCACAGACCATATATGGAGGTTGCTACTTCCTGCTTCCTTTTCAAAGGATGCACGCATTTAGCATTGATGACTTTCATGTCGATTATTTGCACTCATAAATGGCAATCGATGGGAAGGTTTATTGAATTTGTACGTAAACAATCAACACATTAGATGTGTTTAGATAGGTTTGTTAATTTCAAACGGATGAATGTGTTTTGTCATGTTGAATCTCAATAAATTGTTCAGTATTCCTCTGTATCCGATTGACACAATTTACTGTTATTCCTGATTTATGTATGGTGTCATTTGGTGTTTATGGTGCGACTTATTTATGCAAACTACAGCTTACTTTTTGATTCCGCTTGATTAATGATGATATTCTACCTTATCTCTCAGCTCGGAAGCGACCCATGTCAAAGTTCTCGTGATGAACCTGGCTTTAACCTGGCTATTAGTCAATATATGTGGAGCATGAGGTTATCATCAATGATGAAGATTTAGTCAAGTAATGAA
>CM067349.1:22600341-22662841 GCA_034190875.2 Urechis unicinctus | reverse complement strand
CCAGAAGAAAATCAATCAGTTCACGAAGAGTCACGGCAAACGGAAGAAATAGAACACAAAACAGTAGGCATCTATCCACACGTTTGGTGAGGAAATGAAACATAGTAATTTAGTGAAAGCAAAACATTTCCTGTACATTTCCTGGCGACAAATAAATCTTGTCTAAATGAGCATGCGGCTATGCTTATGTACTGGCTGCAGGAACAGGAACTGTCTTACATACTTGACTCCAGCAACTGACCCACGTTACACAAATACACTTAGTCCAGGATTTATAAACTCGGACATAGAAATTACAAATGAAACTGTTGATCCGACGTCACCCTCATCACTGTCTTCCCGCTTACGTAGTCCTGACCAGTCCTGATCTGCTGACCAGCATATATCATGCAAATGGTAATGTTGATAAGAGGTGATTTTGCGACGGTGATGGATGAGGATGATTGTGATGCTTGGACAGCTGCCCTTAAGGGCCAGTACCTACTTGGCTCGGATTCGTTTAAGCTATTTTCTGATTCAAACGGAGCTTCAATATTTGTCATTCCACATTTTTTCAAATTACTTCAGAAGCCTACATGTGAATATTTTACGGAATGTATCCGGCAATGCTTATGCAGTCGTCGTGATGATCTGACTGATAACTTCAAAGTATTTTGTTTCTACCCAAAAGTCTACAAATCGCAATGATTGTGGTTGCTTGTGCCAACAGGGCCCGTTATGGGAAGCTTAGATATCTATGAAACTCGTTGAAAGTTTTATGATCATATGTTTAAAAGGTGACCGTTGTAAAATAGTTGCCTTTACTAGTTGTGTGCCGTGAAGATGCTAGCGAGGGCGGCCACAAACTTTAAAACCCTTTGCTTATATACAACAAAGGTCGCTGTAATTTAACGTGTGCCACAATATTTTATTATCATACGTTCATATGATAGTCACAAGAGCAGCATGTTAGATATTAATACTTACTCAAAAGAAGCTTGTTTATTTCAAGCGGGTGGTAACAAAATGTAGAGCGTTTTGTCATGTTGAATATCAATAAATTGTTCAGTATTCCTCTGTATCCGATTGACACAATTCCCTATTATTCCTGATTCATGGATCGTGTCATTTGGTGTTTATGGTGCGACTAATTTATGTAAACTACAGCTTACTTTTTGATTCCGCTTGATTAATGATGATATTCTACTTTATCTCTCAGCTCGGAAGAGACGCATGTCAATGTTCCTTTGATGAACCTGGTTTTAATTTAGATCTATAAGTCTATATATGTACAGCTTGAGGAATATTAGCTATGATGCCACTCTCCTGGTATACAGCACGTGTGCGTCACTGTAACCTTTTAGTCAAGTTATAAAGACTGGCTTGAATGGCACTTAGATAGAGTGAACAACAACAAATTGTTGCTATGTCTAAGTTGTTTAAACTTACGATACATTCCGAAACGCCATGTCACTCAACTTATCATACAAGCTTACCATACATTCCACGGAATATGTTTTGTATTTGAATTATGCGTTAAATACAAGCATCATGTATATGATATATATGCAACAAAATCGAACCTTTTTTCAATCAAGATTCAAATTGTATTTGTTGCCGTGTTAGCAATTTACGGATACGTATGAAGTGCCATAGTCTTTTTCAAGGTAGCTGTCACCGAATTGGCAAGTTCAATTGCGTTGTGATCATATTAAATGCAATATTTAGTGCATAGTGTAGAAGTAAATGTCTCTTCAGCTCGATGAAGTCTTTTTGTGTGCTTTGCAGGGGGAAACGTGTCGAGGACACAGATTACGTGGCAGATAAAATCTTCATATTAATATCATTCAACGCCTTTTTTATGGTGCTGTATACAGCACGCACGTTTTCTTTGAGTTCAGGTCCGGGTAATTAAACTACACTGTAGGAAAATCATAATTCCGATCTGAGTTCAGAGAGATGACAGATTGAGGCTGTCTGGATATTAGGCAACGTAAAATGGTTAATTCTTCATAATCTGACCATGTTCTCGGACACCTATTTACCGACCCGCCTTCCAATTTAATGTTCCTGCACGCAATGTGCACTTTTGACACGGGGTCGCGATTTGGCTACCCACACATGGCCTGCGACCTGTCCAATCCCTGCAACGCCCTTTAAAGTCCTAATGCTAATATGTAAGTAGGCTCATCAATCTTGTTGAGAACGCTGTAGTTTTCACCAAATGTCCTAATTGAGCCATGAGCACATATAAATAGTCATTCGATTATTTTGTTATGCTTCGCTGATGCCTTTGCTATCAGTTAATATGTATTTACCAATCTGGTAAATTTGTAAAAAATAAACTTTGAGACATGCCAGTCTGAACATTCAGGATATAGTCGCCAAATATATAACTAAAATGTTGTCTCTGAATGTCATTTCATACTGCCTATACAACGACGTGATCCTCATTATAGTCAAAATTGTTGATGATATATGAACATGGTATGGATTACATGGTGGGAACATTAGCCTGTGCGGCTGTTAGGATTTCAAAGGTTGAGTTCATGTGATTAATTATAGCACCCACCAATTACAAAAAAGTGTGCACACATGCCACTTATTTTGGTAGGGCAGGTGCGTGGAATCCATTACAGAGCACCATAATTTCATTACATATATGTACCGAAAGGAACCAGATGCCGCTTTGAATGTGTGCATAAAATGAAACCCATCTGTGTGAATACAGTGGTGAAACCAGGCAATTTAAATGTCACATCCCACGACTGTATGTGATTGGTGTACAGTAATCGTTGATGGTGTCGCACCGATAGGAATATTGACCCTCGAAGCTATTTAACTCAATATAATCTACTGTGCCGGCTATTTTGTTCTATGCTTGCAATTGAAACACCCTCACATTTATTAACTCGACCGGAAGTAATCACTGGTTTGTTTTGCACATGTGGTACTAACGACTATCAACGACTGGGTAGCATTTTACATGTACATTGATGATTGCCAAATTCCAATGCCTTTCTTTATAGATGACACAGTCTTAGAGCTTTCTAGAAGCAACGCAGATCCACAGCTAAAAAAAGTCATTTGTAGTTTCAAATTATCCACGGTATGTGGATTACAAATATATCTCGCCACATATTCCTTTTGGATTTATTTAGAGCACCTGAGTAGACAGATCTAGTAGATTTATGTTGGAAGGCATTACAAGCAACCATCCGTTTGTTGACAATGTCGGAGCTGTAGACAACAATTACTTCTTATATCGTGATGATCATAATGATTGGTATGTGATAACTGCGTTCATGAATTTGTCCACTTTATGCATGAATTCCCCACCAGTCTCTGTGCCCCGATTTGGCTTTGGTTTGAATCACAGCAATTGAATAAACAGTTTTTCTGATATGTTCAACTTCCTACGAATAATTAACAAGTTGTTCCTGTGACTGTTGGTAGCCAATTTTCACTGATGGTGATTTAATATCAATAACACATAATACTAGGTTGCAAAGGTATTGAAACGACGGGGAGAGCATATTATTTGTGATAAACTTCCTAGTTTCCGGAAATGCCCGCAACTGGTTCCTAAAAAGCATTTAGGACAGTCACCTTAATGTTAACATGAGTTTTCCACTCCTACACATTGCTATGAAACCCAACTGATTGCCTTGCTGATGTCATGATTTTACTCTTCTCTCAGAGATAAAAGAAGACAGCTATGACGAATCTGATGACACGACTTTACTTGCGAGTCAATCACGGTATGGTTCGACACGCCGTGGCGCTTGACATGCCACGTAAGCTTTACATTCGTTCCACGGCATCAATCAATGCTCAGGTGCGTTAAATATGCCCCAATCATGGTTTTGTTCTCTTGAACACGTAATTGTTACATGCTATCACTGAACGCAGCGATAGCTAGTGTTCGAGTTCATATATCGTCCAAAGCCCACAACAACTGCGCATGAATCTATACACCAACATATGTATGTTAAGCTTGACCGGAAATCCTCGCCGGATTGCTTTTCATATGCGATACTCACAAAATCTGTACTATATTACCGATCAAATCCAATATGTAGGTAACAATTAAGTATAAGAAGCAAACAAAATCGAACACAATGAAATGGGTGTCATGTTTGTGCAATGCCTGGGATACCTGTTCGGCAAATCTTGCTGAATTGAAAGAAGTCATTGCCTAGTAAGGATATTGTGCACAGTACAGACGACGTGAGCCGTATCCCAGTGTCATTTCGGTTCTTTTGTGAGCATGAATAAAGCAGTGATCATATTTTGCACTTATTCATATCGACAATAATAGCTTTATCTTATGGAGGAAGACATTATGCGATTGTCAAGCTTATGTATTGGTTCTACTCATAGCAAGATAATTGTCTTAAATGACGTATTACTTTCTGTATAATATAGAGGATCTGGATTCGAATATGGTAATTATTGTTAAGTAATTGATTATGTGTTTGGTCTGTGGTTTTCATTAAAAAAACAAACATGCCTTCTGGTAGCTGTAGTACATCAGAATAATTTGAAACTATTTCTTTGGCTGTGGGCGGCCAATTATCATTGACGGCGTTCTAATATCAATAACACTTACTGCCAAATTGGTAAATGGTAAACGCCATGCGTGGGAATGTAGTTTCTGCACATTTTCTCTGTTGTAAACCGCTCAGTTTCCACAACTGCCCATAGCTATTTGCTTAAAAGTATAACAGGCAGGTATATTCATTGGAAATATGCATTTGCAATACCTATATATCGTAAGGTAAGCTAACTCTATATCAACATTAGAACGCTTTCTGATGTTACGTTTACAAACTTCTCTCTGCCTTTCAATAAGAACGTAAGCAGCTTTAAGGATGCGTAGTATTATGAAGTGACTTACTTGGCGTTTCTCGTTAGATCGTGCACGATGTCATTGGAATCGACGAGCACCGCAGCGGAATAAGGAACCATCACTTCAGATTAGACGATACGTCATAACGCACTAACGAGTCAAGTATTAATTAAGTTGTGTAAACTCTTGGTATGTTCCGGCACGCCATGTCGCTTGACTTATCATGCAACCTTACCATACATTTCACGGAATTATGTGTTGAATAACGGCACCAGGCATATGATATGCATGCAACTTGGTTTGCGTCATATTTCAATCCAGATCCTTATTGTTTTTGTTGCTGATCGGAATTTACGGATACGTATTTATCATCATTTGAACAACACTCAACGCCTGTTTGTGACGCTGCATATAATGAGCTTGTTCCATTTGAATATAGGTCCGGGTCAATGAAAATTGGAAAGTAGGATTCGGGCTCAGAGAATAGATAGATTGTGGTAGCCTCGATAGCAAGCAACAGGTAGTGGTTGATTCGCAGGATTCTGATTATGGTCGCGGACACCTTTTTACCGACCCGCCTTCCCGTTCACTGTTGCTGCACACAATGTGCACCTTTGACACGGGGTCGCGGTTCGGCTACCCCCACACAGTTTGAATCCTGATGGATCGTAAACCTAACGCCCATGAAAGACAGCAGTTTAGATCCATCCTACTTCTCTATAGTGCAAATGTATGAGTAAGCTCATCAGTGTTGGAGGATGCAGCAAGTTTTCATCAATTGTCTGAATTGAATCGTGAACGTATAGAAGCAATCGTGTTAGCCATTCGATTACTAGGCGATGTATCTCTTTTTCTCTCTCTGCTATCATTAAATATACGGTGGTTTGCACATGTTAAGCATTTACTGATCAGGGAAACAACCGAGAATTAACGTTGAGATATGACAGTCTGGAAATTCACCACAGAATCGCTGAATGTGTAAAAACAAGTTTTCTATGAATGTCATTTCAGACTGCCTGAAAACCGATTTGGTGTTCAATGGAAGTAAAATCTTTGAAGATATATACACATGGTACGGATTACGTAGTAGCAACATCACATTGCGCGAATGTTTAGATTTCAAGGCTTGATTTCATGTGATTAATCATATCGGCCACCAATTACAGAACATATGTACATCTTTCAGTAGAACAGGTGCGTGGAATCCATTACAAATCACCATCATCGACAATTTCATCACCTATATCAGCCGGAAGGATCCGAAAGTGGTGCCATATTGAATGTGTGCATGCCACTCTGCATGTCTGACATCACGGCGGAACCGACAATTGTCATGTAGCATATATGATTGCGTCATAAGTAATCATTTCTGTTTCTTAAAACGTTGGCTGTTTTGTCAGTCTGGGAACAAACAGTCGAATACTAAATAGGATGCTCTTTGTACTCATCAACACCTGCTGTTCATTCAAATGCCTTTAATTGTTCCCATCTCGCAATCAGTTATTTGGTTTCTAATGTAAACGTAACTATTGGTAGGTCGGAAATTGTGTAACGTTGAACCTGGATCATATAGACGATTCATTGATATGTGCTGATAGATAAGCACTAACAGTTGAATGCATATGCAATGCTTTATTTTGCCCCAGTAAAACAGCGTGTGTTGCGTCGAGGTTCAATGTACCCATATGTCAATGATGTAACCACTGATAAGTATGCAGATATGACTATATGAATATAGGCAGCAGTAATTAGCGGTGTGGAGGGAATATCATATATAATCGTGGTGGTTTATTGGTATATTAAATGAATCAGTTAAAGCTGAGAATATTGATTCTGATCGTAAAAACTAATATGGACGTTATTGAAACTCCTCCCTGTGAAGGCTGATTGCACGGAGAAAACGGTACATTATACCCTGCTTAATGACGACAATAACCAACAGGGCCTTACAAATATGTCATTTGGAATAGATTGGAATACACTTCACATCCAACGCACACGGCGCATGGTCTCGATCAAAGTGCGGCATATCAAATTTGATCAACTTCTGTGATCCAGTTTGGGTTTTTCATTGAAATTTGAATTATGTAACGCAATAGATGCGTGGAATTTGCATCAGTAGTCGTAGTAGTGTTGTAACTGCATTAATTTGCTTTGCATTTCCTGATCACTGAAAGAATGTTGTTGATCTATGCGGTAGGCGACATGAGCAGCTTCACCCATTGTCTGTACCAACCAAACTGGTGCCAATTCCTGACATTTAATACTTACGTTGTATAATATTAAAGTCATTTGAGCATGAAACAATCGAATTTCGTGAATCCGAGGTCGTGGCACGCGGCATTTGATTCTTAAGATATTTATGAATTGTACTTCATTCGTATGGGGATGATTTACAGGAAACTTTGATAATAATGCTCACATGTAATTCATGTAATTTTATGTTCCAAGGCTGTTGATTCATGTATCAATAATAGCAAAGGTGCATATTTGATAAGGGGTGCAATATAAAAACAGGATTACTCGAATTGGGTGTCCCGAATGTTACCTTCTAACACATAACTAATGCACTATGAACTTTGCAAATTTGAAATACCCCCCAAATATATTGAGATAATTGGATTGTATGACAGTGACAAACACGATGTACATACTTTTGTTTCACACCCAAACGTTATGACAATACGTCTAAACTGAGAAACACGTTATGATATTACTTATAGCTTTCTATGCTATTGCTCAGTGGAGAAAGGGTTTCAGAGGTTGTTTTACATATCGTTGCCTGTGACGATTTATGATTTGGAAGCACTAAGCACCGCATTTTTAGCAGCTGCGTCGACCTTCATTCCGGTGATGACGGCAAGACCACTGTCAATGAAAGGTTATGGTTACGTATAAAGCCCGCTGTAATCCTACGTGATTTGCCTATTGCATACGGGGCATTTATTTCCACTTTGTATTCGTTGCCTTTTGACAAATGCGGTCCTATGACGTTATGCCATTTTTCGTCTATATATTGTGCATCGTATGAACAGAGATGGTTTAGGAAACAGAGTAAAACTCATTTGACGCAAATATATTATGTATAAGATACATATATTGAGGGGCGAATACGGATCATCTAGTGGCGAGTCTTCAGAAGGTGGTAATTAAATGTCAACTCTAACATTGTGTTCAGCATCACTAACACAAATAGATTACATGCATATAAATAACTTGACACAAAAATAAAAAGGTTGAGTTGAATTTGGATGCGCCTTTTTGCCGCCAACCAAATATATATTCCTACGCCGACACCATATATATATATATATATATATATATATATATATATATATATATATATATATATATATATATATATATATATATATATATATATATATATATATATATATATATATATATATATATATATATATATATATATGTAAGTAATATGATTATATATATAGTTACAGTTAGTGTCATAGTGGTTTGTTCTGTTTCAGTTCTCTCGTCGAGTTTTGTGGTGAGTAGGTCTGGCTCCAGTTAATATCATGACGTATGTTGAGTCTGTTTTGCATTGTTTTCATCACAATCAATAAAGGTCAACATCTCACGATGTCTGGTTGCTGCCATTGATCAAATGATTTAACACCCTCTAGCAGAGACGTGTGATTACTACTGATGATTATTAGTAATGGTTCGTGGATATTACCCCTCCAAGGAGAGTGTTGCACAATGTGGGTGTGTATTTGGGCTAATTTAGGGGTTTTTTTTATGCTCGAGATACATCTTCATTGATCCACTACAAGAAAGGGAATTGCAATTACAGCTGATGGAACTGTAATCTCATTGTCACATTGCAAAGGCAAATACAACGCGTGGGACGTTGGTTGGCTAGGAATATTTACCCTCAAAGCATCCTGTTTTATTCAATATTGTGTTGTGTGCATAAAACACCTACTCATTTATAAGAAGCTCGACCGGAAGTCATTCATAGATTGTTTTCCGATGTGAAACTAACATCACTTTAGTTTTATTGGTGATTACTTCTGACAAGAAGGTAACGATGGAATATAAGGTGTAAATACTGACACAATGAAGGGTCACAATGCAGAAAATTGGCCTTTCATTTCACGCAACATAATTTATAGCAGCAACTGGGTAGCCAATGATTACCAATTCACCATGCAGTTCTTTATAGATGGCCACAGCCTAGGAGCTTTCTAGAATCAACACAGACCCGCTAGTAATCTAATTCATTAGCAGTTTTGAACGATTCACGTTTTATGGATTACAAATATGTCTCGCCATATAAACCCATTAGATTTATAAAACGCACGGTAGAAGATAAACTAGGGGTGTTTAGACATGACATGACATGTTGACTACGGCCGTACTGAGTTAATATTTTTTCAATCGCTGATTGTTACCCATTATGGCATGTATAATGAAAGATTCTGAAATGACGTTAGGGAATACGTGGGAAGAAGTAAGCGTATCGGAGCTATTGCCAACAAATACTATTTGTATCATAATGATGATATAGAAAGTTATATAATAACTGCGTTTATGGATTTGTCCATTCAATGTAAAAACACCCCATCGGTCTCTGGTCCCTGATTGAGGTGATAAGGTTTGGCATCGGTTTGAATCACGCCATTTACATAAGCTCTTGGGAGCCATTTATCACTGATGGTGATGTGATATCAACAACACCTACTGACAGGTTACAGAGGCCAATAGCGCCCGGGAGAGCATAATAACTGGGCATTTTGGGCGGTAACCTTAATCTAAGCATGATTTTTCAACACCTACGCATTGTTAGGAAGCCCAGTCAGCATTGGAATGTCTTGCTCGTGTTATATTATAATATTCTCTCCGAAATGATAAGAACGCAACTATGACGAATCTGATGGCACAACTTTAGTTGCGAGTCAATCATTTTCACAGTTGTATATAATCTCGGTATGTTCCGACACGCCATGTCGCTGACATGCCATGTTAGCTAAACATTCATTCAACGGCATCGGCTCTACATTTGGTTTATGCTCAGCCAAACAAGTAGGTTAGATATAGCGCTATCTTGTTTATGACATGTATGCAAGATTATTCATTCATAAAGATACTCATTAGTGCCACATTTCCATTCATTCATTGTTCCAGATTAAACCGTTTTTTTGGCCATATATATCGTATACAACGTATACAATTATTCAATGTAAAACTCTTTAATAACATGGTTATCTTCGTGTCGACAGGTTTAACGGTGACATTGAGTCAATATGATTACATTAGTTTATATATTCATCGCCCACTGCAGCTCTATGTGTCGTCGCTTAGCAGAGGCAAACGTGTTGAGAAAACGGGTGGGGACAATCTTTATCCTCGACGTAAAACCTGCTTATGACGCCGTATATTGCATGTTCTACCTATACCCGTCAGTGATCTCGAACAATAAAACAATATTGCGCTTTGGCTCGTATACATGACATATTTATAAGGTCCGGCTTGTGAGCAAGGTGTAGCGGTAGAATGTTTGGAATGTACTTCTGGTCTCCGATAGATTTTTTTCTAAACACGTCCTGTTTTATGGTGGCTTACCAGATGCACATCTTTGTCTCGGCAATGGATGGTTAGGATTTATGTAGCTTTACACTTGCTCCATCTTTGCAAAACTCTTAAACGACAGCAGCTTGAATCTGTCTTTCTTCATCGTTATAGATATTGGTGAGTTCGTGGGGCTCGCTGAGGATGCTGCTAGTGTTGAGAGATATCTTAACTAAGCCATCAGCACACGGAAACCATCATGTTAACCATTCATTTACTTGATTTGGTCTCGTTTCTGTTAATGTTATCGCTTAATACGTCCTACTTCACACGTACAAAGCATTCGCCAGTCAGAACAAGGGGAAAGTTTGGGTTATGTAAATTGCTAATGTGGAAATATGTCAGCGTTGAAATGTACTATATACTAATTGAATACGTTAAAATAAACGTTGTCGTTGAATACCATTTCAGACTGCCAATACAACTATTTTTCTTCAGTGTAGGTGATTTCTTTGATGACATATGAACACGGCAATAATCCGTCTCCATTATGCTTAAGTCACCTTATACATACGGATTGCCTACGGGCCCCGCTAAGGAAAAGAC
This sequence comes from Urechis unicinctus, assembly GCA_034190875.2. Taxonomy (NCBI): domain Eukaryota; kingdom Metazoa; phylum Annelida; class Polychaeta; order Xenopneusta; family Urechidae; genus Urechis; species Urechis unicinctus. The sequence continues at coordinate 22,651,869 of CM067349.1, read as the reverse complement.
ACTGGGAGTCCGCGCGGGTCTGTAGGGGCCTGTCCGATTTTGGGAAGCTTTTTGGTACCGTACAGGCCCCATAGAGCCCATGGACAAACGTTTGAGATGCATTACTTTCAGACACGGGCTCCTTACGGGTTTATGCCCGTAGAAGGCTCGTAGGCAGTAGGTTTTCATAAGGGTGATCTACCTGTAAAGCAAGTAATTTTATACGGGCTCCCTATGAACTACAGCCTCGTATGGCTTTTAGGGCCGTACAGGGCCCGTAAGCACCTGTAGGTCTCATGTGATCTGGGCATTAGTCACTAACAACAAGCAATTAAATTATTTGATTTACCATAGTGTGCTTTATATTCGATATTGTTCAAGACAGTGGCATCAGTTATGTTATCATATCATCAATAATTACCACATATAGAGTCAAGAAGTCATATGTAACTATAGAGGTAATGTGATGAAATAGTTGATTGAATTGATGCGCCACAGCTGTATATTTTGTTTGATCCATAAAGCGGGTGCCACCACAACAGTAGCAGCCTATTAAATATTTGATAATACGTTTTAAAACTTCACTTATTAATAAGTAATGCGAGTTTTATTATTAATACTTATTTGCTTGACCGAAAATCATCGTTTGATTGTTTTGCATTTGTGATACTAACGAAAGCAATATTCGTTATTTATGGACAAATCCTATTTGTAGGTAACAATATACGAAGTAAACAAAATAGTACAGATTGCTTTGCGTGTCATGTTATTGGAATACTTAGCCTACCTGTTCGGTTGAGGCCTAGCCTACCTGTTCGGTTGAGGCCTAGCCTACCTGTTCGGTTGAGGCCTAGCCTACCTGTTTGGTTGAGGCCTAGCCTACCTGTTCGGTTGAGGCCTAGCCTACCTGTTCGGTTGAGGCCTAGCCTACCTGTTCGGTTGAGGCCTAGCCTACCTGTTCGGTTGAGGCCTAGCCTACCTGTTCGGTTGAGTTGACAGAAGGCCTAGCCTACTAAAGCTGTCATGATAGAAATGCACAAGATAAAGACAGATGACGTGAGGCGTATCCGAGTGTCATTTCGGTTCTATTGTGAGCATGAATCAAGCGGTGACCATGTTTCGTGCTTATTAACATCTACACTAACAGCTTCATCTATTGGAGGCAAACATTATGCGACAATCAAGCTAATGTAACGGGTCTGCGCATAGGTATGCTGATTTATATCTATACTAATAGCTTCATCTTTTGGAGGAAGACTTAATGCTACTATAATGGGTCTGTGCTTAGGTAAATATTTTATTGTAATCAATAATTACTTCTTGTATCATTTGTAAGATCGTCAATGGATATGGTAATGGTTTCTAAATGATTTATGGTCTGTTTGGTCAGTAAAAAAAGCTCCACCTGATATTGGGTCGTGATTGAGATAATAAGGTTTGGCTTCAATATGTATGATGCCGTGTGATTGTGTCGGTCTATTGAGTTTTTTATATTTTTATTTAATAAAAGATCAACTTCCCACAACTTCTGGTAGCTGCAGTAGATCAGAATAATTTGAAATTATTCCTGTAGCCGTTGGGGGCCAATTATCATTGATAGCCTTCTGGTAACAATCACACTTACAGCCAGTTCACAATATTCAAATGCCGTTCTCTAGGAGAGGCTTCTCTTTAGCATTTTCTCTCTTATTACACTCTCAGTTACCACAGTTGCCCACAGCTTTGCGCATAAATGCATTAAAGGCAGGTATAGTCATTGTAAAAATGCATTTGCAACACCTACACATCGTAAGGAAAGCCAACCGTGTATCACCGTTATAATGTTTTCTTATGTTACGTTTACATGCATCTCTCTGTCTTTAAATAATAAGGTAACAATAAAATTCAGCTGTCTACACAATGTACAGATCTCGTGAAATAAAGAAGGCAACTTTGAGGATACTTAGTATTATGAAGTGGCGTACTAGGCATTTCTCACTAGATCGTGCAACATGGCGTTGGAGTCGACGAGTACCGCAGCGGAATAACGTACTGTCATAACGCACTGGTGAGTCAAGCATTAATAAAGTTGTTTGAGCTCTTGTTAAGTTCCGACAAGCCATGTCGTTTGACTTTTCATGGAAGCTTATCATACATTGCACGGAGTTGGTTTTACATTGGAATTATGTGTCGAATGACGGCACCAGGCGGATGATATGCATGCAACTTTGTTTGCGCCACATTTCAATCCAGATCCTTATTGTTTTTGTTGCTGATCGGAAATTACGGATACGTATAAAATGACTTTGTCTTTTTAAGTGTAGCTGAAAACAGATTTATCTTCTTTTGAACAAGACTCAACGCCTGTTTGTGACGCTGCATATAATGAGCTTGTTCCATTTGAATATAGGTCCGGGTCACTGAAGTAGAAAATAGGAAAATATGATTCGGGCTCTGAGAGTAGATAGATTATGGCAGCCTGAATAGCAAACTATGTGTAGTGGTTTATTCTCAGAATTCCAATTATGGTCCCGGACACTTTTTTACCGATCCGCCTTCCTGTTCAATGATCCTGCACACAATGTGCACCTTTGACACGGGGTCGCAGTTCGGCTACCCCCATACAGCTTGACGCCTGATGGATCCTAACCCTAACGCCATCGACAGGCAACAGTTTGGATTCATTCTACTTCTCTATAGTGCAAATATATCAGTAAGCTTATCAGTGTTGTTGAGTACGCAATAAATTGTCATCAATTGTCTGAATTGAACCGTGAACATATAGAATAATTTGTGTAAACCATTCGATTACCAGGTTATGTATCTGCTTCTCCATGCTATAATTTGATATACACTGGTTTGCACTTGTGAAGCATTTAGTGATCAGGGACATAAGTGAGAATAAACTTTGAGATATGACAGCCGGAAAATTCACCACAGAATGGCTGAATATGTAAAAACAAGTTGTCTATGAATGTCATTCCTGACTGCCTATACAATGACTTGGTGTTCAATGTAAGTAAAATCTTTGAAGATAAATACACATGGTACGGATTACATAGAAGCAGCATTAGCTTTCGCGGATGTTAGGATTTCAAAGGTTAAATTCTTGTGTTTAATCATATCGCCTAACAATTACAGAACGTATATACAACTTCCAGATATTGCAGTAGGACAGGTGCGTGGAATCCATTACAAATCACCATCATCGACAATTTCATCACCTATATCAGCCGGAAGGATCCGAAAGTGGTGCCATATTGAATGTGTGCATACCACTCTGCATGTCTGACATCACGGCGGAACCGACAATTGTCATGTAGCACATATGTCATATGTCATCATTTCTGCTACTGAAAACGTTGGCCACTTTGTCAGTTTGGGAACCAACACGAAGTCGAAGTCGAATACTAAAAAGGATGTTCTTTGTACCCATCAACATGTGCTGTTCATTCAAATGCTTTCAATTGTTTACAACTCGCAATCAGTTATTTGGTCTCTGCTGTAAAACGTAACTATTGGTTGACCGGAAATTGTGCAACGTTGCACTAACAGTTGAATGCATATGCAATGCTTTATTTTGCCCCAGTAAAACAGCGTGTGTTGCGTCGATGTTCAATGTACCCATGTGTCAATGATGTAACCACTGATAAGTATGCAGATATGACTATATGAATATAGGCAGCAATCATTAGTGGTGTGGAGGGAATATCATATATAATCGTGTTGGTTTATTAGCGTCTTTAATGAGTAAGTTAAACACTGCAACTTGATATAACAATAGGCGACATTGAAGTGTTCACACTATAGGCGCTGCTATGAGATATTTACAGGGCTTACTGCGTCGTATTGTCAGTTTATTGCGGAACAACCTCACATTGATAGATTCAGCTTTTGTCAAGGTTCAATGTGCAGTATAACTCGTACTTATTATAACAGCAACAGATTACAGCTACGTGTATTTAATGCATGATTACTCCATTGCCCGAGGTTTCTGACTTTCATAGACTCAAATATTACATACACGCTATAATTACGTTGTCAATTGGAAACCCAAAATTTGATGTTCGTTATACTTAGCGTGGGAAGAACGATGAATGTGTTATATGTTAGTTTCCTATGGTATGGCTCTCGACGAAGCAGTCGACAACTTGGTGGTCAATGCGAGGGCATCTCACTCCATGTGTTTACAAAAGCTGAGAATATTGATGCTGGTCGTAAAAAGTAATGTGAACATAATATAATTTCAACTCCACCCTGTGAAGGCTCGGATTCTGATTGCACGAAGGAGACGGTACATTGTATCCTGCTTAATGACGATAATAACTCACCTGCAATAACGAAACAGATGCGTGGAAATTTTGCATCAGTAGCCGTGGTTGAGTTGTGACTGCATAAATTTGTGTTCTCTGATCACTGAAAGAATATTGTTAACCTTTACGGTAGGCGACATGAGCAGCTTCACCCATTGTCTGTACCAATCAAACCGGTGCCAATTCCTGGCATTTAATGCTTACGTTATATAAGGCTAACGTCTTTTGAGCGTGAGACAATAGATTTTCGTAAATCCGAGGTCGTGGCATGCGCATTAAATTCTTAATATATTTATGAGTTGTACTTCATTCGTATGGGGATGATTTACAGGAATAATAATAATACTCACATGTAATTCATGTAATTTTATGTTCCTAGGCTTTTGATTGAAGTATCAATAGCAAGGCGCATATTTGATAAGGGGTGCAATATAAAAAACAGGATTACTCGAATTGGGTGTCCCGAATGTTACCTACTGACACATTACTAATGCACTTTGAACTTTGCACATTTGAAATACCCCCAAGATATAATGTGAATGCAGCTGAGTTAATTACATTATATTACAGTGACATCAAAGTACAAACACGATGTTTATACTTTTGTTTCACATCCAAACGTTATGACAATACGACTCAACTGAGAAGCACGTTATGATATTATATATAACTTTCTATGCTACTGCTCAGTGGAGAAAGGGTTTCAGAGGTTGTTTTACATATCGTTGCCTGTGACGATTTATGATTTGGAAGTACTATGATCCGCAGATAGTATAAATTATTTCTACGATATATATTCAACATTGCATTAACTAGTAACCCCTTCCCAGTTGCAATTTATAGCAGGTGCGTCGACCTTCATTCCGATGATGATGGCAAAGCCACTGTCAATGAAAGGTTTTGGTTACGAACAGCGTAAGAGCCCGCTGTAATCCTAAGTGATTTGCTCAATGCATACGGTGCATATATCTCCAATTTGTATTCGTCGCCTAGTGACAAAAGCGGTCCCATGACGTGTTGCCATTTGTCGTCTTTATATTGTACATCGTATGAGCAATGATGGTTTATGAAACAAAGTAAAACTCATTTGACACCAATATATTATGTATATTACGTCACATATTGAGGGGCGCTTATGCATCGTAATACACAGTCTTCGGAAGATGGTAATCAAATATCAACTGTAACATTCTGTCCACCATCACTTGCACAGATAAATTTCAGCACCTTAATAGCTTGAGGCAAAAATAAATAGATGAGTTGAATTTGGATGCGCGTTTTTGCCGCCAACCAATTATATATTCCGACGCCCACACCTAATCCCTCTCACAGGCGATGCGACGCTGTCGTGAATGTCGCTTGTCGCATATGAATATCGTGATTTGGGAATCTGATTAATATATATGTATATATATACATATTAGCCATGATGAATGGGGTTGTTTGTCATTGTCATTGCGCTTATTAAGATGAGTTTATTTACTCGGTTTCTGACAGCAACTAGATATACGGGGCGCATCTGCTGACAAGAAAAAGTGCATTCATCAGTGGATAACGCTAAATGTTATCTTAACTAGTTTTGTATTTCGTTCGATCCATGAGTTATGCGATTCATTGACTTAAGCAGCCTGTGTAATGTGTACAGGCTCAGCCTATTTCTGTATTCGTATTTCGTGTCATGTTATCTTGGACATTTGACCTTATCTATTTGACAATTTGTTACATCCTCATAATTAAGGTTTAGTTATTATTAAAACCTTGCATAAGACTCATCCACGGCACTCCTAGTGATGTAAAGCGGCACTATTGAATGTCATTCAGATACAAAAAATATAATTTTATATATAGTTAGTTAGTGTTAAAGTGGTGTGTTCTGTTTCAGTTCTCTCGTGGAGTTTTGTGGTGATTAGGCTTGGCTCCAGTTAATATCATGACGTATTTTGAGTCTGTTTTGCATTATATTCATCACAATCAATAAAGGTCAACCTCTCACGACATCTGGTTGCTGCCGTTGATCAATTGCCTTAATTAAACCACGTAGCAGAGATGTGTGATCACTATTGATGATTATAAGTAATGGTTCGTAGATATAGCTCCGCAAAGGAGAGTGTTGCACAATGTGGGTGTGTATTTGGGCTGATATAGTGTTTTATGCTCAAAATACATCTTCATAGATCCACTACAAGAAGTGGAATTGCAATAACAGCTAATGGAACTGTAATATACATCTCATAGTCACTTCGCAAAGGCAAATACCACGCGTGGGACGCCGGTTGGCTGGTAATATTTACCCTCAAAGCATCCTGTTTTATTAAATATAATCGACTATGCCATTCTGCTGTGCGCATGAAACACCTACACATTTATAAGAAGCTCGACCGGAAATCATTCATTGACATGGTTATCTTCGCAGCAACAGGGTTAACGGCGACATTGAGTCAATATGATTACACTAGTTTTTCATGTTCAACGCCCTCTGCTGCTCTTTGTGTGTTCGCTTAGCAGAGGCCAACGTGTTAAGAAAACGGGCGGAGAGAACCTTTTCCTCTACTTAAAACCTGCTTATGACGCCGTATATTGCATGTTCTACTTATACCCGGCTGATCAGTGATTTCAAAAATGAAATCATTATTTCACTTTAGCTACGATACAAGACAGCGGTCGAATATTTGGAAAGTACTTCTGGTCTCCGATAGGTTTTTAACTAAATCCGTCCTGATTTATGGTCGCGCACCCGATGCACATCTTTGGGATGGATGGTTATGATTTATGAAGCTTTCGACTTACTTCATCTTTGCCCAACTCTTAAACGACGGCATCTTGGGTTCGCTGAGGATGCTGCTAGTGTTAAAAGATATCTTAACTAAGCCATCAATTCATGGTAAACATCATGTTAACCATTCGGTCACTTGATTTTGACTCGCTTTGGTTTATGTTATCGCTTAACACGCCCTACTTCACACGTACAAAGCATACGCCAGTCAGAACAAAGGGAACGTTTGGGTTATGTAAATTGGCAAATGTGGAAATTGTCAGCGTTGAAATGCACTATATACTTAGTGAATACGTTGTCTTTGAATACCATTTCAGAATGCCTGTACAACTATGTGATTTTCAGTGTAGGCGATTTCTTTGATGATATGCTGAATTTCGTCCATAGCATACCATTATATTATCAAAACCCCGCAATATATTTATTCTTGGCACCATTGAACAACACCTATTATGAATGTCATAAATCGAGGATATAATTTTATCAGAATAGTCTGTTCTCTTATGTCCTTTAGTTGAGATGTGTGGTAGCTAGCATGGATTTAATTCACATCATGGCACATGTCGAGTCTGCTTTGAATATTTATGATAACAATCAATCAAGGTCAACCTCTCACAAAATCAGCTTGCTGCCTTTGAACTATTGTATTAATAAATTATCGGAACCCTGTGGTCTTTATGCGCAGTTTAGTGACGTTATAATGTTTCAATATTGATCAAACTGTACGACTTCCGGTTGATGAAATAAATACTTGAGTGGCAGTAGCAGGGCAATTATAGTGGATGGAACTATGATATCGATCGCACTGTCACATCACAAAAGGCAAATGCCACGCATGGATCATTTATTTGCTTGGTGTAATTACCCTCTAAGCATTAATGGTATATTCGATAAAAATCCGCTGCGCATAAAATTGATACACCTACACGTTTACACTGACCATGACCGGAAATTGTTGCTTGATTGTTTTGCATAAGCGATACTAAGGAAAGCTATATATCCTAGAAGTAAACAAAATTATACTGAATGAATTGCGTGTCATGTTATTATAATACTTAGGCTTCCTGTTAGGCTTAACCTACTAAGGTTATCCCTATGTGGCTGTGATAGAAATGCACAAGATAAGGACAGATGACGAGAGGCGTATCACAGTGTCATTTCCGTTCTCTCGTGAGCATGAATAAAGCAGTGACAATATTTCGCGCGTGTTAGTATCTACACTTATAGCTTCATCTATTGTAGGTAAACATTATGCGGTAATCAAGCTAATGTAATGAGTCTATGCATAGGTGAATATCTGTTTTTGAAGATCATGATTCGCATATGGCAATGATTTTTAAATGATTTATGATCTGTTTGGTCTGTGGTTTTCAGTAAAAAAGCTCCACCTGTCATTGGGTGGTAATTGAGGTAATAAGGTTTGGCTTTAATATGTATAATGCCGTCTGATGGTGTCGGTCTATTGTATTTTTATTTGATTATTAATCAACTTCCCCAAACTTCTGGTAGCTGTAGCCGTTGGAGGTCAATTATCATTGTTGACGATCTGGTATTAATCACACTTACTGCCAGTTTAAAATGGTCAAATGTACGGTAGGCCCGGGCCTACACATCGTTTCCAAAAATGTTTACAAATCGCACCATGAAATTAGGACTTTGATTTAGTTATGAAAAAAATCTCGCGAGATCGGGGAGGTCCGGAATATACTTGGTAATAGGCCCAGCTACGCCCCTGACAACGACATGATAGTCAATGTAAGTAAAATCTTTGAACATATATACACATGGTACGGATAACATAGTAGCAGCATTAGCTTGCGCGGATGTTTGTATATCAAAGCTTGACTTCATGTGATTAATTATATCGCCCAACAAATACAGAGTGTGTGTACATCTTCCACGTATTACGGTATGACAGGTGCCATCTTCCACGTAGTGCAGTAGGATAGGTGCCATCTTCCACGTATTGTGGTATGACAGGTGCCATCTTCCACGTAGTGCAGTAGGATAGGTGCCATCTTCCATGTATTGTGGTATGACAGGTGCCATCTTTCACGTATTGCGGTATGACAGGTGCAATATTCCACGTATTGGGGTATGACAGGTGCCACCATCCATGCATTGCGGTAGGACAGGTGCCGCCATCTTCCATGTTTTGCCTTAGGGCAGGTGCCATCTTTTACTTATTGCGGATGGACATCTGCCATCTTCCATGTATTGCGGTAGTAGGGCAGGTGCGTGGAATCATGATACGTCACCATCACTGACAATTTCATCACACATATCATCCGGAAGGAGCCGGATGTGATGCCATATTGAATGTGTGCACACCACTCTGCATGAATACAATGGAAAAACCAATTTAGTATTACCTCCCACGCCTTCTGGTTCCTGCATATGATCATTGGTATATGACACAATAAATCACCCCAGAAAGCTTTGCGTTTGTTTAATAAATGGACCTCTCTAAGCCTTTGTGTGCAAATCAGACAACGATAATGTCATGGTTCACAGGTGACGAGAGAAAGCGTTTCCGGTGAATGTTTATTGAAATAAACAAATATGTCCCGGCAACAACAATGAGGCACATGCAATAATCAATAAAATGATCCATCCAGAGGATTACTATAGGATGCAGATATTGTTCAACGTCAAATAGAGTCAAGTAGTCATAAATGACTGTACGAGCAACATGAATTAATTGATTTGTTAAAGAAAATAAAAATATTACTTGGCCTATTAATCATTAAAATTGCCCTTCCCTTTTCCGTAAATATTGCATTGAGCGAATGCTACCTCAGCCGTGGCAGCAGGTGAAATATGCGTTTTGTCAACCTCCGCTAGCTTCCTTTGCAATCTGGGCTGGTATGTACAACTATGATTTATGATGTGCATTGTATTCATTTCATCGAATACCCATTGCAATACCTCTGGTAATGTGATAGCATTTGCTTTACTGCTTCTAGGAATTCTGCACATCTAATTATAACCATGGCAGTGTCCGCTCTTCCCAGCCACTTTTGAAAAATATGCATGATACAATACATTTTGGGAACCCGCCAATGCATTTCCCGTTGCTACAGAGTAACGCCTCCTGCGGTCACTTGTCACCGAAAAATGTATGAAGGTCACGGGAAGCGTAACGTACCAAATATGTATTCATGGTTACACCCCTGTTACGTCGTTGTTGATAGGACGGTGCATCTATTGCTGCACACAGTTGGGTCCGACATGGCTTGTCGCATTATGCCGAGTGTTTAAACAACTCTGATAATGCATGACTCGTCAATGTGTTGCGACATAGCACCAAATCCGAAATAATGGTTTCTTTCATGCTATTGCTACTCCTCGACTCCAATGAATTCGTGCACGACCAAGCAAATGGATGTCCCGCACGTGGCATTTGCTTTTGCGATGTTGCAGTGCAATCAATATCCCAGTTCCATCAACTACAATTGCGCCCACCCGTGCTAGTCAAGTATTTATTTCATGAGCCAAAAGTCATGTCAAGTATTTTAATATTATAATGTCATTCAATTACAGGGCACTGTGACCTGCAGGGCTCAGATGATTTATTTTTTTATAAAATTATATCTTAGATATATGAAAGACATTCATTTTAGGTGCTTTTCAATGTTCTTTAACAAGGACTAACATGATTGATTAAGTATGTTGCGGCGTTTGTATAATATCTGAACCTGAATAACAGCCATTGCTGCGTTCAGTTGTAGCGTGTTGATAATTTGATTGTGCGATCGTCCTATGTAGCCAATTCAGCCAAATAAATAACTGTTATACAGATACACAGGCTATAAGTACAATTTTATTAACTTAGTTATAACAACAAGATGATAAATGTAAGTTGATTACGCAATGATGACATGTGTCACAGCATCCATTTACATTTAGTGTGTTTGGGATTCATGCCATCATTTCCTATTGCTGCACTGTCAGCCTTAATATTGTAATAGTGATTTATTGTGTTTCTTTCCAACGCAGGTAATACAGATTAAAAAATACCAATTTACTATAAAACAAATATTTAATCAGCTGCTACTGTTGAGGTGGCATCCACTTCATGCATTAAATGATAATCAATTTGATCAATTATTTTATCACATTGCCGTTTAGTCACATATGACTACTCGACCGAATATGTAATAATTATTTATGGTATGAAGACTTGACTAACATAAGTGATGTCACCGTCTTGGAAAACAGCAAATATAAAGCACTCTAAAGAAATCCACATCATTTCATTGCTTGCTGATTGTGACTAATGGAGGCATCGATTATTACCGAGGCATATCGGGGAAATAAGAAGTATCATCAGTCTCGGCTTACATATGTATTTAATGAGGTTTAGATCGATGCCGTAGGCACTACCCTTTGGTTAAAGATGATCAATCATAGCCATTGTCAGATATAGATACAAATGCAAATGGAGGAACATTGACCTAACACATGCAAGGCTTTGTGGGGGTGTTTGATAATATTCATATTTTTTACTGCAGCATTAAACATTTTCACATCGCATTGCATAAAAAACCGTTATGCAGTAAGTTGAGAGTCGGTGCATCTTAAGCAATCATTGCTAAAGCAACCATCATGAACACGTTGTTTCTTTGAGGTGTGACATCATCGGTCACATTTGGTGGGTGATATAATAAATCATTCAATCTTTCACTTTCTAACAACCGCGCAGACTACTGTAGCTACTATGCAATTCATACCATGCTTTTATATAATCAAAGCTTTTCCCTTCACTGAAGACCACATCGTTGTATAGGCATTTACAGACAACGTTTTTTAACGTATTCAACGACGATGTTGTGCATTTTACCACTGGCAATTCGAATATTGGCAATATACATAACCCAAACTTGACTTCCCTTATTTCTGACTTTTCACGTGGGATGTAGGGCGTATTAAGTGATAGCATAAAAATAAGCGAGACACAATCAAGCAACTGAATGGTTTAAAGATAGTAACCGTGTGTTGACGGCATAGCTAGAATATTCTATTAACACTGGCAGCGTCCTCAACAAGGCCGATGGGGTCGCCAATTTTCAGCAGTGCAAATAACCTTATAGTTGGATAAATGTTAAACTGGAAGTAGATGGGGGGTGGGGGGTGGGGGGCAGGGTATGAAAAAAATAAATGGCTGTGTGAAAGAACTCATCAGTCTATGTATTGTGGCGTGATAAAACGTCAGCCGTTTGGCGACGTAAAATATCATATCTTGTGAAACAACTTGAGCATTCATAATACTGGCATGCAAAATCAAACTTCCTTTTAACAAGCAGTAGGCGAAAGAGCTTGCATGTTATGGAAAACCAACTAACCTTTCATACAAAGTTTCATGAAATTTTATTGGACGTATAAAATGGGCTAGCTTAACAGATAAATTTAAGTCATGTAAAATACAAGAAAAGGGGTTCCAAGGTTGATACATATGTTTGAATGGTGACACAACAGTGCAGTGGATGTGGAACAATGGCTTCTAACGCTAAATTACTTGTTTGCAACTTATCTATCTTCCACCCTTAAAATTGTATTTGGTATTTATTTCTAGCACACTTCTTTAAATTAAATTCTCTTGTTTAGTAACAACTGCTTCTTCAGATGTTTTTTATAGTGCTATTGGTCGCTGCGTTCTCGTGTAAAAGTGCACCTTCAATAAAATTAGTCTATAAATCCGGTCAAGCTATAAATCCTCCTACAAAACGTGCAATTTATTCAGATAAGAGCACACCAGTGAGTGCGACCTCATGATCATTTCTCATTCCAACAAAACAGTAATTGTGTTCATGTTCGAGAGCTCAACTGTCCACACAAGCCTTCTATTTCTTCATACTGGTGCTCGTAACTATGTTTGATTACTGCCTGCCATCGCAATAGTCGATATTTATTCACTGTACTGAGCAAACAGTGATCCAGTGTGGTAACCGCAACATGCAATAAGCAGCGTTCTTTTCATTAACATTATAAAAGAACTGATGACGTTGATTGATACGGAGTTGTAAAATGCAAAGCGCTCACTTCAAGATTCAATAAACAATGTTTCTCTGTTTAGTCACGTAGAAGCGGAAGACTATCACGCAATGTCAATAATATCAATGGAATGTGGAAATACCACATATCTACTCCATGGGCACAAACAGATGTATTTATGTATACATATATGTATGTATGTATGTATGTATGTATGTATGTATGTATGTATGTATGTATGTATGTATGTATGTGTATGTATGTATGTATGTATGTATGTATGTATGTATGTATGTATGTATGTATGTATGTATGTATGTATGTATGTATGTATGTATGTATGTATGTATGTATGTATGTATGTGTATGTATGTATGTATGTATGTCTGTATGTGTATGTATGTCTGTCTGTATGTATGTATGTATGTATGTATGTATGTATGTATGTATGTATGTATGTATGTATGTATGTATGTATGTCTGTATGTATGTATGTCTGTATGTATGTATGTATGTGTATGTCTGTCTGTATGTATGTATGTATGTGTGTATGTATGTATGTATGTATGTATGTATGTTGTATGTATGTATGTATGTATGTATGTGCATGCATGTATGTATGTATGTATGTATGTATGTTGTATGTAATGTATGTATGTATGTATGTATGTGTATGTATGTATGTATGTATGTATGTGTGTGTGTGTGTATGTATGCATGTATGCATGCATTTATGTATGGAGGGTATGAATGTTTGTATGTATGTATATGTATGTATATGTATATATGTATGATTGTATGAATTTATGTATGTATGAATGTATGTATGTAAGTTCGTATGTTTGTATGTTTGTATATATGATGGTTTATCACCAGAGCCAAGTGCACTTGAAACATAGAGAACGTTATAAATAAACAAGGGATATATCAAGAAACACAGGCAAACCTATTGCGGCATTAGTTTTAATCACATGTTTATTTTATGAAATAATGCGGCTGGGATAATGTGCATATGATGTCTTCCCAATCTTAATGTGTTGTGTCTTCAAGACGCTCACTTTATTGGGTGGGTGATGTCATAATGTGTTAAACTGCGAATAGGGTTCAGACATAAACTGTTACTATATCACATTCCGGTAGGAAATATATTCGTTCAAACGATTTGAGGAATCAAAGTGCTGGTAGGAATACGTTTTCACAGAGCATTTATCATTAGTTACTTCCTATATCGCAGATCGGGATCAAACCATTATGTGCTGGTCTCATTCCAATCTGGATAGACATTCTGCATGTTCAATGAGGCAAACAAAATGCTCTGTATTCCGCTATGTGATAGTGGCAATAGCGAGGTTAGCTTGAAGGGCCACCATCTGCGCAGTGAATAGCTATTATCTAATGAGATGGCACGCAGTAAACAGTTCCAAACACCCGGATGGGTATATAACACTTTTAACATGCACTTATTGTGTCCAGTATAACCAGATAACCTTAGTGTAATGAGATACACGAGAGCACCTGATGTACTACATAATTCTGTGTTGCTGTCCATGGTTTTAGAATACAGACAACTGTAGGAGTATCACACAGCAAATAATTTGATATAGCAATGATACGATTAATGTAATACATTCTCTGAATAAAAACTTAAATCCTCACCCATGTTTCAATCGTTGTGGTTAACTCAGTATTTTTTTTTACAACATTTCATCTTGTCAGCGTCAACAAAGTTCAACGAGCAGTCATATATCTGCAAACATTATTCCGCGGAATGTTCATGTGAGTTTGCTCTCATCTAGTAATAACATGTATTTATCTAGAAACAAATCAATCAGTTGAAGAAGAGCAAATACAAATCGAAGAAATAGAGCACAAAGCAGTAGGCAACTATCCACGAGAGGCTATTTGTTATAAGGGTTAGCCATAGATTCGACCAGGGTGTTCGGATGTCCGCGGAGTCTTGTGTTCTCAGGAGCTCGAAGCTGTGAAAAAAAGCAAAACAAAACTTTTATGATCTAGCCCATTTGATATTGTGATTACTTGTATGATATACGCTCGATGT
Organism: Urechis unicinctus; assembly: GCA_034190875.2. Lineage (NCBI taxonomy): Eukaryota > Metazoa > Annelida > Polychaeta > Xenopneusta > Urechidae > Urechis > Urechis unicinctus. Next base: position 22,636,772 of record CM067349.1, on the reverse strand, counting down.
GGCATACGAATAGATCAGGCCTCACCTGTGGCAACCATTAGAATTTTGGTGGCACATGCTTAATCATCTATACAACTAACTTCTTAGTACACGTTACACAAATATACTCTGACACTCCAAGCAAACAGCAGTATCTTGTCCAGTTTTTGTAAGATATTTACCCTATTTGAGAAGGACATTTGTATGTTTTGTTCTAAAATAACATGCAATATTATATCTTCTTGAATTTAGTATTCGATGGATATATATGCTAAGATTAGTAATTCAGTTATCATGCTTTTCACGTCGCGATCGTACAAAAAGGCATAGCATGATATTTGTATATGTTTTGTGCCGGAATCACATGCAATATTATATCTTCGTGAATTTACTATTCGATGCTTGTACACGCTTAGCATTAACTACATGGAACTATACATATTAACAGATTAGTAATTCAGTTATCATGCCGTTTACGTCGCAATCGTACAAAAAGTCGTAACATGATATTTATTTACAGGACTGCAAAAATGGCCTTCACTAATGTTAGCATTTGCTGTCAAAAATACGAAGCCAAATGACATTTGTCATGGTTGAACGTGATTCATATGACCTCTATCTGGGTGTGGTAAGTTTGACGGATAGTTTAACGCAAATAAATTGCAAGTTATCTTGCTTTGGTGTGGCATAACCGTCTAGAAAAAAGTTACAAGAAGCGTAAATGGCCATATTCTACGCTATACTAACAGCATATAATCTCCAAACTATTCAACCAAATATACGTCTTTGAAGTTAATACTTTATGTGCAGCATATTGAAACATCAAAACGTCAGTCTTACATAATGGATGATATAATACCGAAGCAGAGAATATTTAAAGCAATATTTACTCAATTCAATAATAACCAAACAAAATTTTTCATGAAGGTGCATAATGAAGGTCATTTTTAACAATGCAGCATAGCCATGGTTGGGAAGGACTTAAACTCAAGAGTATTAATTCATGAACTCCTTTTGGGCAATGCCTTACGTAGTGTAATGGTGTAACGGCGTGTGACATATTTATAATATGAACGCGCATAAAGTAAATGGAACCCGCTTTTCACCAAACACATCAGCATCAGCATGTTGTAGATACGTTATGATTATCGACCTTAGCCAGGAAATTAATGTCACGAATCATTACAAACATTCACATCATATCCATATAAACTGGATACAAAGGCAAAAAATATGTTTCTTCTCTTCATAATTACTCTCATTCGATCATGCCAAGCTCTAACGACGCACGATGTAGCTTGACTCATGCGTGTATTATTGTCTCAAACAACGTCTGTAAAGGCCTTTGTGCTACGTCATTATACCACTTACTTCATGATTTCCTGGTGAATAGCCATTGATCCTACACTTTCCAGTATATCATAGAACTTACGCTAAATGGCTCTTACTGTGTTGTCAGTATTTTGGGGGAATCGTTATATGGGAAATTATCCGGTGCCTATACTACAAGACTGAGCCAAGAGACCGTAGGTCGGTTGATCCGACGTCACTCTCATCACTGTCTTCTCGCTTACGGAGTCACTTGATCGGGTGAGGCGATTTCGATTAAACGAAATCAAATTTGTTTGTGCCACCATCCATGTATTGCGGTAGGACAGGTGCCGCCATCTTCCATGTTTTGCCTTAGGGCAGGTGCCATCTTCCATGTATTGCGGTAGTAGGGCAGGTGCGTGGAATCCATGATACGTCACGATCACTGACAATTTCATCACACATATCATCCGGAAGGAGCCGGATGTGATGCCATATTGAATGTGTGCACACCACTCTGCATGAATACAATGGAAAAACCAATTTAGTATTACCTTCCACGCCTTCTGGTTCCTGCATATGATCATTGGTATATGACACAATAAATCACCCCAGAAAGCTTTGCGTTTGTTTAATAAATGGACCTCTCTAAGCCTTTGTGTGCAAATCAGACAACGATAATGTCATGGTTCACAGGTGACGAGGAGAAAGCGTTTCCGGTGAATGTTTATTGAAATAAACAAATATGTCCCGGCAACAACAATGAGGCACATGCAATAATCAATAAAATGATCCATCCAGAGGATTACTATAGGATGCAGATATTGTTCAACGTCAAATAGAGTCAAGTAGTCATAAATGACTGTACGAGCAACATAAATTAATTGATTTGTTAAAGAAAATAAAATTTTTATTTGGCCTATTAATCATTAAAATTGCCCTTCCCTTTTCCGTAAATATTGCATTGAGCGAATGCTACCTCACCCGTGGCAGCAGGTGAAATATGCGTTTTGTCAACCTCCGCTAGCTTCCTTTGCAATCTGGGCTGGTATGTACAACTATGATTTATGATGTGCATTGTATTCATTTCATCGAATACCCATTGCAATACCTCTGGTAATGTGATAGCATTTGCTTTACTGCTTCTAGGAATTCTGCACATCTGATTATAACCATGGCAGTGTCCGCTCTTCCCAGCCACTTTTGAAAAATATGCATGATACAATATATTTTGGGAACCCGCCAATGCATTTCCCCTTGCTACAGAGTAACGCCTCCTGCGGTCACTTGTCACCGAAAAATGTATGAAGGTCACGGGAAGCGTGACGTACCAAATATGTATTCATGGTTACACCCCTGTTACGTCGTCGTTGTTGATAGGACGGTGCATCTATTGCTGCACACAGTTGGGTCCGACATGGCTTGTCGCAATAAGCCGAGTGTTTAAACAATTCTGATAATGCATGCCTCGTCAATGTGTTGCTACATAGCACCAAATCCGAAGTAATGGTTTCTTTCATGCTATTGCTACTCCTCGACTCCAATGAATTCGTGCACGACCAAGCAAATGGATGTCCCGCACGTGGCATTTGCTTTTGCGATGTTGCAGTGCAATCAATATCCCAGTTCCATCAACTACAATTGCGCCCACCCGTGCTAGTCAAGTATTTATTTCATGAGCCAAAAGTCATGTCAAGTATTTTAATATTATCATGTCATTCAATTACAGGGCACTGTGACCTGCAGGGCTCAGATGATTTATTTTTTTATAAAATTATATCTTAGATATATGAAAGACATTCATTTTAGGTGCTTTTCAATGTTCTTTAACAAGGACTAACATGATTGATTAAGTATGTTGCGGCGTTTGTATAATATCTGAACCTGAATAACAGCCATTGCTGCGTTCAGTTGTAGCGTGTTGATAATTTGATTGCGCGATCGTCCTATGTAGCCAATTCAGCCAAATAAATAACTGTTATACAGATACACAGGCTATAAGTACAATTTTATTAACGTAGTTATAACAACAAGATGATAAATGTAAGTTGATTACGCAATGATGACATGTGTCACAGCATCCATTTACATTTAGTGTGTTTGGGATTCATGCCATCATTTCCTATTGCTGCAATGTCAGCCTTAATATTGTAATAGTGATTTATTGAGTTTCTTTCCAACGCAGGTAATACAGATTAAAAAATACCAATTTACTATAAAACAAATATTTAATCAGCTGCTACTGTTGAGGTGGCATCCACTTCATGCATTAAATGATAATCAATTTGATCAATTATTTTATCACATTTTCGTTTAGTCACATATGACTACTCGACCGAATATGTGATAATTATTTATGGTATGAAGACTTGACTAACATAAGTGATGTCACCGTCTTGGAAAACAGCAAATATAAAGCACTCTAAAGAAATCCACATCATTTCATTGCTTGCTGATTGTGATTAATGGAGGCATCGATTATTACCGAGGCATATCGGGGAAATATGAAGAAATAAACATCTAGAAGTATCATCAGTCTCGGCTTACATATGTATTTAATGAGGTTTAGATCGATGACGTAGGCACTACCCCTTGGATAAAGATGATCAATCATAGCCATTGTCAGATATAGATACAAATGCAAATGGAGGAACATTGACCTAACACATGCAAGGCTTTGTGGGGGTGTTTGATAATATTCATATTTTTTACTGCAGCATTAAACATTTTCACATCGCATTGCATAAAAAACCGTTATGCAGTAAGTTGAGAGTCGGTGCATCTTAAGCAATCATTGCTAAAGCAAACATCATGAACACGTTGTTTCTTTGAGGTGTGACATCATCGGTCACATATGGTGGGTGATATAATAAATCATTCAATCTTTCAATTTCTAACAACCGCGCAGACTACTGTAGCTACTATGCAATTCATACCATGCTTTTAAATCATCAAAGCTTTTCCCTTCACTGAAGACCACATCGTTGTATAGGCATTTACAGACAACGTTTTGTAACGTATTCAACGACGATGTTGTGCATTTTACCACTGGCAATTCGAATATTGGCAATATACATAACCCAAACTTGACTTACCTTATTTCTGACTTTTCACGTGGGATGTAGGGCGTATTAAATGATAGCATAAAAATAAGCGAGACACAATCAAGCAACTGAATGGTTTAAAGATAGTAACCGTGTGTTGACGGCATAGCTAGAATATTCTATTAACACTGGCAGCGTCCTCAACAAGGCCGATTGGGTCGCCAATTTTCAGCAGTGCAAATAACCTTATAGTTGGATAAATGTTAAACTGGAAGTAGATGGGGGGGTGGGGGTGGGGGGCAGGGTATGAAAAAAATAAATGGCTGTGTGAAAGAAGTCATCAGTCTATGTATTGTGGCGTGATAAAACGTCAGCCGTTTGGCGACGTAAAATATCATATCTTGTGAAACAACTTGAGCATTCATAATACTGGCATGCAAAATCAAACTTCCTTTTAACAAGCAGTAGGCGAAAGAGCTTGCATGTTATGGAAAACCAACTAACCTTTCATACAAAGTTTCATGAAATTTTATTGGACGTATAAAATGGGGTAGCTTAACAGATAAATTTAAGTCATGTAAAATACAAGAAAAGGGGTTCCAAGGTTGATACATATGTTTGAATGGTGACACAACAGTGCAGTGGATGTGGAACAATGGCTTCTAACGCTAAATTACTTGTTTGCAACTTACCTATCTTCCACCCTTAAAATTGTATTTGGTATTTATTTCTAGCACACTTCTTTAAATTAAATTCTCTTGTTTAGTAACAACTGCTTCTTCAGATGTTTTTTATAGTGCTATTGGTCGCTGCGTTCTCGTGTAAAAGTGCACCTTCAATAAAATTAGTCTATAAATCCGGTCAAGCTATAAATCCTCCTACAAAACGTGCAATTTATTCAGATAAGAGCACACCAGTGAGTGCGACCTCATGATCATTTCTCATTCCAACAAAACAGTAATTGTGTTCATGTTCGAGAGCTCAACTGTCCACACAAGCCTTCTATTTCTTCATACTGGTGCTCGTAACTATGTTTGATTACTGCCTGCCATCGCAATAGTCGATATTTATTCACTGTACTGAGCAAACAGTGATCCAGTGTGGTAACCGCAACATGCAATGAGCAGCGTTCTTTTCATTAACATTATAAAAGAACTGATGACGTTGATTGATACGGAGTTGTAAAATGCAAAGCGCTAACTTCAAGATTCAATAAACAATGTTTCTCTGTTTAGTCACGTAGAAGCGGAAGACTATCACGCAATGTCAATGATATCAATGGAATGTGGAAATACCACATATCTACTCCATGGGCACAAACAGATGTATTTATGTATACATATATGTATGTATGTATGTATGTATGTATGTATGTATGTATGTATGTATGTATGTATGTATGTATGTATGTATGTATGTATGTATGTATGTATGTATGTATGTATGTATGTATGTATGTATGTATGTATGTATGTATGTATGTATGTATGTATGTATGTATGTATGTATGTATGTATGTATGTATGTATGTATGTATGTATGTATGTATGTATGTATGTATGTATGTGTGTATGTATGTCTGTATGTATGTATGTATGTATGTATGTATGTATGTATGTATGTCTGTCTGTATGTATGTATGTATGTATGTATGTCTGTATGTCTGTATGTATGTATGTCTGTATGTATGTATGTATGTATGTATGTATGTATGTATGTATGTATGTATGTATGTATGTATGTATGTCTGTATGTGTCTGTCCTGTCTGTGTATGTGTCTGTATGTCTGTATGTATGTATGTATGTATGTATGTATGTCTGTCTGTATGTATGTATGTATGTATGTATGTATGTATGTATGTATGTATGTATGTATGTATGTGTGTGTGTATGTATGCATGTATGCATGCATTTATGTATGGAGGTATGAATGTTTGTATGTATGTATATGTATGTATATGTATATATGTATGATTGTATGAATTTATGTATGTATGAATGTATGTATGTAAGTTCGTATGTTTGTATGTTTGTATATATGATGGTTTATCACCAGAGCCAAGTGCACTTGAAACACAGAGAACGTTATAAATAAACAAGGGATATATCAAGAAACACAGGCAAACCTATTGCGGCATTAGTTTTAATCACATGTTTATTTTATGAATAATGCGGCTGGGATAATGTGCATATGATGTCTTCCCAATCTTAATGTGTTGTGTCTTCAAGACGCTCACTTTATTGGATGGGTGATGTCATAATGTGTTAAACTGCGAATAGGGTTCAGACATAAACTGTTACTATATCACATTCCGGTAGGAAATATATTCGTTCAAACGATTTGAGGAATCAAAGTGCTGGTAGGAATACGTTTTCACAGAGCATTTATCATTAGTTACTTCCTATATCGCAGATCGGGATCAAACCATTATGTGCTGGTCTCATTCCAATCTGGATTGACATTCTGCATGTTCAATTAGGCAAACAAAATGCTCTGTATTCCGCTATGTGATAGTGGCAATAGCGAGGTTAGCTTGAAGGGCCACCATCTGCGCAGTGAATAGCTATTATCTAATGAGATGGCACGCAGTAAACAGTTCCAAACACCCGGATGGGTATATAACACTTTTAACATGCACTTATTGTGTCCAGTATAACAAGATAACCTTAGTGTAATGAGATACACGAGAGCACCTGATGTACTACATAATTCTGTGTTGCTGTCCATGGTTTTAGAAGACAGACAACTGTAGGAGTATCACACAGCAAATAATTTGATATAGCAATGATACGATTAATGTAATACATTCTCTGAATAAAAAGTTAAAATCCTCACCCATGTTTCAATCGTTGTGGTTAACTCAGTATTTTTTTTTACAACATTTCATCTTGTCAGCGTCAACAAAGTTCAACGAGCAGTCATATATCTGCAAACATTATTCCGCGGAATGTTCATGTGAGTTTGCTCTCATCTAGTAATAACATGTATTTATCTAGAAACAAATCAATCAGTTGAAGAAGAGCAAATACAAATCGAAGAAATAGAGCACAAAGCAGTAGGCAACTATCCACGAGAGGCTATTTGTTATAAGGGTTAGCCATAGATTTGACCAGGGTGTTCGGATGTCCGCGGAGTCTTGTGTTCTCAGGAGCTCGAAGCTGTGAAAAAAAGCAAAACAAAACTTTTATGATCTAGCCCATTTGATATTGTGATTACTTGTATGATATACGCTCGATGCGGCATACGAATAGAACAGGCCTCACCTGTGGCAACCATTAGAATTTTGGTGGCACATGCTTAATCATCTATGCAACTAACTTCTTAGTACACACGTTACACAAATATACTATGACACTCCAAGCAAACAGCAGTATCTTGTCCAGTTTTTTTGTAAGATATTTACCCTATTTGAGAAGGACATTTGTATGTTTTGTTCTAAAATAACATGCAATATTATATCTTCTTGAATTTAGTATTCGATGGATATATATGCTAAGTATTCCATTTGCTACATGGGGCTATAATAAACAGATTAGTAATTCAGTTATCATGCTTTTCACGTCGCGATCGTACAAAAAGGCATAGCATGATATTTGTATATGTTTTGTGCCGGAATCACATGCAATATTATATCTTCGTGAATTTACTATTCGATGCTTGTACACGCTTAGCATTAACTACATGGAACTATCCATATTAACAGATTAGTAATTCAGTTATCATGCCGTTTACGTCGCAATCGTACAAAAAGTCATAACATGATATTTATTTACAGGACTGCAAAAATGGCCTTCACTAATGTTAGCATTTGCTGTCAAAAATGCGAAGCCAAATGACATTTGTCATGGTCGAACGTGATTCATATGACCTCTATCTGGGTGTGGTAAGTTTGACGGATAGTTTAACGCAAATAAATTGCAAGTTATCTTGCTTTGGTGTGGCATAACCGTCTAGAAAAAAGTTACAAGAAGCGTAAATGGCCATATTCTACGCTATACTAACAGCATATAATCTCCAAACTATTCAAACAAATATACGTCTTTGAAGTTAATACTTTATGTGCAGCATATTGAAACATCCAAACGTCAGTCATACATAATGGATGATATAATACCGAAGCAGAGAATATTTAAAGCAATATTTACTCAATTCAATAATAACCAAACAAAAGTTTTCATGAAGGTGCATAATGAAGGTCAGTTTTAACAATGCAGCATAGCCATGGTTGGGAAGGACTTAAACTCAAGAGTATTAATTCATGAACTCCTTTTGGGCAATGCCTTACGTAGTGTAATGGTGTAACGGCGTGTGACATATTTATAATATGAACGCACATAAAGTAAATGGAACCCGCTTTTCACCAAACACATCAGCATCAGCATGTTGTAGATATGTTATGCTTATCGACCTTAGCCAGGAAATTAATTTCACGAAAACATTACAAACATTCACATCATATCCATATAAACTGGATACAAAGGCAAAAAATATGTTTCTTCTCTTCATAATTACTCTCATTCGATCATGCCAAGCTCTAACGACGCACGATGTAGCTTGACTCATGCGTGTATTATTGTCTCTAACAACGTCTGTAAAGGCCTTTGTGCTACGTCATTATACCACTTACTTCATGATTTCCTGGTGAATAGCCATTGATCCTACACTTTCCAGTATATCATAGAACTTACGCTAAATGGCTCTTACTGTGTTGTCAGTATTTTGGGGGAATCGTTATATGGGAAATTATCCGGTGCCTATACTACAAGACTGAGCCAAGAGACCGTAGGTCGGTTGATCCGACGTCACTCTCATCACTGTCTTCTCGCTTACGGAGTCACTTGATCGGGTGAGGCGATTTCGATTAAACGAAATCAAATTTGTTTGTGCCACCATCCATGTATTGCGGTAGGACAGGTGCCGCCATCTTCCATGTTTTGCCTTAGGGCAGGTGCCATCTTCCATGTATTGCGGTAGTAGGGCAGGTGCGTGGAATCCATGATACGTCACGATCACTGACAATTTCATCACACATATCATCCGGAAGGAGCCGGATGTGATGCCATATTGAATGTGTGCACACCACTCTGCATGAATACAATGGAAAAACCAATTTAGTATTACCTCCCACGCCTTCTGGTTCCTGCATATGATCATTGGTATATGACACAATAAATCACCCCAGAAAGCTTTGCGTTTGTTTAATAAATGGACCTCTCTAAGCCTTTGTGTGCAAATCAGACAACGATAATGTCATGGTTCACAGGTGACGAGGAGAAAGCGTTTCCGGTGAATGTTTATTGAAATAAACAAATATGTCCCGGCAACAACAATGAGGCACATGCAATAATCAATAAAATGATCCATCCAGAGGATTACTATAGGATGCAGATATTGTTCAACGTCAAATAGAGTCAAGTAGTCATAAATGACTGTACGAGCAACATAAATTAATTGATTTGTTAAAGAAAATAAATTTTTTATTTGGCCTATTAATCATTAAAATTGCCCTTCCCTTTTCCGTAAATATTGCATTGAGCGAATGCTACCTCACCCGTGGCAGCAGGTGAAATATGCGTTTTGTCAACCTCCGCTAGCTTCCTTTGCAATCTGGGCTGGTATGTACAACTATGATTTATGATGTGCATTGTATTCATTTCATCGAATACCCATTGCAATACCTCTGGTAATGTGATAGCATTTGCTTTACTGCTTCTAGGAATTCTGCACATCTGATTATAACCATGGCAGTGTCCGCTCTTCCCAGCCACTTTTGAAAAATATGCATGATACAATATATTTTGGGAACCCGCCAATGCATTTCCCCTTGCTACAGAGTAACGCCTCCTGCGGTCACTTGTCACCGAAAAATGTATGAAGGTCACGGGAAGCGTGACGTACCAAATATGTATTCATGGTTACACCCCTGTTACGTCGTTGTTGATAGGACGGTGCATCTATTGCTGCACACAGTTGGGTCCGACATGGCTTGTCGCAATAAGCCGAGTGTTTAAACAATTCTGATAATGCATGCCTCGTCAATGTGTTGCTACATAGCACCAAATCCGAAGTAATGGTTTCTTTCATGCTATTGCTACTCCTCGACTCCAATGAATTCGTGCACGACCAAGCAAATGGATGTCCCGCACGTGGCATTTGCTTTTGCGATGTTGCAGTGCAATCAATATCCCAGTTCCATCAACTACAATTGCGCCCACCCGTGCTAGTCAAGTATTTATTTCATGAGCCAAAAGTCATGTCAAGTATTTTAATATTATCATGTCATTCAATTACAGGGCACTGTGACCTGCAGGGCTCAGATGATTTATTTTTTTATAAAATTATATCTTAGATATATGAAAGACATTCATTTTAGGTGCTTTTCAATGTTCTTTAACAAGGACTAACATGATTGATTAAGTATGTTGCGGCGTTTGTATAATATCTGAACCTGAATAACAGCCATTGCTGCGTTCAGTTGTAGCGTGTTGATAATTTGATTGCGCGATCGTCCTATGTAGCCAATTCAGCCAAATAAATAACTGTTATACAGATACACAGGCTATAAGTACAATTTTATTAACGTAGTTATAACAACAAGATGATAAATGTAAGTTGATTACGCAATGATGACATGTGTCACAGCATCCATTTACATTTAGTGTGTTTGGGATTCATGCCATCATTTCCTATTGCTGCAATGTCAGCCTTAATATTGTAATAGTGATTTATTGAGTTTCTTTCCAACGCAGGTAATACAGATTAAAAAATACCAATTTACTATAAAACAAATATTTAATCAGCTGCTACTGTTGAGGTGGCATCCACTTCATGCATTAAATGATAATCAATTTGATCAATTATTTTATCACATTTTCGTTTAGTCACATATGACTACTCGACCGAATATGTGATAATTATTTATGGTATGAAGACTTGACTAACATAAGTGATGTCACCGTCTTGGAAAACAGCAAATATAAAGCACTCTAAAGAAATCCACATCATTTCATTGCTTGCTGATTGTGATTAATGGAGGCATCGATTATTACCGAGGCATATCGGGGAAATATGAAGAAATAAACATCTAGAAGTATCATCAGTCTCGGCTTACATATGTATTTAATGAGGTTTAGATCGATGACGTAGGCACTACCCCTTGGATAAAGATGATCAATCATAGCCATTGTCAGATATAGATACAAATGCAAATGGAGGAACATTGACCTAACACATGCAAGGCTTTGTGGGGGTGTTTGATAATATTCATATTTTTTACTGCAGCATTAAACATTTTCACATCGCATTGCATAAAAAACCGTTATGCAGTAAGTTGAGAGTCGGTGCATCTTAAGCAATCATTGCTAAAGCAAACATCATGAACACGTTGTTTCTTTGAGGTGTGACATCATCGGTCACATATGGTGGGTGATATAATAAATCATTCAATCTTTCAATTTCTAAACAACCGCGCAGACTACTGTAGCTACTATGCAATTCATACCATGCTTTTAAATCATCAAAGCTTTTCCCTTCACTGAAGACCACATCGTTGTATAGGCATTTACAGACAACGTTTTTGTAACGTATTCAACGACGATGTTGTGCATTTTACCACTGGCAATTCGAATATTGGCAATATACATAACCCAAACTTGACTTACCTTATTTCTGACTTTTCACGTGGGATGTAGGGCGTATTAAATGATAGCATAAAAATAAGCGAGACACAATCAAGCAACTGAATGGTTTAAAGATAGTAACCGTGTGTTGACGGCATAGCTAGAATATTCTATTAACACTGGCAGCGTCCTCAACAAGGCCGATTGGGTCGCCAATTTTCAGCAGTGCAAATAACCTTATAGTTGGATAAATGTTAAACTGGAAGTAGATGGGGGGTGGGGGTGGGGGGCAGGGTATGAAAAAAATAAATGGCTGTGTGAAAGAAGTCATCAGTCTATGTATTGTGGCGTGATAAAACGTCAGTCGTTTGGCGACGTAAAATATCATATCTTGTGAAACAACTTGAGCATTCATAATACTGGCATGCAAAATCAAACTTCCTTTTAACAAGCAGTAGGCGAAAGAGCTTGCATGTTATGGAAAACCAACTAACCTTTCATACAAAGTTTCATGAAATTTTATTGGACGTATAAAATGGGGTAGCTTAACAGATAAATTTAAGTCATGTAAAATACAAGAAAAGGGGTTCCAAGGTTGATACATATGTTTGAATGGTGACACAACAGTGCAGTGGATGTGGAACAATGGCTTCTAACGCTAAATTACTTGTTTGCAACTTACCTATCTTCCACCCTTAAAATTGTATTTGGTATTTATTTCTAGCACACTTCTTTAAATTAAATTCTCTTGTTTAGTAACAACTGCTTCTTCAGATGTTTTTTATAGTGCTATTGGTCGCTGCGTTCTCGTGTAAAAGTGCACCTTCAATAAAATTAGTCTATAAATCCGGTCAAGCTATAAATCCTCCTACAAAACGTGCAATTTATTCCGATAAAAGCACACCAGTGAGTGCGACCTCATGATCATTTCTCATTCCAACAAAACAGTAATTGTGTTCATGTTCGAGAGCTCAACTGTCCACACAAGCCTTCTATTTCTTCATACTGGTGCTCGTAACTATGTTTGATTACTGCCTGCCATCGCAATAGTCGATATTTATTCACTGTACTGAGCAAACAGTGATCCAGTGTGGTAACCGCAACATGCAATGAGCAGCGTTCTTTTCATTAACATTATAAAAGAACTGATGACGTTGATTGATACGGAGTTGTAAAATGCAAAGCGCTAACTTCAAGATTCAATAAACAATGTTTCTCTGTTTAGTCACGTAGAAGCGGAAGACTATCACGCAATGTCAATGATATCAATGGAATGTGGAAATACCACATATCTACTCCATGGGCACAAACAGATGTATTTATGTATACATATATGTATGTATGTATGTATGTATGTATGTATGTATGTATGTATGTATGTATGTATGTATGTATGTATGTATGTATGTATGTATGTATGTATGTATGTATGTATGTATGTATGTATGTATGTATGTATGTATGTATGTATGTATGTATGTATGTATGTATGTATGTATGTATGTATGTGTATGTATGTATGTATGTATGTATGTATGTATGTATGTATGTATGTATGTATGTCTGTATGTATGTATGTATGTATGTATGTATGTATGTATGTATGTGTGTATGTATGTATGTATGTATGTATGTATGTATGTATGTATGTATGTATGTATGTATGTATGTATGTATGTCTGTATGTATGTATGTCTGTATGTATGTGTATGTATGTATGTATGTATGTATGTATGTATGTATGTATGTATGTATGTATCTGATGCATGCATGCATGCATGCATGTATGTGTGTGTATGTATGTCTGTATGTATGTATGTATGTATGTATGTATGTATGTATGTATGTATGTATGTATGTATGTATGTATGTATGTATGTATGTATGTATGTATGTATGTGTGTATGTATGCATGTATGCATGCATTTATGTATGGAAGTATGGAGGTATGAATGTTTGTATGTATGTATATGTATGTATATGTATATATGTATGATTGTATGAATTTATGTATGTATGAATGTATGTATGTAAGTTCGTATGTTTGTATGTTTGTATATATGATGGTTTATCACCAGAGCCAAGTGCACTTGAAACACAGAGAACGTTATAAATAAACAAGGGATATATCAAGAAACACAGGCAAACCTATTGCGGCATTAGTTTTAATCACATGTTTATTTTATGAATAATGCGGCTGGGATAATGTGCATATGATGTCTTCCCAATCTTAATGTGTTGTGTCTTCAAGACGCTCACTTTATTGGATGGGTGATGTCATAATGTGTTAAACTGCGAATAGGGTTCAGACATAAACTGTTACTATATCACATTCCGGTAGGAAATATATTCGTTCAAACGATTTGAGGAATCAAAGTGCTGGTAGGAATACGTTTTCACAGAGCATTTATCATTAGTTACTTCCTATATCGCAGATCGGGATCAAACCATTATGTGCTGGTCTCATTCCAATCTGGATTGACATTCTGCATGTTCAATTAGGCAAACAAAATGCTCTGTATTCCGCTATGTGATAGTGGCAATAGCGAGGTTAGCTTGAAGGGCCACCATCTGCGCAGTGAATAGCTATTATCTAATGAGATGGCACGCAGTAAACAGTTCCAAACACCCGGATGGGTATATAACACTTTTAACATGCACTTATTGTGTCCAGTATAACAAGATAACCTTAGTGTAATGAGATACACGAGAGCACCTGATGTACTACATAATTCTGTGTTGCTGTCCATGGTTTTAGAAGACAGACAACTGTAGGAGTATCACACAGCAAATAATTTGATATAGCAATGATACGATTAATGTAATACATTCTCTGAATAAAAAGTTAAATCCTCACCCATGTTTCAATCGTTGTGGTTAACTCAGTATTTTTTTTTACAACATTTCATCTTGTCAGCGTCAACAAAGTTCAACGAGCAGTCATATATCTGCAAACATTATTCCGCGGAATGTTCATGTGAGTTTGCTCTCATCTAGTAATAACATGTATTTATCTAGAAACAAATCAATCAGTTGAAGAAGAGCAAATACAAATCGAAGAAATAGAGCACAAAGCAGTAGGCAACTATCCACGAGAGGCTATTTGTTATAAGGGTTAGCCATAGATTTGACCAGGGTGTTCGGATGTCCGCGGAGTCTTGTGTTCTCAGGAGCTCGAAGCTGTGAAAAAAAGCAAAACAAAACTTTTATGATCTAGCCCATTTGATATTGTGATTACTTGTATGATATACGCTCGATGCGGCATACGAATAGAACAGGCCTCACCTGTGGCAACCATTAGAATTTTGGTGGCACATGCTTAATCATCTATGCAACTAACTTCTTAGTACACGTTACACAAATATACTCTGACACTCCAAGCAAACAGCAGTATCTTGTCCAGTTTTTGTAAGATATTTACCCTATTTGAGAAGGACATTTGTATGTTTTGTTCTAAAATAACATGCAATATTATATCTTCTTGAATTTAGTATTCGATGGATATATATGCTAAGTATTCCATTTGCTACATGGGGCTATAATAAACAGATTAGTAATTCAGTTATCATGCTTTTCACGTCGCGATCGTACAAAAAGGCATAGCATGATATTTGTATATGTTTTGTGCCGGAATCACATGCAATATTATATCTTCGTGAATTTACTATTCGATGCTTGTACACGCTTAGCATTAACTACATGGAACTATCCATATTAACAGATTAGTAATTCAGTTATCATGCCGTTTACGTCGCAATCGTACAAAAAGTCATAACATGATATTTATTTACAGGACTGCAAAAATGGCCTTCACTAATGTTAGCATTTGCTGTCAAAAATGCGAAGCCAAATGACATTTGTCATGGTCGAACGTGATTCATATGACCTCTAAAGTTTGACGGATAGTTTACGCAAATAAATTGCAAGTTATCTTGCTTTGGTGGCATAACCGTCTAGAAAAAAGTTACAAGAAGCGTAAATGGCCATATTCTACGCTATACTAACAGCATATAATCTCCAAACTATTCAAACAAATATACGTCTTTGAAGTTAATACTTTATGTGCAGCATATTGAAACATCCAAAACGTCAGTCATACATAATGGATGATATAATACTGAAGCAGAGAATATTTAAAGCAATATTTACTCAATTCAATAATAATCAAACAAAAGTTTTCATGAAGGTGCATAATAAAGGTCATTTTTAACAATGCAGCATAGCCATGGTTGGGAAGGACTTAAACTCAAGAGTATTAATTCATGAACTCCTTTTGGGCAATGCCTTACGTAGTGTAATGGTGTAACGGCGTGTGACATATTTATAATATGAACGCACATAAAGTAAATGGAACTCGCTTTTCACCAAACACATCAGCATCAGCATGTTGTAGATATGTTATGCTTATCGACCTTAGCCAGGAAATTAATTTCACGAAAACATTACAAACATTCACATCATATCCATATAAACTGGATACAAAGGCAAAAAAATATGTTTCTTCTCTTCATAATTACTCTCATTCGATCATGCCAAGCTCTAACGACGCACGATGTAGCTTGACTCATGCGTGTATTATTGTCTCTAACAACGTCTGTAAAGGCCTTTTGTGCTACGTCATTATACCACTTACTTCATGATTTCCTGGTGAATAGCCATTGATCCTACACTTTCCAGTATATCATAGAACTTACGCTAAATGGCTCTTACTGTGTTGTCAGAATTTTGGGGAATCGTTATATGGGAAATTATCCGGTGCCTATACTACAAGACTGAGCCAAGAGACCGTAGGTCTGTTGATCCGACGTCACCCTCATCACTGTCTTCTCGCTTACGGAGTCTCTTGATCGGGTGAGGCGATTTCGATTAAACGAAATCAAATTTGTTTGTGCAATGCTAAAGTGAGATACTTGATTACGAATATAAAGCTCGCATTCGATCCATACAATACCTATACCGCCGTTCTGATTGATATAGCACTGCTTCGGGTTGTCCATTCTTTTATTCAGCTTGATATGCACCATGAAAGTATTTAAAACTATAATGTATTATAAGAAACAAATCATGCAAATATTGTCGCACATGCTTCGATATTTTGCACACCTGAACATATGATGCTGAAGTAAGATCGTGTGGTTGCGAATGGACGGAATGCAAATGCCCTGCTTAAACCTGGCTGATTAAGCAAAAATCATCAAGGCATGTTGCAACCTGTGGGTCATTGCGCATTAAATGAACTGGCGTAGTACTTTTGTATGACCTGTTCATTTTTGGACGTGCAAGGTTTGGATCTCTAAATAACTTGTGTCGAACTTTGCGATATTTCATACATTGCGCAACACAATCACACCAGCTGTAATATTATGTACTCAGTACATTCACTGTGTGGCCTTTTCAGTGCGGCACCACTGTCGTCCACTGTGTGATCAAAATAGGAAACGTTGCAAATATTATTATGACGTTTGGCATTGCAGTGTTTATATTAGTGCGTCACTGTTTTAGCGGCCTACTGTACAACCTTCAAATAGCTTGATTGTTCATGTGAAGATAACAAGGCGATATTCTCGCATTCGTTCGAGCTATTGCAAGTGAGGCAATGTTCTGATTCAACAGAGCTTCACTATTTGTCATTCCACATTGTTGGACATCACTTCCGAAGCCTACATGTGAATATTTTACAGAATGTATGTGGCAATGCTTATGCAATAGTTGTGATCATCTGGCTGATTTCCTCTCAAAGGTCTACAAATCACAATTAGTGTGGTTGCTTGTGATCACAGAGCACCATGTAAAGCTTAAACATTTATGAAACGCGTTTGAAGAGAACATTGTATGATAATGTGTTGAAAAGGTGATAACAAGCTTGATCTTGCTACTAAATGATAGTCTCATTGTAAATATATAACGGAATAGCTAGTTTCAATCACGTAAGCGCTTTGAATTGAGTTTCACCCATGATTTGGTTATCAAATAATTGTGAGAGGTTCACGGTACTTTGTAATCATTTGTATCCTGTTATAAGTGGTAATAAGCTCCCGGGTTGTCTCATGTTATTGAGTTTGAACAAATATGTTTTATTTGTATGCTCATATGCAATACGGTATTGCCTCGGTCAAATTCCGGTTGAGGTACGTGATAAAATTATGATTAGCGTTTTGTAAGACCACATGCCTAGGTTATGCACACATAATCTTTCGCCACACAATGTAACAAATTTCATCTCAATTGTTTTTAGTTGTTATCCATTTTCCCAAAGCAATGTTAACAATCGTTGAGCGGAATCGATCCATGTTTTTTTTCCAAATGTTTGTTGGGGTACTATATTGCATCCGTTTGCTGATCCGTCCAATTGAATCGTCCGCAAAATATTTACACTGGTGACGTTTGTGTACCGATAGTGCGCAATGAAATATAAGCAATGGCTTCTGAATGTGATTTGTTATATCGGAGCATCCTAACGAGGAAATCGTAATAAAGCTCTGAAAGCATAGTGATTAACCAGGGTGAACAAATGATCCTCTCAATAAATTTTCTGCGCAAAAGAAACAATAACATTCATTCATTTTGTACAATGGTCATTGTTTTGATTTTATACGTAGAGATCGATGAATTATACCGTTTAATTTAAGCGCCCGATGTCAGCTATCTGTCCATTCACACTTAAGCTTATTGCTAGGCAATGTAATGTTATATGATGACATCATAACTAGTGTTTAATATCTTGAACTCGTAACGGTAGCATGCGCAGAGAATATTAGACTACGTGATGATTCAAGGTGTTTTTGAAATGTATTAAGACATTATCTATAGATAAAAAAACCTACGATGATAATTGGATATCTACTAATGAGACGTCGTGAACATTCAATGTCATATTTGATGAAGATCCACATCACCATGCAGTCATTTGATGTCTTGGTATAGGTTCATAACTTTGAATAGTTTATTAATCTTGTCAATCGAACGATACATGCCGTAAAAAATCCAATAAAAACCAACGATAGCATCTTCCAACATAATGCGCCTATATATGAAAGGGGCATACCAAATTAGTACAACCGCTCGAATAGGAAGCTCGGTGTCCTTCTCTACCATTTTGACTTATCGGCTATGGTGACGAAACAGCGACAAAATATAGATTGAATTCTGAAGTAACTGCTCGGCATTTCACAGTGTCGTTGGCATCTACAGTCTTCAAGCTTTCATAATGCCAATAAATAGGATGATAGCATGATGCGATTTCAACATTGAATCACTATTTGCTCAGTACGGTGAATAGATATCGACTAATACAATGGCAGGAAATAATCAAACAGAGTTACGAACTCCAGTATAAAGGAATAAAGGAAGTTTTGTATTGACAGCTGCCTTCTCAAACATGATAACAATTACTGATGTGTGTAAATGGAAAATGATCGTGCGGTCGCACTGCCTGGTGTGCTCTTACCATATTAAATTAAAAGTTTTTTAGGGAAATGTTTGCATGGCTGGATTATATTCTAAATGATCAAAGATACAATTCCACTCGAGACCAATGTCTTCCAAGGCACTGTGAAAACTTCTGAATAAACAGGTTATCACAATACATATGATTCATATTATATTTTTTTTCTTCAACTAATGAAATTCGTATAACAATGCTCACATAAAATCATACAAAATTGCCAACACGCTATTTCGTAATTGTCTAGTGGCAAATCCTGCGTTGCATGTTATTTCCATCTGCTCTCGGGGGAATGGATGCTCATCACAGTATCACGATATTTATACTGCCGTTTTACTAAAGACGAGAAAGTAATTATTAGCAGCGTGATAGAAATACATATGAAATACAATATCAGTGTGTAGAAGGAGGAGTTGAGTTGCAAATAATGCCATAAAATACAAAAATGCAACATACGCAATGTGGCTGTAAAAAAGAATGTTCCACATCCGCTGCACTACCATGTAATCATTCAAACCCCTTTTGTTGTATTTACATGATACATTGTTTATCTTTAAGGTTATCCCATTATATACTTCCAAATGTTTAAGAGCTGACAGCATAGAAAACTGTCGCGTTTACATTCATAACAGGTTGCAGAAACACACGGATTCCGTTGCATACGTTAGGCATTTCGGAATACTATTAACCACAATATGTGCTTTGGCACGTCTCATACCAACTGATATACAGTACAATTCTTGCATGATTAACTTGAACAGGCCTATGCGAACAATGCTATATGCATGCTTTTGGTGTTCTAGGTTGAGTTTGGATTGAGCATTACCAGCGCAATCTACCGCCCTCATGCTATGTTCTGTGACACGATTAATATTCTTTGAACTTTTAGGTGATCATGTCGTGCTTCTTTTAAGATGTCCAGACATTCAAACCAATGAACCATCTATCAGACTGCATTGACAAATGCACCCCAAATGGTATGTATGAGGCTTAATCCATTACGGTATCAGTCCAGTCAGATAACGTGCATTAAACTGTTTTTGATAGGTTGGGTGGTGCAAGCACTTTCTCCTATTGCTTGATTTTGCATATCAGTATTCATTGTTTCACAAGTCATGATGTCTTGCGTCGTCAAACGGCTGACGTTTCATTGTGCCACGATACAAAGACAGATGAATTCCTTCACCATACTGCAGGATTTGTACATTAATTAATATAACCTTAGCAATATGCAATGACAGAATATTACCATTAAAGTTATCATTGATCCGATTAACATATGGCATGAAGATGCACCTAAATTAGGCAGTCTATTTTTGAAAATAAACGATAACGCGATGTAACACATATAGGTAATGCTCAGATGTGTGTCAGCGGGCACAAGGACCTACAATGTATGTCTCTACATCTGCAGTACAGAAATGGATTGTCCCATAATGCTATTCTGTTTCGTGACGATCAGTTCGCAATTGCTGCACATAACGCAACCAGTATATGCTTTTTTTCAAATCGAACTATATATATCTATATATATATATTTATATGATATATATATGATATAAATTTCAATGTTGTTCTTTTTTAACAAACGTAATCTTTTAATATAATCATTTGGCAAATTTTGTTTTCGTGTTTTTAACACAGTGAACGTATCCCCTTATTGTAATATGCTTCATTAATGGCATTACTTGCTGCGCTGACAAAGACGAATTATATTGTTTATACATGATGACATTGACATATAACACATAGGATGAGTGTTATTCCGTTGCATCTGTAAGTATTTGCCGTGTTTCAAACCTGTGTATGTAGCATGTGAAACACGACGACGTTTGTGTATATATAAGCCTTTAATATAATTGATACATGTGAAAGGGTTGTCGTGATCAACTGGACACCAGCAGTCACCGAAGCCACAGGTGTGCTAGATAGTCATACAATGAGCACTACCAGAATAAACAAGGTATCTTAGACAATTAAAATCCTCCCTGACAGGTTAAAATATGGTCCGTATGTTTAAATGACAGTGCTGGCTCGTGTCAAACATGGTGCGCAAGACAAATAAAGTGTTTATTGTGTAAAACCGCCCTTATCGGTGGCTATCTATATTATGGTACATAGTTGATTACCAACAAAACACACAGATCTGTCTGAGTGCCAATATGGGAAATGTGCATTAGATCAAGCGCATAATATGTGTGCCAACAAACGTTAAAAACAGAATGCATATCAGGCCCAATTTACTTGCCGAGACGTAAACAATAAGTTGCATCAATATATTAGTGGCCCAAACTTCACTGACACACATAAACGACATTACTGTTCTAAACCCCGTAGAACAGTTGATATAAAACAATTGAGGAAGATGAGGTTTTGTAAATTATCACCCTAACAATTATTTTACCCTTCGCTAAAAGAAGCAATCGTAATCATTCTTTTTTTACATGAAGCAATCTCATTTATTATTAATGGATGAGCATAATCTCTGCTTTATTTTGCTGAGAAGCATATTGCACAAGCAATCCTTTGATGTCAGTTTATAACTAACTATATTACTGGGTTTTTGCTTCGCCATAAGACCCACAGGTTGAGGGTTCGATTCCAAGGTGTGGTAACCTGACTGGTGACTCAGATGACCACGTAAAATGACGGTCCCATCTCCCTAATAGGAGATGAAAATATCCTCCGAGGACGGTGGCAGTGACCACCATGAGAGTTGGCTAAGGAAGGGCATTCCGCTATAAAAACCGCTATAAACACAAAACAATAACTAGACAAAACTAATCAACGGACCCTCAGAATCCAGTACGAGGAGGGAAGTAAGACAGGCCCAACTCTCGGTATAGGATTGACTCAGGACTGTTTAATCAAAACACGGACAATGATGATGATGATGATGATGATGATGATGATGATGATGATGATGATGATGATGAATAAACCCCCATCGCGCTGCTGCTTATTTCGCGACAGACACTGTCTTACCATTGGAGCTGTTCTACATTTTCCATTAATTATTCAATCACGACTAATGTAAAGAAAGCCTAAGGCACATATTGAATGTTTTATTTTACGCAGCTGCTTAATTAACCGACGGTAACAACCCACAATATATATTATGCTGATACCCTTTATTTTTAATGCATCAGTATTTGCGATATGTTTCCACTTGTCCGACTGGTTATATAAGGCCCTGTATAATTGTATTGGGCTTTACATTAATGACTTCCGCCTCGATTAGTTGTGTCTCAATATCTGATTGTTCTGACGTATAAGCTTATGTCGTTAGGATTAGCATTTGGGTTTAACTTTTGATCTTGACCTGCTGGATTATGTGTCGTATCTTTTTGTTAGTAATAGGATACAACACTTAACACCTGTGTGTTAAGTGGCGATTATTTTTCATGGCGCGACATGGGACCGTGTGATTACTGGGTATTCAAATGCATAATTTCTGCATTGGAAAATCCAAATGACACTTGAAGCTATATTTCACATTAGATATTTGCATTTCGGCATTTGCAGTCTCATTTCGGATTCACCATGCAGACCGCACTGAACATCGGCCCCACATGTCTAGTGTCTCGTTCGTTTCCCAATTAAAAACTCAAGTATGCAAGCTACATTCCCAAGCCATACTGAAATTGATACTTTGAATGAACATAGTATCTCATTACAATATACACAGGAAAGCTAACAAGTTAATGAATGATGAAGGAAAGATGATGGTTATTTAAAGATTCAGCCATTGTGAATTACACCTGACTTAATTAATGCCACTTCCAATGAACTGTGGTTAATGGCTTGTTTTAAAAACGAGTATGTCATCAAATATATTTGAAACCGTCCAAGTTCAAGTTTAAAAATGAGTTCGAAGAACATTATTTAATCAAAAATTGCAAAACATAGACTTTGTAAGCTGTCCCTCTTTCCTCACGTACACAGTCCAGTGATTTGTTGCTCATTCTAAATACTGATCTGTGCACAGCATTTATTCTGTTGATCTCAGCGTTTGTGCACATCATATAACAATGCGTGTGTCGGTATGCACACTGCAAATGTCACGTATATATCTGAAGTGTATTACACCAATTATTTCTATGATTGTGGTTCAGAATTTCATAATGTTTTTGCTAGACTAGATCATTGGTAAGCATAATTATCCTCAAAGGATGTCATACATCTGTTAGATCCTTGGAACCCTGTTTATTTTATATATTACGACAAAGTTTCACCGAAAAGCTTGGCAATATGCTAGACCCATCGCCCACACTGCCACATATGATGTGGGGTCTAATCAGTGAATTCGTATTCAGAACAATGCATGACATGTTTTATTCATCCACACGCCACTACTCCATGCGAACACACCGACCGCTGTCACATTATCCCACCGCTAGACGAATTACTGTGATGCATTGACACACGACTGAAGTTGATTTAGTACGTTACTTAATGATGTATGGTGTAACTGACATGAATCTCTTGATTGCAGATAATTGGTGCAACCTTTTCCGGCGAAATATGGGACGGATGCTACATTAATGACTTACACATTGATAGCGCTTATTCAAAGAAATGAATAAGCTTTTTTCCATTGCTTTTTAGCCGTATATAAACTCATATGAGTTATCCCAATCATGTTATGCATATACAGTCATCACCAATATAGACTTATCATGGCTGTATTTATCAATATAGCATGTATGTCTATGCGTATCTAACATTTTGAACATTGATATTCACTAAATCCTCTGGATGGTTGTATTACATCAAAAGAGTAACGTACTTTTCTATCGGACGCTTTTCAAGAGACAGTGGTTATCAGATATGGATTATATTTGTATCATTACCTTTCTAATTACCATGTTGATATTTAATTGTCAGTAGTAGCGGCAAACAATTAATATTTATGGTGTGTTTATATGGATCACAGGTAACAGTTGCTACAAATTGTGTGGTATCAAATCAGTTTGGGTAAAAAGGCCAATTTGGCCCTGCACATGGCCGCAATGGGGCAAAATATATGCTTCTATTTTGCGTTATCTTATAAAATAGAACTTATACCAGCTCCTTCAGTAATATCGCTATAATTAAGCTAGTTAATTTCTCTGTTCAGGTGTTCTCTTGTCAACGAAAGCGATACATTGCGTGATATTTGATTGGCTTTTAACACTAATTGAGCACACATGCAGTATGCTTCATAATAAACACTTTGCCATGCACGAGAATTCTTTTTAGATCAATACTAAACTCAAACTATCCATGTTTTGCATATATTCAACATGCTGCTTAAGCAAAACCAACTGGAAAATATTGCACTAAATATCTACTTTCCAATAGGCTGTTTAAATAACACATATAAGCAAACAATCAGGAAATGATGTTATATTTTGATATATTTAATAACCTTTAGCAATTATAGGATGATAACATTTCATAACGGTCTGTACGGACTGATATATTTCGCCATCACGCCTCTCACTTTATGATATACATATGAATAGGCATTGGTTCAACACTCTCAGCATTCACGAGGAATTCGATGTAAAAAGAATTGCTTACTGTATGGTATGCTATAACTGGTATGAAGAATTTTTTTAACGAATGCCACGTAAAAGGTAAACTAATGATTGTGCCATATGCCATGAGGTAATACAAGAGCTAATGTATATGTCGGATTGTGTATATGTCGGATTGTGTCTTGAATACCATTAAAAACAGATGGATCATGCTACTTACCAATGTATAGATATATACCGTGATGCAATATAACATGATTCTCAAAAGCTTATCCATGAAAATCTTTTGCCCTAAGGTAATGACACTTTTTCAAGTATCAAATGATCCTCATTCTGGCACTGTGAATTGCAATATTCTGTCTCCATAAAAATGTGGAGTTCGGTTAAACAGTGGGTGTTGATAAAGAGCAGCTAGGCAAACAGAACTGCGTGTCAATTATTGTATGGGCAGGGATTGCTAGCAACCAACAATTTGTCGATAAAACGATGAACGTGACACGTTGAGTACAGCTAAATTGTGTAAATATTACTTCACCTGCGTCGGATATCATGCGTTGTTTAACATGTGCCGCTGCTCAATCCTGTGAGAAGCATTGCAGTGAAACAGACAAGGGAAAACGACAGGAAAATTAACCGTATAGCACTACTGTCTGATCAACGATGATCAAGCAGCTGTATTTACTCTACACATAGCTGTGTGGTTACCAGCCACAAGCATGGACGTCTCGATGGTGAATAATTACTTCATGTATCGCATAGATAATACAGGGTTGAAAACTAACTTCAGCTACCGGCCACCCGAGCCGGTTCCTCAAAAAGGTTACCAGTCCGCAAAAAAACAAAAATGTGTAAGGACTTTCTGCTCCCCGAATGTCAATTTATTCGAACAAAAATGCATATACAGTACAATAACTCATATACCGACATTACAAACAAAACCTGAAACCTAAGCATTTAGATGACAGGTGGTCACCGTATTTCAAATACAACTGCTCATACAAAAACCTAAATAAAAAATCACAGATTTGAGGTCCTTAGGCTCCTCCCCGCAGGCAAGTTCGTGGAGCCTTTCAACAGCGACACGCCCCGTGGAACTGTCATTTTCCTCACCATCACTCTCCTAATCAATGTCTCCTTTCCCCTCAATGAACATGATTCACTGTACCTCAATAGCCCGTGATGGGTCATAGAATGTCTGGTGATTAAAGCATTATTTTCATGAGATCATTTCGGGCGGTTGTATTGAGGCTGGAGCGCCAGTCACTCTTGATAAGCCTCACTGAGCTGAAACCACGCTCACATTCTGCAGTAGAGGCAGGGAGAGTTAGGAAAAGATCCACTTAGAGGAACAGGCTCACACATTCTTCGCCATATAGTCTGCTCATGTGGGAACAGCTGTTGATACTAATGTATCTATGACTACTACGCTGATCGAGCGCATGGCTCGTGTTTATATTTACCGGACATTTGTCAATCCCACAGGTCACAGCGAACTTTCACTGAGCGAGGTCATTTAGTTTCTTTATGCTGTGTTATTTCTTAAATTATCTCTGTTCCTTATTCTCATCTAATCGTACTGATGTAAAGAAGGGGTTTCATCGGTGGATTCAAATGGCCGAACGACTAGACACATCTAACTTGGAGTCTCATAAGGGAGACCGACTACATTGTCTGCAACTTCTGGCCATATGATTTTGTGATGAAAAGCAACAGACGGTGCCACATTCAGAAGGTCGTACACAGTGGGTTATGGTCTCAAATAATATCGCTTGGATCATGATCTTAGACAGTATCTGTCAATGTAGTGTTTTGATATTGGGATCTACTAGAGCTACTTCTTTATATTGCGTACCATTTGTCGTGCTGTGCATAGTCAATGTCTAATAAGCCATTGATGCTGCTTTGCTACCTTATCCTCGCAGTGTACTTTGCTGCGGTAAGCATCATATTCGATAGAACATATTCGGTGATGTTTGCCTTTATCACATAGAGTGATTTATGCAGCGAACAATGCATGATATTTGTTTTGGTTCAGCTTTATGTGGTTCGTACATTCTTGTAACAAAAGCAGCGTCGAAGTATTTATTAACTATTTACGCTGATATCAAAGCAGCATTACAACAAATTGATTTAATAGGCAGCATTATAAATCATCTGGAAGGACCAAATATAGGCCGATTTATGATAACAGCAAAACACGTTAATTTACGAAATAATCGTGCCTACTGCCTTCTTTCATTGTATTCGTACATAATTATTCATGAAAATGATGCCGGTCGATATAATTGTTCTTTTGTGCATTCAGTAGTTAAAATAGAATTTGGTGTATTGTGCCATATCCATGGGGTGGAAAACGACTTTTGATGTTGCATACACCAATACTCACTTCAGTTTTAAAATGAGAAAAAGGCGGGTATGATCCGGTGTCATCGTTTGCATCAGGTGTTTAGGTTACCTTTGACACACAGATCCTACTATCTTGACAGATTTTTTCATCAGTACTGAGGATGGTATGAAATGTTGTTGGCCTGGAAATTGTGACGTAGTTGTGCTTTATAGAATCAATCGGACGAATGCTCTCCAGTCAACCTGATACATCTTGTCTCATTAAATCATTAGGTTTTCAATGAGACACGGAATTACTTCGTCATATCGTAGGATTTACATCATATACACCAGAGACAATCTAAAGCTACCTGGTCATGAGCCATTTACATTTCAACGGTTTCCCATTAGGTTAAAATAAACCCTGCACTGCACCAAAAAAACCTATGGAGCTAGTGATGTACCAACAATGAAGACGAGATATGGCGCCTATTGTTACATTGACAAGAGGAAATATCATTCAAGTCACACACACATTTTTCATGTGGAAACGAAGCAAATATCAATAAGGGACCAATAAATTATCACAATGCAATTTATAATAAAACGCAGCATATTTTGAAGGACATGTATAATATTGATTCAAGAGCAAATAGAATATCAGATAATCTTGGGAGCAACGGAAGAAATACATTCAACTGAACGAGCCATGTGTCATGTATATATGGTAAATCAATCATCCATTTGTGCAAAAAAATCTTACCATTGTTAGCTAATGGTTGTACATATTTCAAAGCAAAACATTTATTGCAATTACTCTATAAAGTTTATATGCAGTTTTATATTGGCAATCCTCAGACTAGCTGTTGCGGAAAGTGCGCTATTATCGTGGGCATTTTTGACATACTCACGTAATATCGCTCAAAGTGATCCTCTTCTTGTACGTGTAATGATCGTCAGGATAGCAGGTCCAGGAAAAACATAGTGCATTATGCTACAGCTACAGATAAGTCGCTTGCAACATGTGTGCAGACATTCATGCATTAATTATTCCTTCCAATGAAATACACTTGCATCAAACTATCTTGACCATTCGTAGACGACCATAAGAGGACCGAAAGTATATATTAAAAAAAGATTTGTTTATTTGCAACAAACCTTTTGCATCAATTGCAATATGCCGTCTTAATGATTAACAACTATTGACAGCAAAATGTAAATTTGCAGTCTACAAATGGTTGTAAACGACACTAAATAATATATATATATATATATATATATATATATATATATATATATATATATATATATATATATATATATATATATATATATATATATATATATATATATATATATATATATATATATATATATATATATATATATATATATATATATATATATATATATATATATATATAATCAATGATGGAAACCAAAGATGAAGTGTATGATATCGATTGCATGCCAATTCAACACCGCATATGGTTGCACTTGTTTTGCTCTGCTTGCATTATTGGATAAAATAAACCATATTCCAGCTGCTTCGATAATTTCTCTATTATTCAACATATTCTTGAAATATAACCCGTGGTAGTTGCAGATGGTATGCGTCTATGATACCGCTCACGACGGCACAACCTACTGCATAGATAACATTCACAATGCACCACGATATGGTTCTCAAAAGCCATATTCATTTGTTGGATTTCTAGCACACAGTGAGTGTCAATTAAGAGCATCTGTACATACATCCGTTTGTTGATAACGGATAAGGATAATAGATTGAGTTATGGATACGCTCAGGGTCTCATCTTTGTTGATCGTTCTGTGAGTTCAAAATATGTCCGCTCAGGTTGCTACATTTTGATGATATGCATTTAGGACGCCAAACACTGGATGTTTGGACAGTTTATATGTTTAAAGGACGACACGACCATCGGCTACAAAATGCGGTATATCAGAGTGTCAACCCGTCTTGCATGAGTCGTATTCTCTATTAGACCAAAAATATAGTGCTAACAACTAAAAAAGCAGACAGGCTCGCCATAAATATTTATTGTTAGAAACTCACAGGACACAGTGAACCAATTAGGTTTGGCTTCAACTCTATATTGATGTTTTTCGTATTATAATACTGTTCATTAATCTTTGGCTCACTTCCTGCAACTTCCGGTTTCTGCGAATAATCAGAAGAATGAGGCAGCTCTTTCACAAGTTGCCTTATATAGCCCCTAGCACACGTTCATATAAAACCGGACAACAAGAACTACCTTTCACACATTATCGCCTGATATTGCCGTATAGTGTATGCGCGTAGAGTTTGCACCCCGACAACTCCGCGGTCGTTTGGGATGTATATCCGCCCAAATTATACACGGTAAAATGTATGCATGAAAAACGCACCAAATATAGCGTCTGGTGGCTCCATACAGTCTGAGTTTTACACACCATACACTTATACGCACACACAAAACGGCACATACACACACTGCACACAAACATGTGTATATATATATATGATAATATTTATAAATATATATATGCATATATGAATACATATATACATTCATATATATATCTATATATATTTATATTCATATATATATAAAATATATATATACGTATATATGTATATATATATATATATGCATATAAAAATATGTATATATATATAAACGTTGACATATATATGTAAAACTATATATATATATATATATTTATATATATACATGTCTATATATATATTTAAATATATATATATATATATATATATTGATATGTATATATATATATCAATATATATGCATGTATATATAAATATACATATATATATATATGTACTCACACGTACACATATAAGCATATGTATATAAATCGATATATATAAATATATTTATTCATATATATATATAAATAAATATATATATATAAATATATCTATATATAAATATGAATTGACGTATATACATATATATACATGTATTTATTAATGATCGTAATAACCCTGAATCAAATATTTATATCTAAACGCATTAATAAAGAATTATCTTGGTCAAACAATGCTTTTGCATTTTGCGAACTTCCGTAGAGTTATTTTAAGCATTCTGCAAATGCATAACTATTCTCAATGTCTCACACCGCAAGAGCCGATTAAATATAACATTTAAGAGTTTTTATTTTTGCAACCTTGTTATGAAGAAAAACTCACATTTTGACCAAGCCCATGTGTTTTGGTCATGCAAGACCTCTCAATTACTGACAATCGGTTACATTGATTTTTCCAATATACCAAAAAGAAGAACGTGCCTTCTGTATTTAACACTACGCTTATCTCAATAGTCATATATTTTTAATGAACAACAGACGGCAGGCTATCCATATTTGATGAACCACATGAACGGCCGCTATGGCAGTCTACTTTTAAGCCTATATGACGGTCATTCATTTGCACCATCTTTAGCTTTATTTTATCAAGATTTAATAAAAGGTTTCATGCAATGAATTGAACGAAATGTTTCTAGTTATATCTACACATTCTGCTGGAACAATAATTACGTTACCCTTATATTGAGAGTGGAAACACATTTGTTTGCATCTACCATAACCGGACTAGCCTCAGCAGATTAGAACACCAAGTTTCGTTACTCCATGAAGGACTGCTCATGGAATATTCATCTTCAATAACGGTCAGTTCGGGATGTTTAGCAAATATACATGAATCACTAACTACGGAACACATCTATGTTAATTCTTGAATTGTATCGGCATAATGGAATGACTTTGAATTGCTTCAGACACCTGAGACTGCATGCTCATAACTGCAGATAACTGCATGCTCACAAATTATGCAAACATCTTTTAAATTGTTTCTTTTTAGGCGTGTTGATGAATGCAGTGATATATAGACCAGCATTCTGGAAATAATTGCATTTAGAGGGTGTGTGGCGTCATGAATATAATTTTCTTGTGGTGCAGACAATCTTTTCAGTCTGTTCTATGATAATTCAAGACAAATATTGCTGGTGATTTGGCCAACTTAATCCTCTTTCTTAATTCAGCACAAGAGAAAATAATGAATACCCCAAGACCACCTGTAACACAGGCAAAGTAAACAGCCTTACATGATAACCAGATATATATGCATAATGCACAAAAAGACCAATGGTTAAATTATTGCATTAATGTCGTATACATAACGGCATGAATCTCGGTAAAAATGTAGTTAGGTCGAGCAGATTGGCCGACGAATTATCTATTAACAAAGGAATAGGTAAATAATCAAACGCATGCATTCTGCACACCACAATGAGAGAGCAAAAAGCCGGACAAGAAATTGCTGATCATAATCACAAATATGGTGTACCTTGTCATGCAGTGATAATTGCGGCCATCGTAGTGTTAGATGAATCCAAAGGGTAGCAAATTGAGTTATTGTTCACATGTACTGCAATACAATTCTGAAATAGAAAATTGTACTTGACATGTATATATATATATTTATACATGTATATCAATATATATATAATATGTATTAAATATATATATACATATATATATATATATTTAATATATATTTATGTATATCTATATATACATTGTATATATATAATATATACATGTATGTATGTATGTATGTATGTATGTATGTATGTATGTATGTATGTATGTATGTATGTATGTATGTATGTGTTTGTGTGTGTATGTATGTATGTATGTATGTATGTATGTATGTATGTATGTATGTATGTATGTATGTATGTATGTATGTATGTATGTATGTATGTATGTATGTATGTATGTATGTATGTATGTATGTCCTTGGTGTATACAAATCCAGGCTGTATGTATGTATGTATGTATGTATGTATGTAACTGTATGTATGTATGTATGTATGTGTATGTATGTATGTATGTATGTATGTATATTTACACCAACATTTCCGAGTGTGTGGTTCTAAACTATTAATTTAGCATGTTCTTAGTGACGTTGTGTAGCTTTGTAAAGAGTTTTGCGGTTTTTATGTGGGCGGTTATTAGTGTGTGTGTGTGGCATCAATTTAACATACTTACATAACATTTACACAAACACACACACACACACACACACACACACACACACACACACACACACACACACATACACACACACACACACACACACACACGCCTCACACACACACGCTATTGTTCCCTTGTTGAGACACACATTATATATATATATATATATATATATATATAAATGTTTGTGTGTGTGAGTGTGTGTGTGTTTTTGTTTTTGTGTGTGTGTGTGTGTGTGTGTGTGTGTGTGTGTGTGTGTGTGTGTGTGTGTGTGTGTGTGTGTGTGTGTATGAATAAACATGACGAATAGCCTTATATTGCGATCTCTTGTGTTCAATCAATGTTGTTCGTAAGAACTGCAACCAACTGGATCTAGGCTTGCCGGCACAATGACTAACATGTTGAATTGATTAACGCGTCTTTAGTGATATATTTGATCTAGCGAGCATCGGCGGCTTTGTCTATTGTTCTATTGAAAACAAACAAATCGTCTGGATAAATCACCTTGCGCGCTCCTTGGTGTATAACAAATCCAGGCTAGATGCATAAATTCGACTTTCGACATAACATACTGTACTTTATGTCATGTTTTGAATATTTTGTCTTTAATAAACTACAGTTTTTTTAACTACAGTCTGTGATAACATAAACCCACGGAGCCCAAAACGTAAAACACCGAGAATTAGTTGAACATATACATCGAATATATCCTCCACTAGCAATAACGACGCTAGTCATCACATATATTCGGAGAAGTCATTTATTGCCAATTTATCACTGCCAAAATTATACTATATCAACATCTGCATCTTAACTGCCACTATAAAACACTATATAAAACACTTTACTAAATATATGTGCATTTCATACTTACGAAGTCGAATAATGGCGGCAAAAGTAAGGGGGATAGCATTGTATTAATAACTTTTTTAGCACTCAAAAAATAAAGGGGTCGAGGGTCTTCCCACGTGTCAATGTGTGAATCTACATCTGAAAAGCATCTCTAATAAAAATATATAAACTGATAACCCAATACCCACAAAATGTAAGTTCATTAAACGGATATCAAATTGATGAAGGCCAAAGTCAATCACTGATATGCACAGTAT
Source organism: Urechis unicinctus (assembly GCA_034190875.2). Lineage (NCBI taxonomy): Eukaryota > Metazoa > Annelida > Polychaeta > Xenopneusta > Urechidae > Urechis > Urechis unicinctus. The sequence goes on along the minus strand of CM067349.1, from coordinate 22,603,354 downwards.
AGCTAAAAACAACGTGTTATCCATATACATTTTATACTTCATAGACTAAGTGTCTGTTAAACCTTATCGTGGCGGAGCAGATGTTTGTATGGATGGTGAATTAACGCTTGTTTTTATTTATTTTATGTCATAGGTAATATTGCCAGTGCAATGATCGATTATGGCTATGTAGAGACACCACCCACTCAACGCAAACATTTTAATCGACCGCGACCAAACAGCAATCTAAGCCGTTGGAAGCACATAAGTAATGTATACAATTAGTGAGGTACTTCAGGTAATTCATTACGAGGTTAAACCTACAGTTTATGAAACATAGTGACTGCATACTAAACTATTTATTTCATATCCTACCGGTAAGCAGTAATCGAGATAAGGACGTTTGTTAAACTCAAATGTAGAAATCCTTCGTAAATGAAAGAGAGTATTGTTTAGTTAATGAATCACTTCGGCCTATTTTACGTATCACTGAGTATTACTAAGACTATTGGCAGTCTTTTATCAGTGTTGGTATTGTGGTTTGTTACTTTCTTCGCCAAGGTAGTGATTAATAGTTAATAGCGTTACTGATTTATCACAATGACAAACACTTACATTTGAAGAATATATTAGAAGAGTGCTTCAAGGCGCAATTGAGCAAACAATTTCCTCTTGAGACTTGCATCAAGCAACCTGACGAGAAACCATGTGATTATTAGTGTAGGTTTGTCATTAAACAGGGGTTTGTTTTCAAGCTGATGCAATCGAATTACTTACATCTCAATAAATGCTTTTGAACCTAATGCTCATGACAACATTTGAGTTTCTCGCTTGTTGAGAAATAACGTCCAATGGTAATCGCGTGCATTTTGAAAGTTTGTTCCACGATATCAATGCCATATAACAGAATGAAAATGAATGTGTCACCAAATGCCATGAACATTACTTTTGAATCCAGCGCTCATTACAACTATCTTATTGTGAAGTGCTGTCGAATGGCAATTGTGTGAAATGTTAACAGTTTCTGCATTGATATCTATTCGATGCAATTGAAAAGAGGAGGAGGTCGACAAGCTCGTTCTTGATGGGTTCATTTGAAGCATCTGCCACAGAATGTCTAGCACCGCGATATACGCTATTGAATGGTACGCTCGTTACGTAAGAGCTTCTCTCTTGTGGAACAATAATGTTCAATGGAAATCGTCTCGCAGTAACAATGTTGATACTCCCCACTGATTTGTTTATATGGTTCAGTTTACAGTTGTCGGTACATTGGTTTAATGCCTCAATGGTTGCATAGCCTGCGCGTTAGGGCGTACGCGAGGTCGCTTGCATGCAATGCGTAACAAACCGCAGACTTTAATTTCGTCATAAAGTTTGTTTTTCATACAGCACATCATACACAATATTTTCGGATGTAAAGTATACTGGTGGTTGAAAGACAAATGTCAGCGTTGAGGTTCATGCAGGTTTGATGACCCACAGCCTGATTCGAACTGGTGATAATAATCGACCATGCGTCTTTATATCGTTTGACAGTAACGTTGCCCTTCCACTTGAATGACAAAGGTCCACGAATCTAACAGAAACCTTTGTTGAACGCCATTAATCGTTCAAAGCAGAGATCCACAAGACAATCCCGCTACCGATTCCGTAGGATAATGATTTTTAAGGAAGAAAAACGGCAGTGGCGAATTTTCGTTTCATGCTTTTCCAGAGGCAAGCAAAATAGGTGGGCTGTTTTCCGCCCTAGGTATTCCGGAATAATTGATGCATTAATAATTAATGCATTAATCTACTGACATAATAAACAATGATGAACTCGTCCACACCATGGAATGCATCAGTGAACCTGATCCTGTATCAAGCATGTTTGCATGACCCTGGCTGTACGTCATACCGCCTGATGATGCACTCATGGTAAGCGATGACAGATGTGCGGGTCATCATGTATAATGACATAATTGAATTCAAACTATTGCCAAACATTTACTTTACCAGCCTTATCCATCTAGTGTTAAAATATTGTATTTGGCCATTTTTGGATGAGACTTATTGCGTCTCATCAATTGTTAACCCACGAAAGCAAATGACATGTGAGATGCGGTCCAATAATATAGTTGTCTCGTATAATTATTTTTTTTAAATGGACAATTGCAGGGAGATAAAAGGAAATCTGACAAGGGTATTCTGCGTCGTGTTATTTTGATGATAACTGATTAAATTTTGGTTCTTTGTGTGAAAGGGGGCGGCGCAAAGGAAGCATATGTATGGGGTGAATTGAGTATCAAAACTAGATTGTGTAAATCATTCCTCGGCACTGGTCCTGCCCATTGTTGCATGCCGCAATAAAGTCTTTTGCCAACATGTACTTTATTTTTCTGGGGTTTTTTTACTAATAAAGGTTTGCTTTATCATTTATAAACTAATGTCTGAATAATGATCAATCAGCATTAACGACCGATGTCGCTGCTACTCGTTCATGCTTGCAACAATTCGACTATTCGATAGAAGATAAAGATTAACGTGTATCATCCGCGACGCAGAGCATTTTCCAAGTGGCGTAATGTGTTCTGACAATGCTTGTACATATGTGCAACCCACACAATAAAAGCACAACTTGCACACACGGTGACATAATTGATTGTTGTGTTATGAGGGACATTCTATTATCATTAATTATTTGACGCACAATATATACAAATTTTGTCACATAGGTGTCTTAAATAATGCAATTTAGTAACCATTTTTCTTTAAGTATAAATGCACGGCCGGATTATGCTGTACATAAATCCCAGAGCGTTCTCGGTAACAGCTAGCAAAACGTATTTGAGAGATATAATGGCTAAGAATTTCAATGTTATCGACAAATAAACCGAAGTATTATGTTTGATGCACAAGAATACATGATTATATAAAGATATGTAGATCTCAAAGAATGCTTCGAGGATTCGTCACATTTAGGTTTCTTATCAGAGGCGACAATACGTAAAGGTTCTATCCAGCGTAGGTTGAACCATTCTCCCGCAATTAC
>CM067349.1:22580341-22595341 GCA_034190875.2 Urechis unicinctus | reverse complement strand
GGCAAAACGCAGTATAAATCAGAATGAATTATTAAATAATCGCCTACTCGATCGACGGTTGCGTAATGTTTCAGATTTATTTTCATCTCAGTCATCATTGTAAATGACTTATCATAGAAATATGAATAATTAAAACACTTCGAATATTTATGTTGCAGTATTAAGCAAGGATACCCCCAGCTTGACCCTCAAAACGTAACTCATTGGATACCATGTTAAAAGTGGTATCCAGTCAAACTTTACATTTCGTCAAACTATTAAGCAAAACAGAGGTCAATGATGGTCACAATTAACATTGTGCATTGCTACATGGTTGTTGGCACATTCACAACCTCATTCACAACCTCTTCTTATCGCACGACATGCTGATGATCTATACCGTGAATGTTTACCAATGGTCACATGTTCACACTTCCGGAGACGTCAACTTCAGCCAGTCATATCAACTTGCAAACTAAAAGCTTTGTATGGTAACTTGACGCTTGCCGCTTACGCAATCAATCCTAGCACGTCAGATCGAGAAACGAATGACTCACGTTATCAAGGTTGTCAATTTTGAATATACTTCATTTTGTTCTACTAAACAATTCACTAGCCGTACAGGTCTACATACGTGACGATATAGTAGTAGCAACTAAATCTTACATTTAATTAATCAGTTCAGTCAATGTATGCGGCTACGGACAAAAAGGACAGCGCCAGTCTTGTCAAGTAAAAATTATATAACCAAAAAGACTATGTGTCTAATGCAAAACCGTTATGGGAAGTATGATTCGATTCAACGACATGCCAACATTTGCCATGTCAATATAAGAAACGATAATTGGATGATGAATGCTTTATGATATAATTGTCCCCTATAATACCCACTTCCCCTACCATGCTTATACTAATGTGTTAGTGTGAGTGATAAATTCCACTATAAATGTTATTGCCTGAGACAGTGATAATACTTTTGCACAAACAGGAAACTGTTGATTGGGTCCTGTTGTTAACACAATGCAGCACCAAGGGCTTGTATACACAAATGAAACAGCGCGCCGTTATCGAGCTGTTTTCTCTCTCGCCTTTGCAAATCTAATCATGCAATATCGCCTTTCTAGAATAAATTGTTGGTATCAGGGCGCACGACCTGATTCACATCGATAACCTTGGGGTTCTATGTAGTAAATACGATGATCATAAATACTCTAAATAAAATATTCATTGTACCTTATTGATGAAATCATTAATTAAGAATTATCATTTCCACTCAATGCTTGTTTACACTGATTGTCTTTTGTCATGCTGCGTTCATCTTTGGAGCTACTTGGAGTTTTTTTTTGTTTGCTTTATTATTCTCAATGTCTCATTCTGTCGCATTGATAAAGCCAATTCTGCATCCAAGAAGAAGACATTTATTGTTTTTGAGACTTCGTTATGAAGAGAAATTCACATTTCTACAAAGCCCATATTTTTCAATTATGCAAGACATCTTAATTGATGACAATAGATAACTCGGTTACTTATTTATACATTGGACTTTTAGCTGGCGCCTCATTCAAAATATACCGAAAAGAATCACGTACTTTTTACATTGAACACTTCATGCATCTCAATAGTCATATATTTGAAATGAACAACATACGGTGGGCTATCCATATATGGCTGTTATGACTGTTTATTTATGTTCTAGAAATGTCGTGTATATTGAAAAAGGTCATACCATGCAGACCATAATGAGCAGTCGTCATATCAACAAAATAATATCGTCAACAAATTAATTCCCATTTGCTATTCAAAATATGCAAGAGACCTTTATATACCACATAACACCATTTACGAATGCATATATCAACTTATTCTCTCTTATAAGCGAAATAATGCGCTGTTACAACACGTAAGTAGGCCGTCTGCAAGGAATTCATCTGAGCAAGCAGACCTGTTGGAATCCTTCCTATCACTGTATATGCATATGGCTATAATTACTATGTACATCGACTGACCCTTTGAATATAAATGTAATTGAAGAAATGCAAAGGAACAAAAACTATGACACACTTTTTGCCAAGCAGCACAACAAAAATTATGTTGAAATTTTGTATAAATTAACTTTTTTATTATTTCACTAACAAAGGTTCAAGAGTTAGCTATACGCTATAAATACTATCCACGTAGTGATACAGTTTAGAGACACCTTTCAATTAATACATACAGAATATTGGTACTTCCGAGTATGTGTTTCTATACTATTAATGTAGCATGTTCTAAGTGACATTGTGTAGCTTTGTACAGGTGGGTGGTTATTAGCTTGGGCTGTTGCATAACACATTTTACTGTCAAAACAATATTGCGGAATATAGTCGATGCCTAATCTTGTATTCACCACAGTTCCACCGTACCAGACATGTCTTTGATAAAATGACCCACGGAGCACAAAACATTAACACACCACGATAAAAATGAAATGTCTGACATAATTACAGCAATACTATAATATAACATTGCATAATTACTAACGATAATCGGATCATATGTCACTCTGCAATTTCTTAATATATGAAGCTGTCTTCACGATTTAAGCTTTGATTACATGACAAAGTAGACAACGAAAGGGTCTTGTTAAAAGCGTGAATTACATCCTTTGTCATCATAGTGCTCACATGGCCGCAGCATGTTATGATCTACATTATATTTCAGAATCAATCCGGAGGAATCGGTTGCGTAATTTACTGGCCTTGTTATCTTATTCTAAGAGGATAGTTTAAGGTTTCCTAACTGGTCAAGGACAAAAATCAGCATACACAGTACATAAAGTATATAATTAACTTGTAAGCAATATATCTATATCCATCGATGCCAATCATCCGAATACCGAACCTCAGGATCTAGATTCATCACAGACGCTTGGTTTCCCGATGCCAAGCATCAGGGCGTCGCATGCACCACATCTGCCCCCCTACTCCCCCAATCCTATTCCAAACTACCTGATTACTCCCCGGTATTCCCCATGTAATTTAACTTCCCCACGCGCTGTGCGCTAGCAAGAACAACCACGACCGTAAATGACCTAATAGACCAGTGGCCCCCAATATTCTGATTGAATGAGGACTACACGCGAATGCTCTGTAGTTTCTTCTGATCAAGCTACCTGTTGCGCAAATGTCTCTTGATCCGCCCAATTAAATCATTTGTATCATTGTAGGATAATCTGAATACTTATATGGTGTAAACTGAGATGCCAAACTGCTTTACAATAACAGGCACACGATTGAAAATAACAGGAAATACACGAAGGTAATTAATGTTATACCTTGTTTTATATTGTAAGCAACATGTATCACAAACAAAATCATTTGATGCCAATTAATCACCGCCCACATGATGCAACAGTAACACCTGCATCGTTACAGTCCCCTGTTTTATGAAGCACTATATCACTAAAATATATGCTTCATCATCATTCAATGCCTCATCTAAAATTACCATACATGATTGTATAAAAATGAAGTATACCCTTAGAATGATTAAATCCTACATCCTTTACAGCAGAGTCGCTGTAATGTTTATAAATGGGCACGTTATGCACATTGCATTTACCAATGTCTTTGGATGAAGTATGAAACTCAATCGGCTCACAGTTATAACTACCAATATGATAAAGCAATAGCACAAATGTTTCCCATGACATCGTCTATTTCAGACTAGGGCATTCCGATTCCACTTTATCGCTGAATTATATGGCCAAACAGTCAAATATGAAGATTATTGGTCTGTATAACATCCTTTAGAGATCGGTTAAGGTGTCTTTGACATTGAGACTATGTGGGCTGACTGTTGTTACACCTACAGGCCTTTCCAAAGTGTACAGATGTATTTACGACTTCAATGGTGATTATCTGAAATCCTGTGGCAAATACGATAAATAAACCTCTGAATACTTGCCGCTTTATTCTCTTTTGACTTCACTGTTAGTGTAGCATAAGCACAAACTGTGTGTTGCCGTAAACAAACGACTTAATGCCGTTGAATAAAGATCATATTTCGGCACGTCTTTTAATCAGGGACGTAACTCGAAAAAAACAACGAAGGCTCAACACATGTCATCCGCATGGTAAAAGCTTCACGCTATAGTTCAAGCCACAAATGTATGTGGTTATTTAGGCGTGGAGATTCAGTTTATTCCCATTGTACTTGACAAGTACTAGTACCACTCACTTAATTGCGATATCTAGCCATTGATTGACCCTTTGCAAGTTCTTAAGAAGTTCGTCTAACACGTTCATGATCATAGATCAGCCTTCCTATGGTTATTTTGGTGGTAGTGCAATAACATTTCCATTACCGTAGTTATCCCGTTTAGAAGGGGCCAGTTTGAGAAACCACACATTCCAGCGAAACTGTCGGCTGTCCTTTGCTTTCAGACAAGTGCTGTTTGCATTTTTCATATTCATTCATTTATGCAATCAAATATTACAACCAGTCTAGTTTTAGTACACCTGCAAGCGGTTTGAGATACAGCCACGATCGAGTAGTTTATCATACCTCACCAAATTTTATCTTGTGCGGGTTGATAATGTTGGTGCGTAGCAATCAACCGAAAGCAAGCAAAATTCCTTTTCATCTAAAAAAACTCCAATGTAACTAACATGCCCATCATCTTAAACATGTACAGTCACTTTTACACCTTTTTGCCTCGAAAAATAAAGTATGTTTAACGTTGTGTTCTTGTCTTTACTTTAATGACATCGGACCTCCTTAAATATAGCACGTCAATACGTTATCCACGGGATGACTTGCAATACCTACATAGAACCAATTGTAGCATGACCATTACGGTAAGGTGATGAGATTGACGTTGGTGTCCAGATAGATAAAACTGACACTTCGTTCTGTTGTGGTTTTTATGGGACTACCTGCTTTTAGGGATCTAGAACTACGCGGTGAACATCATATCACCACTTTGTTGTGCCAGTGTCAAATAATCAATGCCTCAGTATATTTTGCACCAGTTGACTCTCCCTAAAGCTGTAGCCTCGAGTGCAATGATATATATGGCCACTCCAGCACGCCTACAATAGAACGACCTCGTCAAGTCTGTATGAACGTTACACCTTATAACCCAGACTGTCACATACAAGATCAACTGCTTTACTGTAATTCTGATATAACTGCAAAAGAACCTCTAATATTAACCAGCAAAAAGTTTAATTGATATGTGAAATGGGTATGATAAGTAAACCGTTGATGTTATGGGTTTGTTATATATTATTATCATATATATCAAAATAAGATGAGAGTAATGTTACTAAACAATGACTCGATTGTTATATTTTCAAAGTGTAGGAATCGATTATCTATTCTAAAAAACCCAGCCGTATGCAAATTGCAATATGGCTTACAAAATACGCAAATGAGTAACCACTTGGACAAGTATCTGTGCATGAGTTATTCCACTATTTATTGGTTTTATCGCTCAAACTCCGCCCGTTTTAATTTTCGGATGTCTTACTGCGCCTACAACGTGGCGTGTGTGTCTCATATTTCGAATATGTATTAAATGCGCCTTGACTAGCTTGCCCCTCTGCCTCATCTTTGTAGTCATAGAATTACGGTTTATTTTTTTAATGCAACTAAAGGAAACGATATTGGCGGAATCAGTAGATTGAGGTTTGAAAGTGTTGCGTGCTCTAATCGGCATGATGTGGAGAAAAAATATTAAATAATTGGATGGCGCGCAGATAACATGTCGGGCTTTTGTCTCAAGTCTGATCAAATAATCTTTAACGCGCATATTGAACATACGCTTTTTCACAATGATTTATGGTAATCAATATAAATGTACTTGTACTGAGATGATACACGAGAAGCTAAAGTACAGATGTTATTTCTAAGAAGGAACAATGCATTTATGATTTTGATGCACTTATCCTTGCTCATCGGGTTGTACACAATACATGTGTTTGACCATAACTCATATTGACAATTTATGCTCATACTTTTTCTCTGTTATATGCAAATCTTTGCCTTTAATTATGACAAGAGGTAACATGAAATGACATAGTAAACATGACAGTGCGCTTCATTGTTCATATCTCATTCTAACAAGGCATTTCCATTATAATCATATTAGGGGTTCATGTCACAAAGAGGTAAAACATCGTGACGGTGATGGATGAAGATGGATGTGATGATTGGACAGCTTCCTGTAAGTGCCAGCGCCAATGTTGAACCCGTTGCCCATAAGGGGCTGAGATACCTACGCAAATGGGATGAACGTCCTGCGCGATACTGTTGAGTGACTGGGTCGGGTGCATCTTCTTTTATTTAATGTGGTCATTCCGATCGGGACATTTTATTCAATTCTCTTATAACCCAAATATAATATTCATGTTACAAGTAAAAATGACCAATTCTCGTGGTCAGTTACACATGAATCATGTAATAGGCTTTTAAGTGCAGTTATGTATTCAGTATTAATAATTCCTGGGGACTGGTCTTGTGACTGTTTGCGTGTAAATAAATCATATTTATTGATATATTTGCGACTTGCCACAATGGTATGGATATGCAAGTGCAAAAATGAATTTGATATAACCTCACTGCATCGTGTCCACAATAGCTATAAAATCATGCACATGCGTACACCCACGCACACAAACATACCTACATCCGCCATCGTTCATTCACCCAAATATACATTCGCACATTTATTTATATAGAACCGATGAAATGACCAACGCCTAATGACATTGTAACATTAAGTCAACTATCAAATTAAAAAGATAATTTCCAGATTCCAACCAAAGAGTTTATAGCTACGCTAAGAGGGCTCACTTCGAGTGGCTCTGTGGTGATCACTTAAGGTGGCGCTACCGTAACACAAACAAAAGCACATTTGCTGACGTCACTGCGATTGATGAGAGCGGGAAAATCTCGCTTCGCAGAGCCTTGCCGCTGCCAAAATACGTCGTACAATAGGCGTGCTTAGTTAACTGTCTTTATTCGTCACCGAAGATATCTTTACATTAAACACAGACGCCGTCAAGTCAAGCAATTAAGCTGTCCATAAAACCCGCCATACTTTCAGACAAAAGGCAATAGCATATATATAAACATACAAACATGCATTCATAAATGCATGTTGCTGGTATGAAATATGGTTATGTTTAAATGCAATAGCTCATTGATTCCAAGCAATAGATTCATTCGTGATAGAAATATATTCAGGGGTTCAGTTAATTCATTTCAATATATCAAGATTAGTACTAAATAAAATAATCACTTAATGTTTAGCATATATTATTGCCGCTTACATGCATAAAAAATATTTACCAGGATATTATTTGGCAAATTGTGATGGCAGAAGAGTTTGTGTTGAGGAAGAGAAATCATCAATCTTTGCATGTTAAACGGAAAACAATTTGGCTTTTTATACCTAAATGCTATGAAATCTTATATATCATATGAGGAGGTATAAAGCTGCTTTATGAGAGCAACAAAGACCTTTAAATACCGGTTATTATGCCCCTGAACAGGAACATCTGCTGTCAAAGTGATTATTACAGTTTTGCTAAATAACATACATTTTGTCTTGCAATATGTGCGTTTCTGAAAGCAACAGAATAATCTAATTGCAACACTATCCTGATTACAATTTGCAAGAAGGACACTATGCCGGCGTTGTCCTTATGTAAAACCTGGTGGCATAAAGCCTGATTGGATTATTTTATGCATAGTGCGGCGGGGAGGGGCAGGGGAGGGTGAGGGTGGGGGGGGGGTGTAAACGCGTGCTGTTCATAATGTGTATGTCCAGGTAAAGACGACACTATAGTCAACAAAGAAAATAAGCTATTTGTGTGATTCATTTAGTTGTATTCACCATCTATATCCTATAGATGTTTACAAAATATATGTTCATTCCATACTTACTGAGTGGAATAAAGGCGGAAAAACAAAGTAAGGGGGATGGCTTTGAACTGTTAACTTTTATGACACTCATATAATGAAGTTGTCGAGGGTCTTCTCACGTGTCAATGTGCGAATCGACATCTGAAAAGCATGTCTAATCAATGCAAATATTATAAACTACTAATCCAATACCCACAACATGTTAATTTATTTAGCGAATATTAAATTGATGAAGGCCAAAGTCAAGCACTCATATGCACTGTATAGCCAAAAGCAGCTTGTTATTCATGTACGCTTGATACTTTCCTATGCATCATTTTGGGGTGTGATTACATTATAACATTACGTACTGGCTTCACAGCTGCAATATTCTACCTTCCATTTTATTGCACTTCAGGGAAATATTAATCGTATTATTATAAACTTATTGTCTGTTGAAGCTAATTGTGGCGGAGCAGATGTCTGTATGGATGGTCTAAAAGTAATTTAAATAATCAATTATGGTTATGAAGAGGCACCACCCAGTCAACGCAAATATTTTGACGAGTTCCATCGACCGCGACCAAACAGCAATCTAAGCCGTTGGAAGCACATAAGTTATGTATACACTGTTATGTTTTCATGGATATTTGATTAGTGAGGTACGAGGAAAAGCTAATAGTTTGTCTATGAAACCTAGTGAGACTGCATACTAAACTATTCATTTAATTTCCTATCAGTTAGTAGTAATCGAGATTAGGACGTTTGTTAAACTCAAACGTAGAAATCCTTCGTAAATGAAAGAGATTAAAGTTTAATTAATGAATCCCTCTGACCTATTTTACGTGCGACTGAGTATTACTGTGACTACTGACAATCTTACATTAGTGTTGGTATTTCCATTGTGGTGTGTTACTTTCTTCGCAAGATGGAGATTAATAATTAATAGTGTTACTGATTTATCACAATGACCAACATTTACATTTGAAGAATATGTTTGAAGAGAGCTTCCAGGCGCAATTGAGCGAACAATTCCTTTTGAGACTTGTATCAAGCAATCTATCGATAAAACCATGTGATCATCAGTTTTGGTTTGTCAATAAAGAGGGTTTTGTTTTTTAAGCCGATGCAATCGAATTTTTTACATCTCGATAAATGCTTTTGAACCTAATGCTCATTTCTCTCTCGTTGAGAAATAACGTCCAGTGGTAATCGCGTGCAGTTTTAAACGTTTGTTCTAAGATATCAGTGCCATATAACAGAATGAAAATGAATGCGTCAACAAATGCCATGAACATTACTTTTGAACCCAGCGCTCATTACAACTATCTTATTGTCAAGTACTGTCGAACGGCAATCATGTGAAATGTTAACAGTTTATGCCTTGATATATTTTCGATGCAATTGAAAAGAGGAGAGGTCGACAAGCTCGTTCTTGATGGGTTCATTTGAAGCATATACCAAAGAATGTCTAGCATCGCGATAAACGCTATTGAATGATACACTCGTTACATAGGAGTTTCTCTTTCTTGTGGAACAGTGATGTTCGTTGGAAGTATACTTTTGGTTGAAAGACAAATGTAAGCGTTGTGGTTCATGCAGCCCACACACCTAACACACAACCTGCTCACATGCTGACATATTTGATTGTTGTGTTATGAGAGACATTCTATTATCTATTATCATTAATTATTTGACGCTATATACACATTTTGTCACATAGGTGTCATAACTTAATTGCGGATGAATTTGATTATCCTTTTTCTTTAAGTATAAATACAAGGCCGGATAATGCTGCACATAAAACCCTGATCAATTTGTCTTATGTGTATGCTATATAATTTCTCCTAGAGAACTTTTTTATAACAATACTCAGCACCTACAGGCGGAAATATTGATGATGTTCTGGCCCCGATGACAGGCAACAGTTTCCCAAATTGCACATGGATATGTATTTGTGGCGTATTTACTATTCCCTGTTGCATGCAAAACACCGACGCAAACTATTTAATACCAGGCAATTATCTCATATAGATTATATGAAAACATATATAATGAACTGAAGCCAGTTAACATTACGCATGCTAAAGGCTCAACGTTAGTGTGCTGTAAAATGTCATATATACAGACCCTTACTTATCAAATCAATGATGGACATAAGATTATGTGTCTGATATTAATTGCATACCAATTGGACCACGCACATGGTTGCAATTGTGCATACTGTATGTAAACTTATTTGGCGCTGTTTGAGTTTATTGGATATAAAGAAGCATATGCCAGCTGCTTTGGTAATTATTTTATGATTCAACTTATTCTTAACATATAACCCGTTGTAATGACAGGTGGTATGTGTCTAAGATACCGCTCACGACGCCGCAAAATGCTGCATAGATACAAATGGCAATGCAGTTGGATATGATTCTCAAAAGCCATATAAATTTGTTGGATTTCTTCCACACAGTGAGTGTCGATAAAGAGCATCTGTACATATATCCTTTTGGCGATAACGAATCAGAATAACATATTGAGCAGTGCCACAGTAAATCAATATTGCTTCAACTGGAGCGAATATTGTGCCCTATTGAGGTGTGATGCGACTTGAGTTCGTGCGGGGAGCTGCAGTGATAGGAGTATTGTACGTCTGTTGTTGTGCGTTAAAATTCGTACTCCTGGAACGATGAATAAAGTTCAGTCAACGTACCACACAAGACAGATGTTGTTTGGATACTAACAAGCAGTTAAAAGCTAGGCTACGAGGTCTCATTCTAATTGACTGTATGTCCATTCAGGTTGCTATGTTTTAATATGACGCCAATATTTGGTCAGTTTATGTAATAGCAAGGACAACAGCACGACCATCGGCTATATCATGCGGTATATCACAACATCAACACAGTGCCAATTCGTCTTGCATGAGTCGGATACTATTTTAGATCAACACTATAGTGCGTACAACTAATAAAGCAGGCAGGCGAGCTTCGCACGGTAAAAGCAAACATAATACGATAATCAAATTATTCTAATTATGCTACCCATTGTTGCATAGTCACCAACCAGTGGTAGCATTACCGGATTGCTATGAATAATTATTGATTAAGCCTCACACGACACAGTGAACCAAATGGGTTTAGCTACCATTTCCATATTGATTTTTTGCTTATTATCATTATGGTATTGATTTTTCTCTGGGTCCATTTCAGAAGAATGTTTTGCCTAGCAAGTTATGCCAGAACGTTTTGCGTCGTGTTATCAATTATACTGTGTGTTGCAAGAGCAAATACGATGAGTGGGTTTCGTGGAGCCGTTTCGTGGTTCATTCACAGGGTGCCTAAAATAACCACAAGTACACGTTCAAACCGGACAAAAGACATAAATTCTCGCCTGAAATTCCCATATGCTGTATGCGTGTAGTGTTTGCATCCCCACACCACCGCAATCGCATATTATATATCTCAGCTCCAATTTTACATTGCAAACATTATGCTTGAATAACTCACTATCTATAGCTTCTGCTGGGTCCATTTTGTATACAAGCAGAATTGTACACACATACACGTACAAACACGCACCCACATGCACACACACGCATACGCACACATACATACAAATATACATACAAACGTATATATATATATATATATATATATATATATATATATACATATATATATACGTTTGTATGTATATTTGTATGTATGTGTGCGTATGCGTGTGTGTATATCTATATAGATATATATATATATATATATATATATATATATATATATATATATATATATATATATATATATATATATATATATATATATATATATATATATGTTCAAATGGATACGTGCACATTATTTACCCATTGTGCCACGTTCCAAAACAATAGTCACTTTTAAGAACATTGTGTTTATATTAGCAGGGTTAAGTCAAGAATGTATATCCTCACGAAGCAGCATATGCGAACTGAAAGCACCACTTTGTCTGTTACCTTGACAAATTCCGCTTTCCAGAACTATCATAACACATCAGATCGAGATATGATTGACTCACGTTATCATGGTTGTCAATTTCAAAGACATTTCACGTTGTCCTACCAAACCTTACAGGTCTACACAAGGTGCCGCGATGATATTATAGCTGCAACTGAATCTTACATATAGCTGATCATCATAGTCAATGTATGTGGCAACGGACATAAGGACACCCTTAGTCTTGTCAAATAAAATGTATACAACCAAACTGAGCATGCGTCTCATGCGAACACATTAAGCATAGTAAGTTGAACGCCATACCAATATTTGCCATGGCAATATCAGATGATGAACGCCTTATGATATCTTTGTCCCCATTACCACCCTCTTCCCCAACCGTGCATATACTTATATATTTCTCACACCACCATTTGTTCATTCACAACTTGTGTATGTGTGCATTTTATTAGATCATTCACATGTCTCTCCACCTATTCATACGTTCATTTGACAGGATGTTGATTAGTGTGTGTGATATATTCCAGTACAAATCTTATTGCCTGAGGCAGTGATGATACTCATGCAAAAACAGGAAACTGTTGATAGGGCCCTGTTGCTACCACGATGCAGCACCAGGGGCTCACACACATCTGAAACAGTGCACCGTTATCGATCCGTTGTTTTCGCTCGCATGTGCAAAATCTAATCATACAATCTCGCCTTTCATGAATAAGTTGTTTGCATAAGGGCTAGCGGCTTGATTTACTACGATAATCTTTGGGTTCTATGTAGTAAATATGATTATAGTTATTACCCTGAATCAAATATTTAATGTACCTAACTGGTTGAATTATATCTTAACGCATTGATTAAGAATTATATTATCCAAACAATGTTTGCTCACATTGGTTGTCTTTTGTCATGTTGCGTACATATGAGTTATATTGAACCTTATTTGCTTACATTACCATTCTCAATGTCTCATACTGTTGTATTGATAAAAAATCCAATCAAGCATAAAATGTAGGACAATTATTGTTTTAGGTCTCCTTATGAAACGGGATTGATGACAATGCATGAATTGGTTACTAATTTATGCATCGGTCTGTTAGTCGGCGTCTCATTTAGAATATAAAATAAAAAACTGCTTTTGGTTTTAACACTACTTGTATCTCAAATGTCATATATTTTGAATAAATTGCAGACTGCAGGTTATCCATATTAGATGAACCAGATAAACGGCGCTATAGTTGTCCATTGATGTTCTAGATATGTCATGCGTATTAGAAAGCATGATAAAATGCATATGAGCTGTCGTCATATCAGCAATATTATAATTCAAATAATAGAATATGAGCATGGGCAAACCCTGTTGTATTTCCACATGGTTATGCGTTCAAGCGTAGCTTTCGTTTGTACAGATCATGTCAGAAGATCGCCCTCATAATTTTTTTAACTGGGCACATGGGCATTTTGCATGATAAATGAGACAATCAACATGACCCGTCTTTAATTATTCAACAGTAGCACTACAGAAGATGCTGCATACTGCGTCTTGAGGTTGGCATCTGGTCCGTGTGGTGAATGAATATCGTGACAAGCAGCACTTCAGTACAGTTCTGAATCCCGATGGGAATAAATCACATTTTTATGGTACGTTTTTCCGTTAAAATAGGTCACAGAAAATGACTTGTTGAAATGAGATATGAGCAATCAGGTGCACTACCTAGGGTACTATAGCATAATATGTCACCATTTGCCCTTATCAAAGACAGACAAAATGTTGCATTATCACAGAAATAGCATGAGCATAAATAAATGTGACATTTCTGCTCATCGATTCTGTATGAACAATATGATCCAGAGAGTCATATTATATACGCAACTTGTGTGTTGTAACTAACATATTACTCTAAATGAACCTTTAATATTAACCATGGACTGCAAATGGTCTTATTTATATGAGAATCGGGTTGTGATTAATAAACCGAGAATGTTAGTGAGATTGAGGTTTATTGCCATTATATATATTTAAACAATAAATGATAGTAGATAAGAAATATTCCTAGAAGATGCATTATTGAGAGCATGTTCGATTATAAATTGTACTTGTTTTCACTTTTGTCTCGGTCTAATAACGACTCGATTGTCATATTTTCAAAGTATAGGAAACATCAAATTATCGATTATCTATTGGTTTTGACGTTTTGAAAACAGACTTCGAACATGGTCTACAAAAATATTTAAATGAGTAGCCACATGGTCAAGTTACTATGCATGAGCAATTTCATCAACTTCTGGTTTTATCACTCAAACTTTGTCCGTTTTCGGCTATGTATGTCTGTTTGCGTCTGCAACGTGACTTGTGTGGGTCATTGTTCAAAATAGCCGTAGCCATGGAGTAGAATAAATTTTACGGATGTCATCCGCACAAGTAGCGCAGTAGCCCAGGAAGTTAGTTTTTCTCAACTGAATTTTCATGAATTGTTATTAAATGCAATTTGACTAGCTTGCCCCTCTGCCTCATCTTTGTAGTCATATTATCACTGTATATTTTCTGTTGCAACAAAAGAAAACCATTGAGTCCATTTAACACTATTGGCGGTATTTGTAGATTGAGGATGGAAGGCGTTGTGTGCCCCAATCGACATAATGTGGTGGCGTGCAGATAACATGTCGTGCTTTTGTCTGAGCACATAGCATCTGTTGCGGATAGCTTCATTGTCTGGCTAAATTCGTTAGTTTCCATCTTCAACGCGCATTTTGAACATGCGCTCTTTCACAATGAATTATGCAATCTATTTATACTTGTACTTAGAAAATAATTAGAAAGCTGTAGTTCAGATGTCATTTCCAACGGTCGGCATGAGAATATGCAATGCATGTGTCCTTTTGATGCACAAAACCTTGCTGTGTACTGGAAACCTAGGAAAGTTGCTGTTAGTATTGATAGTTATTTGTCAAGACACTGAGGCCAGCCTTTACGGAGGTTCAATGTTCTAATGTGAGACGCCGACACCTATGACTATTTGCGTGAGAAATCATGAGCAGATTAAAAGGATGTGTGCATCAAACTAATAAATGCATTGTACGTTATCATGCAGTTCTGTGCAATGACATTTTCCCTGGTAACTTCAGCTATCCAATTGTTACCTCAGTACAAGTA
>CM067349.1:22552841-22575341 GCA_034190875.2 Urechis unicinctus | reverse complement strand
TAAATGCACGACCGGATTATGCTGTACATAAAACCCAATGCATTCTCGGTTACAACTAGCAAAACGTATTTGCAAGATATATTGGTTAAGCAATTCAATGTTATCGAAAAATAAACCAACGTAGTATGTTTGATGTACAAGAATACATGATTATATAAAGATATGTTGATCTCATAGAATGCTTTGAGGATTCGTCACATTCAGGTTTCTTATTAGAGGAGACAATTCGTAAGGGTCCTATCCTGCGTAGGTTGGTCTATTCTCCCCGCAATTACCCATGCGCTTGCAAAAAGTATTATGGTAGCCATGAGTCAAATACTCTATCAGACCAACACACTATAGTATTTACAACTAACAAAGCAGAAAAGTGAGCTCCGCTCCATGAAAGCAAGCATTATATGATAAACAAATCATTCCTATTATGCTACACATTGTTGCAAAGTGACCCGGCATCCGTTGCATTAACGCCTCGCCACGAATAATTATTGTTAGAACCTTAGAGAACACAGAGGTTCAATAAGGTTTTGCCTCAATTTCCATATTGATGTTTTGTTTATCATAAAGCTGTTTATTAATCTCTGGTTCACTTCCTGCGATTTCCGGCTCCCGTGAATAACCAGAATAAAGAGGCAGTTAACTGACATATTTTGACAAATTCAAATAAAACCTGATATATCTTCACACTGGCATTCGGAACTGCGCCTGATTATTGCCTTCCTTCGCAGAAAATGATTCGCGGAGGAAAGTGTGATTCGTCGTTTCAAACGAAAGATGCAGTCTGCCGCATCATATGCTGTGATGAAAGGACTGACGACTGTTTAACTATCATTTCAGATGTCTATCGAGTTTGTTTATGCCCAGATAATAATACAATCTGAAATATGCAATATTTTAAAATAGCTAACCCCCAATTCCCTACCCATAGAAGCAATCACTCGTGTTTTTTGTTAGTTTATAATAGACACGGCCTTTGTTTCTTTGCGGATTCGTTGCGTAGCATATACGTCTGTTGCGAAAACACCTCGATTTATGGAGTGCCAAATGTAAAACTACTTGTTCTAAGTAATCAGCTCTATTCTTAGTCAAACTCATTCAAAGCATTAAAATGACTTCAATAAAACACTAGTTATGCTCCACTTACTGAGTGCATTACCAATTCATCGATATTTGAGAGCGGATATGGCTTGTGAAATAATGCATAGGGTCATAAGACAGCATTTGATCTACCTCAAACAATCCCTGTGCCGTAACTCTCGCATGTATGGCAAGATATGTCCTTGCTAAATGCTTCGTTGCCAATAAATATCAAAAGATGATGGTTAATTCATAAAGATTTGGTTTGAACTTAGTACTTCTATAATAACAAGTATTTGCTAACAGAATAGCGACTATGATTCTAATCGTCATGCCGCTTGTTGGTTGTACCCAAGTGGGTCAATGTTTATTTACCGAGGGAATATATACACCCCAAGCAGTTTGATGATAGTAAATTTGTTGTGATGCGTGTAATAGATGAAACTGAGTGGAATCAAATTATCACGTAGCAGATCTATGAAATCGATCCAAGTATATTCATTATGGCGACGGAATATTTAGTATTGGAACATGCTTATACCGATAGCTCCATATGCAGACAGTCGTATACAAGTTACTTAATAAAAATTGTCGATGCGCTTTTATCGGATTGACCTCTTTATCCGATTGACTTCTTAAAACTGGCTGTCCAAACAAATAGTCCCAGACATTTCACTGGTTTGCCATTTGACGCCTCTTACACACTAAATCACATTTTTGGTTGCCATACACACTCTCTATTTAGTCCATTTGCTCTTTTCTGGACATCCAATGAACCAGGTCACGAACGACAGATGACATTGAGCAACTGCTGATCAAGACCAATGGCAACTGATGATTGCAATGGCTACTGTTTCACGGAAAAATATAAATTACCATATTTTCAAGCCTAATATGTCGGCGCACAAACAGTCACTTCCTTCGGCTGCCTCATGGGACCTTCGCGAAAAGTCATACAGTAAAATACTGGAGATTATCCAAAACTTATCTGATATTCCATCTGCATTGTGGAGGATATCATGGAGGATAACGGATCAGTCTGCAAAGGATTCAAAACGGCGGACATTGGTCAGGAACCTAGACGATAAAGTGAAGCATTTAACCATTGCGCCCTTGGATCAAACCACTAACATAAACGCTTGCCTGCAGTCACGGAATCGTGGCCAATCGTACGCTGTTTGAGCGATACAGCTATAATTTGCATGCTCTAGTCGTTGGTATACTCATATTAAATGCTTTTTTATACATTCCAGCCCTGTACACTTTCACAAATGCTATCAAAATGGTAGGTTTATAGCGATCTAAAATCAAGTGCAACATACATGGTCTACATAGCTATGCTGAGTTGATAGTTTAACCCAGTCCTTCGCAAGGATAAAATACGTAAGTAGTACATAAGCACCTAGAAATCTCTTAGTGTTTTCGTCAGTAATCAGAACAGCGGAATATCCTCTTTTTTATCAGACATGTACTGCTTATGTGACTGCCATTGAATCCTCACATCTCACATTTAGTAATATAAGGATAGAATGGAGACCAACGCACTTGTCATTATTTACTTTCGCTTCTCAGGAGAGCACTAGAGCTGAGTAAGTATGATGACTTATGGTACACCACCACTACTAAATCTTATACTTGTTTGCTAACAAAGCTTTGCAATTGATTTATTTTGCAATACATGTATTTAATGTAAACTGTCTTGACGGGTGCCGCAATGTTGGCAGCTCAGTAGCAAATATCATGCATCTGAAAATACTGGTGGCTTTTCACTCCTCATGGGCAGGAGCCAAAATAAATCTTTTAATAATAATTAGCACGATCACTACCGTCCTAAAACAAGATCTGCTTGGCAAAACGCAGATAAATCAAAATAAATCATTAAATGATCGCCTGCTCGATTTTTCAGATTTATATTCAGCCCCGTCATCATTGTAACAGACCAATAAAAGAAATCTAAATGATTGTAAATGTTTGAATATTTATGTCATAGTAAGCAAAGATATATGCAGCTTGACCCTCAGAATGTTTCACTTTGATACCATGCGAATCAAATAAGAATAAAACATGTTATACAATCACAATGTACTTGTCATCAAACTGATACGTCAGACAGAGTTCGATAAACATCCCAATTAACATCGCTCATTGCTAAATGGTTGATGCCGCATTCACAACCTTTTCATATCACACGACATGATGAATGTTCAACGATGGTCACATGTTCACACTTCCGTTGACGTAAAGTAATATACTTCAGCCAGTCATATTAACTAAAAGTACAGCTTTGAAATGTTAACTTGACGCTTGCCGCTTACGCAATCAATCCTAGCACGTCAGATCGAGAAACGAATATTCTTCATTTTGTGCTGTTAAACAATTCACTAACCATACAGGTCTACATACGCGACGATATTGTAGTTGCAACTAATTAATCAGTAAAGTCAATGTATGCGGCTACGGACAAAAGGACAGCCCCAGTCTTTTTTAATTTATATAACCAAATAGACTATGTGTCTTATGCAAAAACGTTATGGGAAATATGATTCGGTGTAACGACATGCCAACATTCGCAATGTCAATATAAGAAACAATAGACTGATAATGAATACCTTATGATATAATTGTCCCCTATGATACACACTTCTCCCACCCTGCTTATACTAATGTTAAGTGTGAGTGATACATTCCAGTATAAAAGTTAGTTCCTGAGACAGTGATAATACTTTTGCAAAAACAGGAAACTGTTGATAGTGTCCTGTTGTTAACACAATGCAGCACCAGTTGTATATACAACTGAAACAGCGCGCCGTTATCGAGCTGTTTTCTCTCTCGCGTGTGCAAATCTAATCATGCAATCTCGCCTTTCCTGAATAAAATGTTGGTATATAGGCGCACAGTCTGATTCGTTTCTTAACTTTTAGGTTCTATGTAGTAACTATGATGATAATAATTACCATACATCAAATATTTACATTACCTTTACTGATGGAATCATCAAATAAGAATTTTCTTTTTCAAACAACGTATGTTTACACTGCTTGTCTTTTGTCATGCAGTGTTCATCTTTGGAGTTAATTTGAACCTTTTTTGCTTGCATTATTATTCTCAATGTCTCATACTGTCGTTATGTTAGAAAAGCCAATTCTGCATCAAATTGAAGACATTTATTGCTTTTTAGATGTTGTTATGAAGAGAATTTCACATTTCGACAACGCCCATATTGTTCAATTATGAAAGACATCTCAATTGATGACAATGGATTACTTATTTATAAATTGGACATTTAGCTGGCGTCTCATTTAAAATATACCAAAAAGAAGCACGTATTTTAGGCATTTAACACTATTTGTATCTCAATAGGCATATATTTGAAATGAACAACAGACGGTGGGCTATCCATATTTGATGAACCAGATAAATGGCTGTTATGGGTGTTTATTTATGCTCTAGAAATGTCGTGTATATTGATGATAACATGCAGACCATAATGAGCAGTCGTCATATCAACAAAATATTATCGTCCACAAATTAATTACCATTTGCTATTCTAAATATTAGAGAGACTATTATACAGCACATAGCACCATTTACGACTACATATATCAATTTCGCTTATAGAGTGAAATAAATTGCTGTGACAGCACGTAAGCAGACCTTCTGCAAGGAATTCATCTGAGCAGGTAGACCGGTTGGAATCCCACCTCTATATACATATATATATATATGTATGTGTATATATATATATATATATATATATATATATATATATATATATATATATATATATATATATATATATATATATATATATATATATATATATATATATATATATATATATATATATATATATATATATATATATATATATATATATATATATATATATATATATATATATATATATATATATATATATATATATATATTAGCACGAACCTGACCTTTAGTGGACAAACAGGCAACCTTTCGTAGACTTGGGTCTACGAAAGGATATACAGCTATGTCCACATGAGGTCAATACACATTGTCGTTCAAATATTTACAAATATTTTGGTTTGACCATTTTAATATGATAGTCTTGTCTTAATAATGTACCAAGATAATCTTTTAGTAATGATTTCTTTGAATTTATAATATTATAGCGAATTTAAATTTTAACAACTAACCATTCGTTGACATTACCTAAGAGCCTCAATACCTTCGTTACAACCATATATACTTTGGCCTAAATGGTAACAAAAATGTTTAAACATGACCGTATGATATGTCGATGTGAAGCTGTTAAAGATTTGAATTTTTTTATTATTTTGATAATGAAAACTGCATTTTTTTCTCATTATTCGTCTACAAACTACTTAAATAATGGCTCATGATGATTATATCTACAACAAATAGTACAATTTTAATCCATAATGCTGGAAAATGATTTCCATATTTGTATGTTACGCAAATATACGCAAATATATATGGGCACGAAAGGTTGGATTTATACGAATAAATTTGTATCTTGACCATTCGTGGACGACCTTTTGAGGACCAAAAGTATATACCGGGATTATAAAGTGACAAAAAGATATGCGAATTAATATTTAAAAAATAACGATAAAAAAATGTACTTGACGAATTTGTTGGAGTCTACGAATGGTTGTAATCATATGTATATATATATATATATATATATATATATATATATATATATATATATATATATATATATACATATATTTATATATATATATATATACATATATATATATATGTATATATATATATGTATACATATATATATATATGCATATATATATATGCACATATACATATATATATATATATATTTATATATATATATGCATATATATATATATATATATGTTTGTGTATATTTATATATATCTATATAAATATTTATATGTCTCACCACTTTGTTGTGCCAGTGTCGAATGATCCATGCCGCAGTATATTTTGCACCAGTTAACTCTCCCTAAAGCGGTAGCCTCGAGTGCAATGATATATATGGCCACCCCAGCTCGCCTACAATAGAACGACCTCGTCGAGTCTGTATGAACGTTACATGTTATAACCCGGACACTTGCATACAACATCAACTGCTTTACTGTAATTCTGATATAACTGTAAAAGAACCTCTAATATCAACCACCAAAAAGTTTAATTGATATGTGAAATGGGTATGATAAGTAAACCGTGGATGTTATGGGTATGATATATATAACCATCATATATATCAAAATAAGATGAGAGCAATGTTACCACAAAATCATTTTTTGTGCCCGTTAAATTGTATTTGTTTTGTCTAAATAAAAAAAACACGATTGTTATATTTTCAAAGTGATGGAATCAATTATCTATTGATTTCGGTGCCTTGAAAACAGGCTTAAGCGAATCGCAATAAGGTTTACAAAAATTCGTAATTGAGTAACCTCTTGGACAAGTATCTGTGCATAAGTTATTCCACCATTTACTGGTTTTATCGCTAAAACTCCGCCCGTTTTCATTTTCGGATATCTGGTTGCGCCTACAAAGTGGTGTGTGTGTCTCATATTTCGAATATGTATCAAATGCGCCTTGACTAGCTTGCCCCTCTGCCTCATCTTTGTATTCATAGAATTACGGTTTATTTTTAATGCAACAAAAGGAAAAGATATTGGCGGAATCAGTATATTGAGCGGCGTGCCACAATCGGCATGATGTGGAGAAGAAGTATTGAATAATGGGATGGCGCGCAGATAACATGTCGGGCTTTTGTCTCAAGTTAAATAATCTTTAACGCGCATATTGAACATACGCTTTTTCACAATGATTTATGGTAATCAATATAAATGTACTTGTACTGAGATGATACTGCGGAAGCTAAAGTACAGATATCATTTCCATATTGTCAATTTGTACTCATACTTTTTCTCTGTTATATGCAAATCCTTGCCTTTGATTATGACAAGCAGTGACTTCAAATGACGTAGTGCACATGAAAGTGCGCCTCTTTGTTCATATCTCATTACAACAAGGCTGCTCCAATATAATCATATTGGGGGTTCATGTCACAAATAGGTAAGACATCGTGACGGTGATGGACGAAGATGAATGTGATGATTGGACAGCTTCCTTTAAGTGCCAACGCCCATGTTGAACCCGTTGCCCAGAAGGGGCTGATATACCTACGCAGATGGGATGAACGTACTGCACGGTACTGTTGAGCGACTGGGTCGGGTGCATCTTCTTTCATTTAATGTGGCCATACCGTTTGGGACATTTTATTCAATTCTCTTATAACCCAAATATAATATTTATGTTACAAATAAAAATGATCATTCTCGTGGACAGTTACACATGAATCATACAATAGGCTATTAAGTGCAGTTATGTATTCAGTATTAATAGTTTATGAGTCTCCTCCTGTGTATTGGTCTTGTGACTGTTCGCATGTAAATAAATAACATTCATTGATATATTTGCGACTTCCCACAATGGTATGGATATGCAAGTGCAAATCACTGCATCGTGTCTACAATAGCTATAAAATCATACACATGCGTACACCCACGCACACAAACATACATACATCCGCCATCATTCATTCTCACAAATAAACATTCGCACATTTATTTATATAGAACCGATGATATGACCAATTCCTAATGACATTGTAACATTAAGTCAAATATCAAATTAAACTGATTTCCAGATTCCAACCAACGAGTTTATTGCTACGCCAAGAGGGCTCACTTCGAGTGGCTCTGTGGTGATCACTTAAGGTGGCGCTACCGTAACACAAACAAAAGCACATTGGCTGACGTCACTGCGAGTGATGACAGCGGGAAATATGTTGCTTTGCAGAGCCTTGCCGCTGCCAAAACACGTCGTACAATAGGCTCATGAATAGCTAAAATAGCAAGTACACTATCTAATATATAATATATATCAACTTGATCAATTACCCGGTCTTGGGGAGTCATGAGATTGTTCGAGACGACTGGAGCTCCAAATTCAAAAGAGAATTCCATGTGGTTTTAAAGAGACGCTATGACAAGACGCTATGACAATAACGCTTCGGCTAACAGGTAGTGTCTTCACATATCTCCTCGAGCTGACAACTAGACTTGAGTAAAAGTTTTAATACTTATTTGGTTTTTCTTTGACATCATAGGTAATTTGCGAATGTGATAAGTGACTTTGGTTTAAAGTGTCATCCCCCTCTCAGCACATACATATTTATCGAATTCCCTCCACCGATAAATTAGGTGAGCATAGCTACATTTTCACTCATAATTGATTAAACATTCAGGTAAAAACAAAGCACAAAGATAGATTATACATCTTATTCAACACTTTATATCATTTTAATTGGTTATTTACATATATAGAGGGTATATAACAAATATAGTAATATTATAATTCTCCGTACATGGAGGCACATATTTATTTATGGATAATCGACTAGATCTAATCCCAATTTTACAAAACTAAACTGGCTAGGGACACTTGGAAGATACGTTGTTTATAGCATTGCACCCTGTATTTTGTCAAGACGACACTCATCAATAATATTGATGAGACAGTTCGGGAGAACTTCCGCGTGCTTAGTTAACTGTCTTTATTCATCACCGAAGATATGTTTACATTAAACACAGACGCCATCAAGTCAAGAAATTAAGCTGTCCATAAAACCCGCCATTTGTTCAGACAAAAGGCAACAGCATACATATAAACATACAAACATGCGTACATAAATGCATGCATACATGAATGCATACATTCATGTTTACATCCATTAATCGATCCAAATTCGCTAATTTAGACTAATTAATGTATCTGATTTGTAGATCATACCAAGGTGCGAACTAATGAATATGTATCACTGCATTAAGTATTTTGTTTACGCATTCTATATTTGTGACTTTAATGCATCGATTCACATCTAACGCATTTATCAGAGAACTTATCATATAACAAGCATGGGCGCGGAAGTTAAGATGATAAACACAAAGCGGCTGATCGTACTCAGCATTACAGAGGTAAGGCAAACTGCATTACTCCTAAAGACCGTTACTTGTATTTATTGGTTCATGTAGGATGCCAGATTTGGAAAACCACGTCTGTGAAAAATGCATTTATGTGTAAATATTTTACATAAATCTGTGTTGAAGGTAGACGTGCAACTTGTCAAGTTTGACAAAACTTGACTTGCGTTGCTGCTATGAAATATGGTTATGTTAAAATACAAAAGCTCATTGATTCCAAGCAATAGATTCATTCGTATTAGAAATATATTCAGGGGTTCAGTTAATTTATTTCAATATATCAAGAATAGTACAAAATCTAAATCACTTACTGTTTAGCATATATTATTCCAGCTTACATGCATAAATTTTAATTTACCAGGATATTATTTGGCGAATTGTGATGACAGTTAAGTATCAGTTAAGAAAGAGAAATCATCCATCTTTGCATGTTAAACGGAAGACAATTTGGCTTATTATACCTACATGTTATAATAAATCTTTGAAATGTCATATATCATATAAGGAGGTATAAAGCTGCTTGATGAGAAAAAGACCTTTAAATACCCGTTATTATGCACCTAAACAGGTACATCTGCGGCCACGGGTCAAAGTGATTATTACAGTTTTGCTAAATCACATACATTTTGTCTTGCAATATGTTCGTTCCTGACAGCAACAGAATAATCTTATTGCAACACTTTGCAAAAAATGCACTATGCAGGCGTTGTCCTTATGTAAAACCTGATGGCATAAAGCCTGATTGGATTATTTTATGCATAGTGCGGCAGGGAGGGGCCGGGTTGAGGGGGGGGGCGGTAAACGGATGCTGTTTATAGTGTGTATGTCCAGATGAAGGCGACCCTCTCGTCAACAAAGAAAATAAGCTATTTGCGTGATTCATTTAGTTGTATTCTCCATCTATATCCTATACATATTTCCAAATATATATTCATTCCATATTTACTGAGTGGAATAAAGGCGGCAAAACAAAGTAAGGGGGATGGCTTTGTAATGTTTACTTTTATGACACGCATATAATGAAGTTATCGATGGTCTTCTCACGTGTCAATGTGTGAATCTAAACTATTCATTTAATTTCCTATCGGTTAGTAGTAATCGAGATTAGGACGTATGTTAAACTCAAACGTAGAAATCCTTCGTACATGAAAGAGATTATTGTTTAATTAATGAATTGCTCTTGCCTATTTTACGTATGACTGAGTATTACTAAGACTACCGACAATCTTACATTAGTGTTGGTATTTCCATTGTGGTGTGTTACTTTCTTCGCAAGATGGAGATTAATAGTTAATAGTGTTACTGATTTATCACAATGACAAACATTTACATTTGAAGAATATGTTTGAAGAGAGCTTTAAGAGAGTAAACAATTTCTTTTTGAAATTTGTATCAAGCAATCTATCGAGAAACCATATGATCATCAGTGTAGGTTTGTCACTAAAGAGGGTTTTGTTTTAAAGCTGATGCAATCGAATTACTAACATCTCAATAAATGCTTTTGAACCTAATGCACTCGTCAACATTTGCTTTCTCTTGCGTTATGAAATAACGTCCAATGGTAATCGCGTGCAGTTTAAAACGTTTGTTCTTCGATATCAGTGCCATATCACAGAATGAAAATGAATGCGTCACCAAATTCCATGAACATTAATTGTGAACCCAGCGCTAATTGTGAAACCACGGCAATCGTGTGAAATGTTTACAGTACTGTCGAACGGCAGGATCGACAAGTGTGAAATGTTTACATGTATTTCCGTCTAGCACCGCTGGATAAATATATTCGATGTAATTTAAAAGAGGAGGAGGTCGACAAGCTCGTTCTTGAAGGGTTCATTTGATGTATTTAAATAATGTCTAGCACCGCGATAAACGCTATTGAATGTAATGCTCGTTACATAACAGTTTCTCTCTTATTGAACAATAATGTTCATTGGAAATCGTCTCGCAGTAACAATGTTGATACTCCCCTTTGATTCTGATATGGTTCAGGTTGCAATTGTCGGTAAATTGGTTTGATGCCTCTGGTTGCCTATGCCTGTGTATATGCGTATAGGGCATATATATATATATATATATTTATATATATATATATATATATCTATATATATATTCATATATATCTTTATAATATATATATATATATACATATCTATATAATATATATATATCTTTATAATATATATATATATAATAAAATTATATATATGAATATATATATATAGATGTATATATATATGTGTATACATATCTCTATCTATATAAATATATAGATTTATATATATATCTATATATATTAGGATATATAATCATTCATATATAAAATCTTTTATATATCTACATATATATATATCTCTATATATATATATAATTATATATTTATATATATATACATATTCATATATATATATACATATATATATAATTATATTTATGAATATATATATATATATCTATATATATATATACCTATATATACATATATATGACCCAATCAGGTATTAATGATATGCCTTTTATCTCATAGAATCATATGTGCCTTTATATTGTGTTCTACTGTCCAGCTGTAAATAATAATTATGCAGGATATGATAATCGGAGTTGGTTATTGTAAGTACATGAATTAAATTAGAAAATTTACAAATAACTATGAGAAGAGAGAGAGAGAGAGATAACTATAGAGAGATATAGAGAGAGAGATAGAGAGATAGAGATTAGAGAGATATATAGAGAGAGATATAAGAGAGAGAGAGGAGTAAGAGAGAGATATATATATAGAGTAGATAGATATATATATAGAGATATATAGGAGACAGAGATAATATATATATAGAGGGAGGGATATAGAGGATATAGAACTATGTGGTGTATATATATATATAGATAGACATAGATATAGGCAGGATATATATATAGAGAGAGAGAGAGATATAATATATACATAGGATCTTTATATATACATATATATATTAGAGATAGAGATATAGATACAGATATATATATATAGATAGATATTATATATATGATATATATATAAATATGCCTTTATCTATATATATGAATCATATGTATATATTTATATGTAAGGATATGATAATCGGAGTTGGTTATTGTAAGTACATGAATTAAATTATGGAAATGTTTACAAATAACTATGAAATAACTATAACATAGCACAATCAACTCATAGTAAACATCAATGTAACGACGTCTCCGTTAATTTACCGTATATGTATGCTGCTGTTCATTCTTATATAACTCACCGTGTGATGGCACCATTTAGATGAATGCGTGAACATTATTTACCCACTGTGCCACATGCCAACACAATAGTTACTTCTAAGAATATAGTGTTTATATTAGCAGGGGTTAAGTCTAGAAAGTATACCATCAGGGAGCAGCCAATCCATTCGCATCTAGAAATTATCTTTTAGTGTTTGTGGCAGTTATCAGTTTGCGAACTGATTAACCCCAGAAAAACAGCGAGCTAGCCTCTGTTTGGTGTACTGCTTATGTGACTGCCAATGTATCATCACAGCTTACATTCAGTAAATAAAAGGATACAATGGAGACTAATGTATTTATCATTATTTACTATCGCTTTTCAGGCGTGCTCTAGAGCTGAGCAAGTATGTAGTCTTATGGTACAACATCACTACACAGTCCTAGTCCTGTTTGATAACAATGTTTATTCGATCATGATGCCAACTACGCATTAGATTTATTTAGCAATCTATGTATTTAATGCTGTTTGTCTTGACACATGCCGAAATGTCTGCCGATGACTAATATTAGGTTTTTTGTTCTATCCTCGTAAGTAGAGGCCCAAACAAATCTATGTTATGGAATTAATTAGGACGATCAGCACCGTCCCAGGACAAGATCAGCTTGGAACGACGCAACATAAAATAATCTCTCACTCGTGCGACGGTTGTGTAATGTTTCAGATTTATTTTCATCCCCGTCATCATTGTAAATGACCAATACAAGAAATCTGACCGATTAAAAATGTTTGAATATTTATGTCATAGTAAGCAAAGATACACGCAGCTTGACACTCAGAAAGTTTCACATATGATGCCATGCGAATCAAATATGAATAAAAACGTGGTATACAGTCACAATATAATTGTCGTCAAACTGATATGTCACAAACGTCACAATTAACATCGCTCATTGCTAAATAGTTGTTGCCACAATCACAACCTCTTCTTATCACACGACATGCTGATGATCCATACCGCGAATGTTAAACGATGGGCACATGTTCGCACTTCCGGTGACGTGTAGTGATATATTTCAGCCAGTCATATGAGTTATGTCGCTTTTTCCAAATGTCTTTGCAAACTAACTTTGTCTGTTACCTTGACACTTTCCGCTTTCCAGAACTATCCTAACACGTTAGATCGAGATATGAATGACTCATGTTATCATGGTTGTCAATTTAAAATATATTTCACGTTGTCCTACAAAATAATGCCCTAACCTTACAAGTCTACACAAGGTGCCTTGATGATATTGTAGCTGCAACTGAATCTTACGTTTAGCTGACCAGCACAGTCAAAGTATGTGGCAACGGACATAAGGACACTCTCAGTCTTGTCAAATAAAATGTATATAACCAAACTGAGAATGCGTCAAATGCGAAGACATTAAGGGAAGTTTAGGTTGAACGCCATACCAACATTTGCCATGTCAATATCAGGAACAATAGATGGATGATAAACGTCTTAT
Source organism: Urechis unicinctus (assembly GCA_034190875.2). NCBI lineage: Eukaryota > Metazoa > Annelida > Polychaeta > Xenopneusta > Urechidae > Urechis > Urechis unicinctus. The sequence goes on along the minus strand of CM067349.1, from coordinate 22,561,494 downwards.
GGTTATTTTCCCCCATAACCACCAACTTCACACAACCGTTTGTTCATTCACAACTTGTGTATGCGTGCATTTTATTAGATCATTCAGGATGTTGATTAGTGTGTGTAATAAATTCCAGTACAAACCTTATTGCCTGAGATAGGGATGATACTCATGCAAAAACAGGAAACTGTTGATAGGGCCCTGTTGCTACCACAGTGTAGCACCAGGGGCTCATATACACATCGTTATTGATCCGTTTTTCTCGCTCGCGTGTGCACAATCTGATAATACATTCTCGCCTTTCATGAATAAATAAAGGCGAGCGGCTTGATTTACTACGATAATCTTTGGGTTCTATGTAGTAAATATGATTATAGTTATTACCCTGAATCAAATATTTAATGTACCTAACTGGTTGAACCACATCTTAAAGCATTGATTAAGAATTGACTTGTCCAAATTAGTTTGTTTACATTGGTTGTCGTTTGTCATGTTGCGTATGAGTTATTTTTAGCCTAATTTGTTTACATTACTATTCTCAGTGTCTCATACTGTAGAATAGATAAAAAATCCAATTAAGCATAATATTATTGTTTTTAGGTCTCTTTAACATTTCGAAAAATTTTGGGATTAAGCAAGACATCTCAATTAATGACAATGCTTGAATCGGTTTCTAATTGATGCATCGGTCTGAAAGCTGGCGTCTCATTTAAAATATACCAAAAAGAAGCTCGTGCTATTTGTATTTAACACTGCTTGTACCTCAAATGTCATATATTTTAAATAAACTGCACACTGCAGGCTATCCATATTTATAGAACCAGATAAACGGCTGCTATGGCTGTCTTTTGATGGTCTAGATATGTCATGTGTAAAAGAAAGTGTGCATACGTTAATGTGCTGTCGTCATATCAGCAATATCATAATTTATATAATAGAGTATAGCGATTGAGCATGGGCAGACCCGGTTGTATTTCCACATAGTTATGCGTTCAAGCCTTCCTTTCATTGATCATAATTTATATAATAGAGTATAGCGATTGAGCATGGGCAGACCCGGTTGTATTTCCACATAGTTATGCGTTCAAGCCTTCCTTTCATTGATCATAATTTATATAATAGGGTATTCATTGATTTCATAGTTATGCGTTCAAGCCTTCCTTTCATTGATCATAATTTATATAATAGGGTATAGCGATTGAGCATGGGTAGACCCGGTTGTATTTCCACATAGTTATGCGTTCAAGCCTTCCTTTCATTTGTACCGATCATGTCAGCAGATCGGCCTCATAACATTTTTATCTGGGCACATAGGCATTCTGCATGATAAATGAGACAGTCAACATGACCCGTTTCTAATTATTCAGCAGTAGCGCTACAGAGGATGCTGCATATTGCGTCTTGAGGTTAGCATCTGATCAGTGTGGTGAATGAATATCCTGACACGCAGCACTTCAGCACAGTTCTGAACCCCGATGGGAGTAAATCACATTTTTATGGTACGTTTTTGCCGTTAAAATAGGCCACAGAAATGACTTGTTGAAATGAGATAAGAGCAATCAGGTGCACTACCTAGGGTACTATAGCATAATATGTCACCATTTGCCCTTATCAAAGACAGACAAAATGTTGCATTATCACAGAAATAGCATGAGCATAAATAAATGTGACATTTCTGCTCATCGATTCTGTGTGAACAATAAACCTTATGATCCAGAGAGTCATATATAAACGCAACTTGTGTACTGTGGTTAACATATTACTGTAAAAGAACCTCTAATATTAACCATGAACCTGCAAATGATCTTATTTATATGAAACATGGGTTGTGATTAATAAACCGAGAATGTTATATGATTGAGGTTTATTGCCATTATATGTATTTAAACAATAAATGATAGTAGATAAGAAATATTCCTAGAAGATGCATTATTGAGAGCATGTTCGATTATAAATTGTACTTGTTTTCGTTTTTGTCTCGAACTAATAACGACTCGATTGTTAAATTTGCAAAGTATAGGAACCATGAAATTATCGATTATCTATTGGTGTTGGCATTTTGAAAACTGGCTTCGAACATGGTCTACAAAAATATGCAAATGAGTAGCCACATGTTCAAATTACTATGCATGGGCAATTTCATGCATAGCCGTAACCATAGAGTGGAATTAATTTTACGGATGTCATCCGCACAAGTAGCGCGGAAGCCCACGAAGTTTTTTTTTCTCAACTGACTGTTCACGAATTGTTATTAAATGCAATTTGACTAACTTGCCCCTCTGCCTGATATTTATAGTCATAGCGTCACCGTAAATTTTCTGTTGCAACAAAAGAAACCATTGAGTCTATTTAATACTATTGGCTGTATTTGTAGATTGAGGATGGGAGGCGTTGTGTGCCCCAATCGACATAGTGTGATGGCGTGCAGATAACATGTCGTGCTTTTGTCTGTGAACATAGCATCTGTTGCGGATAGCTTCATTGTCTGGCTAAATTCGTTGGTTTCCATCTTCAACGCGCATTTTGAACACGCGATTTTTCCCAATGAAATATGCAATCTATTTATACTTGTACTGAGAAAATAATTAGAAAGCTGTAGTTAAGATGTCTTTTCCAACAGTGAGCATGAGAATATGCAATGCATGTGTCATTTTGATGCACAAACCCTTGCTGTGCACTGGAAACATAAGAAAATTGCTGTTTGTGTTGATAGTTATTTGTCAAGACACTGAGGCCAGCCTTTACGGAGGTTCAATGTTCTAATGTGAGACGCCGACACCTATAACTATTTGCGTGAGACACATGAGCAGATTAATAGGATGTGCGCATCAAACATACAAATGAATTGTACGTTATCATGCAATTCTGGGCAATGACATTTTTGCTCGTAACTTCATCCATCCAATTGTTACCTCAGTAAAAATAATTTTGCTTATATGCTATAATTCATATTGACAATGTGCATGCTCAATATTTCCACGTTAAATATGGAGAGTCGGGCAAATAGGCTAGCTTCAAATTGTGCTCTAAGCTCAGACCTAAAATATTAGCCCAACATGAGATATGCACTCCACCGCAATGTATTATATTTACTCCCCATGTTATGCCGATAAGGGCAAACAACAATAATTTTGGACCGACAACGAATTAACGGGGTCTTTCTGTGACAGTAAACCCATGATACTATGATTATACGGAATAGGCCAAGGGACATCATATTGAAGGTGAATTTTATGGTTACTCATAAAATTTACTTCAAAGACCGTATTTGGAAATTGAATTTGAATAAGTACTCGCCAGTGTACATACAAACATTACAGCTTAGCAAACATTATTCTTTCCTACATGCATAAACTTTGCGGGGTATTTATCAGGATATTATGTGTTACGTTTTGATGGCATTAAGGATTGAGTTAATGAGAAGAATTAAACCCTCGTCGAATATTAAAAGGAAGACAATTTGTCTTGTTGCACTTAAATTTTATTATAAATCTTGGAGATCTCACAATTTATTTTGGGAGCTATAAAGCTGCATGATGAGAACCCATAAAGCCGTAAAATACAGGTTATTATGCACCCAACAAAAGATAGCAAGGGCGAGTGCGATTATCATAGTTTTGCACAATCACTTACGTTTTGTCCTGCAATGTGGGGTTTCCGACAACCACGCAATAATCGTATTGCAGCACTTCACTGAATTCTCACTGCAAGAAGGACACTATGTGAGCGTCTATACTGCGCTAAAAACCCAATGCGAAACACACTGATTAGATTATTTTCTGCGTGGGCGGCGGGGGGATAAACGAGTGTGGTTCATTATGTGTCTGTCCAAGCTGAGGCGACACTATAGTAAACATTGATAATAAGCTACTTATAGGATCTATATTGTTATATTTCCCACCTATATCCTACAGATGTTTATGAATATATTGTCATTCTTTACTTCTCGGTCGAAAAAAGGTTGCAAGACAAAGTTGGAGGGGATGACGTTGTATTATTAACTCTAACAGTGTTGTACATCAGGATTTAATCAATTAATTAACAAATGATCTTGATATATTGCCACGTATTATTACCACCATGTATAATTTGTAACAATATAACATACAAACAAGCCATCACCCACAAAATGTTAATTTATCTAGTGGGTACTTAAATTGATGATAGCACTCATATGAATCAAAAGCAACGCGTTATCGATATACGTTTTATACTTCCCTATTCATCATTGTGAGTACATTTTAACACTATGTAATGACTACACAGCTGAAATATTCTACCTTTCTTTTTAATGCACCTAAAAGAACATGAAGAATATATTAATCGTATTATCATAGACTGTCTGTTGAACTTAATCTTGGGAGAGCAGCTATTTGTATGGAGAGTGACATAAAAGTGAATTAACGCTTGTTGTTATCCGTTTAACGTCATAGACCATATTGCCAATGTAATGATTGACTATGGTTTTGAAGAGGCAACGCCCACTCAAGACAAACATATTTATCAAGTTCCAAAGACCGCTACCAAACTGAAAACTAAGCCGCGGGAAGCATATATGTAATGTATACAATGTTATGTTCTGATGCATATTTGATTAGTGTGGTTAGTAGAAATTGTGATGAGGACGTATCTTAAACTTTAACGTTGAAATTCTTCATACACGAAAGAGATTATTATTAAACTTGTGAACAGCTTTGATCTACTGTACTGAGGAGATGTGGATCTAAGACAACTGACAAACATATATCGGTGTTGATACTGTCCCTGTTGTGTGTTATTTTCTTTAGCAATTTAATAAACGTTATGTACATATGAAGATTATGTTTAAGATCATTTATACAATGTGGTCAAACATATTTACCAGGCACAGTTTTGTGTAATTATAACAGTTTCTTCAAAAAATGAAATAGGGGGAAATGTGATAACCGGTCCTGTTATGCAACTAAAAAGAATTTTTTAAGCTGATGCGATCGAATTTCTAACATCGCGACTGATGCTTTTTAAACTACCTCTCATAACAACTTTTGAGTTTCACTTGTTTAGATACCCAAAGGTAATCGTGTGAAATATTAAAAGTTTCTTCCACGGTATATATTAAAGGATGAACCTTAATGGGAAGCTGATGCGATCAAATTTCTCACGCCGTGAACATTACTTTTGAACCCAGCGCTCATTACAACATTTGAGTTTCTATCTTATTGATAAGAACTGTCAAATGGCATTCGTATGTAGTGTTAGCAGTTTCTGCCTTGATACCTATTCAATGCAATTGAAAAGAGGAGGAGGTCACCGAGCTCGTTTGTGCTCTTGATGGGCGCTTGATATGTGAAAGAATGTCAAAGCTTGATTTCGTAAATCATTCCTCGGCACTGGCCTTGTCGATTGTTGCAAGCCGTAATGTAGTCATCGTCCTACATGTACTCTAACTTTCTGGGTTTCGTTTTCTGATATAGCTTTGCCGTACCATTTATTAACTTGCATGGTTTGGTAAGTAGTTTGGTAGACCAAATGAAATATATGCAAAGAACGCAATGACGAAAAGATTTGTCTTACTGCTCTCTTCCTCATTTACAATTGCTATTGCTGTTCTGAATATAATTCTTATTGATCGTAGACTGCTTCTCAAATGACGTGCAGCGACTGGTTGCAATACATATTTGTATATTACAGGTAACTATGCACAAGGTGTTACGAAAGAAAATAATATCCTCCTGAAATTTTCAACAAATGTCTGAATGAAGATCATTCAGCTTAATCATATCGATGCCAATCGTTCTCGTTCATGCTTGAATGATGTCCCGGACATTGTCAGGTTCACAGACACTTAATATGTCAGTTTATCTTAAACAAACCCATTGTATTAATTTGAAATTATGAAACGAATAGATATGATCGGCATAAAGATTAACGTGTATCATCCTAGACGCAGAGCATATTCCAATGGGCGTAATTTGTTCTGGCAATGCTTGTATATATGTGCAACCCACACACCAAAAGCACATCGTGACGTAAGTGATTGTTGTGTTATGCGGTTGATTGTGTGGGACATTCTATAATCAGACCCGGTTATCATTAATTATTTAATGTGCAAAATATACAAATTTGGTCACATCGCAATGGATCATTGTCATGCGATTATTTGAGAGTGAAACATAAATGGATAGCATCATCCCAATGATGAAGCACCTATATTTTGCACAACTGGATGACTATAGAGAAATGGTCGTTCAAAACGATTTCCGTGGAAAGGACACCTGCCATGGTGTGTATTGCTATCTACATGTAGCCTGAAACAAAGTACACAGCATTTCATACAGACAAGGCTTTTCACAACTGCAATAACTGAATTGACCCTAAAGGATTAGAATACAAGGACCATTCACTTTTGGATCAATTTGTTTGCAGTTCTAAACTCTCCTGCCAAAACTCATATGTCAACATTGCGATATTGGTAGGTTATTGCATTCGCTTGACATAGTTAGTTTTTGCAAGATATTCGACTTAGCCTTAATTGGTGATGTTATGTATTGGTTTGACCCAAACGTTATGCAATTGTCAAGGTATAATGTAATAATGATAGCATATGATAATTCATTGCTTTCATTACATTCATTGATATTGTTGCTTCTTTAGTATCCTCAAATTCACCATATTTGTTGTATTAACACTAATGATGTATTCATAAAAAGACAAACCATCTCGGTTTTAGAAAACACCATCTCGGTTTTAGAAAACGCGGTTCAGTGATTTTTTGGGGAACAACCTTATTCATGCTTCATGTCATCGCCAAAGTGTTCATAAAACAATATCATAATCTAATTCACAATATGTGTAAGCTAAGAGACAAGCTTCTATATACACACCGCAATGTCTAATATACCATCATGCCACGTATTCATAATTACACCTGCTATATTTCAAAATTATTTCCATAAACATAGTTCAATATAAAATATGCTGAACATGAACCGTATAGTAGAAATCAAATTTGTCTTAAATGTCTGCCTTATCATTCCGCCTAGTTAAGACTGTTGTAACAATACTCAGCACCCACAGGCGGTAATATTGATGGTATTCAGACACAGATGACAGACAACAGTCGCCACATGCCGTGCTTGGGTTTGGTTTTTGTTGCTGATTTACTAATTCAGCTATCCTTGTTTCATGCGAAACACCTATACTAACTACTTCATAAAACGGAATGATATCATACAGACTATATGATAACACGAGTAAAGAATTGAACCAGCCTAGCACCGCACATGCAAAAGGATCAACGTCATATATATATATATAGATATATATATATAGAGATATATATATATATATATATATAGATATATAGATAGAGAGATAGAGAGAGATATATATATAGATAGATATATATATATATATATATATATATATAGATATCTATATAGATAGAGAGATAGATAGACTATCTAGATATAGATGTCTGTCTAGAGATCTATATAGATAGATCTTTATTTCTATAGAATATAGATCTATATCTCTATTGATATATATACATCTCTTAATATATCTATCTCTGTTTATATATATCTCTCCTCTATATATCTCTCTATCTATATATATCTCTATATATCTCTCTCTCTCTCTATATATCTATATCTCTCTATCTATATATCTCTCTCTCTCTCTATCTATATATATCTATATATATCTCTATATATATATATATTAGTACATATATTTATTTATTTATAACCATTCGTCGGCCGTCGAGCCGTTGGCTCTACATCCATCCCAGGCGCTCGGTTTCCCGATGCCAGGTATCCGAACGCCGAGTCGGGATCTGTAACGATCGAATGACATATTATGATTGCGCCACCAGCCTGCCACCACCGCATGCGCCACCTCCCCCCGCATCCTACCAGCCACTCCCAACCACCAGATTACCCCTCCGCATTCTCCGTCGCACTTGAACGTTATCTACCCATCCTCTTATTTACTTGGCCAGCACGATGCTCTAGCAAGAACGAACGCTACCGAAAATGACCCGCGAGCAATCTGTTTGAGTGAGGAAGACGCGCGAACGCTCTGCAGTTTGTCCTAATTAAGCAACCTGTTGTGCAGATATCTGTTGATCCGGCCAATTGAATCTTCTGCATAATGGTATGATATTCTGAATAACTATACGGTGTATTTTGTAAATTGAGATGCCTTAAAGCAATAACTTACATACGATTAAAGATAACAGGAAATAATTTAACGAAATTAATGTAATACCTGTTTGTTTATTATAAGCGAACGTTATCACCAAAAAGTCATTTAATGCCAATTTATCACTGCCGAAGTGATACTATATCAACATCTGCATCTTTACAGCTGTTTGTTGTTTGAAGCACTTTATCAACACAACATATGCTCCATCTGCAATACGACGTCCAAAAGTACAAGATTCGAAAAAAGTTACGTATAGCCAAAGCATGATTAAATCTTACATCCTTCACGGCACAGTGGCTGATGAATGGTTATAAATATACACGTTATTCCCATAGAATTTACCAATGTTTTCAATATGTGGCTTTTGATTAACTATTAAACTCTGTTTTCTTGAATAATTTTGCAGTTCTAACTGCCAATATGATAAGTACTCCAGTTAAGAAACCAACAGTGAAAAACAAAATGCCCTTCCATCAAAATAACA
>CM067349.1:22512841-22542841 GCA_034190875.2 Urechis unicinctus | reverse complement strand
TATATATATATAGAGAGCTATATATATATGCTATACATATATATATATATGCACATATACATATATATATAGAGATGTTTATATACCGACATATATAGATATAGGATTTATTTCAACATAGGAGAGAGAAATATACATAGAGAGAGGCATATAGAGAGATATATTATATGATTATATAGATACTATATATATATATATGTATGTAGTAGATATAGATATATGATAGATATGTATATATGATATAGATATATATATAATATATATGTATGTATATATATATATATATATATATATATATATATATATCTATATCTATATATATATATATATATCTATATATATATATATAGATATATATATATATATATATCTATTATATATATCTATAAATATTTACCCTACAATGAAACAATGAAAACAACTGTAAATATGCAATATTTGAAATAGCTACCCACAGCAGCAATCACTCGAGTTTTTTTCTTAGTTTATAATGGATGCGGCCTTTGCTTCGTTTTGGATTCTTTGCGTTGCATATACGTTTGTTACGAAAACACCTCGCTTTATGGAGTACCAAATTTAAAACTACTAGTTCTAAGTAATCAGCTCTGTTCTAAGTCAAACTCATTCAAGGCATTAAAATGACTTCGATAAAACACTAGTTATGCTCCACTTAATGAGTGCGTTACCAATTGTTTGATCGATGTTTGAGAGCGGATATGGCTTGTTAAATAATGCATAGGGTCCATTAGACAGCATTAGATCGACCTCAAACAATCCCTGTGCCGCAACTCTCGAATGTATGCCCAGATATGTGGTTGTTTAAAGCTTCGTTGCCAATAAATATCAAAAGATGATGGTTAATTCATAAAGATTTGGTTTGAACTTAGCACTTCTATAATAGCGAGTATTTGCTTACAGAAAAGCGACTATGTTCCTAATCGTCCTGCCGCTTGTTGGTTGTACCCAAGTGGGACAATGAATATTTACCGAGGGAATATATACACCCTAAGCAATTTGATGATAGTTAATTCGTTGTGATGCGTGTAATAGATGAAACTGGGTGGAATCAAATTATCAAATCGATCCAAGTAAATTCATTATGGCGACGGAATAGTTAAGATTGGAACATGCTTATAACGATAACTAAATATGTAGACATTCTAATGCAAGTTACTTAGTAAATACCGCCGAGGCGTTTTTATTGAATTGACCTCGTTATCAGACTGACCTCTATAAACTGGCTGTCCAAACCAATAGTACCAGGCACAGCACGGGTTTACCTTTTGACGCCTGTTACTCACTAAATCACATTTTTGGTTGCCATACACACTCTCTAATCAGTCCATTTGCCCTTTTCTGAACATCCAATGAACCAGGTCACGAACGACAGATGGCATTTAATAACTGCTGATCAAGACCAACGGCAACTTCTGATTGCAATGGCTAAAGTTTCACCTATAAATATGAATAACCATAGTTGTAAGCCTAATATGTCGGCGCACAAACAGTCACTTCCTTCGGCTGCCTCATGGGACCTTCGCGAAAATTCATACAGTGAACTACTGGAGATTATCCAAAACTTATCTGATATTCTATATGCATTGTGTGGAATATCATGGAGGATAACGGATCAGTCTGCAAAGGATTCAAAACAGCGGACATTGGTCAGGAGCTTAGACGACAAAGTAAAGCATTTTAACCATTGCGCCATTGGATCAAACCACCTATTTGAACGCTTGCCTGCAGCCATGGACTCGTGGCCAATCGTACAGTGGGTAAGCGATATACCTATAATTTGCATGGTCTAGTCGCTTTTATGCTCACATTAAATGCTATGTTATGCATTCTAACCCTGTACACTTTCACCAATGCTATCATAATGGAAGGTTTATAGTGATCTAAAATCAATTCTGAGTTGATAGTTCGCAAGGTAATAATATTGTCACCGTTGGCAATGCTTAAGAACGATATTCTCTCATATTTGTTTCAATACCAATGGTTTTTGTGCCGTTTATGTATGATACCATTCATTCTCATTGAACTCACCAAGTGATGGCACTAAATACTCATTGAGATTTATGCATGAACATTATTAAGCCAATTGTAAGGACGTAGTGTTGATATTAATAGGGTAAGGTCTATAATGTATATTGTAACGGCACAGCCTCTTCTTTCTCACCTAGAAATTATCTCTTTGCGTTTTCGTCGGCTCACAGTTATAACTACCAATATGATAAAGCAATAGCCCAAATGTTTCCCATGACATCGTCTATTTCAGACGAAGGCATTCCGATTCCACATTATCGCTGAATTATGGCAAAACAGTCAATTATGAAGATTATTTGTCTTGTATACCATTCTTTAGAGATCGGTTAAGGTACCTTCGACATTAAAACTATGTGGGCTAACTAATGTTACACCTACAGGCCGAATATCAAGATGATTTTCAAACATCTTCCTCTTTCCAAACTGGAAAGATGTATTTATGACTTCAATGGTGATAATACAATAAATAAAGCTTTGTAGGCTTGCCACTTTATTCTCTTTTGACTTCAATGTTAGTGTAGCATTAGCACCAAATATGTGTTGCCGTAAACAAACGACTAAATGCTGTAGAATAAAGATCATATTTCGGCACATATTTTAATCAGGGATTTAACTCAAGAAAACAACGAAGGCTCAACACAGGTCATCTGCATGCTAAAACCTACACGCTATAGTTGAAGCCACAAATGTATGTGGTTATTTAAGCGCGGAGATAGGATTCAGTTTATTCCCATTGTACTTGACAAGTACTAATACCACTCATTTAAATGCGATATCGAACCATTGATCGAACCTTTTGCAAGTATTTGTAAGGCAAGTGGTTAGTCTGCCACGTTCAAGATCATAGATCGGCCTTCCTATAGTTATTTTGGTGGTCGTGCAATAACATTTCCATTACCGTAGTTATCCCGTTTAGAATGGGCCAATTTGAGAAACCACACACTCCAGTGAAATTGTCGGCTGCCCTTTGTTTTCAGACAAGTGCTGTTGTTATGCTTCATATGCATTCATTTATGCAATCAAACATTACAACCAGTCTAGTTTTAGTACACCTACAAGCGGTTTGAGGTACAGCCACGATCGAGTAGTTTATCATACCTCATCCCATTTTATCTCGTGCGGGTTAATAATGTTCGTGTGTAGCAATCAACCGAGAGCCAGCACAATGCCTTTTCATCTTAAACATGTACAATCACTTTTACACCTTTTTGCCTCGAAAAATAAAGTATGTTTAACGTTGTGTTCTTGTCTTTACTTTGAAGACATCGGACCTCCTTAAATATAGCACGTCAATACGTTATCCACGGGATGACTCGCAATACCTACATAGAACCAATTGCAGTATGACCATTACGGTAAGGTCATGAGATTGACGTTGGTGTTCAGATAGATAAAACTGACACTTCGTTCTGTTGTGGTTTTATGGGACTACCTGCTTTTAGGGATCTAGAACTACGCGGTGTACATCATATCACCACTTTGTTGTGCCAGTGTCAAATGATCCATGCCGCAGTATATTTTGCACCAGTTGACTCTGCCTAAAGCTGTAGCCTCGAGTGCAATGATATATATGGCCACCCCAGCACGCCTACAATAGAACGACCTCGTCGAGTCGGTATGAACGTTACATTTTATGACCAGACAGTCACATACAACAGCAGCTGATGTACTGTAATTCTGATATAACTGTAAAAGAACCTTTACTATTAACCAGCAAAAAGTTTAATTGATATGTGAAATGGGTATGATAAGTAAACCGTGGATGTTATGCGTATGATATATATTACCATCATATATATCAAATCAAGATGCGAGTAATGTTAATAAAAAATCAGTTTTTGTGCCCGTTAAATTATATTTTGTTTTTTTTTGGTCTATATCAAAAAATGACTCCATTGTTATATTTTCAAAGTGTAGGAATCGATTATCTATTGATTTCGGTGCATTGAAAACAGACTTAAGCAAATTGCAATATGGTTTACAAAAATACGCAAATGAGTAACCACTTGGACAAGTATTTGTGCATGAGTTATTCCACCATTTACTGGTTTTATCGCTCAAACTCCGCCGGTTTTCATTTTCGTATGTCTGGCTGCGCCTACAAAGTGGTGTGTGTGGATCATATTTCGAATATGTGTTAAATGCGCCTTGACCAGCTTGCCCCTCTGCCTCATCTTTGTATTCATAAAATTACGGTTTATTTTTTAATGCAATAAAAAGAAAAGATATAAGCGAATCAGTAGATTGAGATTCAAAAGTGTTGCGTGCCTCAATCGGCATGATGTGGAGAAGAAATATTAAATAATGGGATGGCGCGCAGAAAACAGTTCGGGCTTTTGTCTCAAGTCTAATTTAACCTACGAATTTTCACCATGAATTATGGTAATCAATTTAAATGAACAATGCATGTATGATTTTGATGCGCATATCCTTGCTCATCAGGTTGTACACAATACATGTGCTTGTCCATAACTCATATTGACAATTTTTGCTCGTACTTTTTCTCTGTTATATGCAAATCCTTGCCTTTGATTATGACAAACGGTGTCATCTGATGACATAGTACCTCTGGCAGAGCGCCTCATCGTTCATATCTCATTCCAACAAGGCAGTTCTAATATAATCATATTGGGGGCTTAAAACCCAAATAAAATATTCATGTTACAAATTGACAGTTATACATGAATCAAGTGCAGTTATGTATTCAGTATTAGTGAGTCTCCTCTCGTGGATTGTATTGTCACTATTCGCGTGTAAATAAATCACATTTATTGATATATTTGCGATTTGCCACAATGGTATGGCCAAATTTGAATTTGATATAACTTCACTGCATCGTGTCCACAATAGCAATAAAATCATGCACATGCGTAAACCCACGCACACAAACATACATACATCCGCCATCGTTCATTCACCCAAATATGCATTCGCACATTCATTTATATAGAACCGACCAACGATAGATATGACCAACGCCTAATGACATTGTAACATTAAGCCAAATATCAAATTAAAATGATTCCAACCAAAGAGTTTATAGCTACGCTAAGAGGGCTCACTTCGAGTTGCTCTGTTGTGATCACTGAAGGTGGCGCTATCGTAACACAAACAAAAGCACATTTGCTGACGTCACTGCGATTGATGAGAGCGAGAAAATCTCGCTTCGCAGAGCCTTGCCGCTGCTAAAACACGTCGTACAATAGGCTCATAAATAGCGAATATAGCTAGTAAACTAGCTAATAAATATCAACTTGATAATTTACCCGGTCTGGGGGAGTCATTAGATTATTCGAGGCGACTGGAGCTCCAAATTAAGCCGAGAAATCCTCGTGGTTTAAAGAGACTCTATGAAGATGCTATGTCAATAACGCTTCGGCGACAGGTGGTGTCTTCACATATCTCCTCGGGCGGAAGGATCGAGTGAGCTCTCTTAGCGAAGCTATAAACTCTTTGTTCCTGGTTCGTAATTCGGTCATGGAATTGAGCTGACAGCTAGACTTGAGTAAATGTTTTGATGCTTATTTGGTTTTTCTTTGACATCATAGGTTCATTTTCGAATGTGATAAGTGACTTTGGTTTAAAGTGTCATCGCCCTCTCAGTACATAGATATCAATCGAATTCCCTCCACCGATAAATTAGGTGAGCATAGCTACATTTTCACTCATATTTGATTAAACTCTGAGGTACAAATGAGATAGATTACGAAGCACAAAAACAGATTTTACACCTTCTTCAACTCTATATATCATTTTAATTGTTTATTTTCATATATAGAGGGTATATAACAAATATAATAATATTATAATTCTCCGTACATGGAGGCACATATTTATTGATGGATAATCGCCTTGATCTAATCCCAATTTTACCAAACTGGCTAGTGAGACTTGGAAGACACGTTGTTTATAGCATTGCACCCTGTATTTTGTCAAGAAGACACTCAAAAATATTGACGAGACAGTTCGGGAGAACTTCCACAGTTAACTGTCTTTATTCGTCACTTAATATATGTTTACAATAAACAGTCAAGCAATTAAGCTGTCCATAAAACCCGTCATTCGTTCATACAAAAGGCAATAGCATACATATACACAAACAACATTCGTAAATAAATGCATGCGTATATGAATGCATACATTCATGTTTACATCCATTAATCTATCAGAATTCCCTTATTTAGACTAATTAATGAATCTCTTTTGTGGATCATACCCAGTTACAAACTAATGAATATGTATCACTGCATAAAGTATTTTGTTTACGCACTCTATATTTGTGACTTTAATTCATCGATTCACATCAAACGCATTTATCAGAGATCTTATCATATAACAAAGATGGGTGCGGAAGTTAAGATGATAAACACAAAACGACAGATTGTATTAAGTATTACAAAGGTAAGGCAAACTGCATTACTCCTAGAAGTTCTGGTACAAAGCCAATTATTTGTATCCATTGGTTAATGTTCGATGCCAGATTTGGAAAACCACGTCTGTGAAAATTCATTTATATGTAAATATTCTACATAAATCTGTATTAAAGATGGACGTGGATTTTGTCAAGTTTGCTGGTATGAAATATTGTTATGGTTAAATGCAAAAGCTCATTGATTCCAAGCAACTGATTCATTCGTATTACAAATATATTCAGGGGTTCAGTTAATTTATTTCAATATATCAAGAATAGAACTAAATCTAAATCACTTACTGTGTAGCATATATTATTCCCGCTTACATGCATAAACTTTTGTTTACCAGGATATTATTTGGCAAATTGTGATGGCAGTAAAGTTTGAGTTAAGGAAGAGAATCATCATCTTTGCATTGTTAAACGGAAGATAATGTGACTTATTTTACCTAAATGCTATGATAAATCTTTCAAATCTCGTATATCATATGAGGAGGTATAAAGCTGCTTGATGAGAACGAAAGAGACCTTTAAATGCCGGTTATTATGCACTTGAACAGGAACATCTGCGGCCACGGGTCAAAGTGATTATTACAGTTTCGCTAAATAACATACATTTTGTCTTGCAATATGTTCGTTTCTGACAGCAACAGAATAATTTCATTGCAACAATTTGCCAGAAGGGCACTATGCAGGCGTGGTCCTTATGTAAAACCTGATAGCATAAAGCCTGATTGGATTATTTTATGCATAGTGCGGCGGGTAGGAGCAGGGAGGGGGGGGGGGGGGGGGGTAGTAAACGCGTGCTGTTTATAATGTGAAGACGACACTATAGTCAACAAAGAATATAAGCTATTTGTGTGATTCATTTAGTTGTATTCCCCATCTATATCCTTTAGATGTTTACAAAATATATATTCATTCCATACTTACTGAGTGGAATAAGGGCGGCAAAACAATGTAAGGGGGATGACTTTGTAATGTTAACTTTTATGACACTCATATATTGAAGTTGTCGAGGGTCTTCTCACTTGTCAATGTATGAATCTACATCTGAAAAGCATGTCTAATCAATAAAAATATAATAAACTACTAATCCAATACCTACAACATGTTAATTTATGTAGTGTATATTAAATTGTTGAAGGCCAAAGTCAAGCACTCATATGCACTGTATAGCCAAAAACAGCTTGTTATTCATGTACGCTTTATACTTCCCTGTGCATCATTTT
This sequence comes from Urechis unicinctus, assembly GCA_034190875.2. Taxonomy (NCBI): domain Eukaryota; kingdom Metazoa; phylum Annelida; class Polychaeta; order Xenopneusta; family Urechidae; genus Urechis; species Urechis unicinctus. Next base: position 22,535,152 of record CM067349.1, on the reverse strand, counting down.
GGGGTGTGATTACATTATAACATTACGTAATGGCTTCACAGCTACAATATTCTACCTTTTGTTTTATTGCACTTTAGGGAAATATTAATCGTATTATCGTAGACGTATTGTCTGTTGAACCTAATCGTGGCGGGGCAGATGTTTGCATGGATGGTAACTTAAAGCGAATTAACGCTTGTTTTTATTTGTTTTACGTCATAGGTCATTTTGCCTGTAAATTGATCAATTATGGTTATGAAGAGGCACCACCCAGTCAACGCAAATATTTTGACGAGTTCCATCAACCGCGTCCAAACAGCAATCTAAGCCGTTGGAAGCACATCAGTTATGTTTACGAGGTAAAGCTAATAGTTTGTCAATGAAACCTAGTGACTGCATACTAAACTATTATTTAATTTCCTATCAGTTAGTAGTAATCGAGATTAGGACGTTTGTTAAACTCAAACGCAGAAATCCTTCATACATAAAAGAGATTATTGTTTAATTAATGAATTGCTCTTGCCTATTTTACGTATGACTGAGTATTACTGTGACTACTGACAATCTTACATTAGTGTTGGTATTTCCATTGTGGTGTGTTACTTTCTTCGCAAGATGGAGATTAATAATTAATAGTGTTACTGATTTATCACAATGACAAACATTTACACTTGAAGAATATGTTTGAAGAGATCTTCCAGGCGCAATTTACCGAACAATTTCTTTTGAGACTTGTATCAAGCAATCTATCGAGAAACCATGTCACTAAAGAGGGTTTTGTTTTTAAGCTGATGCAATCGAATTTTTTTTACATCGCGATAAATGCTTTTGAAACTAATGCTCATGACAACATTTGCGTTTCTCTTGCGTTGTGAAATAACGTCCAATGGTAATCGCGTGCAGTTTAAAACGTTTGTTCTACGATATCAATGCCATATAACAGAATGAAAATGAATGCGTCACCAAGTGCCATGAACATTACTTGTGAACCCAGCGCTTATTACAGCTATCTTATTGTGAAGTACTGCCGAACGGCAATCGTGTGAAATGTTAACAGTTTCCGCCTTGATATCTATTCGTCGCAATTGAAAAGAGGAGGAGGTCGACAAGCTCGTTCTTGATGGGTTCATTTGAAGCATATACCAAAACGATACTGAATGAAACACTCGTTACATTAGAGTTTCTCTCTTGTGGAACAATAATATTCATTGAAAATCGTCTCGCAGTAAAGTATACTGGTGGTTGAAAGACAAATGTCAGCGTTGAGGTTCATGCAGGTCCGATGACCCACAGACTCATTCGAGCTGGTGCTAATAATCGACCATGCGTCATTATATCGTTTGACAGTAACGTTGCCCTTCCACTTGAATGACAAATGTCCGCGGATCTTACAGAAACCTTTGTTGAACGCCATTAATCTTTCGAAGCAGAGATCCACAAGACAATCCCGCTACCGATTCCGTAGGATAATGATTTTTAATGAAAGAAAACGGCAGTGGCGAATCGCGGTTTCATGCTTTTCCAGAGGCAAGCAAATAGATAGGCTGTTTTCCGCCCTATGTATTCAAATCAGGAACTGTTGTTGTTTTCATCCACATAATTGCATGCTATGATTAATGCATTAATCAATTGACATAATAAACAACGTTTGCCTGGCAGGTATAGTGAGCATACAACATGCATGCAAACTTCATCCAATGCTATACACTATGCGCCATTTTGGGGGGCTTTCAAGAACGGCATTACAGCCATGCCTCTGCCCTTTATCACGGGCAAAATTACTATGCTATTTCTATGGGAATGTATTGTGTCGGCATTCTGACAAAATTTGCGCACGACCATTATCTATCACGCACTTGCAGGACAGATCAAATAGGAGGAGAGATGATGAACTATTCAGCACCACCGAACTCCACAGTAAGCTTGTTCCGTTATCAAGCTTGTTTGCATCTTTTATTCGTATATTCGCAGCCACAATATATTAAATACCGAAACAATGAGAATATGCAATACAGTCATAGACGGCTCAACATGACTCTACAGATGTAAACGACATAACAAGATACAAACTATGTAAACGAGCATTGTGTGGATTTAATAACTTATCTACGACTAGCTCCTGCTTTTAGATATAACTCAATCATCGGGATAGATAATATAGGATGACATATGATGAACTCGTCAGCACCACGGAACACATCAGTGAATCTGATCCTGAATCAAGCATGTTTGCATGTCCCTGGCCGTACGTCATACCGCCTGATGGTGCACTCATGGTAAGCGATGACAGATGTGCTGGTCATCATGTATAATGACATAATTGAATTCAATCTATTGGATGAGATTTATTGCGTCTCATAAATTGTTTATCCCCGAAAGCAAACGGCATGATCGAATAATATAGTGGTCTAGAATTATTAGTTTTATCTAAACGGACACGTGCCGAGAGATAAAAGAAAATCTGACCATTTTGATCTCGCTGTATTCTGCATCTTGTTATTGTCATGATAACGGGTTAAAAGTTGGTACTTTATGTATGTGTGGGGGTAGATGCATTGTTTAATTGTTGAATATACTATAGCATAAATTCACAGAATGCGATCACTTGATGCAGCAGTAAGAGCCAAAAACGGGATTTAAGGAAAAACATAGGGCGGCCCGAAGGAAGCATATGTATAGGGAGTGAATTTAGTATCAAAACTACATTTCGTAAATCATTTCTCGGCACTGGCTCTGTCTGTTGATCTTAGCCGTTAGGTAGTCCTAAGCCAACATATGCTTTAATTTTCTAGGTTTTTTCTACTACCCTATATAAACTAGCAGCCCACACACCTAAAGCATAACTTGCTCACATGGTGACATATTTGAGTTTTGTGTTATGAGGGACATTCTATTATCTATTATCATTAATTATTTGACGCGCACTATACACCCGATTCTGAAACCAGCAATGCCAAGTAGCGTGTGCAGGTCTCCACCTGCTTATGCTAATAGACATTGCAGCTGGTCTTATCGTACCATGTGAGATACCTGCATTCGCCAACCAGCGTTGCAGGTGGAACGAGATCTCATGACGCGAGCGGTGAACTGCGAGATTGGATGCAGCGTGAGTATCGCCACCTAGCGAATGATACTCGTTTTGCGATCATGGAAAACGCAAGCATGAAATGTGGTATTTTAGTTGCCACATTTTAAAACTTTATTCATTTCTTACTTCAAAACTTAATTTTGGCCCATGATAAATCTTTTAAATGATCCTTATCTTTATGATCAGTGTTACTATTTATACGCGGTGAACTCATCTAACAAATTTTTCGGTTTAATACTGAGATTCGGACATTGGTCATTAATAAATTGCCAATGTTTAACCTAAATAGCCTTACTCGAGGGTTCGTTGACATTCTACATCTTGTAACGTATTGCCGGTGTACAAGCGGGAGTGATTTCTGGGACAGATTTCTGTCATATACAGTTGGCTGTGTAGTTTCCCAGGGATAAACATTGTTTTTCCATCCATGTTTTCCATACATCTTATTTCATTACAAAATCGATCCGACTGGCCCCTTATCCGTAACAGGTCTTAATGGGTATCTGCAGCAAAAGGCGACATTTTTGGCAACGTCATGGAATCCTGGCATGGAATCCCCTCTATAAGCCAATCACACGTCTCCGCAGTCATATTATAACCACGACGCCCAGACGGATATATCGGTCTCTGGTGTTGAAAGAGTTTAGGTGGTACATGGCAAAAGCTGCCGAAACCACTCAAATCTGAATAACCAACAACAACATGGGAGAGTTTAGGCTGTCGAATTGTTGAAGTGATTTTGTTTTGCGGATGAAAGCATTATTGGCGATGATATGCGATATCTCCTCGATCCAAATGGATCAAGTGTCAATTTATCGGTAGCATTGTTAATAATTTACAGCGAGTTTTGTCTGAACATTGTGACTTGATATGGGTGATAATAAACAGATAAAGCGATTGACGTGAAATATTGAGTTCGGTAACTTGAAGTGGTCAGGCGCTGCATTAATAAAACAACACGAGTGTTTAATGTAGGCGAGTGAGTGAGTTTGAAACTAGTGTGTAATATCATAATATCAACATAAATATTGGTGTGTGAAGCATAGCCCTAGATAAATTTTGAAATGATATGACCCGGGGTGGGGGGGGGGGCACTTAAGTGTATAGAGGTAGTATATATGTGCCGCGAGACGGGGTATGTTTTTTCGGCCTCTCAACTTGTACGACGGGTTATTTTGGCCTCATACTTGTACAACGGGGTTAATTTTTTCAGCTTCAAATCTGTTCGGCGGGTTATACATTCGCATAATACCTTGTACGACGGGGTATGCTTTTGGCCATTTTGACCTTTTTTGACAAGTGCCCCCCCCCCCCCCCGGGTATATGAGCGGGCTTTTTAGGTCCCGCGGCACACCCCTATTCAGAATAAGGTCAAGTGTGCCCCCCCCCCCCGGGTATATGAGCACATGGGCTGATTATATAGTGCTCCCGGTCGTTGTGATGTTCCCCCGAGGCCCTTGAACAGCCCACGCCATTGGTCCACGGTCTGGAACTACTTGTCAGTTCAACCATTAATCAAAGGGATTTGGTGCAGGCCACATCATGCTGATAATTAAGGGCTTATAGCTGGAATAGTAGTGCTATCTGTGTTGTGACAACATTCTGTGACTAACAGTAACGTTGGCAGAACGTTATGTGTTTTCTGGGTATGATACAAAAAATATATATTGAAATACTATTCTTATACAAATTACCACATTTAAAAAGATAGGAAATAGACCTTGCCACAAAATATCTATTATACTAAGATGTTCTTTAGATTTCGGGCACCCAATTTGTATCGCTTTAACATGGGCTAAACAAGGTAATATGCTCCGTCAACATGTCAAGTCATGCCACGTGCTCAACATACACCTCTGATCCAGGCCGCTGAGATCACCCTATCTGAATATATCAGGCTCTGTGATGGCCCCGTCAATTACAGTCATATATAGGCACTTTATCCACATTTGTTATCGCCACCCTGCAATACACGACATTCGATAATCCAGTGAAACAAGCACAATACATAGAGCAAATAATCAGATCTAGGTATGTGGTGATTTCGCCGATGGACTGCAAATTATATTTGAATCTGGTAACTGTTACCATGATATTAATAGTCTACTCGTTATAGGTGGACGTAATAGATTTCAATCAAGATTGTCTCGTTCACGCATATGATATAATACCCCAATGATGGTCAAAATATGCATAGCAGGGCAATATAAGATACTATGCAATTAATCACTTGAAAAAATACCAGCATATGATTTTACACATACCGCGTTAAAATTTAATTCTTGGAATGATTGTTATACATCGGAGCCTGTGTTCACTTGTCGGTCACTTTAATAATAATGCCAGAATATTCTCTATCCCCGACAAGAAATCCTAAACATTTAACTACGGTAGTTAGTTTAATCAGGGTAAGGTGTAGCATGTGAGATAAATGAAGCGTTTTCAGATTAGCAGTAAAATGATATTTTTATCAAAAGCCATCCATATGATATACTCATCTATCATATAAAGTCTAGTTGTGTCGGATCTATCCTGTTAAAACCATAAGTTATCATAGGCAGCTCGAATATTTAATATGGATTTAAGTTGGGGTACAGTGGCGGACTCCGAAAGTGTTGTAAAGTTATGCACTCCGTGGTTTCCTGCTCCGCCGTTGACAGCTGATCCGTTAATGTGAGTTTTACCGGGGTATAAACGCCACTGCCTTTGATCCCAAAATAACTGATAAGAGGTGGCGTGAATCTGCCGATTTATCGTGCATAAGCAATTGCCATCCCCCTTATGACTCACGTCCATCAAAATTCGTCTGTGTTGCAAAGCTAGCATTGAAAACCCTTTAAGGTAAAATATAAAAGCGAAAATGAATATATGTTACAATTTACATCAAGTATATTGTCATAGACTTTGGGATAGAATTAGTAGTTAGCTATTGGCGAAATTATAGCAACATGATTTGCTAAGCGTCTCAGTCTGGGGAAGGACTTGAGCTATGGTATCAACAATACCAGGAATCGCATGTGGTAAATTTGCACAGGTTAATATTTGTCGCCACCTGGGATGTATAATTTTAGTCAGGGTCGTTCATCAGGTCTGTTTGCAAGATATATTTAAAATATAGAGTTATATCTGGCGCGTGTCAGGGAACACGATTTAATTTTCGATAAGAACCAACGTGTCCATGACGTCAACGGAACCGCGTCAATCTAATCATTGACTATGGTCTTCACTCGCATTTGTGCTTCTTCTGTAGCACATAGTTATGTCCGGGGGTTATTTTAAATATACTACTAGAACTATCTTTGATTATATATCGACGACCACGAATAGGACTGATATAAATCTTACATGTAAAGGACTAACAAGTGTGACGTCACATCGCTGATTATGACGACATCACTATGTAGCCCCATAAAATAAAGTCATTCATGTTGTTGGGTCCAGTGTGGGGGTTTTCGCATCTTTGCGGGGCGCAACATGGGGTCGCACGGGATAATAACGGCATCACGTTGTAGCCGGTGTCTAATAGTTCCGTTAGCAAAGCGATGTGGACGCTCTATCGAGTGCTCTATCGACTGACCTCTATTTCACGTCAGAAATTTCCCTATTGTAGCTCAACACGCTATGATATTCTTGTTATTTTACTTGCAGACCCAGCACAAATGCCAGAGCTATTCTAGTCAATGTTCTCATAGCTTGAGGTGGAATAATTCATCATTCCCCTATGTATTTTAGTGTATTCATCGGTTAATATCTTCATGGTACTGTATTGATATTATTGATGGCACAATAAGTCCTTAAGCTTGATAGCCATGCATAAATCAACACTAAATGAGAGAATTCATAATATCAGGTTATTTTATTTCAGACATGCTGACAAGAGTGCAAAAATATGGAAATAATTGAAAAAGAATGTGCGAGATGTTGTAACAGCTTGATGGTGGTTGTCGAGCCTTGTTCTGTAGACCTTGGTTGCATAGTGAATAGAGAACACACAACCTTGCTGTTACTTGCCAATTTCAGTCAGCTGTTTGTCAAACCTGTAATCAAATACATTTCTGACATTGTTTACAAAAAATACAACTAGATATAAAACATTCAATGAGAGGTTAATATACCTTGGATCTCTTCATCTTTTGGTATGAATTTCAATTTAAAGTAATGACAATTAATCACTATTATGGTTTGATAAAGTATTCAACGACACACCAGGGTTAAACACTAATTCATAATTTTTTCATAAATAACTCGGCGAAGGTCATGCAGGGCAGATTTTTAGTCTGCAGGGTACAATTGTCACAGGTGGGTCTTTGTGTAATTTGTGCCATCAAAAGTTTACAAACAGACAGGTACTTAGTAAACTCTGCTGAACAGAAGAACTAAAAACTGTTTATGATAGTTACATACAAGATGAGCTTAGCTGTGATCCTCAGGGTTGTGTCTGCATCATCTGGGTCTAGCAGCCCAGACTGGAAATTCAATAAGCCAAGAAACAGGCAATAAAAGTGATATTGGGGCAGCCCTCATCTCCTGCCACAGTTGTGGATTAGTCTGCGTCCCAGACTCTAGGGGTTCCGCTACGCTTCTCGCCCTAGAGACTATTGAATATCAGTAACATGTAAACAGCGCCCACAGCCTTCAGGCTAGGGGACCTTGACTTGTTGTGGATACTCAAGAATCTTTTCACTGCGACTGATACGGAACAGAGTGAAAGATTCCTTTTGTTACACAAAGGGAAATATGAATTGATCACACATATCTTATCTCATTTGTTAATCAATTTTTAAGATATCACACAAATTACCTTGCCCAACTTTGAGGATGTGTGTATATCAGTGGAAGTGACAAATGCCTGCACTTAAATCTGTGCCTCAAGTGATAGGCACTGCAGTTGGTCAAGCTACCTTGCTATAACTCCTCGCTTGTTAGGGGTCAGTGGCCAGAAGCCATTCCTCAAAAGATTTGTGAGGTCCCTCTCTTCCATGCTGCAACAACTGAGTGGGTGCACCCTGCATAGCTGTAATATGCACAAATAGAGAGACTTATAAGATATGCATGTACATGGTACAATCGATGAACCATTCATATGCATTTTTGCTGTGTCAGGTTCAATCAATGTGTGAAAGAAAGCAATGGTTAGGTGCTTGGTTTATTTCGGTTAACTTACTTAAATATTAGTAAAGATGATGGTGCGTCCGGGGATTCATGAGGATCCTTGATTTGCTTCGAACCCGGGAGATCAGCAGTGATAAAATGGTCGCCTTGAATAGAGTAACACAATACAAAAAGGACCATAAGTAACTGTCAGCAAAAGTTATTTCTTCATTAATAATACATACAACAGTGGAGCCATACCTGCCACTCATGAATGGGTGTTCAATGCGAGTCTACAGCACAGCCATAGTAGAGTCATATTGCAGACAGGCAATCAGGACAACGATAGGGTGCATCCTTACTGTCACAGCACCAGCAGTGAGTGTTGTTATTTTATGGTGCTCCCTGTCTGCTATCAATCAACTATTTATGATTGCAACCATTACAACAATATCGCTTACAGCTACAGGGTGAAACATTAACCATCACCTGATTGTCCCTGGCAAGTAGGGTAGCCATCGGATAAGTGAAGCTGCCATCTAACTTGTACAATGGGACAAGTCATTTTTTATATTCTAATTTGTTTTAAACAAAGTATATTAAGATCGATCAGCGATACCTGAGAACGTATGTTCGGTTTACCGAGAAAGAAAACCTAAATTGTCTGTTTGCGACATCAACGTCTAAACTAACTCAGCGGGTGATCGGCGATTCCGGTAAATTCCTTGTTAGTAATATTTTCATACTACGACCGGGCAGTTAGATTTTTCAATCGGACTAGTAAAAATTAGCAGGACTTGATTGAAAAACATGAGGAGATGTTAACGAAGTGTTGTTTTACTTACGTCCATATCAGGAACTAAAAAAAAATCATGTTAAAATTCCACTTGCTGCAGTAATTTGCAAGCTTAGGATGAGCACTCTGGTAGCCTCCCTCCCCGGTCTCCAAGGTGTAATTTTAACAGCTATGCTAGCTTAATTATCGGTGCAATATAAAAAAGAAGCTGCGGCAATTAAACATACAGGGCATGAAATTGGCAAATATTTTTGTTCAACTGGCCCTTCAACAAAATGAACTGGCCCTGCCAGTATTTAACTGGTCCTCTCAATGGCCTTTTTACTCACAATGCTGAAAGTAGAAGTGAAAAAGCTGAGTGAAGGTGGACTTTTTTCTAATTCATCACAGTTGCAGTCAGGTAAAGGTTTGACAAACTTGTCCATTGTTGTTAAACTTGGGAAAAATATTTTGCGCGAAGTATCAAATCAGAGACTTGTAACGCCGGGAACATTCGACACTCATTTGCACGTGACATAGACTGACCAATAAAAACGAGTTATACAATCTCATTGATAATCGTGTGCTTTCGTCAATACACAAATAACCGAAGTACTCTGGATAAAAGCTGAGGTCAAGTCAATTGGGTCAGTTCACAATTTCAAACGATCGCGCTATTGTCAACATGTTTATCTTTTGACGTCGAGCATGGTAACAGAAGAGTTATCGGCCTGGCGGACGACAACTGTGACAAATGAGTCCGTAGAATATACTTTTATAACCAATTTCGTGCCCTGACATACTAACTTTGTTAAAAATAAACGTCAGAATTTTACGTTCTAACAAAGGGCAACAACATTGCTGGAATTAATCAGTTGTATAATATAAATAACGATGCTAGATTTAATACCGCTTCTATATTAAAACACAAAACGTGTCCTTAAATATAGCAATGCGGTAAAATCTACGCGGATGTATAATTATGCTAATGCTAAACTGCAAAATGACCATGTGTATCCTGTTTTCTAGCCATGAAAGTTTTGTCAGATATGGTGACCAATTTATTGCCAGTCGACCCAAACTAAAGAACAAAAGCCAATGATGAGTCAACCTCAGTTGACCCTCTGCTAGTGCAGATTGAGGAAGAGACCATCCCACTACCAACTACCTGCTTTATTTGAACGTACTCGAGCAAGAAGAGTAAATAAATGTCAGCTGATAAAAGTGGCAACACAGCATTACTGCATTATTATGTGACGGTAACCAATAAATATATAGGACTAATTTATTCATTAAGCTTAATCAACCTCATCCAACGGGGCTTAGGCCTGCGACCTACACACACCATCGCCCCCTAGTCCTTACCCACACGGGCCACAGCACTCGCCTGAAATTATCAAGCCACTGTTATATTATCGCTCATATCAATACAAAGTGTATTTCTCTGGCTTCGCCTACATGCAAGAGACCAACACGCAATGAGTATATATGAAACAATGCGAGTACGGTACCTGTCATATACCATGAATATTCTCTGAATTATAAATCGTACAGTCCATTAGAACAGACAGTGCATTGCGTCACACGTGATATGCGACAGGCTTGTTGATCATAAAATTAGCTCGATAACGATGCTTCCGCGGCGACGAACCGCCCTGAAAAGTCGAAGGGGTTATGATCAATGATGCTTTTTAAAAATGTACCCATCACTGAAACTTCACTAGGCTAACGTCATCCCCGTCCAAGAACCTAAGCAACGAGCTTCTGAATATGATTCAAAACATGTAACATCTAAAAACTTTATAGCTAAGTTAGGGGAATCGTATATTAAGAGTTAATGACTTTGTGTTGGCCTGAATCAATCCATTATACTCCAATTCATCCCAGAATGTTCTTTCTATAATCGTTTCTTAATTCAATTATAAATTAATAATAATCGACCACATCCCATATTTTTAAAATTTATTACTGATATTGGCGTAGCGCTATACCGGTCTTGCATGTCTTTGGTTGCATTTCGACCTGCAACGCTGATTGGCGAATGCAGGTATCTCACATGGTACGATAAGACCTGCTGTAATGTCTATAAGCATAAGCAGGTGGAGACCTGCACACGCTACTTCGCATTGCAGGTTTCAGAATCGGGTGCACTATATGCACATTTTGTCACATAGGTGTCATAACTTAATTGCTGATGGATTTAATTACCCTTTTTACCCTATAAATACAAGGCCGGAAAATGCAGCACATAAAACCCAGATCAAATTTGTCTTATGTGTTTGCCATATAATTCCTCTCAGAGAATTTTTTTATAACAATACTCAGCACCCACGTGCGGTAATATTGATGGCGTTCTGGCCCCGATGACAGGCAACAGTTTCCCAAATTGCACATGGATATGTTTTTGTGGCGTATTTACTATTCCCTGTTGCAAGCAAAACACCGACGCAAACTATTTTATACCACGCAATGATCTCATATAGATTATATGAAAACATATAATGAACTGAAGCCAGTTAACATTACGCATGCTAAAGGCTCAAGGTTAGTGAGCTGTAAAATGTTATATATACAGACCCTTACTTATCAAATCAATGATGGAGACGATAAGATTAATTGTATGATATTAATTGCTTACCAATTGGACACCGCACATGGTTACAATGGAGCATTCTGTGTGTAAACTTATCTGGCGCTGTTTGAGATGCAGTGATAGGAATATTGTACGTCTGTTGTTGTGCGTTAAAATTCGTACTCCTGGAACGATGAATAAAGTTCAGTCAACGTACCACACATGACAGATGTTGTATGGATGCTATCAAGCAGTTAAATGCTACGCTACGTGGTCTCATTCTAATTGACTGTATGTCCGTTCAGGTTGCTATGTTTTAATATGACGCCAAATACTGGATATTTGGTCAGTTTATGTAATTGATAGGACAACAGCACGATCATCGGCTATATCATGCGGTATATCACAACATCAACACAGTGCTAACTCGTCTGGCATGAGTCGGATACTATTTTAGATCAACACTATAGTGCGTTCAACTAATAAAGCAGGCAGGCGAACGTTTTACGTCGTGTTATCAATTATACAGTGTGTTGCAATAGCAAATACGATGCGTGGGAAAGCTGTTTCTAGGCTCATTTACAGGGTGCCAACAAAAACCTCAAGTACATGTTCACAGGGAACCGGACAAAAACTACCCTTCATGAATTCTCGCCGGAAATTCGTATATGCTGCATGCGTGTAGTGTTTGCATCCTTACACCATCACAATCGCATGTTATATATCTCCACCCCAATTTTACACTGCCAACATTATACTTTAAACAATCTCTATCTTACGTTTCTGGTGGGTCCACTCTGTATACAGGCTGAATTACATACACATACAAACACGCACCCACATGCAGACACACAAACATACATACAAACGTTGGAGGCATGGTTTTCTAATAAACGCCGAATAAATATACATATATATAGATATATATATATATATATATATATATAGAGAGATATATAGATATATATAGATATAGATATATATATATAGAGAGAGAGATATATAGATATATAATATATATATATATATCTAATAGAGATATATATATCTCTCATATATATATATATATATATATATCTATCTATATATATATATATATATATATATATATATATATATATATATATATATATATATAGGATATATGTATATATATATATATATAATACATCTTTATATATATATATACACACATATATATATACATATATATATATATATATATATATTATAGATATATATATATATGTATATATATGTCATATATATATATATATATCTATATATATATATATATATATCTATATATATATATATATATATCTCTCTATATATATATATATATATATATATATATATATATATATATATATATATATATATATATGGCCCTACCCTGCATTAATGACATAATTTATGCAAATGTCCATCTATAAATAATAATTATAAATGATATAATAATCGTAGTATTCACTCCCTTATATATGACAGAGTTAGTTTTTGTTAGTACATGAAGTGAATTATGGATATGTTTACAAATAACTATAAAATAACTATAACATCGCACAATCTAATCATAGTAAACATCGATGTACCGACGTCTCCGTTATTTTACCCTATATGTATGATGTTGTTCATTCGTATTTAACTCACCGAGTGATGGTACCAAGATCGCATTTAAATGAATGCGTAAACATTTATCCCCATAACCATCCACATCCCCAACCGCACATTTACTTATATATTTCTCAAACCACCATTTGTTCATTCACAACTTGTGTATGTGTGCATTTTATATGATCATTCACATGTCTCTCCACCTATGTATCACGTTCATTTGACAGGATGTTGATTAGTGTGTGAGATAGCGATGATACTCATGCAAAAACAGTAAACTTTTGATAGGGCCCTGTTGCTACCACAAGGCAACAACAGGGGCTCATATACACATCTGAAAAAATGCACCGTAATCGGTCCGTTTTTCTCGCTCGCGCGTGCAAAATCAGATAATACATTCTCGCCTTTCATGAATAAATAAAAGGGCGAGCGGCTTGATTTACTAGTTAATCTTTGGGTTCAATGTAGTGAATATGAGTATCATTATTACCCTGAATCAAATATTTAATGTACCTTACTGGTTGAATCATATCTAAGAGCATTGATTAAGAATTATCTTATCCAAACAGTGTTTAATCACATTGGTTGTCTTTTGCCATGTTGCGTACGCATGAGTTCTTTTGAGCCTAATTTGTTTACATTACTATTCTCAATGTCTCATAATGTCGTATTGATAAAAAATCCAATCAAGCATAAATTGTGGGACAATTATAATTTCGGATCCCCTTTATTAAAAGAAATTCACATTTCGACAATTTTTGTCGACTATGCAAGACATCTCAATTAATGACAATGGATGAATGGTTACTAATTTATGCATCAATCTGTTAGCTGGCGTATCATTTAAAATATACCAAATAAAGCACCTGCTTTTTGTATTTAAAACTGCTTGTGTCTTAAATGTCATATATTTACCAGATAAACGGCCTGCTATGACTGTCTATTGATGTTCTAGATATGTCATGTGTATTATGATAAAATGCATACGTTAATGAGCTGTCGTCATATCAGCATTATCATAATTTGAATAATAGAATATGAGCAATTGCAAACCCTGTTGTATTTCCACATGGTTATGCGTTCTATCGTTGCTTTCATTTGTTCCGATCATGTCAGCGGATCGCCCTCATAACATTTTTATCTCGGCACATGGGCATTTTGCATGATAAATGAGACAATCAACATGCCCCGTCTTTAATTATTCAACAGTAGCACTACAGAGGATGCTGCATATTGCTTTTTGAGGTTAGCATCTGGTCCGTGTGGTGAATAAATATCGTGACACGCCAAAACTTAAGCACAGCTTTGAACCCCGATGGGAATAAATCACATTTTTGTGGTACGTTTTGCCGTTCAAATAGGTCACAGAAACAGACTTTGATGGAAAGAGATATGAGCAATCAGGTGCACAACATGGGGTACTAAAGCATTATATGTCACCATTTGCCCACATCAAAGACAGACAAAATGTTGCATTATCACAGAAATAGCATGAGCATAAATAAATGTGACAAATATAAACGCAACTTGTGCACTGTAATTGACATATTACTGTAAAAAAAACCTTTAATATTAACCATGAACCTGCAAATGGTCTGATTAATAAACCGAGAATGTTATGTGGTTGAGGTATATTGCCATTATATGTATTTAAACAATAAATGATAGTAGATACGAAATATACCTAGAACATACATTATTAAGAGCATGTTCGATTATAAATTGTACTTGTTTTCACTTTTTTTTCGATCTTATAACGACTCGATTGTTAAATTTGCAAAGTATATGAACTGGTCTACAAAAATATGCAAATAAGTAGCCACATGGTCAAATTACTATGCATGAGCAATTTCATCAACTTCTGGTTTTATCGCTCAAACTTCGCCCGGTTTCTGCTATGGATGTCTGTTTGCGTCTACAACGTGACGTGTGTGGGTCATTATTCAAAATAGCCGTAGCCATAGAGTGGAATTAATTTTACGGATGTCATCCGCACAAGAAGCGCGGAAGCTCAGGAAGATTTGTTTTTTCTCAACTGAAGTGTTATTAAATGCAACTTGACTAGCTTGCCCCTCTTCCTCATCTTTGTAGTCATAGCATTACGGTATATTTTCTGTTGCAACAAAAGAAAACCACTGAGTCCCCTATTGGCGGTATTTGTATATTGAGGTTGGAAGGCGTCGTGTGCCCCAATCGACATAATGTGGTGGCGTGCAGATAACATGTCGTACTTTTGTCTGAGAACATAACATCTGTTGCAGATAGCTTCATTGTCTGGCTAAATTCGTTAGTTTCCATCTTCAACGCGCATTTTGAATATTCATTTTTACACACTGAATTATGGTATGCAATCTATTTATACTTGTACTGAGCAAATAATTAGACAGCTGTAATTCAGATGTCATTTCCAACGGTCAGCATGAAAATATGCAATGCATGTGTCATTTTGATGCAAAAACCTTCCTGTGTACTGGAAAATCGCTTTTTGTATTAATAGTTATTTGTCAAGACACTGAGGCCAGCTTTGATGTTCAATATTTGCAAGTTAAATATGGAGAGTCAGGCAATAAGGCTAGCTTTAAATTGTGCTCTTTACTCAGACCTAAGACATTAGCCCAACAAGAGATCTGCACTCCACCGCATTGTATTATCATTACTCCCCATGTTATGCCGCTGGGGGCAAACAACAATAATTTTGGACCGACAGAGAATCAACGGGGTCTTTCTATGACAGTAAACCCATGATGCTATGACTATACAGAATAGGCCAAGGGACATCATATTGAAGGTGAATTTTATAATTACTGATAAAATTTACTATAACGACCGTATTTGAAAATTGAATCTGAATAAGTACTCAATGTAGTAGATATAGTTCATGAACAAATGGAATAGTTATATCACAACGGTAATTTTCCCTGATCATTTCCAACACAGCTTTGTATAAAACCCGGTACTTATCATAACAAATCGACCTTTCATACTCAATTCAAGAACCACTGGGTGTCTTTACAAACCACAATCATCCTTTCTAAATAGTGGACAGAGGATATGTAAAGCCATGGATGCTTCAGTATTTGGGTCGGAAAATATGGTTATCAAAAACGTTAACAGATCGTAATATTTTGAAACGTTAGGATGCATTTGTCATGATTGTTGGCTTTTCAATTGCAAATATTTATCCGAACTTGAATAACATTACTAGCGCTTAATTCATTAAAGTATATGCGGTGTCTGTGGCAATGATATGTAGAATAACAGTTTTATGATTACTTAATTATATATAGCATGGGACCAGCCATGGGTATATTGTCTTCGTCACAGCAGCTTTAGAGACAGAAAACTGGTGCTCACCGTACGGGAGTAGGGAGTATACACCACGAGAAAAACGAGAGGGTGGGATGATCCCTTGTTGATTGTGGAGAAAGATAAAACCATGTTCTTCAATATGAAAATCATTCCTTTTTTAAATATTTTTTTGATATAAGTCTTCTCGTACCGACAAGTATATCATGCACTATATTGACTTAAGCTCTTTGCAGCAGTAATGGTATTGATAAATGCTCATGAAGATCCGTTGTGCTAACCTTTAGATGCAATCTATAGCATCCTCATTATTGCTACTATTCAATAACTGAAAATGTAGCGTGTTAATTGTCACGTGCATTATGCAGAATATCTATGTAAGACAATAGTACCTAGAATACAATGTTCTATGGGCTTGTTATTGCTTAATCATGAGCAAATAAACTAAAAACAAAATAGGCTGATGGTCGATGACATATATAGGATTTTGAAACTTGCGCATCTCAGTTGTCCGGTAATTGAGTGTTTGCGATGGTAAATGTGGATGCTTGATATAACAGCAGAATTTTAATGAAACGTTTTTTTCAAGGCAATAATATTTAATCAATCCCAAACTAGCGTACGTGTGTGTTTATATATATATATATATATATATATATATATATATATATATATATATATATATATATATATATATATATATATATATATATATATATATATATATATATATATATATATATATATATATATATATATATATATATATATATATATATATATATATACATATATATATTTATATGGTTAGGTGCAGTTATGGAGGGTATTTAACTATTATTATAGTTCAGAAACTGGCAAATGTAAATATCAGATGGCTCATATATTAGCTGTCCTCTGGTTTCACATATTATGGAGTATTATCAAGAGACGATGTTAGCAGAGAAACCTGTCTCTCTTGTCGTACGATAAATCGAAAACATGATATGATGAAAACCCTGTATTCTGTCAAGAAGACGCTAATCATTTATATGGATTACACAGTTCGGGAGAACTTTTTAATATTTTGCGTACTTAGTCAACTCTAGTTATTTGTCACTGAACATAGGAATACATTAAACACAGAAGTAACCAGGCCATGCAAATCAGCTGTCCATAAAACGTGCTATTCGTTCCGACATGTTATCAGTGCGCCATCTCACTATAGAGTATTTACTCCCCACATTATGCGAATTGTGAGTCTTATCGATAACATGAATTATCCTTAATAATTATTAGCAGCATTATTTGGCTTACAGAAAACCTGTTTACTGTAAAGGTTAAAAGACACAACGTGATGTGGTTGATTATCATTAACTATTTCAGACCTGGTTTTGGGAGGGTGCTGTTTTGTGAGTATTTGAAAGTATGATTCCTATTACCTAGAGAAGGTAAATTGGTGCATAATATTAGTAGGCAAGGCTTACATGGCACAAGAGAAACAATGGGCTGATGTGATTCTAGCAATAGAGGTTATGGAGAGCCAAAGAAGCAATATCCGCATATTAACAATAAGTCGAGCCGATCTTTTATTCATTAATAGGCCACCATTTTTAATAAGCAGATTCATCAAATACGTTTATTTAATCGTCTTGCATAAGTAGTGGTCATGCTCTGGTTATGAAAATCTTTGTCTTGGATATAGACAGAAGGCGACATAGAATGAAATAATACACATTTGCCTAGGTGCCAAGCTGTCAATAAACAATGTCACATTCGTGTACGGCCCTGTGTTTGAAAATCTCATAATCCATTGTACTTACCTCGCGATGCAATCTGCAGCATCCTCTTTATTGTCGCCATCGAATGACGAAAGACAGCGGGTTACGGATTGCCCCCTTTGTGGGCTACATTTATTAATTGACATTATACACCTTACGTTGTTAATTTAATAGCGAAACGGCATGAATAGGCTGCCAAATGTCCACCATATGTCAAATGTGTTTAGTGCATAATGACCGCATTGTATTGAGTAGTAAATGAGTTCTGTAATGAGGAAATAGTCAGTTAGACGCAATATTCCAAGTAACAAAACACGTTCAATAAAATCCTAGCGCTAATTATAATCTATTGTGAATTTATTCCTCTTTTATTATTCCTTTCTGTTTGTAAAACTCACGCAGCTTCTAACAAATCGATTCATATTTATGGAAATACAAAAATACATACATTCGTACGTACATACATACTGCTTAATTCTAGGTTTGCCGGACAGTGTGTATGACCTATATGTATGTTTTAAAAAACACCAAATTTGCAATTTCTATTATCATCCCGTGACAAATGAATAGTTACTCATATTCCAGTTATTTGAACGCATCAGACCAATGTAAAGTATCTGCTACAAAGTTATTTGACAACAGGCTGGCCTGAGACAGTGATCGCTGCTATCATCCTTGGAAGATGCACGAGCCTCGGTCTGTATCACGATGAAGGAGTTTATTAAATGTTTTCGCGTTAAGGATTATGATCCGTGCTGAATTAGTAAATAAAATGTCTTTAAAATCACCTAAATAAATCGCATATAGAACGCATAATCAGCAAAAATCGAGAGTATCTGGCATATATACGGTTTAGCGTAAAACAAAGAATTTCAAGTCACTCAATATCAAATAATTCTACTTCTAAAATGTACATTTTTTAACTATTTGAGCACAAACTCTTTGTACAAACGGAACGCGATTTCGTGTCCGTAGGATGATAAATCAAACTTCTGAAATGTATGCCGTACACCAATATGTCGGGCATATATTTTTGTCGGCAAATATAATTAAAAATCAAAAATGTAGTATTAATAAACACTACAGGCAGAGTCTGGAAAATTTAGTATTAATAAACACATACATGCATATACATATAGGCATACTTACTAACATAAACGCATACATACATGTATACATTCAAACATTCATTCATTCATGCAGACAGACATACATACAGACATACATACATACATACATACATACATACATACATACATACATACATACATACATACATAGATACATACATACAGACAGACATACATACATACATACATACATACATACATACATACATACATACATACATACATACATACTACATACATACATACATACATACATACATACAGACAGACATACATACATACATACATACATACATACATACATACATACATACATACATACATACATACATACATACATACATACATACATACTACATACACATACATACATACATACATACATACATACATACATACATACATACATACATACATACATACATACATACATACATACATACATACATACATACATACATACATACATACATACATACATACATACATACATACATACATACATACATACATACATACATACATACATACATACATACATACATACATACATACATACATACATACATACATACATACATACATACATACATACATACATACATACATACATACATACATACATACATACATACATACATACATACATGACATACATACATACATACATACATACATACATACATACATACATACATACATACATACATACATACATACATACATACATACATACATACATACATACATACATACATACATACATACATACATACATACATACATACATACATACATTGATACATTGATACATATACACATGCATTCATAGATACATACATACAATCATTCATACATGCACGCATGCGAAATGCGTAAATACATGCATTCGTACATGAATACAAGCGAACATGTTTACATCTATTAATCTATACAAGTTCAAGAATATAGAATTATCAATGAATCTTACCGGTTTATCATACCAAAGTGCAAATTAATAAATACGTATCCCTGAATGAATTAGTTTTTTTTTTACGCAATCTGTATTTGTGACTGTCCAAAACGAATTCATCAGAGTTCTTTTTATATAACAAGGGTGGATGCAGTAGTTAAGATGATACAACCAAAACGGAAGGTCAGTTGCGCTTCTGGGATACTCGTATCCACCATTACAGAGAAACAGAGGTAAGGCGAATAATTCTGGGCTAAAGATCATTATATGTATGTATATGTTATTATACCTCGTGAACAATGCAGTAATATGTGGATGATCTACATAGATCTTACGAAAGGTAAACGTGACTGCTTACAGGATTTGAGAACGTTTTTAAATGTGGGAAAAAATGCTTTCTGCTCATGCGGGCTACTTTCCTTATCACTGAATAATAAAATGTCGATGACATATAGCCGACATCATGGCGCAACCCACCCAATATATTACTTTATGAATAGTACTCTAAAATTACTGCTTAGCAAACTGCTTACATGCATTTTTTCCCGCTTACGTTAATTCATAAACTTTGATGGCATCTTAAGGATGGGAGCAGTTAAGGAGAAGAATACGTCAGGAATCAGTGCGATTATCATGGTTTTTGCATATAAAAGGACAGAGGTGTGGGCGAATATACTGCGCTAAAACCCATTGACAATGAGTGAGTGGGGAAATCATTATGCAGTTTTTCGTGGGAGCTATGTAAAGCTGCTGTAAGACACAGGATTTGAGAAAAGATGATCATGCAACCCACCCACTAGAGTTAAACATTGAAAATAAGTTTTACTGGAATGTGTGCGTTTCCGACAACCAGACAATAATCATATTGCAACACTTTGCTGAGTTCTCACTGCAAGAAGGACACTGTGTGGGCGTCATACTGCGCTAAAAACCCAATGCAATCAACACTGATGAGTGGGGGGTGGGGGGGGATAAACGAGTGTGATTCATTGTGTGTCTGTCCAAGCTGAGATGACACTAGAGTAAACATTGAAAATAAGTTACTTATAGGATCAAAATCGTCATATTTTCCACGTATAACCTACAGATGTTTACAAATATATAGTCATTATATACTTCTCAGACGACAAAAAGGTTTGCAAGACAAAGTTGGAGGGGATGACGTTGTATTATTGACTCTAACAGTGGTGAACATCAGGATTTCAACAATTAATCAACAAATAATCTTTAACAGCATGTATGATTTGTAGCAATATAACATACAAATAAGCCATCACCCGCAAAATGTTAATTCATCTAGCGGGTACTTAAATTGATGATGGCCAAAGTCAAGCACTCATATGAATCATATAGTCCAAAGCAACGCGTTATCGTTACACGTTTAATACTTCCCTATTCATCATTTAAAGGGTGTCAGTACATTTTACCACTATGTAATGACTACACAGCTGCAATATTCTACCTTTTGTTTTAATGCACATAAAGCATATATTAATCGTATTATTATAGACTATTTGTTGAACATAATCTTGGGAGAGCAGCTGTTTGTACGGAGAGTGACATAAAAGTGAATTAACGCTTGTTGCAATATTTCCTATGTAATGATTGACTATGGTTATGAAGAGGCAACGCCCACCCACGACAAACATATTAATCGAGTTCCATCGACCGCGAACAAACTGAAAACCAAGCCGCGTGAAGAATATAAGTAATGTATACAATGTTATGTTCTGACGCATATTTGATTAGAGAGGTACTTATTCTTATTGGTTAGTAGCAATTGTGATGAGGACGTATCTTAAACTTAAATGTTGAAATTCTTCATACCTGAAAGAGATTATTATTAAACTTGAGAATAACTCTGATCTACTGTACTGAGAAGATGTGGATATAAGACTACTGACAAACATATATCGGTGTTGATATTGCCCCTCTTGTGTGTTACGGCAATTTAATTATTAAAGTCACTCATTTGTGACCATGACAAACTTTATTTACAATATGGTCAAACATATTTTCCAGGAACAGTTTTATGTAATTA
>CM067349.1:22450341-22507841 GCA_034190875.2 Urechis unicinctus | reverse complement strand
ATCGCCTATTCGATCGACGGTTGCGTAATGTTTCAGATTTATTTTCATCTCAGTCATCATAGAAATATAAATAATTGAAAATCTTCGAATATTTATGTCATAGTATTAAGCAAGGATACCCCCAGCTTGACCCTCAAAACGTTACTCATTGGATACCATGTTAATCAAATATGAAAATAAAGTGGTATGCAGTCAACATTTACATGTCGTCAAACTGATACGCAAATCAGAGGTCAATGGGCGTCACAATTAACATTGTGCATTGTTACATGGTTGTTGCCACATTCACAAACTCATTTACAACCTTTTCTTATCGCTCGGCATGCTGGTGCTCTATACCGTGAATGTTTAACAATGGTCACATGTTCACACTTACGGAGACGTCAACTTGCGAACTAAAAGTACAGCTTTGTATGTTAACTTGACGCTTGCCGCTTACGCAATCAATCCTAGCACGTCAGATTGCGAAACTAATGACTCACGTTATTATGGTTGTCAATTTTTAATATACTTTATTTTGTCCTACTAAACAACTCACTAACCTTACAGGTCTACATGCATGACGATATAGTAGTTGCAACAGAATCTTACGTTTAATTAAATATTTCAGTCAATGTATGCGGCTACGGACCAAAAGACAGCCTCAGTCTTGTCAAGTAAAATTTATATAACCAAATAGACTATGTGTCTAATGCAAAAACGTTATGGGAAGTGTGATTCGGTTCAACGACATGCCAACATTTGCCATGTCAATATAAGAAACGATAATTGGATGATGAATGCTTTGTGATATAATTGTCCTTTTACAATACCCACTTCCCCCGCCATACTTACATTTATGTGTTAGTGTTAGTGATACATTCCAGTATAAATGTTATTGCCTTCGATAATACTTTTGCAAAAACAGGAAACTGTTGATAGGGTCCTGTTGTTAAAACAATGCAGCCCCAAGGGCTCGTATACACAACTGAAACAGCGCGCCGTTATCGAGCTGTTTTCTCGCTCACGTTTGCAAATCTAATTATGTAATCTCGCCTTTTCTGAATATATTGATGGTATAAGGGCGCACAGCCTGATTCGTTTCGGTAACCTTTGGGTTGTATGTAGTAAATATGATGATCATAATTACCCTAAATAAAATATTCATTGTACCTTACTGATGCTTGTTTACACTGCTTGTCTTTTAGTCATGCAGTGTTCATCTTTGGAGTTAATTTGAACCATTTTTGTTTGCATTATTATTCTCAATGTCGCATACTGTCGTGATGATAGAAGAGCCCATTCTGCATCAAATTGAAGACATTTATAGTTTTTAAGACCTTGTTATAAAGAGAAATTCACATTTCGACAACGCCCATATTTTTCAATTATGCAAGACATCTCAATTGATGACAATGGATGTCTCGGTTACTTATATATAAATTGGACTTTTAGCAGGCGTCTCATTTAAAATATACCAAAAAGAAGCACGTATCATAGGCATTTAACACTACTGGTATCTAAACAGTCCCATATATTTGAAATGAACAACAGACGGCGGGCTATCCATATTTGATGAGCCAGATAAATGGCTGTTATGGCTGTTTATTTATGTCCTAAAAATGTCGTGTATATTGAAAAAGGTGATAATATGCAGAACATAATGAGCAGTCGTCTTATCAACAAAATAATATCGTCAACACATTAATTCCCACTTGCTATTCTAAATATGAGAGAGACTATTATACAGCACATGACACCATTTACGACTACATATATCCATTTCTCTTATAGAGTAGAATAATGAGCTGTGACAACATGTAATTAGACCGTCTGGCCTTGTTATCTTGTTTTTAAAGAGTAGTTTTATATATATATATATATATATATATATATATATATATATATATATATATATATATATATATATATATATATATATATATATATATATATATATATATATATATATATATATATATATATATACTCCCCGATCCCTATTCCAAACTACCTGATCTCCCCTCCCCTATTCCAAACTACCTGATTATACCTCCGTATTCCCCTTGTTATTTACACTACACATGAATGGTTTTCTCCTGATCATGCTTGCTGTTGCGCAGATGTCCCTTGATCCGCCCAATTGAATCATCTGTGTTATTTTAGGATTATCTGAATACTTAAATGGAGTGAATTGAGATGCCAAATAGTTTTATTCCATAACAGGCACACGGTTTAAGATAACAGGAAATTGTAAGCAACATTTATCAGAAACAAAATCATTTGATGCCAATTAATCAATGCCCACATGGTACTACAGTAACACTGCATCGTTAAAGCCACCTGTTTTATGAAGCACTATATCACCGCAATATATGCTCCATCACAATTCAATGCCTCTTCTAAAATTACCATAAATGATCGTATAGAAATGAAGTATACCCTAAAAATGATTGAATCCTACATCCTTTACAGCAGAGTCGCTGATGAATGTTCATTAATGGGCACGTTATGCCCATTGAATTTACCAATGTTTTCAATACAAGTCTTTGGATGAAGCATGAAACTCAATCCGCTCACAGTTATAACTGCCTTTATGATGATGGCATTTCGATTCCACATTACCGCTGAATTATATGGCAAAACAGTCAAATATGAAGATTGTTGGTCTTGCATACCATTCTTTAGAGATCGGTTGATGTACCTTCGACATTAAAAGATTGTGGGCTGACTGATGTTTCACCTACAGACCGAATATTAAGAGGATTTTCAAACATCTTCCTTTTTCCAAACTGGAAAGATGTATTTTTGACCTTAATGGTGATTATCTGAAATCCTGTGGCAAATACAATAAATAAAGCTTTGTAGGCTTGCCGCTTTATTCTCTTTTGACTTCACTGTTAGTGTAGCATTAGCCCCAAATGTGTATTGCCGTAAACAAACGACTAAATGCCGTTGAATATAGATCATTTTTGGCACGAACAACGAAGGCTCAACACATGTCATCCGCATGCTAAAAGCTTCACGCTGTAGTTGAAGCCACATATGTATGTGGTTACATAAGTAATGAGACAGGATTCAGTTTATTCCCATTGTACTTGACAAGCACTAGTACCAATCATTTAATTTCGTTATCTCGCCATTGATCGACCCTTTTGCAAGGAAAGTGATTCGTCTAGCACGTTCAAGATCATAGATCGGTATTCCTATGGTTATTGTTGTGGTCGTGCCATAACATTTCCATTACCGTAGTTATCCCGTTTATAATGGGCCAGTTTGAGAAACCACACACTCCAGTGAAACTGTCGGCTGTCCTTTATTTTCTCAGACAAGTGCTGTGTACATGAACATATGCATTAATTTATGCAATCAAACATGACAACTTATTACTAATAACTTTTATTACACCTGCAAGCGGTTTGAGGTACAGCAACGATCGTGTAGTTCATCATACCTTTTGCCTCAAAAGATAACGTATGTTTAAAGTTGTGTTCTTGTCTTTACTTTGATGACGTCGGACCTCCTTGTAGTTAGAAAGCCAATACGTTATCCACGCAATACTTACACGGAACCAACTGTGGCATGACCATCACGGTCAGGTGATGAGATTGACGTTCATGACCATTACAGTAAGGTCATGAGATTGACGTTCATGACCATTACAGTAAGGTCATGAGATTGACGTTCATGACCATTACAGTTAGGTCATGAGATTGACGTTCATGACCATACAGTAAGGTCATGAGATTGACGTTCATGACCATTACAGTAAGGTCATGAGATTGACGTTCATGACCATTACAGTAAGGTCATGAGATTGACGTTGGTGTCCAGATAGATATAACTGACACTTCGTTCTGTTGTGGTTTTATGGGACTATCTGCTTTTAGGGATCTAGAACTACGCGGTGTACATCATATCACCACTTTGTTGTGCCAGTGTCGAATAATCCACGCCTCAGTATATTTTGCACCAGTTAACTCTCCCTCAAGCTGTAGCCTCGAGTGCAATGATATATATGGCCACCCCAGCACGCCTACAATAGAACGACCTCGTCGAATCGGTATGAACGTTACATTTTATGACCCAGACAGTCACATACAACAGCAACTGGTTTACTGTAATTCTGATATAACTGTAAAAGAACCTCTAATATTAACCAGCAAAAAGTTTAATTGATATGTGAAATGGGTATGATAAGTAAACCGTGGTGGTATGGGAATGATATATATTGCCAACATATTTATCAAAATTAGATGAGGTTAGATGAGAAATATTCCTAATAGATGCATTTTTTGTGGCTGTTAAATTTTGTTTATTTTTGTTTTTGTCTAGATCCAAAGATGACTCGATTGTTATATTTTCAAAGCATAGGAAACACCTAATTGTCGATTATCTATTTTCGGCGGTTTGAACACAGGCTTACAAAAATTGCAATATGGTTTTTAAAAAATACGCAAATAGGCATCCACTTAGTCAAGTAACATTGCGTGAGTTTTTCCACTATTTTCCGGTTTTATCGCACTACCTTCATAGACGCACACGCGCACGCCCACGCACAAAAACATACACACATCTGCCTACATACATTCACACAAATAAACATTCGCAGGTACAAACTCCTTTATATAGAACCGATGATATGTTCAACGCCTAATGACATTGTAACACTAAGTCAAAAATCAAATTAAAAAGATAAATTCTAGATTCCAACCAAAGAGTTTATCGCTACGCGAAGAGGGCTCACTTTGAGTGGCTCTGTGGTGATCACTTAAGGTGGCGCTACCGTAACACAAACAAAAGCACATTTGCTGACGTCACTGCGATTGATGAGAGCGGGGAAAATGTCGTTCCGCAGAGCCTTGTAGCTGCTAAAACACGTCGTACCATAGGCTTATGAATAGCGAAAATAGCAAGCACACTATTCAATGAATGTCGACTTAATAAATTACCTGGTCTGGGGGAGTCATCTGATTGGTCGAGGTGACCGCAGCAACAAATTAAACGGAGAATTCCACGTGGTTTTACGAGACGCTATGACAAGACGCTATGAGAATAACGCTTCGGCTAACAAGTTGCGTCTTCTCATATTCCTCGGGCGGAAGGCTTGATAAATAAGGTGAGCATGGCTACATTTTCACTCATATTTGATTAATCTCTGAGGTAAAAATAAGTTAGTTTACGAAGCACAAAGACAGATTTTACACCTTATTAAACTATATATATCATTCTTATTGATCAGTTACAGATATGGAGGGTATATAACTAACACAGTAGTATTATAATTCTTCGTACATGGAGGCACATATTTATTGATTGATAATCGCCTTGATCGAATCCCTATTTTACAAAACTGGCTAGTATCACGAGGAAGATACGTCGTATATAGCATTGCACCCTGTATTTTGTCAAGAAGACACTCATCAATAATATTGATGAGGCAGTTCGGGAGAACCTACGTTCAGTTAACAGTCTTTATTTGTCACTGAAAATATGTTTACATTAAACACAGACGCCATCAAGTCAAGCAATTAAGCTGTCCATCAAACCCGCCATTCGTTCAGACAAGAGGCAATAGCCAGACATGTGATCTGCGCGCCACCTCATTGTATAATATTTACTCCCTACGTTTTGCAAATCGGGACACGCAACAATTATTGCAGACCTCAATCGACAAATTTATTGTAATATTTACTCATTGAATTCATTTGTTGCAGCGGTAAAATGACCCGTATTGCTATATTTAGAACATCAGGGCAAGAGGAAACATACAAGATATATTTCTTATCATCTGTGATTCAATAATGATACGGAATATCTTAGTTAAATACATACCAGAACACACCCATTAATCATATCATCATATAGTTAAGACTGTTGTGAGTGTTATTGATTACATGAGTGATCATGTCTTATCATTTGCAGTTATACAGTACACCTGTTGACTCAAAAGGATGTATGACCCAACCTGTAGGCGTGTTTACTTGTACACAACTCCACGCGGATCCAGAAGCAAGGTATACATGGCACGGCGGAAATGGTTATGGAGAGTCATACAAGCATTATCCGCGTATTAAAAATAACTCGAGCTGGTCTTTTAGTCAATAATAGGCTACCTTTTACAATAAGCAGCTTCATGCAATATGTAGTAGTAATGGCCCTGTGTTTTATAATACATAGCAAAAAGTATTAACCATACAGACCAGATGGTTGTCTATTGTGCTAACCTCACCATGCAGTCTGCAGCATTCGCTTAATTGTCACCATCGAATGCCTAAAGTGAATGGTGATTGCTTAATGTGCGGGCTATATATCACAATGACATTATGCACCTAACTTTGTTTATTTATTGGAGACGCAGCATGAATAGGTTGCCAAATACTATATGTCAAATGTGTTAAGTGCTAAAGGTATAAGTGTTCTGTAATAATTGTGTAGTCAGTTAAACGCAATATTCCAAGTAACAAAACATGTTTAATAAAATCCTAGCGCACGTTGATTTATGCTCACGCAATTTCTTACACATCGATCCATATATCGAGACATACAAAGATATATGCATACATACATATATTCGTACATTCATACATAGGTAGACACATACTTACATACATATATACATGCATACATACATATGCACGTTCATACATACATATATACATACATACGTACATTCATACATGCATGCATACATACATACATACATACATACATACATACATACATACATACATACATACATAACATACATACATGCGTACATACATACAGACATACATAGCTGGTGTGACATACACATACATACATACATACATAATACAGCTCATACATACATACATACATACATACAGACATACATACATACATACATACATACATATACATACATACATACATACATACATATACATACATACAGACATACATACATGACATACATACATACATACATACATACATACACATACATATACATACATACATAATACATACATACATACATACATACATACATACATACATACATACATACATACATACATACACATACATACATGCATACATACACACATACATGCATACATACATACATATACATACAAACATGCTTTCATAAATGCATGCGTACGAAACTAGACTTACGTAGCTGGTGTGAAATATGGCTATGTTTAAATGCAAAAGCTCATTGATTCCAAGCAAAAGACTCATTCGTAAAATATATTCAGGGGTTCAGTTAATTTATATCAATATTAAGAATACTATGAATGCAGAATTGAATGCAGATTTATTTGTCAACAACAACAACAACATAGCATTCATTTGAATATTAATGCAAGTAAAATATAAAAAGAATTTTTGGTGACAATGAGGACGAGACATCATGAAATGAAATGAGTCCTCGTATCATGTTTCCAGAAAATAAATAACATTTAAGGGAAAAACATTGAACCTAATCAATAATAATTGATCATACACTTATGGGTATAGTACTGTAAAAATGAAAACAAAGGTATTTGACAGGTTCATACTTCAAACAATGCACTTTGCAAGAAAATGAATTCGTCGAGCCTTTTTAAAAGAATGCAATGAACGATATAAATTAAACTTTGCAAAAATGCAATTTGCGTTCCAGTTATTCACGCCTCTCGAGCGTACGCTATTATAGGCAACCTGTGATTTACATAAAGGTACAATATAATGTCTATTCTGTCTAGTAGTAATTGTAGTATCATACGATTTTCTACGAAACATTAGTTGGAATACCTGAGGCAAATCATTTCTATTTAACTTAAACACAAACAACATGATACAGTATTATGTATGGCTATATAAACGTATACTACAGAGTATTTAAGGTACTTGTTCTAAAACTAATTTTTGCCTTACAAAGTAAGCCAACATTTTTAGCGACATTCAATTTTATATGTTGAATGTGAGACTGCCATGTCAATTTTTTCATCTTACTTGACTCATAAAATGTAGTTGAGTTTTCTCTCCTTATAACCTGATTAATGATATACAGTGGTTGAGTTGGTGTTGGGCTATAGCGCTCAGGTGCGAATATCATGTAATGTGTTTTGTTGACATTCAACGAAAGCTTATTAGCATTCAGCCAGAGTACTAAATTTGTAAGCTCCATATTTGCACAGTTTATCATATCATCAATGTTCTTACCAGTTGCAAACATGTTAGTGTCATCTGCATACAGTATAGGAGGCATACAGTTTGAAACATTAATATTGTCGTTGACATAGATTAAAAACAAGATTGAGCCTTGTGGAACGTCACAAGTCATATGCCCACGTTCAGAGTGAACACCGTTGTAAGTAACATCGGTATCTTTCGCATAAATAATTTAATTTTCTATCCTCTCTAATGCAATGCATCTAATGCCGTAGTGTTCCAATTTTCTTATAAGAATATGGTGATTGATGGTGTCGAACGCTTTACTTAGATCAATGAAAATCCCCAAAAAATTTTTGTGTTCTTCGTGAGAATTAATACTTTTATCAACCAAGTAGCTTATAGATAGAGTGGTGCTGTGATTACTTCAAAAATCTGAATTGATAATTATGTAATATACCGTGCTTACATTTATATTCAGTAAGTCGAGTATGCATGAGTAGTTTAGAAATACACGGATGAACTGATATTGGTCTATAATTACTAATCAGAGGAGTCGCCATTTTTATAACATCGGTATAACTCGAGTGATTTTTAGTTCTAAAGGAATAATTCCACTGATAAGTGACATGTTAAGCGTGTGAACTAAGGATTTAATAATGTGTGTTAAAGTGTTTTTTATTATGGTTGGAGATGTGTCATCTCAACCTGGACTTGAGTGTTTCAGGGATTTTACTATGTTAGTTACCTCTATTTCATCTGTGTTTCTAAAAAATATAGAGTCAGCATTCGTATACTTTAAATATGTAAGAACATCAGCATTACAAGCAGGGATATGTTTTTCAAGGGTAGAATTTGTTGAACTTGTTTGCAACTAAATTTTTGTCAGTGGTAGTTTAACCATCAATAATGAATTCTTCTGATAGTTTGATCTGCTTTTTCTTATTTAGGACATCTTTAATCATCTCCCACGAAATCTTCATGTTACTTTTGTTTTTAGAAAAGGCATTTTTTATAGTAGTTTTGTTCACTTGCTTTTATTAGTGAACGCAGTTTACATTTGTAGCGTTTGTATTTAGTTGTGTTGGTCAGCGTGGGGTATTTAATGCTTTTTTACGTGCAATTTATTTTTTACGGATGTTTAAGAGTGCAATAGAACCTTGTGTATGACTCCTTTGCGTCATTGGTGTCTAAAACATTCCTCAATTAAATTTTCCAAAGTTCCGCGCAGAATTTATCTACTTTTTTTGTCTGTAGGGTCCGAGTGTAAGTTTTAATTTGTCTGGTAGTACAATTGGTCACGGATATTATTGTGTGTACTTGAAAATTTAAAAAAATGTCTATGTGGTTGATACGATTTGTTACTCTCGTGGGTTTGGTAATGAGTGGGGTAAAAGAGAAAGAATACAGCATTTCAAGGAATTCTACTGTAGCGAAATGGCTATCTACATTTAACTAGTTAATGTTTACGTCGCCCATAAACTAGCAGATTTTGTTTTCATGCTTTATGGTAGACAGTTTATCAGACACATAATCTATGAAGTCACGGATTGAAGTGTTCGGTGCTCGATAGACTGCACGAATTATTATTTTCTTACGATTATTGTGAGATTGGAGAGACGTACATTTAGGCATTTCAACGAAAACACATTCAATGTTACAGCTGCAGATCGAGTTGGCATCTCTATTATGATAATGCAATTGATCATTAATCAGGAGAGACACCCCTCCACCTGGTTTTTTCGTTTTGTAATAATTGACTGTATTATAACCGGCTGAACTGAAATTGCCAACTAGTTATATCTGTCAGCCATGTTTCAATTTGAGCAATAATGTCAAATGAGTATTTCAAAGAATTAACACAGGCATCAAGATTGGCATAGTTTTTTTGCACTGCGAATATTCACGTGCATAGGTGATATCATGTCAGAGTTAACTTGAGAAGCTTTACAAAGGGCGTTGAATTTATCGTGTACATTATAATAACCGTTAGCTATGGTATAATTATTTTTTGATTTCCGTTGTAGTAATTTATATCTGGATCAAACGCGGACAGCTGATTTTCTTGTTCAGTATCATTAAGTTCATGTACATTCAAAATCATGCCCTCTACATTTGTCGTGTTATGTGGTCCACATTCCACAATATCATTTATAGCATCCACAAAGTCTCTATCATCATTAAAATGAATAAACGGGAATATACATTGCACACAGTTAACACAAAACCAATTGTTGCATTCTCTAGAGGTGTATAGTGAATCATTTTTACACACTTGTGACAGACAATTTAAACGAGTAAGCCGCCAACATATGAACATTCAAGATCAAAGGAATGAAGGTGCACACGTTTGTTATATATGTTACACAAATGTGATCTTATAGTTGATTCCATAAGTGTACAAAATGGTAGTGCTGGTGTATATAGTACACAATATATGGATATAAAGACTTACATAAAAGCGGTTTCGTACAAGCGTTATTTCACAGTTTCTCGGGATCGGTCACCTCGCGTATATGGAGGATTTTCGCCTTCATATCCTTCACGAGTACTTTTCCATCATTTGTCCAAGTGTCGGCCACTTTTCCGTTCTTTTTCAGCTGTCATGCTTTCTAGAGTATTTCGGAACGTATTTTGGCTAAATCCACGTTAATAAAGATCGGCGTGGAACAATGCCTTAGGCTGGTCCGCTTTTTGGAGATTTTCTCACGTATTCTGTATATTGCCAGTTTCAGTATAACAGGACGGGTCTATTACTAAATCTAAATCACTTACTGTTAAGTATATATTATTCCCGCTCACATGCATACATTTTTATTTACCAGGATATTATTTGGCAAGTTGTGATGGCAGTAAAGCTTGAGTTAAGGAAGATAAATCATATATTTTTGTATATTGAACGGAAGACAATTGGGCTTATTATACCTATATGCTATGATAAATATTTGAAATTTCATATATCATTTGAGGAGGTATGGAGCTGCTCGATGAAAACGAAAAAGACTTTTAAATACAGGCTATTATGCACCTGAGCATGAAGATCTGCTGCCACGAGTCAAAGTGATTATTACAGTTTTGCTAAATAACATGCATTTTGTCTAATGTGTGTTTCTGGCAACAGCAGAATAATCTCATTGCAACACTATCCTTAAAACACTTTGCAAGAAGGGAACTATGCAGGCGTTGTCCTTATGTAAAACCTGATGGCATAAAGCCTGATTGGATTATTTTATGCGGCGGGGAAGGGGGTGTAGACGCTGTTGTTCATTATGTGTCTGTCCAGGTGAAGACGGCACTATAGTTAACAATGAAAATGAACTATTTGTGTGATTCATTTAGTTGTATTTTCCATCTATATCCTATAGATCTTTACAAAATATATATTCATTCCAAACTTTCTGAGTGGAATAAAGGTGGCAAAACAAAGTGATGGGGGCTGGAATTGTAATGTTAACTTTTATGACACTCATATAATGAAGTTGTCGAGGGTCTTCTCAATATGTGAATCGACATCTAAATAGCAAGTCTAATTAAAAAATATTTTATACTAATAATCCAATACCCACAACATGTTAATTCATCTAGCGGATATTAAATTGATGATGGCCAAACTCAAGTACTCATATGCACAGTATATCCAAAAGCAACGGGTTATCCATATACGTTTTATACTTTGTGTACATCATTTTAGGATGTGATTACATTATAAAATTACGTAATGACTACACAGCTGCAATATTCTACCTTTCATTTTATTGCACTTCAGGGAAATTTTAATCGTATTATCATAGACCTATTGTCTAGTGAACGTATTCGTGGCGGAGCAGATGTTAGTTTGGATGGTGACTTAAAAGTGAATTAACGCTTACTTCTATTTATTTTACGTCATAGGTCATATTGTCAGTAAAATGATCGATTATGGATATGAAAAGGCACTACCCACTCAACGCACACATATTGACGAGTTCCATCGACCGCGACCAAACAACAATCTAAGCCGTTGGAAGCACATAAGTAATGTATACAATGTTATGTTTTCATGGATATTTGATTAGTGAGGTACTTCAGGTTAATCATTACGAGGTAAAGCTAAAAGTTTGTCTATTAAACATAGTGACTGCATACTAAACTATTCATTTCATTTCCTATCGGTTAGTAGTAATTCAGATAAGGACATTTGTTAAACTCAGACGCAGAAATCCTTCGTACATGAAAGAGATTATTGTTTTATCAATGAATCGCTCTGGCCTTTTTTACGCATGATTGAGTATTACTGTGACTACTGACAATCTTACATTAGTGTTGGTATTGCCCCAGTGGTGTGTTACTTTCTTCGCCAAGATGATGATTAATAGTTAATAGTGCTACTGAATAATCACAATAACAAACATTTACATTTGAAGAATATGTCTGAAGAGAGCTTCCAGACGCAATTGAACGAACAATTTCCTCTTGAGATTTGTATCAAGCAATCTATCGAGAAACCATGTGATCATCAGTGTAGGTTAGTCACCTAAGAGGGTTTTGTTTTCAAGCTGATGCAATCGTATTTTTTACATCGCGATAAATGCATTGAACCTAATGCTCATGACAACATTTGTGTTTCTCTCTTGTTGAGCAATAACGTCCAATGGTAATCGCGGGCAGTTTTAAACGTTTGTTCCACGATATCAATGCCATATAACAGAATGCAAATGAATGCGTCACCAAATTCTATGAACATTACTTTTGAACCCAGCGCTCATTACAAATATCTTATTGTGAATTACTGTCGAATGGCAATCGTGTGAAATGTGATTGAAAAGAGGAGAAGGTCGACAAGCTCGTTCTTGATGGGTTCATTTGAAGCACTTGCCACAAAATGTCTAGCACCACAATAAACGCTATTGAATGGAAAACTCGTTACATAAGAGTTTCTCTCTTGTGGAACAATAATGTTCATTGGAAGTCGTCTCGCAGTAACAATTTTGATGCTCCCCACTGATTTGGTGATATGGTTCACTTTACAGTTGTCGGTACATTTGTTTAATGCCTCAATGGTTGCATAGCCTGCGCGTTAGGGCGTACGCGAGGTCGCTTGCATCCAATGCAAAACAAACCGCAGACTTTGATTTTGTCATAAAGTTTGTTTTTCATCCTGACCTAAGTGAGAGGAGCACCACAATATTTTCGGAAGTAAAGTATACTGTTGGTTGAAAGACATATGTAAGCGTTGAGGTTCATGTCACTCTGACGTCCTACAGCCTGCTTCGAGCTGGTGCTAATTATCGACCATGCGACATTATATCGTTTGACAGTAACGTTGCCCTTCCACTTGAATGGCAAAGGTCTGCGCGGGTCAGACAGAAATCTTTGTTGAACGCCATTAATCGTTCAAAGCAGAGATCCACAATACGATTCTGCTACCGATTCTGTAGGATAATGATTTTGAAGGAAGGAAAACGCCAGTGGCGAATTGTGGTTTCATGCTTATCCTGTGGCAAGCAAATAGATAGGCTGTTTTCCGCCTTATGCATTCAAATCAGGAACTATTGTTTTCATCCACATAATTGCATGCTTTGATTAATGCACTAATCAATTGACATGATAAACAACGTTTGCCTGGCAGGTATAGTGAGCATACAGCATGCATGCAAACTTCATCCAATGCTATACACTATGCGCCATTTTTGGGGGCTTTCAAGAACGGCATTACTGCCATGCCTCTGCCCTTTATCACGGGCAAAATTACTATGCTATTTCTATGGGAATGTATTGTGTCGGCATTCTGACAAAATTTGCGCACGACCATTATCTATCACGCACTTGCAGGACAGATCAAATAGGATGAGAGATGGTGAACTATGCAGCACCACCGAACTCCACAGTAAGCTTGTTCCATTATCAAGCTTGTTTGCATCTTTTATTCGTATGTTCGCAGCCACAATATATTAAATACCTAAACAATGAGAATATGCAATACAGTCATAGACGGCTCAACATGACTCTACAGATGTAAACGACATAACAAGATACAACCTATGTAAACGAGCATTATGTGGATGTAATAACTACGACTAGCTCCTGTGTTTAGATATAACTCAATCATCGGGATAGATAATATAGGATGACATATGATGAACTCGTCAGCACCACGGAACACATCAGTGACACTGATCCTGTATCAAGCATGTTTGCATGTCCCTGGCTGTAACGTCACACCGCCTGATGGTGCACTCATGGTAAGCGATGACAGATGTGCTGGTCATCATGTATAATGACATAATTGAATTCAATCTATTGGATGAGATTTATTGCGTCTCATAAATTATTTATCCCCGAAAGAAAGCATGATCGAATAATATAGTGGTCTAGAATTATTAGTTTTATCTAAACGGACACGTGCCGAGAGATAAAAGGAAATCTGACCATTCATATCTCGCTGTATTCTGCATCTTGTTATTTTCATGATAAGGGGTTAAATGTGGGTACTTTTTTTGTGTGTAACGCCGCTAATACATTTGTTGAATATTCTATGACGGAGATTCACAACATGCGATCCGAGTTACGCGGATACAGCAGTAAGTTCACTTGATGCACCAGCAAGAGTCATAAGAGAGATTTATGGAAGAACATATGGCGGCGCGAAGGGGGCATATGTATGGGGGGGAAATAAGTGTCAAAACTAGATTTCGTTAATTATTTCTCGGCACTGGCCCTGTCCGTTGATGCAAGCCGTAATGTAGTCCTAAGCCAACACGTGCTTTATTTTCTGGGTTTTTTCTAATATACTTTGCCTTACCCTTTATAAACTAGCAGCCCACACACCAAAAGTACAACTTGCTTACATGGAGACATTCTATTATCTATTATCATTA
The DNA here is from genome assembly GCA_034190875.2 of Urechis unicinctus. Classification (NCBI taxonomy): domain Eukaryota; kingdom Metazoa; phylum Annelida; class Polychaeta; order Xenopneusta; family Urechidae; genus Urechis; species Urechis unicinctus. Next base: position 22,492,881 of record CM067349.1, on the reverse strand, counting down.
ATTATTTGACGCACAATATGTACACATTTTGTCACATAGGTATCATAACTTAATTGATGATGCATTTAATTATCCTTTTTCTTTAAGCATAAATACAAGACAAAATAATGCTGCACATAAAATCCACATCAAATTTGTCTGATGTGTTTGCCTTGTCATTCCGCATAGAGAAGAATTTTATAACAATACTCAGCACCCACGGGCGGTAATATTGATGGTTTTCTGACCCCAATGGCAGGCAACAGTCTCCCAAATTGCACATAGCGTGCTTTGGATGTTTTTGTGGCGTATTTACTATTCCCTGTTGCATGCAAAACACCTACGCAAACTTTTTATACCACGCAATGATCTCATATAGATTATATGAAAACATATATAATGAAATGAAGCCGCCTAATATCACGCATGCTAAAGGCTCTACGCCAGTGTGCTATAAATTTATATATATACAGACCTAAGTTATCAAATAAAAGATGGAGACGAAAATATGTAACTGTGTATGATATTAGTTGCATGCCAATTCGACACCGCACATGGTTGAAAATGTACATTCTGTATGTAAATTGCACTTACTTGGCGCTGTTTGAGTTTATTGGATATCATGAAGCAAATGCCAGCTGCTTATGTATTTCTTCTATAATTACAACCTATTCTTAACATATAACCCGTTGTAATGGCAGGTGGTATGTTTCTAAGATACCGCTCTCGACGGCGCAAAATACTGCATAGATACAAATGCAGCATATGTAGCACGATATGATTCTCAAAAGCCATAACATTTGTTGGATTTCTACCACACAGTGAGTATAGATAAAGGCCATTTTAAACATATATCTTTTCGGCGATAATAAATCAGAATAACAGATTGAGCCGAGCCACAGTGAGTCAATATTGCTTCAACCGAAGCGAATATTGTGCCCTATTGAGGTGTGATGCGATCTGACTTCTTGCGGGGAGCTACAGCGATAGGAGCATTGTACGTCTGGTACTTATGGAACGATGAATAAAGTTAAGTCAACGTACCACACATGACAGATGTTGTTTGGATGCTATCAAGCAGTTAAATGCTACGCTACGTGGTCTCATTCTAATTAACTGTATGTCCGTTCATGTTGCTATGTTTTAATATGACGCCAAATACTGGATATTTGGTCAGTTTATGTAATTGATAGGACAACAACACGACCATCGGCTATATCATGCGGTATATCAACACTATATAGCATAGAATTAATAAAGTAGGCAGACGAGCTTCGCACGATAATAGCAAACATAATAAGATAATTAAATTATTCTTATTATGGTACCCATTGTTGCATGATCACAAACCAGTGGTTGCATTACCCGCTTGCTATGAATAATTATTGATTAAGCCTCACACGACACAGTGAACAAAAACCACAAGAACATGTTCACAGGGAACCGGACAAAAACTAACCTTCATGAATTATCGCCTGAAATTCCCATATGCTGTATGCGTGTAGTGTTTGCATCCCTACACCACTACCATTGCATGCTATATATCTCCGCCCCGATTTTATACTGCAAACATTATGCTTGGAAAAACTCTCTATCAATAGTATCTGGTAGGTCCACTCTGTAAACAAACTGAATTGTACACACATGTGCACATACAACCACGCAATGATCTCATATAGATTATATATATAAATATATATATATATATATATATATATATATATATATATATATATATATATATATATATATATATATATATATATATATATATATATATATATATATATATATATATATATATATATATATATGTACGTCTCATACTGTCGTATTGATAAAAATTCTAATCAAGCATAAAATGTAGTACAATTAATGTTTAATGTCCTTATGAATCAAAATTCACATTTCGACAATTTTGTTTGACTATGCAAGACAATTAATGACAATGCATGAATCGGTTACTAATTTATGCATCGGTCTGTTAGCTGGCGTCTCATTTAAAATATACCCAAACAATACGTGCTTTTTGTTTTAACACTGCTTGTATCTCAAATGTCATATATTTTGAATAAAATGCAGACTGCAAGCTATCCATATTTCTAGAACCAGATTTCTATTGATGTTCTAGATATGTTATGTGTATTAGAAAGTATAAAAAACTACATACGTTAATGAGCTGTCGTCATATCAGCAATATCATGATTTAAGCACTAGAATATGAGCATGGGCAAATCCTGGTATGCGTTCAAACGGTGCTCTCATTTGTACAGATCATGTCAGCAGATCGCCCTCATAACATTTTTATCTGGGCAAATGGGCATTTTGCATGATAAATGTGACAATCAACGTGCCCCGTCTTTAATTATTCAACAGAGGATGCTGCATATTGCGTCTTGAGGTTAGCATCTGGTCCGTATGGTGAATGAATATCGTGACACGCAGCACTTCAGCAAAGTTCTGAACCCCGATGCGAATAAGTCACATTTTTATGGTACGTTTTTCCGTTCAAATAGGTAACAGAAACTCACTTGTTGGAATGATATACGAGCAATCAGGTGCACTACCTGGGGTACTATAGCATAATATGTCACCATTTGCCCTTATCAAAGACAGACAAAATGTTGCTCGTCGATTCTGTATAAACGATATACCTTATGATCCAGAGAGTCATATATAGACGCAACTTGTGTATTGTAATTAACATATTGCTCTAAATGAACCTGTAATATTAACCATGAACCTGAAAATGGTCTTATTTATATGAGAAATGAGTTGTGATTAATAAACCGAGAATGTTATGTGATTGAGGTTTATTGCCATTATATATATTTAAACAATAAATGATAGTAGATAAGTAATATTCCTAGAAGATGCATTATTGAGAGCATGTTCGATTATAAATTGTACTTATTTCGCTTTTGTCTCGATCTAATAACGACTCGATACATCAAATCATCGATTATCTATTGGCTTGGGCGTTTTGAAAACAGGCGCCGAAAATGATCTACAAAAATATGCAAATGAGTAGCCACATGGTCAAGTTACTATGCATGAGCAATTTCATCAACTTCTGGTTTTATCTCCGGGGGGGGGCACTTCACCTTATTCTGGATAGTAGTGTGCCGCGGAACTTCGTACCCGTCGTACAAGGTCAAAATTACCTCGTCGTACAAGGTATTATGGATGTTTAACCCGTCGTACACATTAAACCTGAAAAACATACCCCGTCGTACAAGTATGAGGCCAAAAAACCCGTCGTACAAGTCGAGAGGCCGAAAAAACATACCCCGTCGCGCGGCACATATACACTACCTCTATACACTTAAGTGTCCCCCCCGGGGTTTTATCACTCCAACTTCGCCCGTTTTCTTCTATGGATGTCTAATTGTGCCTACAACGTGACGTGTGTGGGTCATTATTCAAAATAGCCGTAACCATAGAGTGGAATTAATTTTACGGATGTCATCCGCACAAGTAGCGCAAAAGCCCAGGAAATTTGTTTTTTGTCAAGTGACTTCTCATGAAATGTTATTAAATGCAACTTGACTAGCTTGGCCCTCTGTCTCATCTTTGCAGTCATAGCATCACGGTATATTTTCTGTTGCAACAAAAGAAAACCATTGAGTCCATTTAACACTATTGGCGGTATGTGTAGATTGAGGTTGGAAGGCGTTGTGTGCCCCAATCAATATAATGTGGTGGCGTGCAGATAACATGTCGTGCTTTTGTCTGAGCACATAGCATCTGTTGCGGATAGCTTCATTGTCTGGCTGAATTCGTTAGTTTCCATCTTCAATGCGTATTTTGAACACGCGCTTTTTCACAATAAATAAAAATGCTGAAATATGTAGTTTAGATGTCATTTCCAACGGTCAGCATGAGGACATGCAATGCATGTGTCATTTTGATGCACAAAACCTTGCTGTGCGCTGAAATATTGCTGTTTGTATTGATAGTTATTTGTCAAGACCCTGAGGCCAGCCTTGATGTTCAATATTTGCACGTTAAATATGGAGAGTCAGGAAATAAGGCTAGCTTTAAATTGTGCTTTTTACTCAGAACTAAAACATTAGCCCAACAAGAGATCTGCACTCTACCGCAATGTATTATATTTACTTCCCATGTTATGCCGATGGGGGCATACAACAATAATTTTGGGACAAAGAATCAACATCTTTCTATGACAGTTAACCCATGATGCTATGAGTTTAGATAATAGGCCAAGGGACATCATATTGAAGGTGAATTTTATTATAACTCATAAAATTAACTTCAAAGACCGTATTTGAAATTGCATCTGGATAACTACTCGCCAGTGTAGTCGATATAGTTCAAGAACAAATGGAATAGTTATATCACAGCGGTAATTTTCAATGATCATTTCCAACACAGCTTTGTATAAAACCCGTGACTTATTCTAGTGTCAACCGCAACAAATCGTCCTTTCATACTCAATTCAAGAACCACTGGATGTCATTACAAACCACACTCATCATTTCTAAATAGGGAAACAGAGGACATGTCAAGACATGGATGCTTCAGTATATGGGTCGGAAAATATGGTTATCAAAAACGTTAACAGACCGTAATATTTTGAAACACTAGGATGCATTTGTCATGATTGGGGGTTTTTCAATTGCAATATATTTATCCAAACTTGAATGACATTACTAGCGCTAATTCAGTTAAGTATATGAGATATCTATTGCAATGATATGTAGAATAACAGTTTTTCGATTACTTAATCTTATATAGCATGGGACCAGCCATGGATATATTGTCTTCATCATATCAGCTTTAGTGACAGAAAACTAGTGCTCACCATACGGGAGTAGGAAGTATACAGCACGAGAAAAACGAGAGGGTGGGATGATCCTTGTTGATTGTGGAGAAAGATATAACCATGTTCTTCAATATGAAAATCATTCCAGTCTTAAATGTTTTTCTTGATTTAAGTCTTCCTGTACTGAAAAGCATATCATGCACTATATTGACGTGACCTCTTTGCAGCAGTAATGATATTGATAAATGCTCATGACGATTTATTGTGCTTACCTTAAGATGCAATCTGCAGCATAGTCATTATTGCTACTATTGAATAACTGAACAAATAGAGCGTGTATTATGCAGAATATCTATGCAAGACAATAGTACCTAGAATACAATGTTCTATGGGCTTGTTGATGCTAAACCAAGAACCAATCTACTAAAACATACATAGGCTGATGGTCGATGACATATATATATATATTTTTGAAACATGCGCATCTGAGTTGTCCGTAAATTAAGTGTTTGCGATGGTAAATGTAGATGCATGATATAACAGCAACAACATGAAACGCTTAATGAATCAATCCCGCTTTATGTGTGGGCAATAATATATAATATATATATATATATATATATATATATATATATATATATATATATATATATATATATATATATATATATATATATATATATATATATATATATATATATATATATATATATATATATATATATATATATATATATATATATATATATATATATATATATATATATATTTAAATTGGTTAGGTGCAGTTATGGAGGGTATTTAACTATTATTATAATTCAGAAACTGGCAAATGTAAATATCAGATGGCTCATATATTAGCTGTCCACGGATTTTACATATAATGGAATATTAGCAAGAGACGATGTTAGCAGACAAACCAGTCAGTCGTGTCGAACGATAGCTAGAAAACATGATGTGATGAAAACCCTGTATTTTGTCAAGAAGACGCTTATCATTAATATGGATAACGCAGTTGGGGAGAAATTTTTAATATTTTGCATGCTTAGTCAACTGTAGTTATTTGTCACTGAACATAGTTTTACATTAAACACAGAAGAAACTAGACCATGCGAATCAGCTGTCAATAAAACGTGCCATTCGTTCCGATATGTGATCTGTACGCCACCTCATTATAGTGTATTTACTCCCCACATTATGCGAATTGGGAGTTATCCTTAATAATTATTAACTGTAATAATTATGTTCCAGAACACCAGTTGACTGTAAAGGTTAAAAGACACAACGTGTGGCCGTGTTTGACAGTACATAACTCCACGCGAATCCTGACGCTCAAAAGCTGTTATTGGATATGCAGGTGAAATACACAAAATACCATTCACAAACCTATCCGTTCCACTAAAACCTAACAGTGTAACAGAAACGTTTGAGCAATGAGCAAAATATTTATACGATGTGGTTGATTATCATTAACTATTTCAGGCCTGGGTTAGGGAGGTTGCTGTTTAGTGAATTATTTGGAAGTATGATAACAATTACCTAGAGAGAGTAAATTGGTGCATAATATTAGGAGACAAGGCTTACATGGCACAAGAGAAACGAAGGGCTAATGTGATTCTAGCCATAATATTTATGGAGAGCCCAGGAAGCAATATCCGCATATTAACAAAAAGTCGAGCCGATCTTTTATTCGTTAATAGGCCACCTTTTTCAATAAGCAGATTCATCAAATACGTTTATTTAATCGTCTTTCAAAAGTAGTGGTCATGCTCTGGTTATGAAAATCTTTGTCTTGGATATTGACAGATGGCAACATAGAATGAAAAAATACACAAGGAGGTACCAAGCTGTGAGCATATATCATTTAAACAAGAGAACTACATTTACCTTGCCTTGCCTTTACATTTGCCAAGCTCTCAATAAACAATGTCAAATTCGTGTTCGGCCCTGTGTTTGAAAATCTCATAATCCACTGTACTTACCTCGCGATGCAATCTGCAGCATCCTCTTTATTGCCGCCATCAAATAACGAAAGATAGCGGGTTACGGATTGTCCCATTTGCGGGCTACAGTCAATAATTGACATTATGCACCTTACATTGTTAATTTAATGGAGCAACGGCATGAATAGGCTATCAAATGTCCACCATATGTCAAATATGTTCAGTGCATAATGACCGCATTGCATGGAGTGATAGATGTAACAACGTCTGTAATGAGGAAATAGTCAATTAAACGCAATATTGCAAGTAACAAAACAAATAATAATCGATTGTGAATTTATTCCTCTTTTATTATTTCACTCTGTTTGTAAAACTCACACATACATACATACATACATACATACATACATACACACATACATACAGACATACAGACAGACACACATACAGACATACATACATACATACATACATACATACAGACAGACATACATACATACATACATACATACATACATACAGACGAAAGGGACATACATACATACATACAGACAGACATACATACATACATACATACATACATACATACATACATACAGACACATACATACATACATACATACATACATACATACATACATACATACATACATACATACATACATACATACATACATACATACATACATACATACATACATACATACATACATACATACATACATACATACATACATACATACATACATACATACATACATACATACATACATACATACATACATACACATACATACATACATACATACATACATACATACATACATACACAATATACATACATACATACATACATATACATACATACATACACATACATACATACATACATACATACATACATACATACATACATACATACATACATACATACATACATACATACATACATACATACATACATACATACATACATACATACATACATACTACATACATACATACATACATACATACATACATACATACATACATACATACATACATACATACATACATACATACATACATACATACATACATACACATACATACATACATACATACATACATACATACATACATATACATACATACATACAATACACATACATACATACATACATACATACATACATACATACATACAGATACATACAGACATACATACATACATACATACATACACAGACATACTACATACATACATACATACATACATACATACATATACATACATACATACTACAGACATACATACATACATACATACATACATACATACATACATACAGACATACATACATACATACATACAGACAGACATACATACATACATACATACATACAGACATACATACAGACAGATACATACATACATACATACAGACAGATACATACATACATACATACATACATACATACATACATACATACAGACAGACATACATACATACATACATACATACATACATACATACAGACACATACATACATACATACATACATACAGACACAGACATACATACATACATACATACATACATACACAGACATACATACATACATACATACATACATACATACATACATACATACATACATACATACATACATACATACATACACATACATACATACATACATACATACATACATACATACATACATACATACATACATACATACATACATACATACATACATACATACATACATACATACATACATACATACATACATACATACATACATACATATACATATAGACATATATGCATTCATAAACGCATACATACATGTATACATTCAAACATTCATACATTCATACTTACACACATACTTGCATGCATATATACATTCGTACATGCATACATATAGACATTGATACATATAAACATGCATAAATACATAGATACATACATACAAACATATCTACATGCAAACATGCGAAAAGCGTACATACATGTATGAGTACATAAATACATGCGTAAATGTTTACATCCATTAATCGGTACAAATTCGCGAATTAAGAATATTCAATGAATCTCACTGGTTTATCATACCAAAGTGCGAACTATTGAATGTGTATTCCTGCATAATGTATTTTTTACGCAATCTGTATTTGTGACTGTCCAGTATTGATTAACACAAAACGCATTCATCAGAGATCATATCATTTAACATGGGTAGATGGAGTAGTTAAGATGATATAACCAAAACGGGAGGTCAGCTGCGCTCCTGGGATAAACGTATCCACCATTACAGAGAAACAAAGGTAAGGCGAACTGCATTACTGCAAGTAATTTTTGGATAAAGATCATTATATGTATGTATATGTTGATGCCAAATAAGGAATGCCTCGTTCGTGAACAATGCGTTTAATATGTGGATGATCTACATAGATCTGTACGAAAGGTGAACGTGATTCATGTCAGGTTTGACATAACTTGACTGGCGTTGCTGGTGTCATTCATATTTAAGATATATTCAAGAGAAAATCATATTGCACTAAATACACTGTTAGTGCCACAAAAAGAATAATCCTTAGTGACAAGATGAAAGAGATATTCATGATATACAGAGCGAATCAATATACTATAGTGACTCTGCCATACTGCTTACAGGTTTTGAGAACGTTTATAAATGTGTGCAAACATGCCTGCTGCTCATGAGGGCTACTTTCCTTTTCACTGAATAATAAAATGTCGATGGCACATAGCCGACATCTTGGCGCAACCCACGTAATATATTACTTTATGAATAGTACTCAAAATAAAACATAAATTACTGCTTAGCAAAAATTATTCCCGCTTACAATCATAAACTTTGCGGGGTATTTACCAAGATATTATGTGTCACGTTTTGAGGATTGAGTTAAGGAGAAAAATTCATCCCCCATTGCATATTAAAAGGAAGCCAATTTGTCTTGTTACACCTAAATGTTATGATTTAACTTGGAAATCTCACAATTTATTTTGGGGGCTATAAAGCTGCATGATGCGAACCAAAATAAAACCCCTTAAATTCAGGTTATTATGCACCCAACAAAAAGATATTGCTAGCAAGGGTATGTGCGATTATAATCGTTTTGCACAATCACTTACATTTTTTCTTGCAATGTGTGCGTTTCCGACAACCACACAATAATCGTATTGCAACACTTTGCTGAGTTCACGCTAAACGTAGTACACAATGTTGGCGTCTATACTGCGCTAAAAACCCAATGGATAAACGAGTGTGGTTCATTATGTGTAATCGCGTGAAATATTAAATGTTTCTTCCCCGATATATATTTTAGAATGAACATTAATGGGTCACCAAACTAGTTATTGCACCAATGAGGTTCTTTTGAAGCTGATGCGATCGAATTTCTAACGCCGTGAACATTACTTTTGAACCCAGCGCTCATTACAGCATTTGAGTTTCTATCTTATTGATAAGTACTGTCTAATGGCATTCGTGTGAAATGTTAGCAGTTTCTGCCTTGATATCTATTTGATGCAATTGAAAAGAAGAGGTCACCGAGCTCGTTTGTGCTATTGATGGGCTCTTGATATGTGAAAGAATGTCTAGCACCATGATCACGCTATTCAATGGAACGCTCATACCATAACAGTTTCTCTTCTTGTGGAACAATAAAGTTCATTGGAAATCGTTGCAGTAACAATGCTTATGCTCCTCACTGATTTGTTTTATGTTGGTTTTACAGTTGTCGGCACATCTGTTTGATGCCTTAATGGATGTATAGAGTGCGCATAAGGGCGTAGGCGAGGTCGATTGCATGCAATGCGTAACAAACCGCAGGCTTTGATCTCGTCAAAAAGTTCATTTTTCGTACAATGCATCCCGACCTATGTAATTTTACACCAGGCTCATGATCAAAGAGAGCATGCAATGCATTTTCAAAAACAAGCCCTCGGGTTCAAGTCATACATTTGCAGCTCTTAATTTGGCATTTTGTTGGCTCGCTGATTAAAATTGCACTCGAGCATTATGTATCGCGCATTATGAACTCCAACGCACCATAGAACACCACTATGAAAGTGTTCTATTATCAAGCTTGATTTCATCTTTTATTTATACATCTGCAACCACAGTATTAGTCACCTATGCAATTCAAATAAGTAATGCACCCATAGACGGTTCACAATAACTCTACAGATGTACACGTCATAACAAAGTACAAAAAATGTAAACGAGCATTATCTGGATGGAATAACCTCTCAGTACCAGTTGGCAAGCTACTCCATTCAGGTATGACTCCATTATCGCGGGCAGATGAAAAAGGATGGGATGAATCTTCAGCACCATCAGCCGGATACAGCAAAGGTTCAGTTGCTGCACAAGCACGAACCAAAACAAAAACAAATGTGAGTTAAGGATGAATAAAATGCGGCTCGAAAGAATGGGGGTGAATTGTCTAAGCTAGATTTCGTATATCTTTCCTTGGCACTGGCCTTGTCAATTGTTGCAAGCCGTGATAAAGTCATTATCCCACATGTACTTTATTATTCTGGTTTTTTTTCGCTAATGCAGCTTTGCCGTACTATTTAATAACTTGCATGATTTGGTGAGTAGTTAGGTAGACAAAATGAAATATTTGCTAAGAAGGCAATAACGAAAATATTTGTGTTACTGTTCTCTTCCACATTTACAATTGAAATTTCTTTTACTGAATATAATTCTTATTGATCGTAGGCGGCTTTTGAAATGACGTACAGTGACTGGTTGCTATACATATTTGTATATTACAGGTAACTATGCGCGAGGTGTTACGTAAGAGAATGATATCCTCCTGAATTTTTCAAAAAATGTCTGAATGAAGATTTTGCATAATTTTACGGCTTAGCCTTAATTGTTGATGCTATGTATTGGTTTGTCCCAAACGTAATGCAATTATCACGATATAATGTTATAATGATATCATATTATAATTCATTGCTTTCATTACATTCATTGATATTGTTGTTTCGCTGGTATCCTCAAATTCACCATTATTTTTTGGATTAACACTAATGATGTAATCATAAAAAGACACACCAGCGATGAACAACCCGATTCATGTTTCATGATACTGTCAAAGTGTACATAAAATTAAATCATAACCTAATTCACAATTTGGGTAAGCTAAGAGACAAGCTTCTATATACACACCGCAAAATTTCATAAATATTTGCATAAACATAGCTCAATATTAAAAACGTTAAGCATGAACCGTAAAGTAAAAATCAAATTTGTCTTATCATTCTTCCAAGAGAAGAATGTTGTAACAATACTCCCAAAGGCAGTAATATTGATGATATTTGGACACAGATGACAAACAACAGTCGCCACATGCTGCTAAAATTAAATCTCGCTATAACATTCAAAATTAAAAGAAATCATTCCTAAAAGATTATCTTTGTACTTTATTAAGACCAGACTATAATATTAAAATGGTCAAACCTAAAGGTTTGTCAACATTTTGAAAGAAAAAATGCATTGACTTTATGTGGACATAGTAGTATATCCGTTCGTGGACCCCAATATCTCTATATATATCTACGAAATGTTGGCTATATTCTTCTTCTAAAGGTATATATCTATATCGAGGTAATATATATATATATATACATATGAATATGTATATATTACCTCGAACGCCACCTTTATAGAATATATTTCGTAGATATATATATACTACGTCCACATAAAGTCAATATATTTTTTCTTTCAAAATGTTCACAAACCTTTAGGTTTGACCATTTTAATATGATAGTCTGGTCTTAATAAAGTACTATATAATCTTTTAGGAATGAATTCTCTTGATATTTTGAATGTTATAGCGAGATTTAATTTTAGCAGCTAACCATTCGTTGACGTTACCTGATTATATCAATTCTTCCATATAAACAAACATATGTACTTTTGCCCAAATCGTCAAAATAATGTTTAAAAATGACCGTAGAATATGTTTATATGAAGTTTTTAAAGATTTGAAGATTGTAATGATTTTTATGCCGAAAAAATGTATTTGTTCTCTTTATTCGTCTATCTACAACTTTGAATAAGTTTGCAAAACGCAGCCAATAGCTCATGATGATCATATCTACAACAAATATTATAAGTCTAATCCATGATGATTGAAAATGATTTCAAATGGGCACGAAAGGTTGGATTTATACGTATAAATTAGTATCTTGACCATTCGTGGACGACCTTTAGAGGAACAAAAGTATATACCAGGATTATACAGTGACAAAAAGATTTACATTTGCAATAAACTTTTTCATTATATCATTTAACATATGCCAAATTAATAATTTAAAAAAACCCGATAGTAATAATGTACTTTGTCCACGAAAGGTTGGAGTCTACAAATGGTTGTAATTGTCAGTATATACAAATATATATAATAATATATATATATATATATATATATATATATATATATATATATATATATATATATATATATATATATATATATATATATATATATATATATATATATATATATATATCCATTTATGTTGTTTATAACCCGGCATTTGTTTCCTCGTGGATGCGTTGCCTAGCATATGCGGATAATGCTAAAACTCCTCAATTTATTGAGTGCCAAATGTAAAATTTACCAGTTCTCAGTAGTAAGCCGTATTCTTAGTCAACCTCATTAAAAGCAATGTATTCAATAAAACACTAGTAATGCTTGACTTACAGAATATATTGCTTATTTATCGTTGGTATTCTCGTCGTGTGAGAGCGGATATGGCTCGTTGAATAATACATAGGGTCCATTAAACACAATGTCATCGACTTCAAGCAATCCCGGTGCTGTAACTCTTTGTATGGCAAATATGTCCCTGCTTAATGCCTCGTTGTCAATAAATAGAAACCGACGATGGTTAATTCATAAAGAATTGGCTTGCACTTAGTACTTCTATAATAACGGGTATTTGCTGATAGTGATTATGGTCCTTACCATGATGATCATAATCGTCATGTAGCTTGCTGGATGTAAACAAGTAGGACAATGTATATTTACTAAGGGAATATATATGCCCCAAGCAGTTTTATGATTTTAAATTCATTATGATGAATGCAATAACGTAATCGCATATAAGATATATCGATGCAGATAAATTCGACGGAATATTCAGGAAGGCAAAATTGCTTATAATGACAATTAAATATGTTGACAGTCGTACGTAAGTTACTAGATAAAAAACCTGACGAGGTGCTTTATCAACTTGGCCTGAGTTGATGTGGCTCTGTTAGAGTAGATGAAAATATCATACATTGTGAGCTGGATGCCTCAAGAGCTGGCTGCCTAAGCAGAAAAAGTACCGCGCATTGTACGGGGATTTGCCTTTTGACGCATTTCACTCTACAAATAACTTTTCTTTGTTATCATGCACACTGTCCATTTAGTCATTTAGTCTGAACCATGACAAGAATGGCAGATCACATTTAATAACGGCTGATCAAGACCGACGATAGCTGCTGGCTGCAAAGGTTACAGTTTCACGGATAATGATACATTACCATTGCTTCAAGCCCTATATGTCTTACATGTCGGCGCACAAAAAGCGCACCAGTCACTTCCTTTGAATACCACATGGGACCTGTGCAAAAAGTCATACAGTGAAATACAGGAGGTTGGCCAAAACTTATCTGATATTATATAAGCATTATGGAGGATAGCATGAAGAGGTAAGCCGATCAGTGTCCATGGGATTCAAAACAGCGGACAATTAGTCAGGAACTTGGACCACAGTGTGAAGCGCTTTAATCATTGCGACATCGGATCAAACCCCAAACTATAATTGCCTGTAGCCATCCACTCTTGGCGTATCGATGATACTATTATTCATGTATCGATATTATTGATAACCTCTCGTTCTTGTGACGGTTGTGTAATGTTTCGGATTTATTTTCATCCCCGTCATAATTGCAACTGACCGATTAAATAAGTATAAATCATTGAAAATCTTTGAATATTTATGTAATAGTATTAAGTAAGGATACCTGCAGCTTGACTCGCAGAAAGTTTTACATTGGACACCATGTGAATCAAATATGAAACGTCATACAGTCACAAATTACTTGTCGTCAAACTGATACGCCAAACAACGGTCATTAAGCGTCGCAGTGAACATTGTTTATTGCTAAATGTATGTTACCACATTCACAACCTCATTCACACCCTCCTCTTATCGCACGGCATGCTGATGGTCCATCCATGAATGTTCAACAATCTCAAATTAAGTCGAACCGAATGACTCGCGTTATCATGGCTGTCAATTTCAATATTATTTCATTCTGTCAAACCAAACAATTCACTAACCAGTAGTATAGAAAATGGCGGTTCAGGCGCACCGCCACTTATCTGTACTGAACGTTAGATTATGGATTTTACAGGATTTCGATGTTTTGCTCCCTCTTTATTTCGGATGAGCTTCACTTGAGAGAAAGGCGGGTCCGATCCAACCCCCAACAGACCCGACTCCGCCACGTTGATTTGCTGGTAAACTAACGTGACCATAGGCCAAGGTGTCTACGCCGTTCTCGGCTATCCATTGCTTTGAGTCAAACAGGGGTAGTGACCCCTTTTCAACACTCTGACTATATATATCCTTTGATCTTCACTGGACTGCATGTTCATACCATGGCGAAACTGTTTATTTGTGAACAGAGACTCTATGTACTGTGTGTGGCGTAGGTGCTTCTTCACCACATTATTGCCCTTGTCAGACGTCAGGATAGAGTACATCTTTGGGCTCAGGCCCACATTTTCCTTGATAAGCACAACGGCACACTCATCTTTCGTCTTCTCTAGCACCTTCTTGTTTACTTTGCTAAACAAGAGATGAGAAGGATCATAGTTTGCCTGTATCATAGAGGTCACTATCCTCTTGCATATCTGCGTACACGTCAGCTGTGTGGATCTCCATAAGCATCCTGTGTATGACAGGCCCCGGTCGCTACCATATCTGGACTTCATTGTGTTGTAATAGAAGTCGTACATCAGGTGCTTATAGAGGTCGAGTATGTACATGCCTACATACAACAGGTAGTTTAGCACTAGGCGGGTCTGGTACACATACAGGGCAGCCAGGTCGTCATCGAATATTTTATGACGAGCATAGGCGGGACTAGCCACAAGCCTGCATATGTTTTCCTCTTTTTCCAAGCGCACAATCTTAACGTTGACTCGCCTCTAAGTTTTTCCATTCCCTTATCAAACACGGAGTTGTTCATCAGCTTGTTCAGGATCTTCTCAAAGTTGCTGGTTGCAACCTTAAACAAGTCGATCCAATAAAATCAGATCCATGAAGTGAAGTAGTGAAACGTGTCATGTTTCTCAATCAGCATGAGGTTTATACATGAAATATCAGCAGGCTGTTTACTGGTGTGGCGTATGATAGTGGAAGCACAGCTTTCCACCCCTTCCCAGCCAAATGGCTTGGTAAGGTGCATGCCTCTCCACCTTCTCAAGCTTATACACTGGTGATGGATACTCTACGTCTTTACCTTCCAGCAGGGTAAACAGCCTCTGAATGTTATACTTAGATGGTCACTGCGGGTTCTTAGCGACCGGATGCATAGTTGATTTAATAGACCATAGAAGGCAGTAGTTGTTCTTCACGTATATGATCACCTTCATCGCTGCGAACGCACTCAATAGCAGCAGGTAGGAGCCACCTTTTGGTGGCTGGTAGTTGCGATTGCTGGTCCACTTCTCCAGCTGCTCTTGGATATCGGCATTGCTCCTGTTCATGACATCGCCAATATCTTCTGGGTATAGAACGTACAGCATGGATAAGTAAAGGTGAACCAGAATCGCCACTTTCCATACTACTCTAACCTTATAAGTCTACATTCGATACCATGAAGATATGGTAGCTGCAACTGATTCTTACATTTAATTGATAAGCACAGTCATTGCATGTGGCAACGGACATAAGGACACCCTCAATCATGTCAAATACAATTGATTAATGATGAACGCCTTATGATATGTGTGTGCCATATAACACCCACACTCGTTATACTTATGTATTTCTCACTTCACCATTTGATCAGTCACAACCTGAATGTGCGCATATCATTATGTCATTCACATGTCTCTCCACCTATTTATTACGCTCATTCGACGGGATGTTTATAAGTGTGTGTGATACATTCCAGTACAAATGTTATTGCCTGAGACAGTGATAATGCGTTTGCAAACAGGAAACTGTTGATAGGGTCCTGGTGTTAACACAATGCAGCACCAGGGATCGCATGCACAACTGCAACAGCGCGCCGTTATCGAGCTGTTTTCGCGCTAGCGTGTGCAAATCTAATCATGCAATCTCGCCTTTCATGAATAAATTGTTTGCACAAGGGCGCGCCGCTTAATTTGCTACAGTCATCTTTGGGTTCTGTCAAGTAAATATGATGATCATAATTACCCAAAATGAAATATTTAACGAACCTATCCTTTGGAATCATATCTAAACGCATTAATTAAGAGTTATCTTATCCAAGCAATAATTGTTTGCATTGCTTGTCATTTTATCATGTTGCGTACAGTTATTCGTTGTTGCATTACTATTCTCAATGTCGCATACTGTCATTTTGATGAAAGAGCCGATTAAACATAAAATTTAAGACAATTATCATTGTGACCTTATCATGAAGAGAAATACAACGGCCAGTTTTTCTCGGTTATGCAAGACATCTCAATTTATGACAATGCATTAATCGGTTGCTAATTTATACATTGATTTTTTAGCTGGCGTCCCATTCAAAATATAGCACAAAGGAGCATGTAATTTTTGTATTTAACACCACGTGTATCTCAATAGTCATATATTTTTAATGAACAACAGACTGGCTATCCATATTTGATGAACCAGATGAACGGCCGCTATGGCTGTCTATTTATATTCTGAATATGTCGTGAATATATAAAAAGGTAATACCTTCATGAGCAGTCGTCATATCCACAGTATCAATATCGTCAACAAATTAATTCTCTTTTGCAATTCAAAATATGAGAGGCACTATTATACAGCACAGAACAGCATTTACAAATATTTTGTATGAACTTATTTTCTCTAATGGAATTTTAAAATATGCGCAGTAACTAGGCTGTCTGCATATGCATATGGATATAATTACTATGCACATTGACGGATCTTTTAAACATAAACGTAGTTGAACAAATGGGGGAAAAACCTATGACACTTTTCTCACAACAAAAGCTGCATGAATTTATAGGTTTTGTAAAAATGAACTTGTTTATTATTTCACTAGTGTCTAACATAACGGTTTAAGCTTTGAATACATGAAATAATGTGCAATTTACTGGCCTTGTTATCTTATACTTTTTTTTAAAAAGGAATGGAATTTCTTGGCGCCTTCTGGGTTCTATGGCTCAATGCGAACAAACTAAGACAAGACAGAAATGTAACATTTTCTCTCTTAATTAGCAAAAAATGGTTATTTGAAATGGCAATTTATATTAACGAGTAAATTACATTAAACAGGAAATGTTGTTTGTTCATTTGTTAATTTTTCTGAGGACGATTATTTTGCATCTAAATCAGGCGGATAATCTTAATGGTAAGGAGCTTATTCAAATTCATTTTCTACTACCTTATGCCTTATGTGTTTCATCAATGGACTAAAATGCCTTAAGCATATGACTGTTATATTACTGCTATATCATATACGGCTCATATGTATATGTTTATCATTTTGAGTTGTCATATGCTGACTATTGTTCCCCTGTTGAGTCATACGTTCACAAGGCTCTCTCTTATCCAAAGTTCTCAGGGGTTAAGGACCCACGGGTTGAAATTCCCAAAGAACCAAGCCCATAATTAAGGGTTTCCTATATATTTGCACGGGTTCCAAACTGGTCAAGGACAAATTGATAGCATAAAATGAACAAATTCGTCATCATTCAAAAGTTCAAATGTCATCATGCAGAGTATTTAAAGTATATGTGGAACAGGTGTTCGTTTCCTGATGCCAGGCATCCGAGCGCCGTATGCACCACATCTGTCCCCCTACTGCCTTCAACCCATTCGCAACTACAAGATTACACCTCCGTATGCGGAGGTGATAGTTTACCCCAGTCGTTCGCAAGATAATAATACTGTTGCCGTCGGCAAAGCTCCCGTACGATACCTTCTCATATTGACTCTAGCCTTAAACTTTTTTCTTGATTTTTGTCTTCCTCTACCAGAAAGCATATAATGCACTATATTGACGTGTCCTCCTTGCAGCAGTAATGGTATTGATTTATTCGCATGCTTTTTCTTTTCGCAGTAGTGATGATCAAATTTATGCTCATGCTTTTCAGTACTTCTCTGCTATGTGCGAATCTTTGTCTTAGATAAGGACAAACGGTGACATCAAATGGCAAAGTACCTCTGGTAGTGCGCCTCATTGAACATATCTCAACAAAGCAATTACTTTGGCTTTGCTGAGACGGCAAAACGCACAAAAAAACAATATTATTTATTCACATTGGTGTTCCGAACCGAACGGGATTATTGCCATATCATAAGATGATATTTATTCACAGCGCTGAACGGATGATTGCGCTGACCCTATGGTGCAATCTGCATCCTTGTTATTGCTAGTATCGAATAACTGAAGATGGAGTGTGTTGATTGTTTCGTGTATTATCTAAATGAAAGCCGATGTTACAATGTTGTAAAACGTGATCTTCGAAAATGTTAAAAAGTTGTATGCATAACCATGTGCAGAGACAATGAACTAAAAACTACATAGGCTGATGGTCGATGGCATTTACACGTTTGTGGAACTTCCGGCAATTGATTGTTTGCAGTGGTAAGTGTAGATGCATGGTAAAAGAGCAGAATGTTTAGTTAAACGCATTATTCTACACACCAATATTTACTTTATGCAAAACTAGTGTACGGTGTGTTTTACCTTGCCTTATATACCATTACGGCGTAATGAAAGTAGATATGGTGACAGCTCTCATCGAATATATGCTATGCAAACTAAAACGTCATCATGGCAATAGCCTCGGTATCGTAAAGTGAGTACACTCTGAACTAATTCTTGAATTCAAGATGAACAATTCATATACAACGATTGACTCATATAAATATCTGTGAGTTCCTAGAAATAATGATAATAATATTATGATTTCATGTCACTTTAAACAAAGAGATGATATCGCGACGGTAATGAACGTGGATGATTGTGATGATAAGACAGCTTCTCTTAAGTGCCAGAGCCCATGTGGCACTCGTTGCCCACTTTGAGCTGTGGAACCCATGGCGTTAGGATGAGGGTCCTGTATGGCACTGCTTCCGGGTCGACAGCATACTTTTCAGAGACGCCATTTAATGTGATCCGAGTCACAAGTAACCAGTTTCTGTACGTTCAACGACTATATACCTAAAAGCATCGACAAGTAGTTTGTGACTTTTAATCTAATTCCCTTTTAGATAATATAAACATTCCGAATACAGCAATCATGTTAAAAATAGACAATTATCATTCTCGTAGACAGTCATACACGAATCATACACTAGGCTTTTGAGTGCAGTTATGTATTTAGTAATTGACCATTAATGAGTCTACTAATGTGGAATGGTCTTGTGAATGATTGAATAATCGTGCTTAAATAAATCAAACATTTATTGATATATTTTGCAACTTGCAATGATTGTATCGATATGCAAGTGCTAATTCGAATCTAATACATCCTCACTGCATCGTGTTGACAATAGCACCTCCATGGACGCCCACGCGCACACACACGCACGCAAACATACATCCGCCCACATTCATTTACACAAATATACATTCACACGCACATACACATTAATATAGAACCGATAATACGACCAACGCCTAATGACAATGTAACACAAAATGAAATATCAAATTAAAACTTCGCAGCTTCTCTCTTATCGAAGCGCAAGCAAGATTGAGCTGACTTGAATAAAAATGTATTAGTGCTTGTTTGATTTTTAACGCCATAGGTCATATGCAAATATGATAATTGACTATGATTTGAAGTGTCTGAGTTCATTGATCCTACGCGGGATAATAATAAGCTAAATGTACATATATCACCCATATGTAATAAAATGAAATCACCAATGGCACATGGCATGGTAATGTCATAATCAGGTTGTACAAATAAAACGAAAACGATTGCAGCAAACAATTGATAATCAGTACTGAGCATTGTCAGCTGGTGCGAATAAGACAAACAAAAAGGTTTGAAGCATATGATATTCAAGAAATAGTGAGCATTTTCACGTAGCCAATCGAGCAAGAGATATATTTGTTATGCAATTGGTTTACTTAGAGTCCGTATATGCTGTCAAGCATTGGTAATTTCACGCTACACACATCAGTGGCATGTTCATGTTTGAAGAAATCTGGCAGCTGAAAGATAATAACGGTTTGATGTAACTTCCTGATAAGGTCACTGATAGCGCATATTGCTATCACGTGATGTTCAGTTTGCACGCTTCCACATGGTCGTAGTCACTGTTCTCTTAGAATTCTACCCTCGTCCACAGCCTTGTGAATGCTATCCGTTGGTAATCAGGTATCTCGGGCAGCCGGCTTGTGTACACTCTATGCACCCGTAGGTCTGGGTATGACGTCCTTGTGGTAGGTGACATATTTGGTATCACGTGAATTGTTAACTTTCTCTTTTATATTCAGTTAATCCGATGATGTTGGGTCTTCATCAGTCAGTAGCTGTTGAATGTATTTGGGGCACGGAGTATCGGCATCTTTAGCAAGTTTTCAAACAAAGAAAAAAAGGTCCTCAGGTATTTCATACCTCTCGCTAATCATTTTGCCGCATGCACCACATGTCAAATGTGTTTAGTGCATAATGATTTCATTGTTTGTAGTTGTAAATGTAAAAGCGTTCTGTAATACAGGAATAGTCATTTAAACACAATACGTTCCAAATGAATTCTAGCGTACGTTATATTCTGTTATCAAATTATTCGTTTTGCTATTTCGAACTAGTGAATAGTGTATCAATGTATAAAATACTTTGTTTAAGCAATCTGTATTTGTGACTTTTTGGACACGGCATATGTTGCTTTGTGGATGCCTTGCGTAGCATTTACGTCTGTTACGGAAACACCTTAATTTATAGAGTGCCAAATGTAAAACTACCTTCTCTCAGAAATCAGCTCTATTCTTAGTCAAGTCAAGCTCATTTAAAGCATTAACATGTCTTCCATGAAACACAAGTGATGCTCTACTAACTGATGTGTATTACTAATTTATCGTTAGTATTCTCGTCGTCAGAGCGCGGATATGGCTTGTGAAATAATGCATATGGTCTATTAGACAGAATTTCATCGCCCTCAAACAATCCTGGTGCCGTAACTCTCGAATGTGAGGCAAGATATGTCCCTGCTTAATGTTTCGTTGTCAGTAAATATCAACAGATTCGGCTTGCAATTATTGCTTCTATTATAACGGGTATTTGCTAACAGAATATTGATTATGTTTCTAACCATGATGATCATACTCGTCATGCAGATGTTTGGTTGTAAACAAGTGGGACCATGTAAATATACGAAGGTATAATATACGCACCAAGCAGTTCAGTGATAGTAAATTCATTCTGATGAGTGCAATAGCTGAAATGTAGAGCAATGGCGTTATCACATAATAGCTCTATCAACTCGATAAAGATAAATTCATTATGGTGACGGAATATTTAGGACGGCAACATGCTAATAATGATAATTAAATATGTAGACAGTCGTATGCAAGTTACTTAATAAAAACTGACAAGGCCCTTGTATCAGATGGGTCCGTTTTCACATTGTGATAAATGCACGAACATTCTTTAGACATTGTGCACCATGCCAAAACAGTTCACGTCTAGAAAGTATATTACCATGGACCAGCCTATCCATTTGCATCTCAAAATTATATTTGTTTGTTTGTGTCAGTGATCTGCTTGCGAATTAACTTACCCCAGAAGAACAGCTGGCTATCCCCGGTTTTGTGACTGACATTGTATCCTCACAGCTCACAGTCATTAATGTAAGAACAATGGAGACCAACGCACTTGACATTATTTACTAGTGCTTCTCAGGAGAACACTACAATCGAGCAAGTACGATTTCTTGTGGTACACCACCACAACATAGTCCTTAACCTGTATGGTGACAATGCTTACTCAAGCATTATGTCAATTTTGCGATTACTTTATTTTGCAATTTTTATATTTAATGCTGTTTGGCTTAGCGGGTGCTGAAATGTCTTCAGAACTACTCCCCAATGTAACAGCTCAGTAGCAAATGCTTTTTATCAGAAAATATTGGGTTTTTCTCTCCTCATGGACAGGATCCAAAGTTATTCTTATAGTGATAATTGCCAATTAGTACAACCAGCACCTTACTGCAACAAGATCAGCTTGGTAAGACGCAACATAAATCAGAGTGATACATAAATCATTAAATACTCTATCGATCGTAAATCTTTGAATATCTGTCATAGAATTAAGTAAGAATACCCGCAATTTGAAACCTCGGAAAGTTTTGCATTCGATATCATGTGAATCAAATATGAATGAAAACGCAACTGAATCTTACGTCTAATTAATCGGCACAGTCTTGTCAAATAAATATTATATAACCAAACTGACCATGCGTCCAATGCGAACACATTAAAGGAAGTAAGTTTAGGTTGAACACCATACCAACATTTGCCATGTCATTATAAGACACAATAAATGGATAACGAATGCCTTATGATATTGTTGTCCCCATAACAACCAACTTCCCCAACCGTGCATATACTAATATATTTTTCACACCACCATTTGTTCATTCATAACTTGTGTGTGCATGTCATTATGACATTCACATGTGATGTTGATATGTGTGTGTGATAAGTACAAATGTTATTACCTGAGACAGTGATAATGCTCTTGCAAAAAAACAGGAAACTGTTGATAGGGTCCGGTTTTTACCACAATGCAGCACCAGGGGCTAATATATGCAACTGAAACAGCGCGCCATTATCGAGCTGTTTTCTCGCTCGCATGTGCAAATCTAATCATGCAATCTCGCCTTTCATGAATAAAGCGCTGCTTGAATTTCTTCGGTAATCTTTGGGTTCTATGTAGTAAATATGATTATCATAATTACCCTGAATCAAATATTTAATGTACCTAACTGGTTGAATCATATGTTGACGCATTAACTAAAGTTAACCTACTCAAATAATGATTGTTTACATTGCTAGTCTTCTGTCATATTGCGTACGTTTTATTTTGACCTTGATTTTAAACTTAGGTCAAAATCATCGAAGGAAATTTTAAACCATCGATAAATCCATAGTAACTTGGTCAGTTTTGGGCCAATTTTTAAATTTTAAAACTTCCTGATACAGTTCGCAAAGTTCTCCCATAAATTCATGAGCCTCTTGTTTTGAGCCTGTTTTATTTGCATAATAACTCGCATTGTCTCATACTGTCGTATTGATGCAAGAGCCAATTAAGCCAATGTAAAGCAATTATGGTTTTTGAGACCTTCGTATGAAGAGAAATACAACGCCCCTGTTTTTATTATGCAACACATCTCAACTGATGACAAGGCATGAATCGGTTACTAATTAATTGGTTGGTCTTTTAGCTGACGTCTCATTCAAAATATACCATAACGAACCATGTGCTTTTTGGCATTTTACACTATCCATATCTGATGATCCAGATAAAGGCTATAGTTGTCTATTTATGTTCTAGATATGTCTGTGTATTAGATAAGATGATAACATGCATACCGTAATGAGCAGTCGTCATATCAACAATATTATACTTATAATAATAAATATAAAGATTGACCATGGGCCAACCCTGTTGTATTCATTTTCGGCAACATGGTTATGCGTTCAAGCGTTACATTCATTATTACAGATCATGTCCGCATATCGCCCTGATAGCAATTTTATCTTGGTACATTGTCGTTCAGCATGATAAATGAAACAATCAACATTTCCGTCTTTAGTTATTCAACACTAGCACTACAGAGGATGATGCATATTGCGTCTTGAGTTTAGCACCTGGTCAGTGTGGTAAATAAATATCATCTTAATAGATGGCACGAAGCCTTTAAGCACATTTCTGATCACCAATGTGAATAAATAACATTTATATGGTAAGTTTTCCCGATAAAAATGGGCAAAAGACACTTACTTGTTGGAATGAGATGTGAGCAATGGGGTGCGCTGCCTGGGGTACTATAACATCATATGTCATCGTTCGCCCTAATCAAAGACAAAATGTTGCAATATCACAGAAATAGCATGAGCATAATTAAGTTTGGCCATTTCTACTGCAACGAGGTAATATCAACATACTTTATCATTCTGCTCTTTGGTTAAGTAAGCCAAAAACTAGAGAGAAAAATGTTTTGTCTTCAGTGTTCAATTTAAGATTTTCCGCTTTTGTCTACTGATTTCGGCATTTTCAAAACAGATTCCGATCATGGTTTTAACAAAAATGCAAATGAGTGGCCACATGGTCAAGTAACTATGCGTGAGCAATTTCATCATCTTAAGGTTTTATCGCTCAGACCCCGTCCGTTTTCTGCTATGGGTAATTGGTTGCGCGTGGCATGACGTGTGTGGGTCATAATTCAAAATAGCTGGAGCCATAGAGAAGAATCAAGTTTACGGATGTCATTAGCAGCATTATGTGGGGAGTAAATACTATATAATGAGGGGGCGCGCAGGCTTTTGTCTCAAGTCTGAGCAGATAGCCTTGTTTCTTGATAGCTTCATTGTCTGACTAGATTCGTTAGTTTCCATCTTTAACGCGCATATTGAACATGCTCTTTGTCACAATGAATTTTGGTATTCAATTCACTTCGTCTGTGATAATAATTGTAAAGCAGTAGCGCAGTCATTTCCAACTGTCTGCACGCGACGATGCAATGCATTTGTGATTTTGATGCATACATCTGCGCTGTGTACTAGAAACCGAGGAAAATCGCTGTTTATTTTGATGATCATTTGTTAAGGTACTTTACGGAGGTTCAATTTTCCAATGTGTGACACGGACACCTATGACTATTCGTGTGAGACACATGAACAGATGAAAATAGCTAAATTATCAAACACATGTATTTTGTACAACCCGATGAGTACACAGAAAGGATGTGTGATTCAAACTGATAAATGCATTTTATCAGTTCTGTGAAATGTCATCTGCCCTAGTAATTACAGCTTGGCAAGTGCTACCGCACTACAATAAAACTAAAATCACTCTAGCAATAAATGTTTTACTTGATTTTGGTCTTCCTTTACCCAAAAGGCATATAAAGTCACAATATTGACGTGACCTTGCAGCAGTAATGGTTAGATATATACACAGTCTTCTTCTCCTCGCAGCGGTAATGTCAGATTGATGCTCAGTCTTCTCCTCGCAGCAGTAATGTCAGATTGATGCTCAGTCTTCTTCTCCTCGCAGCAATTATGTCAGATTTATGTTCATGCTTCTTCTCTGTTATATGTAAATCTAAGTCTTAGATAAGAACAAAAGGCTACATAAAATGGCATAGTACCTCTGGCAGTGCACCTCATTGCTCATATCTCATTCCAACAAGGCAGTTACGTTGGCTTTGCTGAACGGCAAAACTCACCATAAACAATGTTATTCATTCTTATTGGTGTTCAGAACTGAGCTTGATTATTGCGTGCCATCTCATAAGATGCTGTTTATTCACCGCGCTGACGGGATGTTGATCCCTTGACCTGACTTTAAGATGCAATCTGCAGCATCCTCATTATTGCTTCTATTGAATAACTAAAATCGGAGCGTGTCGATTGTCTCGTGTATCATACCGAATATCAATACAAGACTATATGCACCTAGATTAAAATGTTCAATGGGCGATCTGCAAACGGGATCTGCGAAAATGTAAAAAACATTTTTATGCATAATCATGTGGTGGGGAAATGTACTTAACACTACATAGGCTGATGGTCGATGGAACTTGCGCTGTATGTCTGAGTTATCCGGTAATTAATTGCTTACAGTGGTAAATGTAGATGCATGGTAAAAGAGCAGAATGTTAAGTAAAACGTATTATTCTAGACACCAATATTTAATTAATCCAAAACTAGCGTACGGTGTATTTTATCATTTCGTATCTGCCATTACAGCGTAATGAAAGTAGATATGGTCAAAGCTCTCATCGGATAGATACTATGCAACCTGAAACATTACCATGAAAATAGTCTTGGTATTGTAAATTGAGTGCACTCTAAACTAGTTCTTCAACGCAAGATGAACCATCCGTATATAACGATTGATTCATATAAATATCTGTGCGTTCCGTGAAATAATGATAAAAATGTTGTGATTTCATGTCACTTTCAACAAAGAGGAGATAATTGTGCCAGAGCCTATGTGGCAACCACCAGCCCAGATCGAGCTGTCGGACCAATGCTGCTTGGATGAAGGTCCCCAGCATGATACTGCTTAGCTACCGGGTCGCCAGCATCTTCTTTCAAAGACGCCATTTAAGGTGATCATCCGAGTCACAAGTAACCAGTTTCTGTACGTTCAACCACCTAAACGTATCGACAAGTAGTTGGTGACTTTTCTTTTAATTCCCATATAGGTAATACAACATCACAAATACAGTAATCATGGTAAACATAGGCAATTATAATTATCGTTGACGGTCGTACATAGATCATGCAATAGGCTTTTTGGTGCAGTTATGCATTCAACAATTGCTAATTAATGAGTCCCCTCCTGTGAGGTGCTGTTGTGAATGATTGACTAATCGTGCGTAAATAAATCATACATTTATTGATATTTTTGCAACTTGCCACAATGGTATGGATATGCAAGTGCAAATTCGAATTTTATGTAACCTCACTACATCGTGTCCACAATAGCACTACCTTCGTGGACGCACCCGCGTACACCCACGCACACAAACATACATACATCCGCCTATATTCGTTCAACCGAATATACATTCGTCCGCGCATTCGCATTAATAAAGTACCGATGATACAAACAACGCTTAAAAACTTAAAAGTGTATTAATTCTTGTTTGGTTTTTCTTTTACACCATAGGTCATAAGCGAACATGTTAATTGACAATGGTTTGAAGTCAACTGTAGTCATTAGTCACTGAATATATTGTTAAATTGAACAAAGAAGTAATTCGGCCAAGCAAATCAGCTATCAATCAAACGTGTTATTCGTTCAGACTAGAGGCAATAGCCCGACCTGCGATCTCCGCGCCACCTCATCACTCCTAACATAATGCAAATCGTGACACACAACGACAAGTTTATCTTGATATAGACTCAGTGGATTCATTTTGTTGCAGCATTAAAATGTCCCATGACACTTTTTAGAGCAATATCAAGATATATTTCTCATCATCTGTGATTCAATTTTGATATGGAGAATGTTTATTGAAAGCATACCTATAACACACTCCGCCCATTTATCATACCCATATCCAATATAAATATCACTACTTTGAGTCCTATCGATAACATGAGTGATCCTTAACAATCATTAACAGTATTAATTGACTTATAGTACACCAGTTGACTGTAAAGGATTAAGACACAAATGTGTAGTCGTGTTTGACTGTAAACAAATCCATGCGAAACCAGAAGCTCAAAAGAAATGTTCTCTTGTGATACAACTCTCGTCTACAGGCTTGTGAATGTTATTCGTTGGTAATCTGGTATCTCAGGGAGCCAGGCAGCCGGTGAACATCAGTACCTATTGGTCTGGGTTGAGATCCTTGTGGTACGTGATATCTTTTGTTTCATGTGAAATGTTCACTTTGTCTTTTATCTTCAGTTATTCCGATGATCTTGGGTCTTCATCAGCTAATAGCTGTGAATGTATTTGGAGCACGGAGTGTCGGTTGTATGCGTCGAATATAGTCACTGACTCTTGAGTACCCAAGTTTGGTTAAACATATATCATTTTGTGTTAATCTTCTTAGGGTAATCGAGTTGCTTGCACATTCATGCCTCGCAATCGTGAGTCAGCATCGAGCACAGTCCTTTTTAACTAGAACGAAAATCGCAGTTCTTTTGAATGAATACTTCGAACTTAACTTCTTGACAAACTGTATCTTTACAGTTTGCTGTAACAGCAGACTGGGCTCTCCCATCCCGGTTGAAAGTGGATTCCGAGAAAACATAATTGTTGCAATTTTGTATTACCTCGCCTCTGACGTTGGTAGGCTGACGATGTACTGTTTTTCCATTTACAACCATGAACATGCTTTCGTTTTTTGCTTTCGTTCAGTACCATACAAAATGCTTCACAGTACATAAGACAGTGCGCCGTTTTGTGCATATATCATTCCAACAAGAGAGCTACATTTGTCTAGTTGTCTAGCTCTCCATCGACAATGTTTGAAAATCTTAGAAAAACACTTATTCGCTATACAGACCAGATCGTGGTCCATCGAGCTAACCTCACCATGCAATCCACAGCATCCTCTTGATTGCCACCATCGAATGACTGAACACAGCGGTTTTGATAGCCTTATAGCTATATATCATATTGACATTATGCACTTAACATTGCTAATTTATTGGATACAATAAAGGAATAGTCAGTTAAACGCAATGCGTACCAAAACACCTTTAATAGAATCCTAGCGCCGATATCAATTTATTCCTTTTGATATTTCTGTACGCTTTGTAATGACCATATATAGATACACACGTACATACATACATACATACATACATACATACATACATACATACATACATACATACATACATACATACATACATACATACATACATACATACATACATACATATATACATACATATACATACATACATACATACATACATACATACATACATACATACATACATACATACATACATACATACATACATACATACATACATACATACATACATACATACATACATACATACATACATACATACATACATACATACATACACATACATACATACATACATACATACATACATACATACATACATACATACATACATACATACATACATACATACATACATACATACATACATACATACATACATACATACATACATACATGCATGCATACATACATACATACATACATACATACATATATTCATACATACATACATACAAGTACATAAACATACATACATACATACTTACCTACATATAAACATACATATACATACGTATATATAAACCTACATACATGCACATATATATACATAGGTGCGTGAATGCATGCATGCATACAAGCATGCGTACATTCATGCATGCGTGCGTGTATACATACTAGCCTACATCCATAATCGATTAAAATTCGCGAATTTAGACTTATCATCGCATCTTATTGGTTGATCATACCAGGGTGCGAACTGGTGAATAATGTATGACTGCCTTACGTTGTTTACGCAATCTGTATTTGTGACTCACATCCAACTATTTGACACTGCATTTGTTTCTTTGTGGAGGCGTTGCGTAGCATATGCGTCTGTTGCGACGCATATGCTACGCAACTGATAGAGTGGCAAATTTAAAACAACCTGTTCTCAGTAAGTAGCTATATTCTTAGTTAAACTCATTCAAAGCATTAAAATGTCTTCAATAAAACACTAATTATGCTCTACTAACT
Source organism: Urechis unicinctus (assembly GCA_034190875.2). NCBI lineage: Eukaryota > Metazoa > Annelida > Polychaeta > Xenopneusta > Urechidae > Urechis > Urechis unicinctus. The sequence goes on along the minus strand of CM067349.1, from coordinate 22,462,462 downwards.
GAGTGTTTTACTAATTTATCGTTTGTATTATCGTCGTTTGAAAGCTTGTGAATATGCAAAGAGTATCCATTAATCAGAATTTCATTGACCTCAAACAAGGCAAGATATGTCCCTGCTTAAAGTGCCTATCGCACGGTTATAGGTACTTCGCTGAAATCAATTCATAATGTGATCAATAAACTCAAACCGTTCCAATAACCGTCGCATCTGATCAGTTAAGGCCAAGATTTGATAAAATGTCAGTTCAATTAGCGCGCATACGACAAAACGTTGCGGCAGCCATACATTATCTAGGTCAACCATGCGTGTGACGTCAGGTAAGGCGACTAATTATTCATTCATGCTCATCGTCTCGATACGTCCAGATCTCATCAAATTTAAAGTCGAATTTCGATCCTAAAGAGACGCACTTTGGCGACACTAATATCATAAGACAGAATAGGTACTTCTGGGCGTTATTGACCTCAACAACGCAAAGATATTTATATTTCCGTAATCTGGCGACTGAAAAAAAATGAAAATTAGCGCGCCCGACAAAACGTTGCGGCAGCATTAAAATCTAGGTCAAACATGCGTGTGACGTCGGTAAGGAGTGCGATTATTATTCATGAGCTCGTCGTCTCGATACGCAGACTATCTTTAAAGTCGAATTTCGATCTCAAACGCGCACTTTGGCGACAAATACATAGACAGCTGAAATAGGTACTTCTGGGTTATAAATTTCCGTAATCGTCGCATCTGATCAAAAAATTTGATAAAATGTCAGTTCAAATTAGCGCGCCCGACAAAACGTTGCGGCAGCCATTATCTAGGTCAACCATGCGTTTGACGTCAGGTAAGGGAGAATAATTATTCATGAGCTCGTCGTCTCGATACGCCAGACTCATCTTTAAAGTCGAATTTCGATTCGAAATCGCGCACTTTGGCGACTAATACATAGACAGAATAGGTACTTCTGGGTTATTTCCGTAATCTGGCAAAAAAAATGACATGATTTTTCGTGCGATAGGCACTTTAATGCTGCTTTGGAATAAATATCAAAGACGATGGTTAATTCACGAAGATTTGGCTTGTACTTCTATAATAACGGGTATTCGCCAACAGAATATAGATTATGTATCTAACCATGATGAACGTTATCGTCATGAAGCCTGTTGGCTGTACGCAAGTAGGAAAATGTATATATAGTAAGGGAAAATATATTGATGGAATATTCATTATGATGTGTGCAATAATAGCTGAAACTAAGTGAAATAACATTATCACATAAAAGATCCATTAACTCGATGCAGGTAAATTCATTATGACGGCGGAATATTGTGTTATCATTATGCTTATAATGATAACACAATATGTAGACAGTCGTATGCAAGTTACTTTATAAAAACTGACCGTACCAGATTGGCCTCATGAGTGGCTCTTTAAGCGTAGATTAAAGCATCGTACAGTGTGAGCTGGCTGTCTAAACAGATAGTACCATGTATTGCGCGGGTTTACCTTTTGACACCTCGCACAAATCTTATTTTTGGTTGCCATACACTCTCTAATTAGTCCATTCGCCTTTTTCTGAACATCGAATGTACCATGTCACGAACGTCAGATGGCATTTATGTTTAGTTTACCACAGACGTTCGCAGAGTAATGATACTGTTGCCGTCGGCAATGCCCCGTGCGTTTTAAAGTACGATGTCCTCTCATATTCGTTTTAACGCCTATGGTTAACGTCACTCGTGCATCAATGTATATCACCGATATTTTGGCGTATATGTATGAGGCTGTTCATTCTCATTAAACAAACCGAAGAATGGCTGGGTTTATTGCTTGTACATTGTTAAGCCATTGTGCAATGTAGTGTTTATAATGGTAGGGTTACGTCTAGAAAGTCAATTATCGTGACTTACGAGACCGCCAATGTATCCTCACAGCTCACATTAAGTAATGTAAGGATAGACTGCAGACCAACGCACTTGTCATTATTTACTTCTCAGGGGAGCACTAAAGCTGAGTAAGTAGGATGTCTTATGGTGAACCACTACTACATAGTCCTAAACTTGATTGGTAACAATGCTTACTTAATCACTATATCAATTTTGCGATTGATTGATTTTGCAATCTATGTTTTAAATGTTGCTTGGCTTGAAGGATTCCGAAATGTCTGATGAACTACTTCACGATCTGGCAACTCAGTAGCAAATGCATATTATCAAATATGAGTGAAAATGTGTTATACAATGTACTAGTCGTCAAACTGATACGCCAGACAGAGGTCAATAAGCGTCACAATTGACATTGTTCATTGCTAAACTGATGTTGCCACATTCACAAACTCATTCACAACCTCCTCTTATTGCACAACATGCTGATGATATATTCCATGAATGTAATACGATGGACACATGTTCGCACTTCCAGAGACGTGAAGTGATATATTTCAGCCAGTCATATTAAATTATGTCGCCGTTGTCAAATGTCCTTGCGAACTAAACGAGAAACTTTGGTGTCTGTTAACTTGATGCTTACCGCTCACCAGATCCATCCTAGCACGTCAAATCAAAAACCGAATGAAGCACGTTATCATGGCTGTCAATTTCAAATGTATATCATTTTGTCCTACCAAACAATTCACTAACCTTACAAGTCTACATAAAGGTACAATAGAGATTTAGTAGCAACAATCGACTCTTACGTTTATTTGATCAGCATAATCAATATATGTAACTACGGACAAAAGGACAGCCACAGTCTTGTCAAATACATTTTATATAACCTAATTATGCGTCTAATATGTGCATACAGGTTTGTATTTTTTCACTCCACCATTTGTTCATTCACAACTTGTGCGTGCATGTTATGATGTCATTCACGTGTCTCTCCACCAATTTATTACTTTCATTTGATTGGATATTGATTAATGTGTGTAGAAATTTCCAGTGCAAACGCTATTGCCTGAGACAATGATAATACTTACGTACAACAACACGAAACTATTGATAGGGTCCTGATGTTACCATAATGCAGAACCAGGAGCTTATGTACACAACTAAAACAGTTCGCTGTTATCGCTCGCATGTGCAAATCTAATCATGCAATTCGCCTTCCTTGAACAAATTGTTTGCAATTTTATGTGTTCTATGTAGTTAACATGATGATCATAATTACTCTGAATCAAATGTTTAATGTACTTACCTGGTGGAATCATATAAAACGCATTAATTAAGAATCATTATATCCACACAATGCTTGTTTGTATTACTTGCCATGTGAGGTTCATCTGTGGAGATATTTTGAGCCTTCATTGTTTGCACAACTATTCTCAACGTCTCATACTGTCGTATGAATGAAATAGCCACTTTAGCATTAAATTTAAGACATTTATTGTTTTTGGGACCTTGTAATGGATAAACAATTAACATTCCGACAACGCGCGTTTTGTTGGGTTATGTAAGACATCGCAATTGATGACAATGCATGAATCAAAATATATCAAAATGAAGCACGTGCCTTTTGTATATAACACTTCTTGTATCGTAATAGTATATATATATTTAATGAAGGACAAACTGCAGGCTATCCATATTTGATAAAACAGATATGGCTGTCTTTTATGATCTATGTATGTCATACATATTAGTAAAAGATGATAACATGCATACCCTAATGAGCAGTCGTCACATCAATAATATCAATCTCTCAACATTTCTAATTATAAGAGAGACTAATATACAACACATAACAGCATTTACAAATACATATATCAACTTATTTTCTCTGTTGGAGTTAAATAATGCACTGTGACAACACGTAAGTATGGCGTCTGTAAGGAATTCATCTGATTAAGCAGACCTGTTGGAATCTATCCTTGCCATGTATATGCATATGGCTATAATAACTACGCACATTGACTGGTCTTTTAAACATAAAAGTAATTGACGAAATGCAACAAAAAACAAAAACCCATGACACACTATTTGCCAAGCAGCACAGCAAAGAGGGTGCCTGTTTATATAGATTGCAATTTAGCCTTTGTATTGAAATAAGGTATTAAAAAGTCTGATATCATGTTAAAACTTTTAATGTGGTATGTTCTAAGTGACATTTTGCAGTTTGTGTGAAGTTTGCGTTATCATTAGAGCATAACAGACTTCACTGTCAACATATTATTGCGTTACATGATCGCTGCGTTATATTTTATTCACCACGGTTTTACTGTACCATATATGTATTAAATAAAATGACCCATATAGCACAAAACATAAAAACACCAAGATATATATAAAAATATCCCGGTCAGTAATGTCTGACATTAATAAAACAATACTTGATATAACGAAGCCTTAACTACGTAATTACCAACGACAAATCATATGTCACTCTGCAATTTCTTGATATATGAAGCTGTCTTCACGATGAAAGCTTTGATAACATGAAATAGTGGAAAATTTTAGGGTCTTGTTCAATGCTGGAATTCGATCATTTTTCATCATATTGCTCACATAGCCACAGCATGTTAAGATTTAATACCACAGTTCATACTTATTCCAGAGAAATCGATTGTGAAATTTACTGGCTTCGCTATCTTAATTTTAGGGGACAGTTTTTTTAAAACGGCAAATAACTTTCTTTGCGCCTTCAAATTCATTCTTGGTTCAACGTCACAATGTGAAAAAACAAGATACTTTAATAAGCAATAGGTGGTTATTTGAAATGGCTATTTATATATGTATTAAAGAGTAAATTACACCTATTTAAACAGGATATGTTATTTGTTTACTTGTTAATTTGTTCTAAGGATGATAATAGGGCATATAAATCAGGCAGGTGGTCTGAATGATAAGTAGTTTATTTGAATTCATTTTCTATTTTCTTTTGCCTTATGAGTTTCATCAGTGGATTAAATTTGCTTGATCATTAGACTGATATAATATTGTTAACCTGTGGACTGTAGAGTAATGGCATTTCATTTAAAGGTACTAAAAGAGCATTGCTGCCAGAAAACATCTGCCACCCTCGTAAATTTATTGCGAAACTGTGAAATACACACAAACAAGTGTGCCAAGTGGTCCCCATCCAATCATGGTAATCCACCACCATTGCAATATATTGTTAAAATGACGGGGAAAACTTAATTTTGACCGTCTATGTCTAACAATAAGTTATATCATATCATTGTGAGTCGTCTTGTGATGCCTATTGTTCTCTTGTTAAGTCATACATTTACAAGGCTCTCATTCCCAAGGGTTCCCTGGATATTGATGAGGGTTCCAAACTGGTCAACGACAAATTTATAGCATGAAACATCATCAATCAAAAATTAAAATATCATAATACACGGTACATTAAGTATATATTGAACTTGTTAGCAGGCGATCGTTTCCCGATACCAAGCATCCGAACGCCGAACCTCTGGATCTACATCCATCACAGACGCTTGGTTTGCCAACCCTATTCCCAACTACCTAATTACTCATCTGTATTCCCCTTCCCGTGTTATTAACCGTCCCATCCCTCGTATTTACTTGGCCTGCACGATGTGCTAGCATTAAATAACGCAGCCGTTAATGACCTTATAGACAAGTGGACCCACGAGTAATCTGACTTGTGAGGACGACACACGAACGCTGTGTAGTTTCTATTAATTAAGCTACCCGCTGTGCATATGTTTGTTGATCCGGTCAATTGAATCATCTGCATCATACTACGATAGGCTGAATACTCAAAAGGTGTGAATTGAGATGCCAAATGGTTTTAAACATTAATATGCACACGATTTAACTTAACAGGAAATAATTGAACGTAATTAATGTCATACCGTTTTGTAGATTCTGAGCGACATTTATCACCAACAAAATCATTTGATGCCAATTTATCACTGCCCACATGATAATACATTAACACCTGCATTGTTACAGCCACCTGTTTTATGAAGAACTATATCACCGCAATATAATCTCCATCATCATTCAATGCCTCTTCTAAAATTACCATATATGATTCTATAAAAATGAAGCATACCACAAGAACGATTAAATCATTACGGCAAAATGGCCGAATAATGTTTTTACATAAACACATAATGCACATTGAATTTACCAATATTTTTAATATGTGGCGTTTGATGAAGTATCAAACTCTGTTCACTTGAATCGGTTTACAGTTATAACAGCCAGTATGATATAGCAATAGCCACAAATGTTTCCCATGACATATAAGAGGAGGGCATTCTGATTCCACATTATCACTGAAATATATTGCAAAACACACAAATATGAAGATTATTGATCTCGTATACCATCCTTTAGAGATCGGTTAAGGTTCTTTTAACAATGTGGGCTGACTGTTAAGGGCGTATATCAAGGTGATATTTCCTCTTTCCATTTTGAACCCTGCATTAATGACTTCAAAGATGATTATCTGAAATCCTGTGGAAAATACAATAAATAAAGCTTTGTAGGCTTGCCGCTTTTATCTCTTTTTGACTGGATGTCAATGGAGAAAACGACGAAGGCTCAACACATGTCATCCGTATGATGTACTTTCGCTAAAGTTGATGCCCCATATCCGTGTGGCTATTTAGGCGGGGAGGTAGGAGGCAGTTTCATCCCATTCGTCTGACATATAATTGCTCCATGCATTTACTTGCGATATAAAACTATTTAGTATATGTATATGAAGTGGTACATCTTCCATGTCAAATATCATAAATCAGCCTTCCTATGGTCATTTTGGTGGTCGTGTCATAACAGATCCACTTAAGTTTTTGGGAGAAACCACTAATTGCAGTGAAACATTCGGCTGTCTTTTGTTTTCACAGACAAGTGCTGTTTATATGATTTATTTGTATTGGGTTCGAATTCAGTCATGTAATTCAACATGAAGACTACTACACTTGATATCGCTTACGTTTAATACACCTGCAACCGTGAAACTGGTGTTCTGTAAGAGTCTGGCCGCTATATAATTCAAGTGGAAGGGCGTGTGTTACACGCAATATTGATGCATAGGAATTATATACATCATTCGTCATTACTTTGATGACGTCGGACCTCCTTAAACCTAGAAAGCCAATGCGCTATTCACGGGATGACTCGCAATATCTACAAGGAACAAACTGTAGTATGATCATCACGGCAAGGTCATGAGGTTGCATTTGGGGGTCAGATAGATCAAACTGACACTTCCTTCTGTTGGGTCTTTCTGAGAGTACCTGCTTTTAGTGGTCTAGATCTGTGCGGTGTAGAAACTCAAACCGGTAATGATTGCCTTTGACTTGAACCATGTTTTACCCCTAGCCCCTTAAAACATTGTGTCACAATTTATATACATCTTTGTCATTATGCGACATCAGTGTCACACTTGTTTTCAAACATCCGCTCTAATGTGAGTCTTTGCAGTAGTCCTTAAGCAAATTATGTTTGGTAGGATGTAGAATAGATCAGAGCAATAAATGAATCAAAAAGCCAAACAAAACTTACGCTCGGTTTTTTCATCAAATACATATTGGTGTTTGGAAATAATGCGATTATCTAAAAACTCTGCCCTTATATCATGCATCTACATTTGCCACTGCTGACAACTACCGGACAACTTAGGCATCCAGCGCAAGTTTCATAAGCCTATAAATGCCATGTCTTATATTAGGTGCGTGGCATGATTTAATTAATAGAATACAGAGACTGACCATGGGCCAACGATGTTGTATTTCATTTTCTATCCGCGTACCTATATGCACGTTGTTTCCATATCCGCAGATCGCCCCCTTAGTGTTTTTATGTGGACACATAGCCGTTCTGCATGATAAATGTGAAAACCAACATGCCCTGTCCTTAGTTTTTCAACAGTAGCACTTAAGAGGATGCTGCATATTGCATCTTGAGGTTAGCATCTGGACAGTGCAGTGAATAAATATCGTCTTATGAGATTGTACGCAGCCCTTAAGCACAGTTCTGATCACCAATGTGAATGAATCATATTTTTATGATAAGTTTTGCCCTTCAAAAAGGCAAAACAAAATGACTTGTTCGAATGAGATATGAGCAATAGGGTGCACTGCCTGGTATACTAGGCCATTCTGTAACACTGTTTGCCCTTATCAAAGGCAAAATATTTACTCTCCACGTTATGCCGATGGGGGCAAATAACAATACCTTTGGACTAAAATCTACAAGTTTCACCAATATCGTAAACAAGACTCATGGGGGGTATTTTTTTATGATAATTCATGAAAATTCTGGATTTTTGAAATTGTATCTGAAAATCGAGTGAAATCTGTGGCTCCTGCTTTTTTCGTCCGATGGCCTAATTATGACGGGACGTGAATTATGACCCAAATGAGACACGTGGTAGGCGCCACTAGGCATTCGAGGCTACAAACTAGCGGAGTTTGAGCGATAATACCAGAAGATGATCAAATTACGCACCCTTATACCTTGATACTGCATCAACGCAATTGCGTATTGTTTTATAATGTTGAATAGCGTCGACATCAAATCATTATGAACGATTTGGGTTCCATCTAGTCAAGGTGAATTGAACCAATAAATATCACAGCAAACTGCACATTGAGATAACAGAGAACATATATTGAGTCAAGGCATGGATGCTTGAGTGATTGGGTCGGAAAATGATAAAATTGAAAATGTTAACAGACCATAATGTATTAAAATACAAAGATGTATTGGTCACGACTGTGGGCTTCTCACTTGCAAATATTTATTTAAACCTGAATGACATTTCTAGCAATAATTCAGAAAAATATATAAGGCTTCTATGGCTATAATTGAAATATAGAATCCATAGCATTGTAAGATTACTTGATTATAAATAGCATAGGCCATATCATTGCATCACAACTTCAGCTTTAGAGACAGCAAACTAGTGCTCACAATACGGAGGTTGGGTTTATACGGCACGAGAGAAACGTAAGGGTGAGATGATCATTGATGATTGTGGATATAAAAAAGATAAAGCCATAATCTGCTTTTTAAAAAACCACAAAGCATATAATGCACTTTATTGGCGTGACCTTGCTGCAGTAATGGTTAGCTTGATGCTCATGTTTCTTCTCTTCGCAGCAGTTATGGTCAGATTTATGCTCATGCTTCTTCTCTGTTATATGCAAGTCGTTGTCTTAGATAAGGACAAACGGCGACATAAAATGGCATAGTACCTCTGGTATTGCGCCTCATTGCTTATATCTCATTCGGATTAGACAGTTACGTTGGCTTTCAGAACTGACCTGGATTATTGCGTGCCATCTCATACGATGTGGTTTTTCACCACACTGTCGGGATGTTGATCCATTGTGCCGATCTTAAGAAGCAATCTGCAGCATCCTTATTATTGCTACTATTATTGCCAGTTGATTGAGTCTTGTATTATCCAGAATATCTACATAAAATACTATATGTACTTGGATTAAAATGCTCTGAAGACGATATACTGTGAAAGTGTATAAGACATTTGAATGCATAACCATGTGTAGAGGAAATGAACTAAAGCAAATCGGGCTGACGGGCGATCTGGCCATGCTATTCTTGTAATCATTATATGGAATTTATTGTTTTGTGGAATTTGCACTGTATGTTTCATTTCCCCTGCAGTTGATTGTTTGACTTTCTGATTACAATCCTTATATGCCGTTACATATTCTCAACGTAATAGAAGTGGTACAAACAAACATATGATTATACAAAACTCTCATCGGATGTAAATTACGCAACCTAAAATATTCGCATGGCCATAGCAACTCTTAACTAATTCTTTATTGCAAGTAGAACCGTCCATAGACGACGATTGATTCATATAAATATTTGTACGTTACAAGCGATGGTAATACATGAGGTGAGATATAGTGACGGGGATGAATCAGGATGAATGTGATGATTGGACAGCTGCCCCTAAGTGCCAGTGTCCGTGTGGCACCCGTTGTCCAGAACGGCCTCAGTCATCCTTGCTGCTGGGATCAACGTCCTGCACGATACCGTTGAGCGACTGGGTCGGGTGCATCTTCTTTCAGAGACGGGACCGTCATAAAATATGGTCATGCCAGTACCTTCATGGCGCATCATCAAGCCGTTTTTGACTTTTTATTTAATTCTCTTATATCATAACCAACAAAATTCATGTTACAGATAGAAATGATCATTCTGTTAGTGCAGTTATGTATTCCGTATTGATAATTGAGTCTTCTCATGTTGAGTGGTCTTTTGACTATCGTATGTAAATAAATCATACATTTATTGATATATTAGCAACTTGCCACAATGGTATAGATATGCAAGTGCGAGTTCGAATTCGATAAAATCTCACTGCACCGTATCCACAATAGTACTACCTTCATGGAAGCACACGTGCACACCCACGCACACAAACATACATACAACCGCCTATAATCATTTACACAAATATACATTCACACGCACATAAGCATTAATAAAGAACCGATGATATTACCCACGCGTTATGAAACTGTAACACGAATTTACATACCAAATAGAAAGAAAAAAAAATTCGGAAGTCAACGCCATGGTTTGCAACTCCTCTCTTATCCATGTTCTAATCACAAGATGGGATGGTCGCAGAATTTAGCGGACAACTAGGCTTGTTTGGTTTTTCGTTTGCACCATACCTCATGTACGAATGTGATAAATGACAAGTTTGAAGTGTAATCGCCCATTCAACGTTGATATATTAATCGCATTCCCTGCACCGGGACCAAACAGCAATCGCTGCAGTGTGCCGCCGATAAATAAGGTGAGTATAGCCATATTTTCACGCATATTTCATTAAAACGGTAAATTACTCTAAAATAATTATGAGAGTGCGATACATATCATTTTAATTGGTTAGGTGCAGTTATGGAGGGTATGTAACTAATATTGTAATATTAAAACCCTCCGTACATAGAGGCGAATATTGATTGATTGATAATCGCCTTGATCTATTTCAAATTTTACCAAACCATGTTTGCTCTAGGACTGTTGGAAAAAAGACAAATATGGATTTAGTCAAACTGGTGAGTGACTTTCATCGAAACCTTATTAATCAATAATGGTACACATTAAGCATAATGACAATATTAGATGGAATCGATTTCGCCTTTCCCCTGCACAAGATTTGAATACAAATACAATGTTGGATATCTATATTTATATCATATTAAGTAAGTACTTTTTCATTTGTTCCCATATATTCCATGCTCATATTCTTACACAAGCAAATATAAATACGGGGTGGCTCATAAAATAACCGTCCTCAAGTTACACATATGATGGAATATTAGCAGGAGTTGTTGCTAACAGCGAAGCCAGACTGTCGGGTGGCAAGATGACTAGAATGCATGACATTATGGAAAGAGGGATATTGAACGATAGCAACCATTTTGTGGTCAACGACAATGCAGTTGATATTTATTTGTTTCCTTCAAACGTAAAACATTACCAAGGGGTAATATAACCATATAAAAGGGGTCATATAAAAACGCTTGTACACTTCATACCAAATCTCGTGCCGTTCATGAACAGCAGGCAATCCAAAAAGGATTGCTTTTGATTACACATGAGTATAGATATATGTACAGCTCACAATGGTAGCTCAGCTTGCCCGCGAATATAAATGTTTGTCTCCTATTAACGTTTGTATACGCGAGTTGCAAAATATAGCGGTGCTTCCTGGAGACGTAAACTAAGAAGCTGATACTTATGATGTAAAAGGAGTGATATCTTTGCCCTAGGTTGTGAGGGCTCGTGCAAAGCGAGGTACTAGATTCGAAGGGGATTGGACTGGCTAGTGACACGTGGAAGATACGTTGATAATAGTATGTACCCTGCATTTTGTCAAGAAGACAATAATCAATGATATTCCTAATGTTTTACGTACTTAGTAAACTGACGTTATTTGTCACTGAAGATATTTTTACATTGAACACAGAAGTCAACAAGCCAAGCAATTAAGCTCTCCATAAAAAGTCCCATTCGTTCAGACTAATAGCAATAGACCCATATGTGATCTGCGCGCCATCTCATTATACAATATTTGCCCCTCACAGTATGCAAATCGTGATACACAACAATAATTGCGGACCTTAATCAACCAGTTTATCGTATGTTGACTTAATGAAGTC
>CM067349.1:22425341-22445341 GCA_034190875.2 Urechis unicinctus | reverse complement strand
ACACAATAGGTTAATTTATAAATGGTGACGTACGAAATACATTAGCATATGCATGTGTCAGACTTTTGGTGACACAAAATACCACAAAGCACACTAGATATTTGTACAGACCATGTTGTGGGGTGGAACCTCGTTTTTCCTAACCTAAACGTTCTCACGGTGTTTATATGAACTAGAAAGGCTTGAGATTTGTTGGCTCGAACAAACTGAGATTAACACAAAGTAGATAATCGTGAAAAAGTTTTCCATGGGCTTCTCTATCAGACGTGCAGAGATCACCACGATTTCCCAGACTCTGCTTTTCAAAAAGATTGATAGACGCATCTGGAGACTATCATAGGGAATTTACTGTTTACCGAATGGCGCTATGAATATGTATCAGCCAGAAGTGATATCCGGAACGATTCGATAATACATCTGCTGGATGAAATATAATTGGTAATTAAATTGATTTGTTCACAACAGTTTGGAAATGATGCGCGACTCAGCTGCAAGGAATGCATTATTTCCAAACAGCATGTGAATTATAGACCATAAATAGACGAGACATCTGTCTTGTTATTTGTATATACATTCCTTGTCGCCCTATGTCGAGCTGCTATATGTTTCCATCAACAGTGTTTACAGAAGGACCTCATATCGAGAATGTACATAACCATAAGATATTTGGCACTCTCTGTGTCACAAACTCTCATGTATCATTTACAGAAAGCAGTTGTTGCGGCGTCAGCACTTTACAAAGAGCATTTCACAAAATATGCATAGAGACATAGAAGCCATGGGATGTACTAGCTTTTTTCCACTCTCGCTCCAAAAAGTTCCGCAGTGTTTATTCACATGCCGGAATGAGCCTTTTTAGTTTCCTAGGTATTAAAAGAGCACTGAGTTGCATTATTTACGCGCATGGACGTTTGACAAAATCAAAACAGCAATATATGATCGGCTGAAAGATTAGGGGTGTCAAACGTGTCCCCGCCAGCACACTGGAAGCACATTTTACTCTCATTGTGCACATAATTGGCCGTTTTTAAAGGCTAGCGGAGACAATATATGCCAGTGTGCTAAGTTCATTGATGGTCCAAATGGATGTGCCGTTGCATAACAACCCCCTAAAATATATATATATGTATCATTACCATCTGACCTACCATTTACATAGATTGTGGTTAATCAGTGTCTGTACGTTGTTATGCTGTTTACATATATATACACACATACACACACACACACATTTCTTGCATGGAACCGGCCATGGATAATACCCACCATTTCTGCTTTAGAGACAGTTGACTGGTGCACAACATATCCCATCAGGGATTGGGTGACACGAAAGTAACGCTTTGCATAACGATTCGAGTCGTGATTAGTGTGTTTTATTGAACAAATAGACGAATAATTGAATATATTAATCTGACTTTTTTTCTGTAGTGATCGACCTTTTATTTTCATTCTGGCATCCTGCTTAGCAACTCTTTCTTCAGGATAAGGATCGAAGTTGACATAGAAATGTATTAAACAGCGATTGCAACCTCTAGTACATCTCATCCCAACAAGGCCGATGCTTTTACCTTGACGAGCGGTAAAACTCTCCATTATAAACGTAATTCATTCACAGTGCGTCTTTGCATTGCGTTTGATGGCTGTGTGTCTTATAATAAGAAGATATATATTCAGAACACGGATTTGATGGCCACCCATTGAACTAAAATCAGGATGCAATCTACCACATTTTCGATAATGCCACCATGTTTAATAACTGGAGCATGCTGATTGCCTCATTTATTCAACGGAACGTGTATTCAGGAGTGTATGTGTACAGATGCAACAATAAGAAGGAACATTTAAACGCGTATCCATAGAGCGAGCAGATAATATAGAACAGCTTTGACTGATGATTGATCGTTATAAGCAACTCGTTATAAGACGACGTCATCGAAAATTGCATTAATCCAACGCTCACAATTTGTAATGAATCTAGCTACTTACATTTGATGCCCCTGAGTTACACACTGCGCAGTGCACTACAACATATACACCACTGTCAGATTTTAAATGTAGAGCCAAAAGCAACGTGTAATTGAGAAAACATTTATCTACTTTTTACTAATGCATCCTTTACTGTGGCTTCATTGCATGATGTATTATCGTAATGTCCGCCTCTGCTACCTTTCATAATATGATCCATTTGGTAGATATTCATCAAATCATTATCAACTTAAAGATAGTTGAACGTCATCATGAGTCACTCCCACTTACAACACACACGTATGTATAATTGCAGCCACCGTGTGCAAACAGAAACTTAAGCAGTGGGCCGTACATAAATATGGTAAGGGGTCTTACATTTTCATTCATATTTGATTCATACGGTATCATATGTAAAATACTCAGGGGATAAAGCTGTGGGTATGTTTACGGCGTAGTATGACAAATATTTACAAATATCGTATTATGAGAGGAAACGGAATATTCAGGAACAGTTCCGAACACCAATATAAATCAATAACATTTGTATGGAGAAATCTGCCATTCAGCAACTGCCTTGTTGGTATCAGATATGTCGTGGCATTAAAAAGGAGAAGCATAGGTATGAAACTGATCGTTACCCGAAATATTTCGCATCGAAATATCAAATTAAGCTGCCATTCGGTTAAGGTAGCCAAAAATTTTAAACAATTCTTGTCTTGAGTGACTTTCACAGTACAGCTTGTGATTGAATATTTCTCCACTATCATCAAGACTCGTATAAATATATCGTTTCTCTCTCGGCATATAATCACTGTCTCATTATAGTGTGCACCAGTTCGTTTACCTTAAAGCTTCGTGTTTTAGGTATGCGACTCAACAAAGTTCCCACTGTAATTATTTTGATCAAAGAACTGGGTATTATACATTGCAGGGATCTTCTATGACCAAGTCTGAAATTGTCCATGAATATCACCTTTGTGCTATAACTACTGTCATTATCCTCATAATGATTTATTTCATACTGACGGGTTGTTGCTGCAACAAGTAGGATATGTGCATGATTTGAGGTATGTGTGCGTCTGGTTCCTCGTGTAGTTATGAACTAAAAACTACACGTCAGCAATAGAAAGTTGTAAACAGGAAAACATATAGCAACTCGAAGAAGGGCGTCATGGAATGTATATTTAAATGGCAGGATATATGTCTTGTCTATTTATGGTCTATAATTCACATATAATGTGAAATAATGCATTCCTTAACTTCAATAATACCCCCTTCACATACACGGATTTTCTTACGAGTCCTTACGGATCGCCAACTCGTAGTCAATCGCAAGTATCCGTAAATAGCTCGTTGGTATCCGTTAATAATTCGTCACAACTCGTAGACAATCGTGCGGATCCGTGATCTTGCGATTGTTCACGGATTACATTTTCCGTAAATAACTCGCAAATAACTTGTAACAACCTTAAGTATCGTAAACCGGTCGCAACAACACGTAACCCTCCGTAAACTACTCACAAGAATCCGTAAATGTCTCGTTAACAATTTGTTTTACGATTTGTTACGGTTAGTTTACGATTTGTTTACGGATTATTTTTCACGTTGTGCTGCATTAGTTTTACAGATTGTTAAGAGTTATTACGAGCATTTTACGTATAGTAACGAGTACTTTACGAATACATACGTATACTTTACGATTTAGAACAGGTATAACAGTTGTTATCAAGACATCAACGAAGTTAGATCTCTAAAATAGTATACAAAATCTACAAGCATGGCTTCAAAGAAGAATGCAGTCAACAGGTCGAATGATGATGCATAGAGAATTGCACATTTTTTTACAAAAAACATAAGGACTCGCAAATACTCGTAACTAACTCGCAACTATTCGTATCAACACGTTAACAGGTCGTAATTTACACGTAAAAGCGTAGATGAAACGTAGCATTCCGTAATATACTCGTAACAATCCATATAAAGCCCGTAAAATATCGTAACTTGCTCGTATTTATCCGTGGTATTTCGGAACAAATCGTAGATGTTTGCCGTACATATATCGTAATAACTCGTAATAAACCGTAAATGGCTCGTAATTACTCGTAAGCACTCTTAAATCGCTCATAAAAGTGGCCAAATCGTAAGGATTCGTGTACTTTTATGATTTGTGCCATACGTAAGGATTCGTAAGAAAAATGCGTCTATGTGAAGGGGGTATAAATAACTTCATGAGTGTAATATATAAACACTCTGTAGTCTCTCCTTATTGTTTCCTTTGGGGAACTCTAATGGAAATATAAGTATATACACACTATTAGATTCACAAATAGATCCATTGAATTATAGTGACACAGTCAATGCCTGAATTTTCATTTGGTCGTTTATGTGCGTTATAATGATCAAAAGACACTAGCCATGATGTTCGCACCATTACAGAGAATCAGGTATAAAGCTGTACACAACCAATGTCATGTGTTGTTGCATGCCGCATGAGAATTCGCTTAAAAAAAGTCCATTGATGCTAGTGTATCACTGCTATAATGACACCATGCATTTGTCATTATCGCGATAGCAACCGTTTCCATCAAACACTTACTTAACACCTGTCTAGCTAAATTCAGAATGAATGTATCTATGCAATGCTAATATCGAAACTATTGAGCCATATATAAGTCATGACAGTTTTGATTAAGCCATAGCTTTCGTGAATTTTACCATAAGCATTTCCATCAAAAACATATACAGCCTATGGCATAATATTTGGCCTACACCTGTAGTGAAGTATAACCACATCGTACAGCAGCTCAATACATATTCATATCCGTGTGCATTAATCACATTGAGTATATCAATGTTTTCAAGGAGTAAAATGTATATAATGTACTATGAAATACTGGAAGTAATAGTCAATATTTGGGAAGAGCGTCCCCATTCCACGTATATCGCTGTTTTATAAGTCACAACTGTCAAATATGCAGCTTAATATCCTTTTGTACTATCCTTATGGAATCGGTCATCTATATGGGCAGACTCCTTCCACAGGCAATATCTAGGTGCAAATATGTCCTGTTGCCATTGGTAAAAAAATACCCATTTTTTGCATTTATAACTTGATAATTACTTGCATTCTGATATGGGGTGGCGAATACAATAAATGGTAACTGGTCATTAAAATCTTAGTGATACAGCTGACCGTTTCGAGTGTCACGAGAATCAGCTTTATGTGTGTGCGCGCAATGCTGCACAAACCGCTGTGACACGGTCGATACCCAATAGTCATTCATCCGATCGTATCTTGCTGTGTCGCTTTGGTCAAATATCCATGCACACGAATACGGCTGCTCCCTGCTCGTGTTAATAGCATGGCTAGTAGGAAAATTGAACAATGCCATAGCTAATAGTGCAACTTTGGTGTTTGTTAACTGGTCGCTTTTTGAGACATAATTCAAGCACGGACGCGGAATATTGGTATCGTCTATTGAACGAACTAATAAACTAGAATACAGTGCAGTTTCACTTGCTGGCATAGCCCGACAACTAACATTGTTATCTCTTCTATGTTCGATAAATATATCTGGCGCTTCGGCCAATTTTATCCACCGATAAAAGCTCACCAATAGATAATAAAAACCCCGGCGGTAAAATACCGCTCAGCAAAAGCAAAGTAAATAACAACAAATATGCATAATGCATAGCAAGGTTTTATGACAATTGGAAAGATGCGACAGCATTGTCACTGCGTGCTTCTAATTATTAAATAAAGTTATAAAACACAACAATATCGAGTAACAATAGGTTTTGGAAGTGCAGCCCAAAAAGGGTCATTTGAGTCGCTGGGGCCACATCATGTTTCCGTAGGACGCAATCAACAGTAACCTGGTTTTACGTGTGAATCATTCCAGTTTTGAGCAATAACAATTGTACAGGAATAAATCTCATTCATTATTCATGCATGTAAACGTGTTAAATGGATGCAGAGACTGATTAACATTCACACAGAGACACCCACACATAAACAAGTAGAGAAAGGATAAAAGGCGATAGGAAAGAAAACATTAGTGTGTGCGTGGGGATGAATGAAGTTTCACACATTTGATGGCCCTAATTATCGCTGACTGTTTCTTTGTCCAGTTTATCATGGTAAGCGGGAACAATCAATGTCTGGGTAGAAATTCCATCATCAGGCCATATGGAGGTGTTGCTGTTTTACATCCCAAGTGCTAGCTATATGTATATCATTAATCATTTGACGCCCATCATATGCATAATTGGCATATTGCTCTCTAAGATTGGTGCAATTAAATGAGTGTATTTCATGAGATCATAGCTTATGTACAGAAATAACAGACAATTTGTTCAAATTAATTGGAAATTCTAAACCTTGATTAATATTAACAATACTTATCACCATACCATGCCTTGGTGTGGATGTAAGTGCCTTGCGAAAGTTTCGGGGATACTAGCATCATACGCCTGAATGAGCCTATTCAATTTCTTTGGTATTTTACGAGCATTATTTACGCGCATGGACGTTGGACAAAAGCGACACAGCAATATATGGTCGGCTGAAAAAATTAAGGGGTATCATCCGTGTCACAGAACTTCGCTCGAATTTATGTCCAACCAGCACACCGGAAGCACATCTTACTCACAAAATTAAGGCTAACGGAGACAATATATGTCAGTATGCCAAGCTCCTTGAGGGTCCTAACAGATGGGCTGTTGCATGATTACCCCCTAAACTATCTATATGGTTATCATGAACCATCTGACCCACCATTTACATATTTTGTGGCATATATATATATAAATATATATATATATATATATATATATATATATATATATAAATATATATATATATGTATATAAATTTATATGTATACATATATATATGTTTATATATATATATTTATTAATGTCTATATGCATATACATATATATATATATATATTTTTATATATGTATCTATATATGAATATATATATATATATATATATATATATATATATATATATATATATATATATATATATATATATATATATATATATATATATATAATTGCACGTTCAACTCAAAACCTTCGATGCTGTCAACGCGGCAACTTATATGTAGCTAATTATAACGGCATGTCATTTCAAATTTACCGATGTCATACGCTTGATGCGTAAGGAATCATGGATACCTTACACGATACGTACATTTCATTGAATGCATAGATTATTGATTTCATATTTCATATTATAGGCGGCAATACGTATAGGTGTTACGCAAATTGTCCCTTTGATTTCTTCTAAGTCTTACAATATTCTGTTACCTACATCAATCTTATATATCATATACAGATGTAGTGATGTTGTTATTTCGCTAAGTAACTGTCTACCATGCTTACCTTATATTTCGTATGTACCTCTACACCCGTTCCCGTATATCACTTGCTCACCTACTGTAACCGGTAATTGCAAATTACCAGTGGCGCGTGAAAAAGCACTTTTAAAGTGTGGGCTTTACATTCGTCCATCGTTGCACTTTCATCGGTAGGATCCTTAGCATGACACAAATGTAACAAAGGTGTCAGTATGTCGCGTTATAGGAGGAGGAAGCATGTTTAAATGAGAGAAGGTTGCTCTCTTTAGTGATGAAACAAGTTGTATAGAAGCTGCAGCTCCTCCCCATCCCACAACAAAAGTCTATTTATCGATCATATAGCAATTTGTACAGCTCACAAACGTAGATAAGTCACCGAATGTAAATGCGCGTGTGTTATCAACGTTCATCATGGCGAGATGTAAGAGCACATATAAGATATAGCTGGAATTTTGTAAAGAGAATAACATTGATAAATATTGATGAGACAGTTCAACAGAACTCATCAATGTTTTGCGCCCTCATTTAACCGTCGCTATTTGCAAGTGAAAATAGTTGCCGTCTGTTAAGCTCATTCTTATAACAGTGTCAGTATGTGCATTAAGCATGGCAGTTGAGTAACAAGCTAGGAAATTAGACTGTCCACAACACGTAATTTTGTTCAGCTTTAAGCCAAACAGTTACTGGCATGCAACCTCATTATACAGTTTGTGCATCTTTGTGCAGCTGGCGACACACACCACTAAAGTCAGACTTCAGTCTATAAGATTTGCCAATATCGTTAGATGGTTCAATGGTTTCCGTTTGTTATACATTTGAATGAACCCTCCCTCTATCTTTCCCGTTTTTGGCCACACACAGTATTCAGTGGTACTGCTTTTTGAGAAAACAAACAAAACCCTCTAGCCAAGCTATGATTCAGAGGCCTACATGGATGTCATCTTTGGCTTATCAAATACAACTACGTTGATATACATGAGGAATAGACAATACATATTTCGGTACAATTCTCATCACATCAATTATTTACAGTAAAATGTCATTAAAGACTCTCTGGGATATTAGTCATAACGTTCATACACAATAGACGTTCCTTATTTGTACATACTCGTAGTTCTAACAGATCTATACGCGGGTATATTACTTATCTTGTCAAATGTATACGTAGTATGCATGGAATAAGTTAACTAGACCGTAATGCTTCTACATCAGGTCGACACTTTAGGTTACCGCAGGGCCATACATAACCGCCACAGAGTGAACAAGTATAACAGAAGCTATAACATAACTTAGGAACAGCAGTTCATGGCTCCAGAACACACTCTTATCACTGCATATTTCTCCTCAGTTTTCTTACATGTGGATTGGTGTCAACTTCGTTAAATATTTTTTATGCACTTTGAATGAGATACTGTGCGACTACTGCATGCCAAATGTTATGTAAAAGTACAGGGAAACGTGTTCAATTATTAGTTTTAAACTCTGTCACAGCATCCACTTGCTATAAAGGATATGAAATGGTGGCATTCTTTGTTTAATATATTGGATTTCTTGCATGGAACCGGCCATGAATAATACCCACCATTTCTGCTTGAGAGACAACTGACCGGTGAACAACATATCCCATCAGAGATTGGATGACACGTAAGCAACCCTTTCAAAAATGATTCGATTATGATGATATTGTTTAATTGAACAAGCAGACGATTAAATAAATACATTATCTGACTTTTTGCAGTAATGATGGATCTTATATGCTCATTCTTCCATCCTGCTAAGCAAGTCTTTCTTCAGGATAAGGATCGACGTTGACAAAGAATGTTAATCAGGGATTGCAGCCTCTTGTACATCTCATCCCAACAAGACAGATGTTTTTATCTTGTCGTACGGTAAAACTCTCAATAATAAATGCAATTCATTCACACTGTTTCTTTGCACTGCGCTTGTATACTGTGCGTCATCTAATAAGAAGATATATATTCAGAACACGGATTTGATGGCCACCCATTGAACTAAATCAGGATGCAATCTACCACATTTTCGATAATGCTACCATGTGGAATAACAGGAGCATGCTGATTGCCTCATTTATTCAACGGAACGTGTATTCAGGAGTGTATGTGTACAGATGCGACAATAAGAAGGTACATTTGAACGCGTATCCATAGAGCGAGCAGATAATTTAGAACAGCTTTGGCTGATGATTGATCGTTATAAGCAACTCGTTATAAGACGACGTCATCGAAAATTGCAACGCTCACAATTTGTTATGAATCTAGCTACTTACATTTGATGCCCCTGATATACACACTGCGTTGTAGACTACAATAATCGATAGTAGCCAAAATATACACCGCTGTTAGATTTTAAATATAGAGCCAAAAGCAACGTGTAATTGAGAAATCATTGATCCACCCTTTACTAATGCATCCTTTACTGTGACTTGACTACGTGATGTAATATCGTAATGACCGTCTCTGCTGCACAGGTTCACAAATGTCATATTATGAGAGGACACGGATTATTCAGTAACAGGTCTGAGTACTTGTTGGTATCAGATATGTCGTGGCATGAAAAAAAAGGAGAAGCATAAGTATACAACTGATCGTTACCGCGAATATTTCGTATTTAAATATTAAATTAAGTTGCCATTAGGTAAAGATACCCAAAAATTTAAAACAAGCCTTGGCTTAAGTGACTTTCACAATACAACTTGTGTTAGGATATTTCTTCACTATTATCAAGACTCGCACCATCTAAATATATCGTTTCTCTCACTCCATATAATCACTGTCTCATTATATTGTGCACCAGCTGACTGACCTTAAAGCTATGTGTTTAATGCATGCGACTCAACAAAGTTCGCACTGTAATTATTGTGGCCAAAGAACTGGGTATTATACCTTGCAGGGGTCTTCTATGACCAAGTCTGAAATTGGCCACGCATGTCACCTTTGTGATATAACTATTGACCTTATCATCATAACAATTTAGTAGCCAACTATCTACGGTCGCCAAAGGGATAACATTAAGGCTCATGCAAGAACAAAGCGACGGATACTGAAAGCATTACTGCGGATTCGCAGGCAAAAATTATATTGCCAGCAAAATATATTTGTTACTATAAGCATGTTGGTTGAGCCTTGTTAATTTTTTCGTGTAACGTGCCTAATTCAAATGACAAATATGATCACGGTGCTTTAGCTTGAATTGGTTGTGCGGCATAGCGCACACACATAGAGCTGATTTGCATGACTCTCGAAACGGTCTGCTGTATCACGAAGATTTTAATGACCAGTTACCACTTATTGTATTTGCCACCCAATATCAGAATGCAAATAATCATCACTGAAGTTATAAATGCATAAAAAAGGTATTTTTACCAATGACAACAGGAAATATTTCCACCTAGATATTGCCTGTGGAAGCAGTCTGCCCACGTAGATCCCTTAAGGATAGTACAAAAGGATATTAAGCTGCATATTTGACAGTTGTGACTTATAAAACAGCGATATACGTGGAATGGGGACGCTCTTCCCAAATATTGACCCTGTCATGGGAAACATTTGTGACTATTGTTTTCAGTGTATCATCGAACATTATATGCAACTCCTTTAAATCATTGATATATTTAATGTGATTAATGCACACGGATATGAATATGTATTGAGCTTGCCGCTGTACGATGTGGTTATACTACACTTTAGGCTGAATAGAATGTAGGCAAAATATTGTGCCATATGCTGTATATGTTAATGATGGAAATGCTTATGGTAACGTTCACGAAAGCTATCGAATGATAAAAACTTTCATGATTTTTATATGGTTCAATAGTTCCGGTATTAGTATTGCATAGATACATTCATTCTGAATTTAGCAGGACAAGAGTTAAGTAAGTGTTTTATGGTAACGGTTGCTATAGCGATAAGACAACAACATGGTGTCATTATGGAAGTGATACACTAGCATCAATGGGCTGTTTTGAAGCGAATTTTCATACGGCTTGCAACAACATATGACATTGGATGTGTACAACTTTATTCAAGACTTTGGGTAATCGTGCGCACATCATTGCTGGTGTCTATTGTTTATCTCAACGCACACAAAAGACCACATGGAAATTCATGCGTTGACTTTGTCCCTATGATTCAATGGATTGATTTGTGAATTTAATAGTGTTGATAAACATGCTTTGCCATTAGGGTTCCCAAAAGGAAACAATAAGGAGAGACTACAGAGTGTTTATATATCTTTTCCACCCGTGAAGTTATTCCACGGGGCGTTTCCAAAGTAACACGTATATGGCAGACAAACATTCTTTTGCTTAATAATTTATATTTTTTGTGTCGTTAAAACAATACAACTGTATAACATAACTATGTACATTTTTATATATTCATTGAACTTTATAACATATGTACTCTTGCTCATAAAGGAACAGCAATACTTCAAATGTTGTAGATTGTCTAACCCACTCTGTATAATATCAAACTATCCTGAATGCGGCGTTAAAATCAGATGTTCAATATATTTGCTACATTCCGCAACTTTCGACCATCGTTAGCTTTCTTGAGCATAATACAACGCAAAAAATAATCTACGTGGTTTACAGAAGTATTTACACAATATTGCCCCAAAAGAGTATATTTACATGCATTGATAAGAGTCAGGGGGAGAGAGTAAGAGAGAGAGGATGTACAACCTCTTGGAATTAATAGAAGCCGCACGTAGAAGCAGAATGTTTTCAACGTCGAAATTATGCTTGTAAGCATATACATGCTTGATCGGCAATCATAGGCCTTGTTGATGGATGACTATGTGCTGGTCATTCCAAATCGCCGTTTATTATACAAAAACGCCTTTCATATTTCCTACATCCATTGAACGATAACATCACATTTTCCATATAAATTATTATAAAATTGTTGACACCAATGCATCAGTACGCTATGAATCGATTACCACAAGTAATGGTTACGTCATTTGTAAATATTTGACATATTTGTGCTTTAGCGTAAGTTATACAAAGGTGTCAATGGGAATGCTTAATGTAGACATTGTCGTCATACATAACATATATTCCGCCTTGTCGGTTTCCGTCAGGTAGCTTACACAAAGACGGTTCATTTGATTGCCGTAGCAAGTTATTATTCAACCAAAGAAGTAATAATAAGTTTATAAACGCTATCTAACAGACAAACCGTGTGCTTTGGCTTACAAAATAAACAACTTAACTTTAATGTAAAGAGTCATTGTCTTCTTATGTGTAAGCTGTGTATGAGACGCACACGATACTGAAAAGATTACTGCGTCAGCATTTTTGCTCCATCTAATATTGCTTTCATCATGTTCCCTATTGAGATGACAAATTTTGATGCGTAGCATGACGGTACTCAATTATTTGATTGATAGATATGACTAATATGACCGAGATTAAACTGAGTACAGGGGTTTGTTTAGGGTATCAACTATTATTGCTAGTGCTCACGGTGATCGTGTTTGACAATCCGTCACTATGCAGCAAGGTTATTATATGCCATCATATCTCTGATCGTATATATATATATATATATATATATATATATATATATATATATATATATATATATATATACATATATATATATATATACATATATTATATATATATATGAATATATATACATATATATATATATATATATATATATATTTATTTATATGTGTTAATATACGTATATGAATAAATCTAAATATATGTATATATGTAGATATATATATAAATAAATATACATGTGCATATATATATATTTATATGCATACTTTTATATTTAAGTATATATATTTATACATATATATGAATATATATATATATATATATATTTATATATATAAATATATATATATATATATATATATATATATATATATATATATATATATATATATATATATATATATATATATATATATATATACCTAAATATATATACCTAAATATGTATATCTATTATGGGTAATTAAATTGATTTATTCACGCTAGTTTTGAAAGGATGTGAGACTAAATTGAAAGGATTGCATTATTTCCTGACGGCATGTGAATTATAGACCATAAATATACATCTGTCCTGCTATTTATATATATACACTCCTTGACGCCCTACATAGAGTTGCCATATATTTCCATCAACAGTGTTTACAGATGGACCTCATACAGGGAATGTGCATAACCATATGCTATTTATCACTGTCTTTTACAAGCTCTCAAGGTTCATGAAAAGAAAACAGTTATTGTGACGTTTTTAAACAGTAAAATTGCTTATTTAAAGAGACTAAACGGACAAGTTATGTATTGGCTATTTGCCACTGGGTGTTCCTTAAGAAAAACACAACCACTTCCTTGTGAATTCGTCATCAAGCCGAGATTACTATATGAGCAAAGTGCATTAACATCGATGTTACAGCAGAGCATTCTATGTATCTAATTCTGTCTATAGACGATGTCCGTGTTTCTATTAAGTCTCAGAACGCTTCAAAATAACACATCACTTGCGCTGTCAGGTTAAGGGGTATCAACTTTGTCGCACAATGCTCGAATTTATCTCCAACCAGCACACCGGAAGCACATCTTGCTCACATGGTGGACATAATTCACAGTTGTTAAAGGCTAGCGGAGACAATGTATGTCAGTGTACCATGCCATCATTGGTCCAAATGGATGTGTTGTTGCAAAATTACCCCCTAGGATATATATATATATATATATATATATATATATATATATATATATATATATATATATATATATATATATATATATATATATATATATATATATATATATATATATATAACATATATGTATATATATATAGATATATCTATATATATATATATATATATATATATATATATATATCTATATATATATCTATATATATATATATATATATATATATATATATATATATATATATATATATGTGTGTGTGTGTGTATGTGGATGATTATTAACCATCTGATGCATCATTTATTTAGATTGTGGCCCTTAGCTGCCTTAACAGATTTGCTGATGCAATTTAATCAGTCTGTTTCTATGAGTTGTGGAGCTGTATATATTCTTGTACAATCGAATATTACTGTTATGACAAATTAACCAATGCAGCACGCTTGATGCGTAAGAAATAAGAACAAGATATGTACATTTCATTGATTGGATAGATTATAGATTTCACATTGTCCGTTTCGCTCGTTTAAAGTCTGACCTTTGCCAGCCTTTAGCACATTTTTTACCTACAACTGCATTATATATCACACACAGATGTAGTGATGCCAAGCAACTATCTACCATGTTTGAATTATATCTTGTTAATTCCTCCAGTTCAGCTATATCACATGCTCACCTACTGTAACCGGCCAATGCAAATAACAAGCGGCGCATGAAAAGTGGGCTTACGTTGGCTTTACAAGCGAACATCGTTGAACATTCATCGGTAGGATCATTAGCATGAGACATATTGAACAAAGATGTCAGTCTGTCGCGTTATATGAGGAGTAAAAGAAATGTATTGATGAGACCCAGATCAAACATTGTCAAACATTGCCAAAGTATAATGCTATCATTAGTTCTTCCATTCAATTCAATTGGATACGACATTACTTACTCAATCACATGCCGATCACAGTCTGTAGCCAGCCATCCCCTATCCCCCGCACCACCCCCAACACACTCACAAAAGTCTATTTATCGATCATATAGCAATTTGTACAGCTCACAAACGTAGATAAGTCACCGAATGTAAAATGTAATGTGTTATCAACGTTCATCATGGCGAGATGTAAGAGCACATATAGTACGATAAGATATAGCTGGAATTTTGTAAAGAGAATAACATTGATAAATATTGATGAGACAGTTCAACAGAACTCATCAATGTTTTGCGCCCTCATTTAACCGTCGCTATTTGCAAGTGAAAATAGTTGCCGTCTGTTAAGACTCAACTGCTCATTCTTATAACAGTGTCAGTATGTGCATTAAGCATGGCAGTTGAGTAACAAGCTAGGAAATTAGACTGTCCACAACACGTAATTTTGTTCAGCTTTAAGCCAAACAGTTACTGGCATGCAACCTCATTATACAGTTTGTGCATCTTTGTGCAGCTGGCGACACACACCACTAACGTCAGACTTCAGTCAATAAGATTTGCCAATATCGTTAGATGGTTCAATGGTTTCCGTTTGTTATACATTTGAATGAACCCTCCCTCTATCTTTCCCGTTTTTGGCCACACACAGTATTCAATGGTACTGCTTTTTGAGAAAACAAACAAAACCCTCTAGCCAAGCTATGATTCAGAGGCCTACATGGATGTCATCTTTGGCTTATCAAATACAACTACGTTGATATACATGAGGAATAGACAATACATATTTCGGTACAATTCTCATCACATCAATTATTTACAGTAAAATGTCATTAAAGACTCTCTGGGATATTAGTCATAACGTTCATACACAATAGACGTTCCTTATTTGTACATACTCGTAGTTCTAACAGATCTATACGCGGGTATATTACTTATCTTGTCAAATGTATGCGTAGTATGCATGGAATAAGTTAACTAGACCGTAATGCTTCTACATCAGGTCGACACTTTAGGTTACCGCAGGGCCATACATAACCGCCACAGAGTGAACAAGTATAACAGAAGCTATAACATAACTTAGGAACAGCAGTTCATGGCTCCAGAACACACTCTTATCACTGCATATTTCTCCTCAGTTTTCTTACATGTGGATTGGTGTCAACTTCGTTAAATATTTTTTATGCACTTTGAATGAGATACTGTGCGACTACTGCATGCCAAATGTTATGTAAAAGTACAGGGAAACGTGTTCAATTATTAGTTTTTAAACTCTGTCACAGCATCCACTTGCTATAAAGGATATGAAATGGTGGCATTCTTTGTTTAATATATTGGATTTCTTGCATGGAACCGGCCATGAATAATACCCACCATTTCTGCTTGAGAGACAACTGACCGGTGAACAACATATCCCATCAGAGATTGGATGACACGTAAGCAACCCTTTCAAAAATGATTCGATTATGATGATATTGTTTAATTGAACAAGCAGACGATTAAATAAATACATTATCTGACTTTTTGCAGTAATGATGGATCTTATATGCTCATTCTTCCATCCTGCTAAGCAAGTCTTTCTTCAGGATAAGGATCGACGTTGACAAAGAATGTTAATCAGGGATTGCAGCCTCTTGTACATCTCATCCCAACAAGACAGATGTTTTTATCTTGTCGTACGGTAAAACTCTCAATAATAAATGCAATTCATTCACACTGTTTCTTTGCACTGCGCTTGTATACTGTGCGTCATCTAATAAGAAGATATATATTCAGAACACGGATTTGATGGCCACCCATTGAACTAAATCAGGATGCAATCTACCACATTTTCGATAATGCTACCATGTGGAATAACAGGAGCATGCTGATTGCCTCATTTATTCAACGGAACGTGTATTCAGGAGTGTATGTGTACAGATGCGACAATAAGAAGGTACATTTGAACGCGTATCCATAGAGCGAGCAGATAATTTAGAACAGCTTTGGCTGATGATTGATCGTTATAAGCAACTCGTTATAAGACGACGTCATCGAAAATTGCAACGCTCACAATTTGTTATGAATCTAGCTACTTACATTTGATGCCCCTGAGATACACACTGCGTTGTAGACTACAATAATCGATAGTAGCCAAAATATACACCGCTGTTAGATTTTAAATATAGAGCCAAAAGCAACGTGTAATTGAGAAATCATTGATCCACCCTTTACTAATGCATCCTTTACTGTGACTTGACTACGTGATGTAATATCGTAATGACCGTCTCTGCACAGGTTCACAAATGTCATATTATGAGAGGACACGGAGTATTCAGTAACAGGTCTGAGTACTTGTTGGTATCAGATATGTCGTGGCATGAAAAAAAGGAGAAGCATAAGTATACAACTGATCGTTACCGCGAATATTTCGTATTTAAATATTAAATTAAGCTGCCATTAGGTAAAGATACCCACAAATTTAAAACAAGCCTTGGCTTAAGTGACTTTCACAATACAACTTGTGTTAGGATATTTCTTCACTATTATCAAGACTCGCACCATCTAAATATATCGTTTCTCTCACTCCATATAATCACTGTCTCATTATATTGTGCACCAGCTGACTGACCTTAAAGCTATGTGTTTAATGCATGCGACTCAACAAAGTTCGCACTGTAATTATTGTGGCCAAAGAACTGGGTATTATACCTTGCAGGGGTCTTCTATGACCAAGTCTGAAATTGGCCACGCATGTCACCTTTGTGATATAACTATTGACCTTATCATCATAACAATTTAGTAGCCAACTATCTACGGTCGCCAAAGGGATAACATTAAGGCTCATGCAAGAACAAAGCGACGGATACTGAAAGCATTACTGCGGATTCGCAGGCAAAAATTATATTGCCAGCAAAATATATTTGTTACTATAAGCATGTTGGTTGAGCCTTGTTAATTTTTTCGTGTAACGTGCCTAATTCAAATGACAAATATGATCACGGTGCTTTAGCTTGAATTGGTTGTGCGGCATAGCGCACACACATAGAGCTGATTTGCATGACTCTCGAAACGGTCTGCTGTATCACGAAGATTTTAATGACCAGTTACCACTTATTGTATTTGCCACCCAATATCAGAATGCAAATAATCATCACTGAAGTTATAAATGCATAAAAAAGGTATTTTTACCAATGACAACAGGAAATATTTCCACCTAGATATTGCCTGTGGAAGCAGTCTGCCCACGTAGATCCCTTAAGGATAGTACAAAAGGATATTAAGCTGCATATTTGACAGTTGTGACTTATAAAACAGCGATATACGTGGAATGGGGACGCTCTTCCCAAATATTGACCCTGTCATGGGAAACATTTGTGACTATTGTTTTCAGTGTATCATCGAACATTATATGCAACTCCTTTAAATCATTGATATATTTAATGTGATTAATGCACACGGATATGAATATGTATTGAGCTTGCCGCTGTACGATGTGGTTATACTACACTTTAGGCTGAATAGAATGTAGGCAAAATATTGTGCCATATGCTGTATATGTTAATGATGGAAATGCTTATGGTAACGTTCACGAAAGCTATCGAATGATAAAAACTTTCATGATTTTTATATGGTTCAATAGTTCCGGTATTAGTATTGCATAGATACATTCATTCTGAATTTAGCAGGACAAGAGTTAAGTAAGTGTTTTATGGTAACGGTTGCTATAGCGATAAGACAACAACATGGTGTCATTATGGAAGTGATACACTAGCATCAATGGGCTGTTTTGAAGCGAATTTTCATACGGCTTGCAACAACATATGACATTGGATGTGTACAACTTTATTCAAGACTTTGGGTAATCGTGCGCACATCATTGCTGGTGTCTATTGTTTATCTCAACGCACACAAAAGACCACATGGAAATTCATGCGTTGACTTTGTCCCTATGATTCAATGGATTGATTTGTGAATTTAATAGTGTTGATAAACATGCTTTGCCATTAGGGTTCCCAAAAGGAAACAATAAGGAGAGACTACAGAGTGTTTATATATCTTTTCCACCCGTGAAGTTATTCCACGGGGCGTTTCCAAAGTAACACGTATATGGCAGACAAACATTCTTTTGCTTAATAATTTATATTTTTTGTGTCGTTAAAACAATACAACTGTATAACATAACTATGTACATTTTTATATATTCATTGAACTTTATAACATATGTACTCTTGCTCATAAAGGAACAGCAATACTTCAAATGTTGTAGATTGTCTAACCCACTCTGTATAATATCAAACTATCCTGAATGCGGCGTTAAAATCAGATGTTCAATATATTTGCTACATTCCGCAACTTTCGACCATCGTTAGCTTTCTTGAGCATAAATAATCTACGTGGTTTACAGAAGTATTTACACAATATTGCCCCAAAAGAGTATATTTACATGCATTGATAAGAGTCAGGGGCAGAGAGTAAGAGAGAGAGGATGTACAACCTCTTGGAATTAATAGAAGCTGCACGTAAAAGCAGAATGTTTTCAACGTCGAAATTATGCTTGTAAGCATATACATGCTTGATCGACAATCATAGGCCTTGTTGATGGATGACTATGTGCTGGTCATTCCAAACTGATAACATCGCCGTTGATTATACAAAAACAACTTTCATATTTCCTACATCCATTGAACGATAACATCACATTTTCCATATAAATTATTATAAAATTGTTGACACCAATGCATCAGTACGCTACGAATCGATTACCACAAGTAATGGTTACGTCATTTGTGAATATTTGACATATTTGTGCTTTAGCGTAAGTTATACAAAGGTGTCAATGGGAATGCTTAATGCAGACATTGTTGTCATACATAGCATATAATCCGCCTTGTCGGTTTCCGTCGGGTAGCTTACACAAAGACGGTTCATTTGATTGCCGTAGCAAGTTATTATTCAACAAAGAAGTAATAATAAGTTTGTAAATGCTATCTAACAGACAAACCGTGTGCTTTGGCTTACCGAATAAACAACTTAACTTTAATGTAAAGAGTCATTGTC
>CM067349.1:22420341-22422841 GCA_034190875.2 Urechis unicinctus | reverse complement strand
TAAAGTCTGACCTTTGCCAGCCTTTAGCACATTTTTTACCTACAACTGCATTATATATCACACACAGATGTAGTGATGCCAAGCAACTATCTACCATGTTTGAATTATATCTTGTTAATTCCTCCAGTTCCGCTATATCACATGCTCACTTACTGTAACCGGCCAATGCAAATAACAAGCGGCGCATGAAAAGTGGGCTTACGTTGGCTTTACAAGCGAACATCGTTGAACATTCATCGGTAGGATCATTAGCATGAGACATATTGAACAAAGATGTCAGTCTGTCGCGTTATATGAGGAGTAAAAGAAATGTATTGATGAGACCCAGATCAAACATTGTCAAACATTGCCAAAGTATAATGCTATCATTAGTTCTTCCATTCAATTCAATTGGATACGACATTACTTACTCAATCACATGCCGATCACAGTCTGTAGCCAGCCATCCCCTATCCCCCGCACCACCCCCAACACCTCACAAAAGTCTCGTTATCGATCATATAGCAATGTGTACAGCTCACAAACGTAGATAAGTCACCGAATGTAAATGCGCGTCTGTTATCAACGTTCGTCATGGCGAGATATAAGAGCACATATATTGCTGCTTACGATAAGAAATAGCAGATATTTAAAGTGCACAAGCAATCCCCTCTATGTCCATGGTGGAGAGAGCTCGTGGGATACACATTACGCAGTATTTACTACTTTGTGCAGTTGGCGACACACAATACTAATTTCAATCTATGAGATTTTCCAAAACCATAACATGGACGCAATGGTTTCCTTTTGTTACAGTGGTACAATGTCCTGCTATGTTATGACTATAAAGATGAAGACAAGAAAATACATAATCAGGTATAGTTCTCATCTCCTGTGATTGAGTTTGATATGAGAGGTGGATTTCATACACCTCATATAATATCACACTAAATAACATTTCTAACAGGAGAAAGGGGATATCCTCGATAAGAATCAAATAATGGGGGCGAATGATATTGTTATCAAAAACGTTCGGAGTTCTCTTCGGCAGTTATTGTCAATAGATGAAATGCAACCCCACAATCATATAATAGGTTTGAGTCAACGCTTGATGAGAGGCAGGACTCAAATCACCCATAAGTTTGTCACAAACATATCACATACCCTGGTTTATTACATATCTTGTTATTTACAGATGTCATATACATAAGTTTTCTGCCAAACATAAGTTAACCGGGGCAGTAATGCTGCTACACCAGGTCGAAACATTAGGTTACCTCAAGGCAATACATAACCGTGACATATTGAGTAACTAGAATGAGACAATAATGTTATAACATAACTAAGCAATAACATTTCATGGCTTCAGAACGCACACTTACATTCGGACTCCTGAGGTTTCTGGAACGGTGTCCACGTTTTATATTTCGTTCGCACTTATTTCCGCTATTCTCACTTTGGGATTAATGCTCACCACACTTGATGTAGGAGAATTCAGATACATGAGCACAGGGAATTTGTGCTCAATAAATTCTACATTCTATCGCAACATTCCGTTGATATATAGAACATGAAACGATGGCATTCTTAGCATATTCGATTTATCGCTTGGACCTGGTCATGGGTAATAAGGCACTCACCACTACTGCTTTACAGACAGTCAACAGGTGCACAATTATCCAATCAGAGATTGGGTAATGTTGTGGGAAAATGATTCGAATCATGATTGTGAACAAATATACAAGCATTTTCAAAAATATTTCAAGCAAAGAGTTTGATGGAATGAAGTGACGATTTATTAAATACGTTAATGTGATCTTATTGTGGTAGTGCCTGCATTTAATAAAACACTGACAAAACAGCAGAAGTGCCGTCGTTCCGCTGCAGTATATATATACAGCCTTAGAGCAATATCTGTGTTGGTGAGACTTCTGAGATGATCACTTACATGTACAAATATTATAATGTGTAATTGAAGCTACGTCCTCATCTTTATTACAGCTAACAAATTATATTGTGTAAATATTCAATAAGTTTTAAAACATATTTCTTCTTCTGATATGCACCGTATTGATGAAAAAATATGACAAAATAACGATACTGACCGTTTTGATAGGCGGCATACGGCTCAGATTGAAACTTAGTTGTGGTGGAATCCTGACGAATCTGATTCAATTCACCAAACCAAATGTTTTGTCACCATCAGCCAAAGTTATATATATTCTTTTCTGGCCCCCTCGTAGTGCGTTCACTTGTTTCCAAGATTTTTAACAGACCATATTCGCAGATCGCCCTCGTAAGATTTTTCTCTGGGCACATGCAGTCCTGCATAGACATTCTGCATGATAAATGTGACAAATAACATGCCCCGTCTTTGAGTTATTCAATAGTAGCGCTACAAAGTATGCTGCATAATGCAAGGTCCTGATCCCCAATTTGAGTTCAGTTTACCTTAAGGAACTGCCTTGATGGTATAACATATGTACACGAGGGCGCACTTTCCCATGTACGAAGCCATTTT
>CM067349.1:22360341-22415341 GCA_034190875.2 Urechis unicinctus | reverse complement strand
AACATATTTAGGTTGCAATTTGGATATGGTCAGGGGGGCTGAACTTATCACGGCATATCAATCCACATATAGGCTATAGAACGAGACTGTATTTGCCATACGCGGTCATCTGTTCGGCATAGCAGACATCAATATAATATAACCACTTGCGGACATATGTATTGGTATATTATGTCAAAATCATAGCGACACGACCTTTTATGCTAATGATTTTAATGTTCTCCTGTGTAATTACCGTATTATTCTATCGATCGTTGACATGATGTTTCTTTATAGCGAAACAACTACTGAATCGATGCTGTATTACTTTAGGTTAGGTATCACACAAGATTATCAGTCAAGAGGTTTATTGTGATGTACTGTAAAATGCAGTTGACAAAGTCAAGAAGACGTTGTTCAAAATGTGCATTCTACATATATTCGAAAAATATCGGAATGATTTGTGCTTTTAAATATTGTGACATGCAAATGTCTACCTAATGCTGCCAGTGACTTGATATATACCAACTGCCTAGACGCCTGAACATCAATACCAGTCTCAGCGGCTAATAACTTTTTACCTCCATGGAGAGAACTAAACACAATGGCTGAGAATATTTCCTCATCAATGTCTCTCAAAACAACGTAAATCCGTGGCATTGGGAACCAGAACATAACGATGATATTGACTCGTGGGTATAAAGGAATGGATTGTTTCACCGAATACAGTATGCATAAAATAGTAAGCCATGACCATAATTCAACCAGCAGTTTATCTGGCTCATGCGGTGTAGATAGCTTAACGTCCGTCATGTTACTATTTCAGGCCTCTGATACAGAACATTTGCTTAACACAAACAGCATATGTATAATTCTATGACTAGATAGTTACCGCGTCATAATGCCCTTCTTGTACACAGT
This sequence comes from Urechis unicinctus, assembly GCA_034190875.2. Lineage (NCBI taxonomy): Eukaryota > Metazoa > Annelida > Polychaeta > Xenopneusta > Urechidae > Urechis > Urechis unicinctus. The sequence goes on along the minus strand of CM067349.1, from coordinate 22,414,441 downwards.
CAAATATAAAGAAACACTGGTATAATCTCCTTCACACCCATGAATATCTTATGATGTAGTGAATATGCATGCAAGTCTCACTATGGTTCAATTTACTCTACATTATGTTGCATTTGCAGCAAAGCATGTATTATCATCAGCTTCATATCATAAGTAATAGTATTATTAAGCAGAATTGGTATTACGTGATGTGCAAATACCAACATATGCATTATATGTGGCAGCGTACTTAGCATATTGCATATAGCCAACCTGTCTGTAAAATTGAAATAAATTTCGCAGAGTGCCACCACTATAGACCAAGATGACACTTGACATATGCCCCGGAATTGTTGATAGAACACATTAGCTCAACAATTTCCTGTTCATGTATACTTATAAAAAATGCAGCTAACGATATGGTCTGTCCGGTAGTGCGGAGTAAATGACTAACATGCCATTTGGTGACAAAGTCATGTACCAAAATTGCGCCTGTGCATCTAAAGAAGGTAGATTTTAAATGTCAACAGGATGCATGTGAATAGGTTTTGTTTTCACATGATTACCTATGCATGTTTTGTTCCTCAAGCATTATTTGTATTTTAAACCCCATATGATATACAGACTTTCGTTTATATAAGGTGGGGCGTAATTTATGCCCCTTATACCGCATCGATGCATCATCTCCGCCATGTCATCAGCTGTAAAAGAATCCCGCTTCGCACTTTCAATCGAAGTACCTATTTTGAAAACCAAACCCCGATGAAATGAGTAATGTTTAAACAACTACAACTACTGTTCCTTCGACACTTGGAAACATCATTCAGAGTCGAGCTATGACACAAATATTGGTATTGCGTGCAGCACACCTTCAGCACAATGTTTTGAAATGGTGAAAGTGCCAGTAGGAAACGAATGACCCGTAGCCATATCGAAATTGGCGCGTAACAACAGGCTTTGGTGATATTGATTAGACAAGACTGAACACAGCTTGGTTTGACTTGTAAACGAGTGTCCGGGATACATTATGATTATTCGAGACAGACATTGTTAGCACTATGTGTCACGGAATATTTGTATGTCTCCATGTAATTCTTCGATAATCATTCGATAAGCTTAATCAACAGCAGCATGCACAATAAACAACTAAAAGCAGAAAATGCACTTCATCATTTTGACAGCGACAGCAGTCGGTTCTTAGCGATGTCAAACCGTGGGTAATTGTACATTGCATACAGTGCTTGTAACAATGTGACACCATTCGCTCAATTGAGTCAGTAAACATCACTATCGAAAAACGCATACAAAAAAGATGTATTCGTATTTTAAGTTCGTACATGTCTGCATTGGGGCGCTTGGCATACAATACTCTATTGTGTATTACCTGCAATTACCTTAAAAGTGGCAAAGCAGATGTGAAGAACTCCACTGATCACACACCGGATCTTACATGTATGGTGTTGGGTGAGATCATATCTACAAGCTGCCCATCACAGCCCTTTTGAAACCTGGGTATTATTAAGGAATTAATTACATTGCATTAGTTCTTGTATTTAAATTGAAGGTCTTCGTTTCCTTGTTTAGGTTAATGAGCGTGTAATGGCAACCGTGTAAGCGCTGGGGGGGGGGGGGGGGGTGAAACATCAAGCTGGCGGACGTCACCGGAAAACCAATGTGGTATAAATTAAGGATACCTTGATACCTTGCCGCATGTATAGACAATGGTTGACCATTCAGTACATCAAGTTAGGTTTCACGTAGTAAGTATCCCAAACCTGTTATTACAATAAGCCAATAGCATAACTGGTAGCTCTGCTGTATCAAACTCGTTTTGAACCATAGTATGCATTGATGCCTCCTATGACGGAAAAGACTTACCAGTGGATTTGATTCGCCATACCACTTCACACATGTGTCATAGGGGTCCAGAAGACTTGACACACAGACTAACTATGCTTTTGTTTTGCATCAGATGAAACGAAGACGTAAAAGAAGATGTGTTCATAAGGCATTTAACGAGACTCTAAGTTTCCGAGATGTTATTGTGAGCCATGCTCCAAAAGCTTCCTCTTCAGAATGTTTTCATCTGAGTTTATGTAACTATCGATTATGATTCATCACAAAAGCGAGCTACACATAGCGTAGAGCAATGCGTGTACATGATAACGATTTGCTAAGTGCAAATGTTAGACAAGCTGGAGAAACAAGGAAGGACCACGCACATAATACTCTCAAAGCGTCGTGTTATGCGGTGAAGTGACGCAAAATCAATGCAATTTTATCACCGCTGTGAACATAACATTCTAGCACTGTACGGCTATCATTTCATTAAGTATGTAAGCAGTACTAGCTTATACGTTCTCAACCGACGTACCCAGGAATACATTCTCAATTTCAGCAATGTGTAATTATGTATTACTTGCACTGCGAATCGCAGTTTGTTGCCAAGAACGATTAAATCGATTTGCTTAGGGCAAACGAAATCGATTTCATAATTACTCGTGCGTGTGACAACGTTCAAAGTCCATGTGACGTTCTTAAATAATCAATCTCATAGGCTGCTCACACTCAAATAGCAGGAATGTTTTTTGGCAAACAGAACAAAAATGAGACCATTTCATACAGGGCCCTCGCAAAAAAGCAATCTTGGATTGAGACATGGCGTTACTTGACCGGATCCATTCTTGATGACATTCAGCTTGGTTTATGACATTAACATTAGTAACGTGTATCGGTATGAAGGACTGACATATTGCTGAGCGTTGCATCGTCGCGACGCTTGAATAAAGCTAACCAACTGTGCCTTAACATTTCAGTTATCCTTTGCTCACTCGCTACTATCCCAGTACATTTATAAGTTTGATGGGCTAATAAATAATTACATTTGTTCATAGCCAAGTCATATGATTCAGACGGACGTCAAGCAAATTTGCGAAAGCGCTATCTGTTTTCATATGATGAAATTTAACTCATATCTGCTTCTGGAATTTGTGTTTTCGTTACAAATGCTGAAGTGCGCGTGGGTAGAAAGATTAGCCAATGACTGCTTGGCTGCTGCATCATTTGCAGTAAAATCGGCTGCCTTATTGGTAGAAGATGCAACGGGGTGCGCGGGGCTGTATATCTTAGTGCAAATACCTGCGCGACCACCGATGGGATCCAATTGAAACAATGCCCCTCATAAGCTGCAACGACATTTCGAAGCAAGGTTATCTCAATACAGTCAAATGGGGTTATGGCGATTGAAATCAAATGATACCGGTGTTTATGTAAGCAATTAGCGAGACTTATCCGGGACACACCTCGTCTCATAGTGCTGCGATGCATCTTGGACTGTAAGCTGCTCGAAACTTCCAATCAGTGAAAATTCGTTAATCAATCAGCCCCGAGCCGTCTCGACGGCCGACCGGGAATACGAAGAATGAGCTTACATATGTACAATATATCATCATTTCTAGTTAACATTTTCGCAACAATCGGCTAAATAAAAAAATGATTCAATGGGTTGAAACGCCATTAAAGTATTCATTTGGGGACTGTACATAATATGTGCCTGTACATAATATGCGTCATTTCAGAAAATATGTCATTGTGTCTGTGCAATCTATGTAGTTCGCTAGGATTGAACATATGTGAATTCAAAGCAATCTGTTCAGCCTATAAACTTCAAGAATTGCTGCAGTTATGCCCCACAGGGATAGATATATATGTGCAAGACATCCCAATCTAACATAATTGCAGTTCAAAATTCCAAAGCAATCTTTCGTTATATAAAGGAACCTTGTTCTCAAACCCTTCGAGGAAAGTTAAGTCTTGCCTAAGGCTAACATATATGTAGCCCAATTTAACCACTTTCAAGTTGTCAATATATGGAATAGAAAACTACGGTTTGCACAGTATGAGAAATTAACGAGAATATATAAAGATCACGAATATATGTTTGACTGCAGAAAAATGAACATGCTGCAAATTACATAGGGTCAAAGAAACTAAACAGATAATTCAATATTACTCCTTACAAATATTATTGGATATACAAAGCTACTTAGTATCACATTGGAAGACATATATCTGTATGCATAAAAATAGTGATATTGTGAAAGATATGAAGCCGGCTCTCCGCTTAAATACTGCTTTATACATTCAACTGTGAACTAGATATTTGCGCATCACGAGTAATACCTAGGAATCGATGCTTAGCTGAATCTGAATCACAGCGAATATGTAAGGCATGTTGTGAGAAATTGTAAAATGCAGTTGCGCTATCAATTGTAATACTGCATGATTTGTCCACACCCTAGATGTTGACGACTGGTATACTTTACGAAACTTATATTATTTATTGTAAGCAGCCACAAGCGCCAAGCAGTCACAAGCGTTAAACAGCTAAAATCACTAAGCAACCACAAACTATAACAAATCAGTTATCACGCCAACACTAAAACAGTGATATAATGCACAACGCTAAATTATGTCTAGAGGACGATGCTCAAATTATGCATCCAAAATACGACGATTATTTATTTCGGGTATTAATGCAGCTGCACTTAAATTATGTGGCGTGGAAATATCTATTTAAAGCCATCAATATTCTTATATATTCGAGCCGCCGTAAGACTGTGGTCATGAATTCCTGAATGCAATTACCACTATTAGCTTCTTATACACCACTTTTTTCCATGTCAAAACCTTGAATGTGAGAAAATTTATAGCTCCGAAACATCACCGTTTAACCTTTTGTGCACTTAAATGATTCTTTAAACCTTTTCTCTTCTCGGAATACTAAATCGTTCATTTGGGAGTCAGAATGTCTGCTAACGCTAGATGGTCAGTAAATCAGTCATTTGGTTGATGATCATTTTCCATTTACAAGTCATACGATTCGTCGTCGTAAATAACCGCTGGTGCCATGTTTATAAATATTAACAAAGCTCTGTAACGATAAGTCCTTTTCTAAGGAACGCATTTTCGGCCCTGATTTTTATAAAGAACATAACATCAATTATATTTGCCGCCTTTAAGAACTGGTCTTCCTGGATAAACCTTACAGGGCCTTCAACTATTTTGACAGAGCTATTGTGGTAGGAGAAATGGTGAGTGACACAGTGACATTTTCCGAGTTATGTTAGCCACTTAGAGCTCTTATAAATCATTCCATTGACAATTGACATTGAAGCAAATATCCTTGGCAGATATGGCGTTATTTCCGTGGTTGCATTCATAAATACTTTTAGATCTATTTTATTTGACATACTTATTGTAGACATATCCATATTTATTTGACATACTTATTGTAGACATATCCACGGCGTGCATAAATTGCAACCTACCTTACAGAATCGACGTCAATTGTTTTAATTCAACTCGTTGAGTACTGACAAGTTGACACATTTGGGAGACAACATAGAGAAATAATTTGCTTCCAGAGTGTTTGGGAATCATGAAGATGACGACGATATTAGCGACTGGGCATAAAGGAAAGGATTGTTTCACCCTATAAAATATTACTAAATATGGAGCCTGGTACATAATTCAGCAAGTAGTTTATCTGTCTCAACCAATGTAGATAGCCAGACACCCGTCTTGTTTTCATTTGAGGCTTCTGAGACATAACATGTGATAAATACAAACAGCATGTGGTTCATTTAAATACATTGTGAATATGACGCACGCTTAATGGATCAATGTGTAAATCATTGTTCAATCAATAGTTTGCCATCATCTAGCTTAGAGTAGCACTGCCTACGATAGGTGCCACATTTCGATGCATAGCTTTGAAACATTAGCTTTGCACCGTTGGCATTGCCTAAATGGTATGCTTATATTTACATACGACAATGATGTGGTTACATTAATGCATGTATCCTACAGTTAATCAATGATTGTTTATTGATTTGATGAGGCTATCGCTTTTATTGTTCCTGGTCTGACATTGTTTTGTCACAATCCTCTTGAAGCGCTGGCATCTTTCTACCAACATTTACTGCTAGCGTGAATCATTACACTCCTGCATAACAATATTGCTCGTTCGGAAAATAAACACAAATCCAGGGCATTTGCAGAAAAACAATATGGTTATCTGCGCAAATAGGATATTCCAACAGTGGCGAGATAACCATTTTTTGTGGCTGTTCGAAAACTGCCTTGTAGGTCACTAAAGCGTGAAGATTATCTTATAAAACTGTGCACGCTTTGCACAAGGGCATCTTTACACCTTCACAGAACTAGCATATTATTATCTGGACTAAGCATTGGCAAACATCCTTAGTTTAAGACCTGCTTATTTGATTTTTAAACTTCAATAAATGATCGCCTGGTTGGTGTCTTAAGTGTGGTTCTTCAAATATAAATTTTGAACCGTATAACAGGATACATGATGACAAATGAAAATAAATTTGTGTTCACAAGGAATCCTACCACTGACCAATGTGTATTTATAACTATTGATGTCTATATATATATATTTCAAAAGTAGTATGTTTGTTTGCTTTCTGGATGCCAGCAACGTCTGTTTTTGTTTGATAACCTCGTTCACCAGAACTGTCCTGTTATATTCTAAGATTTTAAACCTCCTGGTGCTCCAGTAAGTAAAGTGTGAAAGCTGGGTCCGCATTTGATCTGAATATTTTAACATGAGTCAGACAAAGGGATATTTTGAAGAGGTTTTTCAGTCTTCTTATGTGTGATATTGGTTGAATATTTACTGTTGCCATAATTAATCATTCCATTGTATGCTGACTATGCTGTCTCATTGCATCCATCTGTCTCTTGATATAGATGTGTATGTGGCTCTTTCCAAAAGCGACATGACAACATTCCCAACCAAAAGCTAATCGATTAATGATGCAGGTATAAGATGGCAGATGTAACCGTGCTAGAAAATATGACATGTTACTCAGATATTAAATGTTACTCTTCGGAAATGATTGTAGTTGTTTCTATACTGCACATCTCTAGTGGAGCTACAATAAAAGCACAATAAGTATTGTATGTGTTGCAACGCAGTTAATATGCTTGCAGGCGTACCTAAACCTGAAAACATTTTTTCTTTTTAATGACCGGTTTTGCCATTCATCAATCGTTACTTTGTTTATAAGTTCAGGACTAGATAAGAATAGTGTCATAGTTTGTGCCTATAGTATAAGATGCAAGTCAAATATAAGAAAAAATGGCACAGTCTACTTTATACGCATGGGTATCTTATCTCATATCATGGTAGATTGTGTTTTCACGGTTGAATTTGTAATTGGAAGCTAATCAGTTGTTATTCTTATTTTAATAAAGCAGTATTGATATAACGGGAAGGAGAAATACCTTATATTCGGCCGTGCAGTTAGTGTCTAGCTTGCAGCCGAACTTTCTGCAGGATTGAATTCCGAAATCTCTTGACCCGATGACCGCTTCCAAATACGATTAAGTTCAATAGTATGCTTACACTTTATCCCTGAATATGCTCGGGAATTTCGATAGGATTCATTTTTTCAGTGATGTCCGAAAACTGATGTAAGATTATCTTCTTCTACTAAGAGATACATCAGATACATCAGATACATCTTTGATTCTTTATTTCATGTAAATCAATGAATTATGCGTTTTCGAAAGCGACGAAGTCACGTCACAGAAAAAGCTTATTGATATCTGCCACTACATATTCCCTTTTGTTCCACTGACAACTGGAAACATTATTCACAGTCAAGTCATAATGTCATGACACATATATTTATTTTGCATGCAGAAGCCTTCCCTCACAATGCTCTCAGCTGGTGAATATGCCAATATACAACCAATTAAAAGTCGCCACAGGTATTCAATATTATCGTGCAGAAAAGTTCATACATGATATGGATTTGACAAGACGGAATAGAATGCTATATTATCGTGGGAAACCACACCATAACCGAACCGAACGTGCCGCTACTTATGAACGTACCTTGCATCACATATATTAGCACTGTATCTCATGGAAGGTGTGCTTTTGTAATCAGGGACATCTGCTCCGTAATTGTTGCGATGAGCCCCCGGGTGAGCAGCATGTACTATCAACGAATCACACAGAAAATACACTACGACAATTTGGGCAGCACCAACTATTGAGTCAAAACGATAGGACAATGCAAAAATGCAATATATTATTCATTGCTTACTGGACTCGCGACAATACGCCTCCATCCGATTATTCGAGTGAACAAAGACCACTTAATCGATTAGCACACAGTTAGCAGCGAGGTATTTTCAATCTCGCGTTTATGACGCCACTTGTATGGGTGTTCTTTTTGTGTTTTGTCAGCATCTACTTTGTTAAAATGTCATGTCTGCGCAAAGGCATTATGTATTCAGTTATTTTCTCTCACCTGTAATGACCTAAAACAGTGACAAAGCAGGTGTGGCAAAATGTACTGACTGTATGTCATAGCACAATCAGAAACTTGTTTAATCATAAACGAATGTTACTGCCGTGTGATGGCAACTGTTAGCGCCGAGGGAACGTAATAAGCCCATACTGTTCTGTTTATGGTTGGCATGATGAATTACATAATGTTTGGACAATTGTTTACAATTACCTGTATCAAATTAGATCTCAGCGATTCTATTCCCCCAACCCAATAAAATAATAAGCCAATATTATAACTGATAGTTATGCCGTACCAACTTAGTTGTATTTGTGTAAGAGCTGGGAGCCATAATATGTTTAGGTTGTCTCCCAAGTTATACAAAGGCATTCATTTGCTATGTGTGCTGATATGAAGGAGTAGATTTATCAGTGGATTTAATTGGCCGTATCGCCATACACATGTATCATGGGGCCCAGTAGACCACAGGCGAAGAGAGACGGTAACATTTCAAGATGCAAAAACGAAGACGATGCCTGTCTCAACACGCTAATACCGTCCTGCGATATTACACATATCCACAATACACAGCTCTTGAATGAACCAGAACACCCCAGAAACCGGCAAAGCTTATATATATATATATATATATATATATATATATATATATATATATATATATATATATATATATATATATATATATATATATATATATATATATATATACATGTATATATATATATATATATATATATATGTATATATATATATATATATATTTATATGTATATATATGTATATATATATATGTGTGTGTGTGTATGTGTGTGTATATATATGTATATATATACACACACAATGTAAATTTCAAAGTCACAGTTGAAACGATAACGTCTTCAGTGATCTTCTGAAGGTCACGAGTGATGTATGTGGCGCAGTTCATCCGGCAGTTTATTCCACTACAGCGGAGCAGCGTGGCTGGAAGCTTAGTCCCCTACTCGTTTATGGCTGGGGGGGGGGGGGGGGGTGGAACGAGCAGACGACGATCGGAGACGGTACAAATCAAGAATATCGCTGAGGTATTTAGTTGCCAGGTAGGGAAAGCGCTTGCTTACACATACATTGAGGCAATACAGTATATATGTTGTCTGTGTGGGGACAGCGAGACAATACGTGCAGCCTTATTCTGCACAAGTTGGAGTGGACGCTGGGTTTTACCTGGCAGTAACGCCAGGTAGCAAGTAGTCCACTCGTGAAATACACGACAAGGACAGCGATTGGTTAGCTGACTGAAAAGCCTAATTAAGTCTCTAAGATTGCATATGACAGAGCGCTGCTCCTAGGAAGGTAAGGTTAGATATTTACCTATAATTCTTCTCAACGAACGCGTCGAGTGTTGGCATCTTCAGCAGCGGAGTAAATACTGCTGACTTTGCTGATTCCACCACTAGCCCAGTGGCGAGAGAGCGAGATGTTTACAAGCAGAGTTAGTACAGGCAGGTGAGAGATGATTGTGTTCGTTGGCATCCATGTCGGGATTGTATCCAATGAGCACGATGTCGGTGGTATAGACATGATCACTTTCCTTAGCTCTTTATCAGAAACTGCTGGATATGCAGCCAGATATCGTTCAGGCTTTGCGAGTTTGTGCATTACAGACAACGTATTACGTTGATCGCGTGCATCAATATTTCTCACAATGTCGTAAATCTTCATTGCTAAATAATCGGGGCACGTACTTTCAGCAGGCCGTTCAGCGTGGCTTTCCGGTCAGATGAAGAAACACATATAATTATATATATATTAATATATATATATATATATATATATATATATATATATATATATATATATATATATATATATATATATATATATATATATATATATATATATATATATATATATATATATATATATATATATATATATATATATATATATATATATATATATCTGATATATATACCTCTATATATACAGAAATCTCCTCTATATATAGTTAATATATATTTATATATATACATCTTTATAATATACATATACGTATACTATATCTTTATGTATATACATATATATTTTATAGATATATATATATATATATATATATATATATCTCTATATATATATATCTATATATATATATATATATATATATATATATATATACACTATACCCTATGTTCATGAAGATGTGTGTGTGATCCAGAGAGCCTGCTGATGCAAATTTAACTACTAACACCTGCTTGACAGTACCTTTCATTTCATAGTAAATTATGTGCTTGACGCGTCAGATTTGTAAGATATATTGCGGGATTAGCCTCCGTATTATTCACACCACTCTCTCGTGATTAATACGAACATCCCCCGTAGAGCATATGCAAATACCTCAATGTGTTTCGTAATGCCCATAAACACTTGCATTTGCAAACGCGTTTCCATTTATAGCCGACAATGTAAATAGTCTTGATGAATTGCTGATCCCTTTGAGAGCTCCCTGAACAATCTAGAATATAACACAATAGATGCCGTTATGAGCAGCCGCGTGTTGGAGCCGAGCAGTGCGGACTTTTGTGGAGCCTTTTCCCGATCACGTTGCCATTTGGTTGGTTCGTTTGGACCTATTCTTCAGAACATACTTTCACAAAATTCCGCCATAATAGTCAGAGGATATTTACACTTATAAAAAATCTATTATAAAACCACGTGGCAACATTTTCTCTTCTCCCCTCAACATACCCTCCCTTTCACCGAGAGAGATGGGGAGAGAGAGAAGGAGAAAGAGAGTGAGAGAGAGAGAGAGAGAGAGAGAGAGAGAGAGAGAGAGAGAGAGAGAGAGAGAGAGAGAAAGTGAAAGAGATAATGAAAGAATTAGAGATTTCGACGTTTTCTCTCTCGCCGCACGCTCGCGTGTGATACTTATACCCCACGTTATGATGGCAAACAGGCCACCTTTGTGCTGTGACAGCTTCACTGATCAACGTTTCACCCCAGACCATCAATGCCATATCACGAATCATAACGGATTCATCCTAAACGCCATGAAGTCGACCAACAGAGCGGCACAGACTAGATGATGTATCGGCGACTAATAAATGATGGATGCTATCTCGGGTGGGTTTAATGGAGGAATATCAAAGCGACGAAACACCGCCTGCGGGTGTGAAATAATTCTCCCTCGGATCAGAATAATGGATTGAGCATATGATCATCCTGGTCTCCAATTGCATTCTAGAGATATATATTAATATGGATACAAAATCCATAGCAAAGTTTCCTTGGGGCGCTCTGTCTTATTAGAGTTGGAAATCGTGTCGCGTCATTCAGGGAATTTAGATTCTCCCTAAATAACAGAACATTGGCACGTGACTCTAAATTAGCACAAAACTCCCATGCTATGTATCTATTGTAATTTGAAGAGAAAGTGTACTGATGACAGTGGCTAGCGTCCCCCAGCGAGTTGAGGTGTTAGTAAAACGGGGTGGTGTTTCGTGTCAAATGAGCCGTCAGTATGCAGTCCACGCGCGCGAGGGTGTGAGTTAGCTTTCAGCTAGAGGACCATCCTCTGCATTCATTAGGGCTCCAGACTGACGCTATCACAAACGGAATACCATCGTGCGTGCGATATTGTCACGCATGCTTCTTTAGCAAGCATGAGGGGGGATATTCAATACGTTTGTGCTTTTCTTAATATATGATTATATATATATATATATATATATATATATATATATATATATATATATATATATATATATATATATATATATATATATATATATATATATATATATATATATATATATATACATATATATTGATTACGATATTAATGGTGAGGTCAAAGTCCATCCTTCACATCACTTGCAACAAGAGCTGAGGGAACCACACAGACCGTATTTGAATAATTGCATATGACCATGTGACCATGGATGCTGCTAACAAGACCTGTAGGGCTTGACCTGTCGAGTGATTTACTACCGTCATGCGAGAAGACACATTGCCCCGCTATGAATGTATTTGGACAGTCGACGCACTGCTGGGGTCGTTGAGGGGAGGATGAGGACGCCAGAAGGGGCTGTGGATGCCAAAAAATATTAAGTGTATGGTGAATTGTAGGCTGGAAGATTGGTAAGAGATATAAGTCACTGTAGAAGTGTCAATGTGAAAGCGGAGGGTTTTCTGTCGTGAGTACCATGGGTGACATAATGAGGTGGGGTGGGTGGGGGTGGGTGGGGGGGTGCGGTGCGGTGCGGTGCAGTGCGGCGCGTCGTGGATACGGGCGGAAGTGCATAATTGATATGGGTGGGAATATATCGTGATTTGAGTGGGTGTTTATCGTGATATGGGTGGGATGTGTCGTGATATGGGTGGTAGTGTATGGTGATATGGGTGGGATGTGTCGTGATACGTGATGTGGGTGGGAATGCATCATGAGTGTGTCGTGGATATTTCTAAACATGTTACTTCGCTTAAGACGGAGAGAGGGCTGCTTTGATGCGTGGCCTAGATCGTGATGGTATATAATACCTCACCCACCAATATTTCTGTGAATTTTGACCACTTGACAAGGAAACAACATGAAAGATGGGTGCAAACATGAGCAACCATTCTCTATTCACAAGAGTGCCCACTCGATTATCAAATTGCGCGGTGAATGAGTCGAGAGGGAGCAATATGTTCTCATTGGTAACAACCATGCTCATAGTTGCGTTAGCCTAGTCGGTTTAACCCTCGCGAACCAACGGACAGCAAACTCACTTCCGTTAACCGTTGCACTCTAAGAACAAATCGTTCTACATAGAACCCTTCAGGGGTTTCAAATATATATGAACCTTTGTCAGGGTTCTTTTGTAAGAACATTTCAGAAACCCTTGCGAGGGGTTCTTAAAATAACCTTTGCTAAGGATTATTTAAAGAATCTTTGAGTAAGGTACCATATGACTTTCGATGGTTCTATATAGAACCATGGAGGTTGTTCAGCAATAGCCTTTAAAAACCCTTGCAAATGACTCTATGGAGGTTCCTGACAGTATTTGACGATTCTGTATTAGGTCCTTGTTGGTGTTCGTGTTGTAGCCAACGGTTGATAACTGGTTATAATGCCCCAGTCTTGATAACAATAAACGATGATGCAAGTATCTATTTCTGTCAACATACATAGACATCACAAGGAGTGCATACAATATGTACAGAACAGATGATGTCAGTGATTTCAATCGTGTAATACTTAGCATACACTGGAACTAAGCAGATTGGAGGGTAGCTCCGGTCGTAACGGTAACATGAATTTATACCGTTACGAAGAGTTCGTCAGACACAGTCGGCGTGTTCTCGTTTGGGTTGAAGGGCTATATTTCGCACCTAGAAAATAACATATATCAAGAGCCTTTACAAAAAATAGACCTTTCGCTCCAAAAAACTTACCCCCACTCGACACTATTCTTCAATAAATGCCATCGATAGTTCGTTTCCGAACAAATCGCGATACGAAGTCTGCCATTTTGGAAACTATTAATTCTCTCGATTTCCCGCATTGCCTTAGCATCCCAAGTGGGGGGCACTTACCCTAACTCGGATAGGGGTGTGCCGCGGGACCTCGAAAACCCGTACCCGTTGTACTCGTTGAGAATGAGAAAAAGTATACTCCATCGTACAAGGTATTATGCGAATGTCTAACCCGTCGTAAAAGTCGAGATGTCGAAAAAACCACCCCCTTCGTGCGGCACATGTATACTATATCTTTACACTTAAGTGCCCCCCCCCACCCCCCCTCCGGGCTTAGCATGAGTCGTCGTCTTTCTGTGCATGCGCAGTGCATGTGGTCTTGAACTTGTAAACAAATATGTTGCTGTGTGTTCTGACTTTTTACCGCTTCCCAAATTGATCAAACTATAAATAATTACCATGGATGAAATCCCCCGCCGAAAAGGGATAAAATCGTCCGTAAAACATCTTTGCATTCTGTAACTCCATCACTTGTGTATGTTAGGTGTTGGTGGTAGTTGTCTGAATCGATCTAAAAATATTCGCGTTGCGTTGTTTCGAGAAACGGTAAGACGTCTATGCAGACGTCTTGTAGGGCTAATTGGAGGGCTGTATGAAGACTCAACACAGTCGATGCAGGTCGAAGAATTATGGGCTATTGACAAATAAAATAATCTAATCACGGTAACGCCCCTGTTCAATCTCGGAGGTGGGGGGGTGGGGGTATTTGATCCTTGCGGTTCCTGCAACATAATGATTTTGAATGTCAACATACTTCTGACACAATACAAAGATGGATAGATACGCATTATATGGCAATGTGACCAATGGAGGATCATCCAAACCAGAACCCCATTATTCAAAATGTCAGAAATGCTGTATGGTCAATGACGAACAAGTCTTTACGCTTGACAAGAGCGGGCCGCAACAAAGCGGCATTTCCCTACCTGTAGATATTACCAATGATAAGTGTTTAATTCAGTTATGGCAAGTCATTAGAATAAATCTAGCTTATAACAACACGGAATTTAACTTACCTTTTTGTGTGTCTATCCAGCAATGGATGCTCGCAGTATATCCGCATCATCACCCGCTATCTTCACTCTTATTTTGTCCAGGCCAGTTGCCAGGTACCACATGATTTCAAAGTCTCGCCTATACCCGAGGTAGAGACTCTTAAGTAATGCGCATTCCTATAGCATACCCCATCTTTGCATTTGCAATCAATGCATTTGTTTCAGTCTTACAGTGTTGAAATTGGCGAAAGACTTTTAACTATGGTCATTACAACAAATCAGACTCACTCACCGCGCAACACAAAATGATATTGTGCGAGTTGGACTGAACATCGATCCTCCCAGACGTAAGAAGAAATCAATAAAGAGAACACTCTAGTGTTAACAATATAAAGAGCATTACACGTGTTTTTTCGCGCAAATGAAGCTGACGCAGTTACCAGCGGAAATGAACCCCAAATCTTCCAGCCGGCTCAGAACTCCCGCTTGGAGTGATATTCTACACCTTCCTTTTCCCCCCCCCCCCCCCACAATCGTTGCGAGTATGAGTAGAGGCGAATGACCGCACGCTGGCAGGCGCGCGCACAGTGACCGACCATTTAACTCCGGACACAATCTGAGATGTGAGCGGATGTCTTTGAAGCACCAGTGCATGGTGGGTAAGCGGCCAATCCCCTGACAAATAAACCCTGTGTCAACATTGTCAGTGTCACATGACACATTTGCTAAGTTAGCCGCAGCGGTCACCCCGAGTCGCTTTTCAATAAATAATCTACCCACCAGCCATGTCAGTACCCTTAATACCATTTCAAACATCAACAATAATTTACTCGACGAACATTATCTGAGCGAGGAATATGAATAAATGGTGTGGGTTGGGTTGAATAAAGGGGGTTGGGAGTCATTCGGCCACTACCATCTTAGCGAGCGTTGGTGTGAGTAGCATACAGAACTCCAAAAACAGTTCGATTCCATGTGGAACCTAGTAGACGCCTTTTTGTCCCTCAGAACCCTAGGGGTTCTACATGGAACCCCTCAAAATCCTTTCCCTAACTCAGAACCATTTAGGTACCATATAGAACCTCTATTTTTTAAGAGCGTAGACTCTTACTGCTCACCGTGAAAAACAACTATGGCCACTTTTATACGGCGGTCGATTAGCAGAGTCATATCAAAACAAGAAATAGTATGCCAGGTACAGGGCGACCCGATCCGCTCGCCTGCAACAAAGGTGAGGTTATTTCAACATTGTTGGACAGGTCCCTTGGTTCCATCAGCCAGTCGGTGACGGGTCCCCCTAACGGGGAGCTTGATATTACTGATACACGTATTTATTAGCGTAGCTGATCAATAGTAGTACCCATGGATGAGCCTAGCATCCAAACACCTCCACACCTCTCTCTTTCCTCCCTCTCTCCCTCTCTCCCAATCTCTCTTTCCCTCAGCACCAACTTTGGCCAGCAACAATTAATCTACCTTGTGATTGGTTAAGTCGGCTGGTGACGTCACGGAGGGACGCCGGCGACCCACGCACGGTGTGGGCGTCCGTCGCTTCATATTGGCGGGAGTGGAGCCGATCGCAGCAACAAGAGGCAACGGCGCGGAAGAGAGTTGTCGGTGAGGTGCTCAATTCTTGGATTACAAAGAGATAAAAAGAACGATAACTTCATCTAAGTAATTCGCACCGAGGAAGCAGCGAGAAAGCAAGGTAACATTTTGTACCGTATCACATGAAATAACCGCATAACGTGTCTTGTAAGCGGAAATGTTTCAAGATAAATTTTTTTAGGTCATTTATTCATTTTTGTCATATTCGATTTGTAAAGTAGTTTTGACTATGGAAACAATTCTTTCTTAATGAAATCATCATAGAGTTTATATTAAAAATAATTGTGTGTGTTAAGTGTGGACCATTTTCTGAGGTGAATTTTTTTGCGAATACCGTATTGGCGAAAGCCCTGTTTAAAGCGTTTTTTCTCCAAGATAGAATTATCTGTTGCATTGTGGCAAAGCATCGTGATTTTCGACATGATTCATATATTAATTCACGTAGAACTCGTCTGAAATGGCAGTAACACAGGAATTTAATTTGATTTGCTGCATTTCAAATAAATCTTAGCCGCAAACCAAAAGACGCCCGGTGTTCCTTCCAATTTCCGGAAGCTAGTTAATCGTTTTATGTTATCAAGTTTCCATTGCAAAGACCATCAATTCGAGGGACCGCGTAACTCAGGATTAGTTTCACGAAGCATTGAATTTGTTGTAATGAAAAAAGTAGGAAAAGAAAACCAATATGGTGGAATTTGCCTATACTCGATTACTTTTCTTTGTCACTGGGCTTTTACGGTCCTTCAACCAAGACCTTTTGATTTCCTTCACAATTAAGTACGTTCTATAGCTTCAATACCTGCCTAACTTGTACACTTTATTAATTCCGTTAAAGGGAAGCCCCACCACCTGTCTTACGTGAACGAGTCATGGTGTCAGAGCATCACATCCCAGCCGACATTTCGTGACGCTTGCAAGACGAAACGTCATTTTACATAATGTGTTGTTGCGATTTTTAAAATGTAATTTTTAATGAAATTTCTAATTTTGCATGGTTTGAATTGATACTTTGATGATGTCACTGACCCGCAGAGGTGGCGCCCCGCGACGAATGTTGGGGAGTCAGGTGGCTTATATAAACGTCATTGACGAAGTTGTTATGGTATAAACTAAAGCTGCTAAAATGATTCATACGTCAAAATACGTGCCACATCAGCGGAAAAATAACCGAATATGAATGCTCTGTTTCGACTCATCGCTATCAGAATCCAACTGGCTCTCGGCTGCTTGCTAATTGACCGGTATTACTTGCGATGATATCGGTATACCTTAAACTAGTCGAGGTCATTTTGTCCGGTGCTGAACAGTATGTCCATAATCACTCACAAAAATGATGCATTGGGTGTTAAAGGGCTTTTTAAAACAAGCGAGAAATCGCCCCAGTAGACCGAAGATCGTTAACTCAGTCCAGCAGCTTTGGCAGATGTTTCTTTTGCGGTGTTGAGCGGCCGAACAATATAGCAGACTTCGCCTTTCTTGGTATAAAGGGAAACGATGTGGCCTGAGAGAATTTGGTTAACTCATCCAATATTCCTGATTTTTTTTTTTTTTTTAAGAATCGAGCACATTGGGGATTGCTTATGCGTTGTGTATGTCGACGGCGGTTATCTGTTGGTAAGTCGCTGTCTCACGCATCACTAAGAAATGTGTCTCTGCAATTCGCCGTGTTGAGATGAGTGCCCGCCTCAACAACCCGCCATTACTCGTATACCCCCTGATGCCAATGAGTAACCCGTTATTTCCTGTAGAAATAAATCCCATATGTCATATGGCGAGTGGTTCGGATAGGACATTGTCTGCTCTTCCCGGAAACTCAGCCCCTACACACGAAGCGCGGCTCCGGCTGGCTTTGAAGGGCACTGGGTATTCCTTGTGTAAGAAAGCAATTTCTGCCGACGACATGTTCAACCTCGCGTGGGCCTTTCATTTGATAGATTAGAAGGAGTAGACATAATTGTATGCGACCTTCAGTGAACTTAAGCCTTAGTTTGTAATCTGAGATGTCCCGTATGTAGTCTGAGATGTCCCGTATGTGGATTGAGATGTCCCGTATGTAGACTGAGATGTCCCGTATGTAGTCTGAGATGTCCCGTATGTAGTCAGAGATGTCCCGTATGTAGACTGAGATGTCCCGTATGTAGTCTGAGATGTCCCGTTTATAGTGTGAGATGTCAAGTAAGTAGTCTCGAATGTTCCATATGAAGACAGATATTCCGTATGTGCAATGGGATGCCTCAAATGTAGACAGATGGCATGCATATAAATCTAGATCCTGGCTGATTCATTACTCCATTTGCAGCTAATATCTTCATTTGGGCGCCCATGACCCAGCCACTATGACCCCGCCCGTCTGACCAGCCACGTCAAGTAATTTTTATGCAGTGAAGGAATGATGGCAGGATGGCGAACAAGGCTAGGTACTGCAACTTACCAATACTGTTTATTAGCAGTAAATATATCGCAATGTGGCGCTACCATTGGGTGGGAGGAAGCATGAATAAATGAACTGGACGCATCGCAAGCATTAGACGAGAGTGCGAAAACTGTTAGTCAATAACGCAAGCGACTCCTCGCGCCGCTCTAAGAGGGTAAAAACTCCACCGTCCATGTACGGATGCCCGGGATTGCTTTAGTTTATAGCAGTTCCCTTCATCTCTTACCATCGATACACTCCACCAGGCTGTACAGCGAGAAAAAGTGAATGACAAATGCGTGTTTTTACGAAGCTACTTGCTTTAAAAGGTAGTTATTTGCTCGAAGGTGTAGAACATACAGATATGAATAATAGATGGCGCGTCATTCAGAGCTGCATATTTGGCCGGCTGTTTGATGCTGGGTTGATAGCTCTCTTCCGCTCCCAAATGGCAATGGCATTTTATGGGGAATATTTGGTCATCCGGACTAATTCCTTCCTGGATCCAGATTAAAAAGCGTTTTTCAGCGCTTATGAATCAGTAACCTAAGTGTCCAGGTGGCGCGTCTGTCGGTAAGGGCACCTTCACAAAAACCAGTAGTTTACAGGTGAATTAGATTATTTGATTTATTACCAGCATCCATGCAAATAAAATCAAATCCATGCTCCAGTCATCTCTTGCAATCATCGCATTTGTCACATCTCAACCCCGCTGAGACGGAAACATATCGTCTTTCGCTTAAGCGGAACCCAAAATTGATCCTCGAGTTTGTCACGATTTTCAAAGCGCAAATCCACCGCGTGTCATGGGGAATTTAGGTAAATTGACATCGGCGCCAAATCGTGCCAGGGTCAGACAGGATTTAGTCTTCATTGTTTCTCACATATCTAGATTCTCTCTCACCTTGATCGCAAAACTCCCCTGTCCCCACCCCCGTGCCATCTGCGGTCTCTGCTATCCTGTATTATCTTATAGCTAGCTTCCTTTACACGCAGCCTTATATGACGCGTCACCGTATATGACGCGTCGTCTTATATGACGCGTCAGAATGTCTGGTTACTGGAAACACAGCGACATAATCGAAAAAATTACGTAAGATCCAATTATAACCTGGATATTCTGGTATATTGCTATTTTCCAGAGCGAAGAAGATGCTCTCTGTCTGCTTGTAGACAGACAGACACCGGAGTCGACGAATCATTAGAGATTTATGGACAAATGGAATGTTGTATTACCTAAGGTTAATAGCAGAAGCTGTACATGATCCATGATCCAACACAACTTTATATAAGACATAATTAATGAATGGTATCTGTTCGCTTTGACATATAGAAACATGTCATGGTGTTGATTGCCAATCACTCATCAGTGATGGCGTTGTGGAGGGAGGGTGGGGGGGGGGGGGCGGGGGTTGGGGGCGCAGATTTAATCGCCAGATTATGACGAGGTTGAACGTTAAACAACCAGAAACTTGATTCATGTGTGTATGAACCGATGCCTAATTTGTCCCGACTATGGGCGATATAAGAATCTAGTGATGATAATCATACCATCCTTTTGTTTGATAAATAATCGGTGAGGAAATTGATGACGTCATAAAAGGATTAACTGTATTTCCTTTGTGACGTCATGCGGGTCTCTTCAGCGAGATAGAGGCAGTATCTCGCGAGAATAAAGCAGCGTCCCGCGAGATATGCCGCTATTATGGCCATCCCCTTACCTCATCAACTCCTAATGACATCCTACTTCTAGTCATTGACGTGCTATTAACGCTTCCACGTCCCATCTAATAACCACTTCATTAAGCGGGGGTGTTAATCACTTGGGACTCAAAGTCATTTTGGCATCGTGATGACTTCAATTAAGCGTTAACGCGTCTCCCAAAGGTTGGATTCAATCACGTATACGCCATCAAAGCTCTTTTATCCCCCATATTGGCTTCACCCCTCATGATGTCTCAGTATGCGCACCATTTATATCAGTCTGTTGAACCCGCGACATCGAAGACATGTCACTCGTCATAGACCCTATAGTTCGATACATTTCTTAGAAGTTCATCTATATTCATCACTTCCTGAGAAACAATATTCCATGGCAAATTTGTTTTTCATGAATCGATAAGCCGACAAGTTGACTCTTGGCTCACTACCTTCCCTCTCCCCTCCCCCCGCACACTGCACGGAACTCTGCTCCCATTCACGGCGACACCAACTTGCTGTCACGCCGCCATGACAGATAACTTCCTGACGACGCGACTGTCGCCTTGACTACCGACGCAACTAGTCAAAAAGTCAACCTATTCCATTACCAAGTTTCCTGGACGAGTAAGGATGGAGTACATATCACCATGATGACAAGCGACAAAAGCTGAACCAGAGATGGATGGCCTAAGGATGTTGAGATAAACCGATCGTTTTTCCCACAATGCTTCACATAAATATAACACTACCGGTATGTCGATAGGCATCGACTCAATCTTATCAACAAACACTTATTTCTCTAATGCAAATCTTTAACACGTTACAGATTTCGTCTTATATGCATTCAATAGGTCGCCAACTTCATGAGCAATATCCGCAAACCCCAATATATACCTTCCAATAACGTATGGCGTTCATTTTTGGAAGTCACATGTAGACTCAATTCATCCCGTCATCACCGATTACATACCCACTCAGCCTAGCCAACTCACCGCGTATCTTACCCTCACACTCCAGTCACAATCACAACTCACCGCGTATCTTACCCTCACACTCCAGTCACAATCACAACTCACCGCGTATCTTACCCTCACACTCCAGTCACAATCACAACTCACCGCGTATCTTACCCTCACACTCCAGTCACAATCACAACTCACCGCGTATCTTACCCTCACACTCCAGTCACAATCACAACTCACCGCGTATCTTACCCTCACACTCCAGTCACAATCACAACTCACCGCGTATCTTACCCTCACACTCCAGTCACAACCACAACTCACCGCGTATCATACCCTCACACTCTAGTCACAATCACAACACACCGCGTATCATACCCTCACACTCTAGTCACAATCAGTGCCACGCATCGCTTTATCCACAGACACACATCTCGCATTCAAGTAGCTCAATCGTCCAGGTTTCCCTATCCAATTTGTCACACTTCGGACACGTTGTTTATATCCAACGTCCTTGGATTATGATCGGCTAATCCCAATGGCACAGGGCAGCGCCTCAAACCGGCACACTACAAAGAGGCTACAAAGGCAGATTTTATGAGCGGTTTTCTACTGACCATCCCTTACAAGTGCACCTATCACTCTCTCACAGAAATAACACAGACGACATAAAGCCGCCCAGAAATGAACATTATCGCTATGAATATGAGGATGGCGGCCGTCAGTGGGGATATTTAAGGCAATATATGGCAGGCAGTTTTATCCCTGGTAAGTATTGCAGTACTTATGTAACGTTGCTATGGGAATATCAATACCTAACCACATTTTTTTGGTTGGATGCTTAAAATGGCGGTCCAGTTTCCGGCGCGATCGGAGTCGTCTCGGGGAGGAGAGGTTATTGGGTGAATCCTGAAGTCTCGCCAGTCCTGTCAATAACCTACCAACACCATGATATTAACAGCTCGCCAGTGACATACCCTCGGACCACTCCATGCATAACATACTCTCTGACGACTTCATGCAAAACATACTCTCTTACTACTCCATGCATAACATACTATCTGACTACTCCATGCATAACATACTCTCTGACTACTTCATGCATAACATACTCTCTGGCCATTCCATGCATAACACACTCTCTGACTACTTCATGCATAACATACTCTCTGACTACTTCATGCATGACTATCCTATGCGTGGCATATTTACCCATGTAACTATTCCATGCATTAGATCCTCATTGACTTCTTTATGCGTGACAAACTGCGTGACAACTGTACACGTGATAACTCTGACTACACAATATGTGACATACTGCAGGACTACTCTAAGCATGATATACGCTGGCACTACGGTACGCATGACAAACGCTATGCATGCACAGTTCTGAGACATGACATTCTCTGTGACTTATATGAGTAAGACATACCCTGTGACAACTCTATGTCTGATAAAGTCTGTGACATACTCAAAGACTGCTCTAAGCAGGATATAATCGGAGAGTACTTTATGCACACCACCGTCCGTTAGCACCGTCCGTTATCCCCGTCCGTTAGCACTGTCCGTTATCCCCTGTCCGTTAGCACTGTCTGTTAGCACCCCGACCGTTAGCACTGTTCTTTAGCGCCGCTCCTAGTCTATGTAGGCTGACGCATCCACTTGGCACATAGAGGCTTATGGAGGCACGTACAGGAGCACAATGTTTAATTAGGACTTGCCTCATTTTATGGATTGCCCCGATTCATGGCTTCTGGGATGATGCTTATAGGTCCCAGGTGATGCATATTAACGAAGCGCCAGACTTTGCAGTAGTAGTGATACGTTCGTCTCGGCACAGACGGCAAAGTTTTGTCTTTAGCTATGAATCAATGCTAGCCGTTTTTCAATCACAAATGCAAGAGCGAGATATACGATTTATCATTAATACATCCGGTTATTTAATATCCCATGAACAATACTACATAATAATAACAGATTTGTTTAATATCTTACAAGAAATCATATGATCTTTTATATATTTTTAAAATAGTCAAGTCGCACATTAGCATCATTAAGATGATCTTCCTGACTACATTCTATAAGTCCTCATGAGGCACACACCGACCTATAAATAATCTAAAGGTATATGCTATCAGAAAACATATCAAGGAAATTCTCGCGAAAGACAACCATTAGATGGTGCGAGTTCGACAGCGACTGCGTGATCGGACACCATGCCGTCAAATACACCGCCAACAAGGCTACATTTCCATATTGCTCGGCGGAGATTCTCAGTAATTGCGGTTGTAGGTCCTGGATTGCTTTTGGTGGCTTGTGCCCGAGTGAGGTTATCTTGGAAAACAAGTAGGTAACTGAATGCCGGTCGATCTATTGGGGATCGCTGCTTATTGCTCGGAGATTACAGGAGATGATAATCTACAATAATATCTTAGGTATTAAATTATATGCTAGGTTGGTTATGTGAATGGAATGGATGTTGAGATCGGGAGCTGAGCTTGCTGTTCAGCGAAAACTACAATTGTTGAAATCTTCACCAAATGTTTCGCGAGATGGCTACAACAAGTCTGTACATGGCAGTAAACCGTCTCACTCAAGTACAGCCGAGTCGCATTGTTTGACAATCGACAATGGCGAGTCAGCATTATTCCCTCCATCGTTGTGTTGCCGCAATATTCCCATGCATTTCATGCCATTGTTTACTAGGACAAAGAGGCGTAGACCGCTCCCTAAATCGACCGTGCCCTCCTATGGTCCTTCCCTTTGTCAGATGGCATTACCTCAACTGGAGGGTGAGCCCAATGAAGGGATTGATGTCTAATTACAGATAGCCTGAAACATACCGTCACGATCAACTTGGAAGTGTCTTTCATGAGCTATTATTGACGATTTCATATTCCGGATATCATATGCAGTCGGGCGTAGGGCAAGCTAAATGATATTATAATGCTCGGGTATCATAGTAAAACCCATTTAAGCGAACACCTCGGTATAACGGACACCTGCGTACTTCGGACTCGTGAACAAATCCGTTAACGTTCCGTTTATATTGTCAACCTAGCGGGCGTCTTTACGGTTAATCGTGATGTGCTGATGTGTGTGTTTTACGTATAGCAATAACAAAGCGTAGGCCTTTGAATTCCTCCACTGATTTGTGACGATAAGCGTGATGTGGTACAGCAGTGGCTATTATTCTCGCCTGCTTTATCTACTCACACCATCTCACTCACTGTCGAGGAGGAAATCAACTTATTTGCTTCCAGGATAGCGTCGTGATCTGGATGCTCAAGTAGGCTGAATGTGGGAGCTACTTCCAGTGAAGGGTCGTCTCAAGGTCGACTTTAGGGTATGCTAAGGCACGTTTTATCAACACAATATCCCCCCATACTCAAACCCACCGGTAACTGGTTGATTGAGGCGAGTTTAAGCCTGGATGACGCACCCAACAGCGACACCTCGTGCTTCATAATGACACTAATATTCAACGAAATGATCCCCGAAATGTGTTGCTGCCAACTTTTCCAGTGGCTAATGCAATAGCCGCTAAGGCATTGTGTGACGATATATATCGATAGCATTAATTGTGTTAACAGATAAATATTCATTGGGATATTGCGTCATTTTTCTGTATAAGGCCATACTTACAGAAGCGACATTTTCCGGCCTTTTATTCACGGATCTATGACGTTGTTACAAGGGACTGGCGCCCTCTGCCGGTGCGGGTCAACTACGATAATTTAACGGTAAAGGCAGCGAGCAAATCAGATCCGGTAGGATTAATAGCCAAGACTGGCCAAAACAATAGCTGTCAATATTGGCCTAATCTGAAATCATGTGCAGCAATAGAGAAGTGGGAAGGAATGAATACCAGAGGTCACTCAAGTTATGGGACGCCAGTCACACAACGGCAAGCGCCGCTAAAGCCGCATTAGCCCGGCTCTTTCATACATCCCTCGCTTGTTTCCGGCTGATACCTGCCTGAAATAATTCTGCCTCGAAATAAACGAAGAACTAATGCTATATCATGCAGACAAAGGTTGCTTGAGGGGCAATCCCAAAGCGTAAGGCTTTCCTGTGTACTATCCTGTCATGTAAGGAATCCGTCCAGCGTCCGGATAACTCTACGCCGCTGAATCCTTTGGCCCGCGGCACAATATTGTAGTTCGTACTGGCGATAAATATTGTCATAGCAGAGTATATGGCAAGAAACAATTAGCGCCAGATCTCCCGCGTACAATCAGTCAGGCAGGTTAGGATCTGGTATTCACACTTGCTTATTGCCGGAGAGTGTCTACTCACGGAGCTTTTGAGGTTTCGCGCAGGTGCATTGGGGAGGCATGCAAGGAAACGCAACAGAGCCGTCCGATCCCGGTGGAAATATCGACGCGCACATGTTATATGCGCTATGTGCATAAGTTGACCCTGGCAACATGGCAATTGTTGTACAAAAAATTGTTTTGATGGGCGGTCTGGGTTTTTATGTCATGTAGGATTTGGAGTGAAATCGTGAAAGTTGGGCGAGGCGTTGGTACCTCAATAAGGACTCTAGTTATAAATTAGGAACTTTTCCAAAAATCTTGTCAGTATGAAAACTCATTGGTCCGCGAATCCTTGCATATATAAGTATGTCAGGCATTAGAGATAATTTAATGACCCAAGGAATCAATTCACTACCCATGTTGATATATGATACAAGTGATTGGACCGGATGTATTTTATATAAGCAGTAACCGGAAATGGACTTCTCATTTTATCTCAAACACACAGCACCCAGTCAGATGGGTTGTACGTTTACAATAACGCATTTGTGTGCGAAAACGCCAAAATTAAATGTCTGATCCTGCTGACGATAAGTAAACTAACCGGAAAAACTTCGATAAGGTAACAACTTGCAGTCCATCAATGGGACCGGTTTCATTTGCGTGTCCGCTAGGTTGCTGGGAGATATTGCAGATCACTTAATCCTGCGTGTCCAATTTTCAACCTGACAAAGCAACCGTCATGTTTTTCGTCACGTTGACAGTCTCGTCTTTATAGCTCATTTTAGGAAATGACTTGGCGTGAATACTTCATTAGCCGCCCAGTAGATATACTGCAGGGATTTATCATCCAGTTTTCTACGAGGCAGCAAGATAGCCACAAGACGAGCTTTGCTTGGCCAAAACGCCGCTTACCTCGATCTAACCAACCAGTAAAAAGTGAGGATGAATATTCTTCGCTTGTCAGATCACAGGAGCTGATTTTTAGCAGTTCACCTCCGCCTAGCGGCCCTCATAAGCTCTCACGTGACTATGCGCCGCAGCCTCGGTATGGATCGGTACCAATACCATTAGCGGGGCGTGAAACGAGCGGAGGTCAGGCTGCGCACCAACAGCTAATGATTACGTGTTATGAATGATCATCCGAACCTTCGTCAGGTTCACTACTTGCCCAATTAAGATATTTCCCTCTTGTGACGTCATAAACACGCGACCAACGCCAACACATCAATCATAACGAAGGATTAAATGGAGAAATTCTGCAGCTGCGTGGGCGTGGAGGTGGTAGGAGAAAGCACAAAGCGATGTGAGCGATTAGCTGGTGGTGTGGTGGTGGTGGGTGGTGTGTTGAAAGCTCCGGTCAGTGTATCCTAATATTTGCCGCTCTGAGGGGAAATGGGAGTAGATTAAACATAGTAAATCAAGACACAATTGTATTAACTTACCACATCCCAGATCATATGCAGCGCTAATGAGGTCCTTTATCATATATTTAAAGTAAAGGTCGAATTGAGGGGATTTATCATCAAAGGCGGATATTATATCACGATTAATTATGTTAGTAATTTTACCAGAATTCGATCAGGGGACATAGATAGGTGTAAAGTTACATGCTGTCAGAATGACGAGGCTTGTTTGCGTCATTGGATCAGACCGGAAATGGTATTACCTTGAACGATTCACGTAATTATACTCTAAACCAGGGACGTTGTTACTTTTCCTATCAAGATACATATTAATATTCATATTCAAATTACGATATAAGTCGAAGATGTTGAGTTTGCGAGCTTGGTGTAGCCGGTTGTTGGAACGGATCCACGAAGGAACAATTATTGGACGATGGTTGATGTGCTAAGAGTTTTAATACGTCAATAAAACGAGAATTATGAATTATGGCAACATCTTATAATAATTCTCAATTGTGATGCGTACGCTTGGGTAGCCTTTTTAATAGGGGTATGCAGAATATGCTCACGTTTGCGGAATGTTTGTTGTTGAATGGCGAGGAGTGACAGCGGTAGTGTAATGTTTACAGAAGCGGAAAGCGGAAGGACGTCTGTTTATGGCTGGATGGGAAAATGTTTATTGACGGAAGGGAAAATGTGGTATTTTTTGGGAACAGACTGGATGCAGGTAGAAAAATGCGGCCAAATTTTTGGAAGTGATTGTAGGTGGATAGTGGATTGGGTCAACATTGGTTACGAAGGATTGTGAACCGTTAATAGTTTGCTGACGGAACGGTTACAGTATCCGGGTCTGTGAGTCTTTTGTGACAGATGACGGAATGTTTTGCCATTATGCGGTGATGCATCTTAAAGTAAGAAAGCGCTGTATGTAAATATTGATACTTTGTGATTGCCCGATGGTGCTGTCTGTTGTGTCAATGACGTCATTTTACATCAATTAACAAGATTTTGAGCAGCGCATGGGGTAGGATTTGTATCATGCCGCTGATTCATAGAGTACATTATCAACGATGGTGCGAACGATAGGCACTGACAACGCAGCTATAGGTGCCACCAGAGTGCGTGTCGTCCTCATAAATATTCATACGGGGTGATGACGTTTGAAGCCATGGCACTCATCACGCTGTTGTATGTGGGTTGCAGACGAGACCAAGCGGCCAAAGAGAAGCCTCCGGAGAAGCTACCAAACACAGTAACATTGTAACCAACTATGACAAGGTGAGTGTCTTTCCGTGTTCTGTCGCGTACTGTAGTGTTTCATACAGTATAAATGAAAATACACACACACACCTACACGCATATGTATATATATATATATATATATATATATATATATATATATATATATAGATAGAGAGATATATATATATATATATATATATATATATATATATATATATATATATATATATATATATATATATATATATATGTATATATATATATATATATATGTATATATATATATATATATATATATATATATATATATACATATATTAATGTGTGTGTGCGTGTATGTGTATATTGTGTGCACAAACAATGTATATATACAATATATATATACATATATGCATGTGTATATTTATTTATTTATTCATATATGCCTAAGCAGCCCCCACCCACATGCGTTATTTACCTCTCTAGCAACAAAAAATCTTTCTCCCTCGGCTTCTAATATAGCACCCAATAAACTATACAATCTCCTTTTAAGTTGCCCACATTGCGCATGCGTTCTTTTACCTTTTTACATTGAAACTTCCTTTCGTCGCGTGTATGATTAGTATAGCATCACGGTTCATTTTAGCAACCTACCTTGTCCTTTCTGAAAACAGACCATGAATGAGAGAATGCATCATGCAATCTAAAACCGCAGGTTTACATCTACGAGAGTAGTTTCATCTGGTAGCCATTTTGTTATATCTACGTCATCTGGTGCGAGCTGTTTCAATGGCTGAAAATGGATGACGTGGCAAACATCGAATCGCAAATATCAACAATTGTTCCCATATTGTAGAACCTTTCCATGCAGGTAATTCATGGAGAGATTTATGGCAGTAATGAATGGTTAAAATAGACTTCAAGAATCATACACTGATAAACAACTAAAGAACAGAATGAATGTAAACGACTTAATTCACTAATTCAGGAAATAGAGACGGGGAATGATGGCAATAGAGGGTAGGGGTGGGAGCCGGGAGGGATGAATATATGATGAGGGTGTAGCTAGGTAGGGTGGGGTGGGGGAATACGATGGGCTGGAGGATGATGGCAGAAAGGGATGGGGTCAGTGCAGTGGGGTTCTAAATATGCTCTGTGGAGATAGGTGGGATACTGACGGCTGTGATGGAGCTATACATTTACTAGCGGCAGTTCGTCACATCCTCTGTAATGCTCTTCTCCACAATGGCGTCTGGGACGAGCCACTACATGCATTACGTGAGGAGACCGCAAATGACGACCAGTCACGAGCAATGCTTTCAGACACTCTAAAGCCTTCCGTTAATTAACCATCTTCCGAACCTTCCTCTTTCAGTCAACATGTACATATGTACTGGAAACAAACAATACAGTACGCCTTTTGTTCGATATTCTCCTTATTCGTGGCTCTGGTAGCGACGGGCACCACCTGAGAATAGATGCTGCCAAATGCCGATGTTCTAATGGTTAAAACGCATGTCGCCTCGTATTGCTCATGAAAGGCACTTGCTGCGCTTGCGCATTAGCAAGACGTCACAAATGAAGAAGGTTGAAATGACCAATTGGCAGCAAGCCGCCTTAACTGTCCGTGTCATGCAGTTAAAAGGATGGGATAGTTTTTATCTAAATGCTTAGCGGTCCCAGCTGAAGTCTCGCAGGTAACAGATTGTTCTGGCAACCAACTTACAAAACCAAACCTACACTCCCCGAACCCCTCTTTTACTGAAGTACTACTTACCGGATCTCAATCCGCGTACCTGTGAAGGACCATTAGGACCAGGCGCTCCGTTATAACGGGTCGCTTAGCAGACATGACTTTGCTACGGTAATCCGAATAGTGCTATCTGAGTAAAAGCAACTGAGCACAGGTGAAATTTTCGCATTAATTTCTCGTAACCTATGATACAATAGCACATATCATATGATTATCATCATGTGATAAGCAAATATCATGTGGTACACCTATATCATGTGATATAACAAATGTCAAGTGATGTACATTGATTCGTCTTTTGCATAGTCCTGAATATATTTATTTACAACATATGCGCTTGCAGTGCCAGTCCAGCCGCTATCAGACCGGTAGTGGCGTGTCTAGCCGCTACCAGGCCGGTAGTGGCGTGTCCAGTTGCTCCCAGGGCGGGCAGCAGTAGCGTGTCCAGCTGCTTTTAGGTTGGTAGTGGCGTGTCAAGTCGTTGTTAGGGCGGTAGTGGCGTGTACAGTCGCTGCTAGGGCGGTAGTTGCGTGTCCAGTCGCTGCTAGGGCAATAGTGGCGTGTCCAGTCGCTGCTAGAGCGGTAGTGGCGTGTACAGTCGTTGTTAGGGCGGTAGTGGCTTGTCCAGTCGTTGTTAGGGCGGTAGTGGCGTGTCCAGTCGTTGTTAGGGCGGTAGTGGCGTGTCCAGTCGCTGTTAGGGCGGTAGTGGCGTGTCCAGTCGCTGCTAGGGCGGTAGTGGCGAGTCCAGTCGTTGTTAGGGCGGTAGTGGCGTGTCCAGTCGCTGCTATGGCGGTATTGGCGTGTCCATTCTGTCAGATCTACAGTCCAAACCACACCACGGGGGCCAGCAGTAAGGAGTAAGAGCGGAAACTTGTTTTCAACATCCCCTCAAATCCCGTGGCCATCTAAAGTAATATAGAGTGCACTTGAGAGAACGATACATCAGCAGCAGAGGACCTAGTATTGGCAACTGAACTGGTCGGCAGAGCCATGTGGGATCAAACGAGGTTAATTAGTTATCTGACCTGAATACTTAATTAACCATCTCTCCTCACTGTTACCTGTACATTCGGGACAGAACGAAATCAAAAAAACACCTGATACCTCAGTGTACACTTTCATTGTTGTATTTTGCGTAGCGGTGAATGGGAAAACAGAATGGCTAGTTGCTGACAAATACTTCATGTGGCGATAAGTGCGGCTTAGTTAACTGAGGTAGATTGTAAAATTCGCAAATTGCCGCGACGCGCGCACGTTTTGCAATTTAAGGCGACGGCAACGAATTAGTACTAGAGCGAAGGTGACACTATTCCAACTTCAGTTGATGTAGGGTCTGACGCGGCAGCATAAGCTGGGTCCATTTTATTTTTCTAAAAATTCATCCATAATATATGAGGACGAGATGAATCGATGGAGGTTAAGAGGAGGCAACGGGGTGTTGAACGTGTATGAAGTGGGGTAGGTGGGGTGGGGGTGATTTTGCATGTGTTTTGGGTGGATGTGGGGGCGGTTACGGTGAGGTAGAAATGGATAGGGGGTGCGATGTAGTTTGTAGACGCGCAGGCACTAGACGAGGCATGCTCAGACATGCCTGTATCGACCCAGCTGTCTATAAAACCCTTACCGATGGTCCAACATACCCCTCACTCGCCTCATAAATAGCATGCATACATAAAAGCATGAATTCATGCATACATATATACATGGATACATTTATACATACATACATACATACATACATACATACATACATACATACATACATACATACATACATACATACATACATACATACATACATACATACATACATACATACATACATACATACATACAGACATACATACATACATACAGACAGACATACATACAGACATACATACATACATACATACATACATACACAGACATACAGACAGACATACATACATACAGACATACATACATACATACATACATACATACATACAGACAGACATACATACAGACATACAGACAACATACATACATACACATACAGACATACATACATACATACATACATACATACAAACATACATATATACATACATACATACATACATACATACATACATACATACATACATACATACATACATACATACATACATACATACATACATACATACATACATACATACATACATACATACATACATACATACATACATACATACATACATACATACATACATACATACATACATACATACATACATACATACATACATACATACATACATACATACATACATACATACATACATACATACATACATACATACATACATACATACATACATACATACATACATACATACATACATACATACATACATACATACATACATACATACATACATACATACATACATACATACATACATACATACATACATACATACATACATACATACATACATACATACATACATACATACATACATACATACATACATACATACATACATACATACATACATACATACATACATACATGCATACATACAT
The DNA here is from genome assembly GCA_034190875.2 of Urechis unicinctus. Lineage (NCBI taxonomy): Eukaryota > Metazoa > Annelida > Polychaeta > Xenopneusta > Urechidae > Urechis > Urechis unicinctus. Next base: position 22,381,771 of record CM067349.1, on the reverse strand, counting down.
ACATACATACATACATACATACATACATACATACATACATGCATACATACATACATACATACATCTAATCACTCATGCATATCATATCGAGGGGGCGATCACCAGGCAATGCACGCTTGATACGATTAGCATATTCGTCCGGCAAGGCACCACACCATTAGTGTGAGCACAAAACCACTACAAAGCACCACACACCCCCCCCCCCCCCCCTACCCCCTCAGTGGTTAACACCTGGTGCCGGCGTTCTTCTTGATTCTATGTTGCTTAGGGCACCAATTATTAAGATTTGGCCAGTGTATGTACCTTGGCCCAGTACCATTGTAAGTTTAGACCACAGGTAGGTTGACATCTATCCCATCAGGCCACATGGTAGGTTAACATCAATCCCATCAGGCCACAGGGTATGTTAACATCAATCCCATCAGGCCACATGGTAGGTTGACATCAATCCCATTAGGCCACATGGTAGGTTGACATCAATCCCATTAGGCCACATGGTAGGTTGACATCAATCCCATTAGGCCACATGGTAGGTTGACATCTATCCCATCAGGCCACATGGTAGTTTAACAACAATCCCATCAGGCCACAGGGTAGGTTAACATCAATTCAATCAGGCCACTGGGTAGGTAACATCAATCCCATCAGGCCACAGGGTAGGTTAACATCAATCCCATCAGGCCACAGGGTAGGTTAACATCAATCCCATCAGGCCACAGGGTAGGTTAACATCAATCCCATCAGGCCACAGGGTAGGTTAACATCAATCCCATCAGGCCCACGGGGTAGGTTAACATCAATCCCATCAGGCCACAAGGTAGGTTAACATCAATCCCATCAGGCCACAGGGTAGGTTAACATCAATCCCATCAGGCCACAGGGTAGTTAACATCAATCCCATCAGGCCACAGGGTAGGTTAACATCAATCCCATCAGGCCACAGGGTAGGTTAACATCAATCCCATCAGGTAGGACCAATCCAGGGTAGACACAGGGTAGGTTAACATCAATCCCATCAGGCCACGGGGTAGGTTAACATCAATCCCATCAGGCCACAGGGTAGGCTGACATCAATCCCATCAGGCCACAGGGTAGGTTAACATCAATCCCATCAGGCCACAGGGTAGGTTAACATCAATCCCATCAGGCCACAGGGTAGTTTAACGTCAAACCCATTAGGCCATGGGGTAGTTTAACATCAATCCCATCAGGCCACGGGGTAGGTTAACATCAATCCCATCAGGCCACAAGGTAGGCTGACATCAATCCCATCAGGCCACAGGGTAGTTTAACATCAATCCCTTTAGTCCACAGGGTAGGTTAACATCAATCCCATCAGGCCACGGGGTAGTTTAACATCAATTCCATTAGGCCACGGGGTAGTTTAACATCAATCCCATTAGTCCACAGGGTAGGCTGACATCAATCCCATCAGGCCACAGGGTAGGTTAACATCAATCCCATCAGGCCACAGGGTAGGCTGACATCAATCCCATCAGGCCACAGGGTAGGTTAACATCAATCCCATCTGGCCACAGGGTAGGCTGACATCAATCCCATCAGGCCACAGGGTAGGCTGACATCAATCCCATCAGGCCACAGGGTAGACTGACATCAATCCCATCAGGCCACGGGGTAGTTTAACAACGATCCCATCAGGCCACAGGGTAGGTTAACAGCAATCACGACAGGTTCAAGGAATTATATCAGCGCGTATGAATATTTAACATACAAACGTACGTTAATAACAGGGGAAAATTTACTCAGAAAGCAACAGAGATTATCAACATTGTTCCCACTAGCAATGAATTTATTTTCATTCACTTATATTCTGTATTCATAATTGGTTTTCTCCTGGTGTCATTGACCATGCAAGTGCTGAGTAAGCCGGGGGCAATGATGCTAACTACACTTTATCAACAAGAGTTTTGTCAAACACAAGACTTCGATTGACTTCTGATCTGCATAGATGTATTCAAATAATGGAATGAAATAACGTATGTTATCGATATCGTCATTATTCTGATTTGATTGAAGACATGGAAAAGAAGAAATAGTTCTACAGTGCGGTGAGATCAACGATCGAATTCCACCATTCCAACGTTAAGGTCATTTATCAACAAAATGTCCTCCTGTTTGAACTGCCTTGACGCTACTTGTAGAGGAATACCATATATATGAATAAGCTGTCGTCGGTTAATGAATTGGAAAGCTCGATGTATTCAATAATCCAAAACAAAAATGCTTCGGTGATGGGCGGTGGAAGGGGAGAAATGAGGTTATTGGTTAAGTGGGTGAGGTCTATGGATAGCTATAAGCCATGGTGTGGTGGGATGGGTAATCCAGTTACTGGCGTCCTCAGGGTTTACCTCTTGCACTAGGGTGTATATCATAAAATGATTGCACAGTACCTCGGTCATATTATTGCATAAAGGTTTTATAAAACAGACGGTGTACTGAAACGGGAGTGTTGTTTAACCTTGAGTTATATAGTGGATAGAGTCTACAAGAAAGATGGGTACAATAACACCGGTGTGATTAATGGAATACCATGAAAATGAGTCTAAAGAATTCCTTGCGGTCATTGGGGGAAATAAGGGATAACTTTATCATATATTGGTACATTTCATATTATTATGTAACTAGTTTACCATATTCACGCTATTACATCATAATACGAAACCGAAATTATCCTATTATCCGGATTATTCACTCGATCTATATAGCACCACAAATTTACATTTGATTAAGATGAGAGAGAACTTTGTTGGTGAGTGTGTATGTGAGCAACCGGGTCTGGTGATGTATCTCAGAAGCATCTCATAACAGCCAACCTCTTTGAATATGGGTATTTTTTTGTTTCCATGGTGATACTGTCACATGCGTCCTGCTCCAGATGAAGAGAACACCTGGTTTAATGAGTTCCGCTACTGATCAGTGTTTGCACTAAGCTACCTACCTACAAGCTGACTGAAGCAATTGATGAAGGAGACCCTATATCTTCACATACAAGCATTCATCTGCTTCATTCGAGATTAATATCGCCTCCCCATTCGCCCATTCCCTCATCGCAATATCACCTGCATCCAGCTGCTGCCTGTTATGGAGACCTGTATATTGCCAGGTAAACATAACATACAGATCAAATGGACCAGGCGTTCTGTTGAATTCTGCTTTTATTCAGTATTTCTATTGACGTATACTCTCTCCTTACTGACGGTTATGAGCATACACAGTTAGTCGTTCACTGAGCAAAACAGGTTTCCAAATTGATAACGTCGTGTGGGTATGGTTTCTGGTTAGATACGCGCAATTAGACTGTGGAGACAACATCGGGTGGATCACTGGATGACACAACCCGTAATCAGCAATGGTTGCTGTATCAGCTTGAGTTATCCCACATACTCATTCTCAAACATGCTTTGAGCATACAAAATTACATGCTCAAACTCGCACGAACGTCACTCGCATCATAAACACAGACCACACACACATGGAACTCACACAACACACTAAAACTCACCTGCATACAAGCATTCACAAACAAAAATATACATAAACACAAAAACTTCCACTCCTCGCCGCTTACGCGGTGCAATCAACTTGTCATTATGACAGTGTTGAGTAGTGACTTCACTGGGAAGCTTTGATCTTTACTTTAATCTCCTCTGCTGACGCGACATCAGGCTGTAAAGCGGCCACTTCTGACAGGCTGCCATACTGAAGCCAAAGCCGTCTGTATATACTGCATATGACAGCAATAAAATAGTCTCCCTATCACGGCCCGTTACCATGGCTACCCAAAAAGGATGGAACAAAGACTTGGGGTTAAAGTAAGGCATGTCAGCAATCGCGCCTCCGTCCAAATAATACGACCTCATCTTCTTCCCATATTCTCCAAGTTGACTTTTAATAGGGATTTAGTTAGGACCGCTGTAATGGTCCGAGTAGGCGTTTGATACGAATGTCACACGAAACAGATGAGGTATTAGTGAGATATATAGCATATTTGTGACATATGTAGGTATATAGCCGGCAGGCGCGTCGCGGTCTCTTCATTACCAACGTGAAGCTATGAAGCAGCGTGACGCGCGGCAGTACGCCTGCAGCGACGCGACGTGCCGCTCTGCAGGTTGCGGATGGTCGCATATAACACTGATAACAGAAACACAGTCTGTTAGAGTAACATAACATGAGAGCCAAAGCCAGTGTGTAACTAACTTATGCGCAAATGACCGTATTTCCCAAGGTAATGTTACAGGATGCAATCCAATACAACCGTCCTTCAACATTCCAGCCCACGAATACGCGTGTCAAACTGCTCAAAATTCGACATTTCATATACATTAGCTTATTGCAGCGATATTAACATGACTCTTAACAAGGCAAAGGTGAGATTGGGGCGTTGTTTGACTACCAACCGAAGTCTACTTTACACACGTTACGAATGTTTAGGGGTCCATAATGAATGCGTCCTATTCACATTAGCATTAGTTAGTACAGTACCACGCTCAGTGTCTAGCCAACTACTTAACGTGTAATTAATGTATGTAAGAACGCTATATTTAACATTGGGGAGGATTCTGTAAAGCTAATACTAATTGATTTGAGCATAGGAAATTTCCCATTGAATACAATACCATGACATCGAAAGTATAAATGTTTACAATTGACATTTTCCATATTCAAATAAAACCTTATAAATGCTAATATTCATCCACATCTATCAGATATTGGTTCATTTCATACCATTATCTAAGTGCAATATTTACGCCACTATAGCATAACACGAAACATAACATTGGTATTATCCCGATGATTCCCTTAATCTATATAACACCACTAATTTCAATAAGCATTTCTCGTTATTAAGATTTACTTTGAAGATTTACAAGACTGTTCTTTTTATCGTTACTTTGCACATATATTATGGTCACGTGTCAAGCTTATGTATTTCATTGTCCCTGGTTTCATATAGCTTTCTGACAGTCATTTTCTCTCAATCTGTATCTACGTCTTAGTATTCGTTCAAATCCAGCTTTAGGCCACTTTAGTTTTATAGCATGCTTTTGGTGTGATTGCCTTGTTTGTGCGTACATCGTGCACCTCGTGGAGACCCAGTACTGGCCCTGTACGGGATCAAGCATGAATTGCGATGGTCAACTTGGCGAAATATGGCGTCGTTGCCGATGTGTTAATTGGATTGGCTTGAATCTCACGGGTATATAATACGCCCTGTCAGCGGTGATGAACGCAAATAAAACGAACACCGGAATGGCCTATATGACATATACGGTCTGTATACTGATACAGAGCCAGCAAGGTAGCGGTTACCATACCAACCAACAACAGAACGAAGCAGCTTATGGCTTGTGGCGAGATCGCATTATTGATGACAAGACAACAATCAGTATACAGCGTATTAGCTTAGCAGAAGACGCACTACTCATGCACAATACTGGATGTCATTGACCCAGTGCCATGAAACAATGTTATGTCATTAAGTAGTTATAACATGGGCAAATATTGCATTCAATGCCAACAACACGTCATAATGGCGCGCGGAATAAGATTCCGATATGGATACGAACTCGCACCCAGATGGTTCCAGCTCGCGGTTAAGGCAAGTGGTACTCTCGATTAGATTGTTCATTCGTCCTCATCAATATTCATTTTTCAGCCGTACTTTACTTACTCTTCTCTACAGTACCAGCTCTTATGACTACTACTACTTAAAAACAGATCCCCTGAAATGGAAGAGTATTTATATGGTAATTTACTTCAATCATGACCCCTTTGCCCTCCTGAACCACTACAATAAGAATTCCCTCCACCCTTCATCGGCGACATTCCTTTATAAGCTCTGCACAATCGATTGTCGCCAAAACGGAAGTTTTATTTCGCAGTTCATTTCCGCTTCTTTGTCTTGTAAAACTTGTAAAACCCGCCACCTAGCGAACATCTTAGGTCATTCTGCTAGCTACCTCAGGGGACGAACAAAATCGGGACACCGAACCGAGCGGACAATAAGGCTAATTGCTTCATCTCCGCTGAGCATCGTATCGATAGATTTTTCCTGACTGGTGCATGTTGCTAAATTGCGTGGCGTCTTTGTCGCCATTTTTTATAATAGTAAGGAGAAAGTATTGTCAGTATGACACGCAGTGAGGAGTAATAGGTCATGGCGTGAACGGGTCCCTTGTGGTGGGGTAATGATTGCTGGCAAGAAACCCTAAAGTGCCGTCGATCACACCATGAACGCGGTCACGTGATGACAAAACGAAAAGCAAAATACAACAACTCTGTGATGTATATGTTGTGTGAGTAAGCAGAGGCGGCCTTACCTGATAATGTGCTACTGATACTAAAGAGCTGATGATGATGATGATGATGATGAAGACGACGACGATGACCAGATGACCTCTCTGATGTTTGTGATAGCAGTGGTGATGATGTAATGGTGATTATGATTATGCTAATGATTGTGATGCTGATAATAACGATGAGAAGACGACGATGATGATTGCTATAACATTGATGACGATGATAATGATATCGCGATGATGACGTTGATACTAATAACGACACAGATGATGACGTTGCTACTAATAACGACACAGATGATGACGACAACGAGCTGGTATGTTTCTCACACTTCTCGAGTTCGAGCCGCTAGCTGAGCCGCGCCGTGCGTGACCGAACTATCGGGTGGTCCCCTTTACTAATTAAAACTACCTTAGATGGTCACTGGCGTGGAACCCAGCATAGGAGTCACTACGTTGCCCCGCCCTCGTCACTACGTTGTCCCGCCCTCGTCATTTCAAATACATAATCATACAAAAACTCGCGTTTTGTAGGGTACCCTTCCTCGCGTGACAGGATAGACACTCAAGCCCTCAAGAGGTATGGAGCAAGGTCGACAAGCAGTCTGTGGGGAGTTTGACCAGTGTTCTCTGAACTCAGCAACGTATGACCAATCCCATTAGCGGTATCAGCGTCATTGTGGTAATAGCCCGTCTGCCCTGCTATATACTGCGGTTAAATATTGGCGACGTAGGTGTCAGTAAGGATGACGTGCAGCCATTCTATATGATTACAGGGGATGGATAGCTCAACTTGAGAGTTACGTAAATGAATAGAGCATTAGCCCCTGACACAATAGGCTGATGCCATTAATATTGATGGGGCCTAAAATTATGATTTAAAGTCGATTAATATGAATTTGTCAAGAGACTGTAAAATGTTGTGCTAAAAGGAGATGGATGAAATTGTTGCCATATGCGGTCGCAACAGCGTAGTGAGGCCACTCTACCCCAGCCCGTCTATAGCGTAGTGAGGCCACTCTACCCCAGCCCGTCTATAGCGTAGTGAGGCCACTCTACCCCAGCCCGTCTATAGCGTAGTGAGGCCACTCTACCCCAATCCTTCTACAGCGTAGTGAGGCCACTCTACCCCAGTCCGTCTATAGCGTAGTGAGGCCACTCTACCCCAGTCCGTCTATAGCGTAGTGAAGCCACTCTACCCCAGCCCTGCTACAGCGTAGTGAGGCCACTCTACACCAGCCATTCTATAGCGTAGTGAGGCCACTCTATCCCAGTCCTGCTACAGCGTAGTAAGGCCACTCTACCCCAGACCTTCTATAGCGTAGTGAGGCCACTCTATCCCAGCCCTTCTATAGCGTAGTGAGGCCACTCTACCCCAGCCCATCTATAGCGTAGCGTAGTCTCCTATGGGGTAGAGTGGCCACTCTACCCCAGCCCTTCTACGGCGTAGTGAGGCCACGCTAACCCAGCCCTTCCCAAGAATTGTCATGAACATTTTTATTCATACCTGATTCGTACATGCATTCGGCGTATTCATAACTGATTCGTAACTGATTCTTTACGTTCGTGCAGTATTCGTAATAGATTTTTGTAAATCGTAGTGAATTCTTGACAATATTCGTGCGAATCCAGCGAATCCCACGAATATTCATAATTCTATCGTAACTTGATCGTAGAGCGTCACGAATTAGACAAGAAAATTAGCAAAATTCCACGAATCCTCACGAATCCTAAAATTTACAATTCGTGGCGATTCGTGGTCTGTGTGGAATAAGCGTCAAAGCATCAAAGAATCGTAAATGGAACGAAGCGTATTCGTGAACGCAATGAAACTAATTATCCTTGTACAAATCTCATACATCCCTCCCAAAAGCACCAGCTCTCCAAGCCACGGTTCCATCCTCCTCCTAGCCCCCCTTCTATTCGCCCCTACTATGTCTGAAACTACCCCTGTCCCTTCCCCTTCCCTCAGTGAGTCAGTTTTACGCTACCCAACCAGTGTATGCAGCCTACCTGGTGAGGCAGGTGCGCCAAACGAACGATGATCACCAGGTGCTTGATTAAGTCTCCTATGCAACCTACACCATTGAGGCTTTGTTGTCATCTCAAGCCCGAGTAATATGGTCTATTACTAAACAGTAGACCTATGAAACATGTATGGAATGGATGGTACTGGTGTAATGGGATGGAACCTGGGTCAGGTTATTAAGCGCTACTAATTGCAGGTACTGAATCACCTGGCTGCTGAGTGACGTCAGCTTTGCGCCAGGGCGTGGACGATTCACGTCGTTTGAGAATGTGCCGCGGTTTCATACCAAGTCCGTGCGCTGTATGTAGCTAACTCGTTCCTTTCAACACCATTGGTCTTAATTAAAAATTGTGATCAATTTGTTTTTGGGGATACTCACTTTCTGACGCTGCACTCTATCTTAGGGTTCTGTTCAGACAAACAAATCGTCCATGTTAAAAGCAACCCTTCTTTTTATGTCTTACGCGACATAAACACCGCCCCCAGCCATTACCACTCCTTCCTTCAATGTGAAAAGCAACGAAAAATTGTCCGCAAGGCCAAAATAACACCAAATCGCCGTTACTTTTCCAATTGAAAGTGTTGTCATAACTCGTATTATTATTAAAACTAAATCTTGTATTAAAATTCACCCGCCTACCAAAGACATCTACGCGACCATTCGGTCCCCCGTCCTTCTGGGGTTACCTTGCACCACAGAGAGACAACTAATGTGATTGCATTGTCAGCAACACGACCACTCCCAGTAAAGCCCCTCAACCTCTACATCCCTGGACAATACGCCACAATAACCTGACCTCATTCACCGGCCTCCTTTACCCAGCGCTTCGTCTTAATACCCACATAATCCACCGCATCAAGGTCTTGTGCATCAATGTTTTCTGACACCAGGCTTGTTTCATCAAATAATCCCCATTCACCAAGAGGCGCATGTAGTTATATACATAATTATTTCTTACAACACATCGAGGGCGCAGGTGAACTGACACGATGGGCAAAAACCTAATCCTGTACCGCCAATGGTTGTATGCGTAACTGTTGCCTGGCTTTATAAAGGTGTGTTTGTACGGCTGGCTAATGCATCACGTGTCGTTGCCAGTTATATAGTGTCATGTGTCCAGTAACGGTTATGGCTATTTTATGCTAAGGACTGTAGGTTAGGCGGCTCATCGAAAATTGACGCGTTCGCAGACAAGTTGCTGTCACTAGAATGAGCTTAAATTCCTGGATTTATTTCTGTTCCTCGTGATTTAAACTAAGAGCACTTGCGTAAGATCATTATGTGCTAACTTCTAGTGTCATCTCGTTAAATGCCGTGGAACGACTGTTCTTGGAATGACCAGTTTCAATGCAATATGTGTTTGTGATATGGCCATACTTGAATGGTTCGTGTCGTACCGACGCAAGGGGCCAAGTTATAGCTAGCTGCTCGCTGTTGGCTCCCCCCTAATAGACCTTGGTCGACTGTTTCATGGCGTGCTCCAGGAGATAACGCCATGACAGCTCATGATTCTAAACTAGGCCATCTGATGTATCACCTGGATCATGTGAAACGGCTTTTTTTGAGCGTGCATTTGTATCTACGTCCAGCGCGTTGACTTCCAGGCAACCAGCAAACTGTGGCCGCCAGGGTGTCATTTGACGCTGTCGTCGGCAGCTAGCAGCTTCCCTTGATGAGCGGCTAGAACATGCCACACGAGAACTTAACTACACAGGTGTTGGCATCCGCCCATCAGGCATCTTAATTAAGCTAACAGCGAGAGCTATATAATCCGCGTCGACAAACTAAAGCAATAGCTTATTTAACGATTACTCGCGAATAATGCATTAACGCTGAACAATAGTGCAACACTAATTGTACTTTGCAAAGGTGCTCAGAACGGGTTGTTTGGCGCCATGGTTTTTCATCATTCGTGCATATGCATATGTATCATTGCTCACGTAATTGTCATTAAACACAAGGCGATCGTTAATTATGCGGCCGCTGACAAATTGCTTTGCACGCGGGGTACATTGACTATCTATAGTCGACTTGGGTACATCGCGAACACGGGATTGGGTAGGGTGGATTAATTCCCTTCCGCATGAGATTCGTGCGTGACAGCCGAACATTAAGTTGCGAGGATCACCAGAGGCTGACGATCGCTACGAATCTCTGCATAGCTAGCCCTAGCCAACTCAACAACAACAAAATCTACCCCCGATTTCCCCCAACCCTCGCATCATCCTGACCCCCTCAGCGCCCCCTCCCCCTCTTAATAATCCCATACACCCATCTGCCCTCATATCCGCTCTTGTTTTCATTCATGCCTCATCTATTCCTTCTTGCATTAATCATCTTGTCCATCGACACGAAATTGGATTTGTTTGTAGCTATCAATGATTTGACCGCGGTTTGTATCAGCGGATAATGTGGTTCGCAAGAGAGCCTTTCCCACCAGCCTTGCTCCACCTTTGGCCACACGCCTAATACCGATTCAACGCTGCCACAAACGCACCGAATAGATTATTACACTATACTCGGATAGATTGTTTTTTAGTTGAATCCAACAACTAAATAGGATCAAAGGTATAATAATATTCACTCAATCTGTGTCCTTTCACTGAAAGTTATAACGCACGTACTGGTCATCAAACATTCCCAATGATTAACATTTCTCGGTTGCTCACAAATATTAACATCAAATTTTTTTTTTTTTTTGCCGTCGGGTAATCAAATATTACTGTGTAAGTCATTAAAAATTTTGCACCAAGTTATCAAGCATTTCTTTGAGTGTCATTCTTAGAAGGTCATAGAACTCCACTCGAAGGCCATTAACCTGGTTATAACATATGGTAATGTAGGTCATACCATTTTAAGATCGTAACACATGAAACAGAAAGTTTAAATCAATGTGAATTGATAGTTTATTCATTATCCTATAATCCAACGAGACCGCGGTTTTGACATCGTAAGCCCAACAGATGCCCAACAACTTCCAAAAACCCAGCCAGTCCACCAAGAGGTATTTACCAGTCATGATTCACAACAGCCAAGCGCACTCCAAATACCTCGTGAAATATTTCTCTGTTGTCATTCTCCCAGACGCAATCCTCTAGCGTCACGCCGATCATAAAGTTTCATTCTTCTCATTTCCATGGGATTCTCTGAAGGTGTTATAAAACCCCAATCGCCTGCTTATGTCAGCGGGCGAGCTTCTACCTGAGGTCGTCAATGAGGATGGATGCCTCCCGCCGCTGCTGGAAACCTCTCTAATGCTGATAGGAGGAAATTGCAGGAGAGAGAAAAAACACAGCCATGGCAAGGCATGGCTCCATACTCGCTTGATATTACTCCGCGCCTCGCTGGACATACAAGGTTTACCAAAGAATAAGAAAGCGCTTACGCGTCGTCCTCATTGCATACGGATCAAAGTTGAGCAGGAGAGTGCCCCGGTTAATGTTGCCTCGTTATGCGATGCGTCGTTACGCGTAGGGTTTTTTGGGGAACGAAGCAGTGTAAACTAAGCCCGTTATGGAAATGGTGTGAGCTGTGGTGTGTGGAAGATGCTGGCATGTGGGCGAGTGTGGGGTAGGATTGAAATGGTTCATTTGCGGTAGGTTTATTGACCTATGGCTCTACTGTTTGATGGCAGTTGAGCTGTGTAAAAGCAAAGCTGTGTTTGCAGTGACTTACGCAAGCACTAGCTTTGATATGTTTGACCGAATCTTCGTGCTTGCTATTTCCCAGGATCCTCAATATTTTTATATGGCTGCCAATATCCTTGCTTTTGAAGAGATGGAAGTGGTCCTCATGTTTGATAGATTTGCAATGATCCCCGTGTTTGACAGATTTGCAATGATCCCCGTGTTTGATATGTTGGCAATAACCCCCATGTTGATAGGTTTGTTATGATCCCAGTGTTTGATAGAATTGCAATGATCCTTGTATTGATAGATTTACAATGATCCCCGTGTTTGATAGATTTACAATGGTCCCCGTGTTTGATAGATTTATGATCCCCGTGTTTGATAGATTTACAATGGTCCCTGTGTTTTATGTGTTTGCTATGATCCTCATGTGATGTGTATTTGACGCTGCCTTTGTGTTTACTGTGTTGCAGTCGTGTGTCGATCATGGACAGCCGGTCATCATTGCTTCTCGCTCTCCTCCTCAGCGCTCTATGCGTACTGGCCAACTCGCTCAGTTTACCTTCAAATGACATGAAAGAAAGCGCGTTACAGGTGAGTCACTGACACTCTCTTTACCTTCATCAATACACATATAGTAACATTTTTATCAGCGCTATGCACCTACAATTTAAATACCATATAAGGGACTGGTTCATCAATTGAAAATGGAACAGTTCCAAATATTACCAAGCCGGGATACAGAACAACCGAGTTACACATCATCCATCCTTACCCAACGTGGTTAGATACAGGCGCTTTGAGAATATCTCCGGAGCCATCGTGCCGTGCTTGCATAATTGATGCGACGTGCGCACGTGGTGTTTCACGACGACCAGCACAACTGCGTGTGCACGATGCAGCGTTTCACCCGCGCGACAAAATGTTCACCGGGCCTTGGTGCGGTGTTCGACGGTCGTCATAGAGGCATGAATAAATAAACTTGAGAGTGGCTCTTATCTGTGGAATTCCTAACATCTCCTCCCTCTATACCACGAGGAATACTCCACTTTTATTTCATTAGCCTGACTTCATGAAACATATTCATGGGCGCATGCTCACAGGCTACTTCGGCGGGGAATCATATCCCATTAATTTCTGAACTGCACACAGCCAAGCTCACTTATCAGATAAAACTTAAAATGGTAGAAATCTGGTTCCGCGCTGACGGCTGCATTGGTGTTGTACAACAGGAGGGTCAGCTTAATAAGTCTAATCGCTTCACTAGATGTCATAGCAACGAAAGGATCATTTTGCGGTTGAAGGATGAACCGGAAGAAGGGGGCCGGGTATGCATAGTTAAGCGGGGAGGGGGAGGGGTAAATATGTGACTTGTGAGTGGGCGGAGCCAGATAACAACCGATTTGTCACTATCATCAGTTTTAATCATTGAAAACCAGCCCTCGTAAATCAAATATGGCCCGGGGGTTTGTTTTTTTATTCCCCGCACACTGCCCTTTCTGATGTAGAAATTCAAAAAACCCCGCCATCCAGTACGATTTGCCTACGGAGCAGGCACTACATTATTCCCAGCCGAACAAAGATGATGATCTCCGGCACTCTTAATCAACAGCCATCATCTATTCACCAGTTGGACATACCGCAGTAAATTCCGCTAGAGGGCTTTTAGACGACACGGCGCCCCTTAGTCGTGACGTCATGCAAGCGCTGCTTGGACCATTTGCGCGGGTTTTCTAATACCCCATCTTACAGGTGGTGAACTGAACACCCCAAATCACTATGCCGCAGCCATGAATGCCTATCATACATATTTAAATAAATATTCTCACACACACACACACACACACACACACACACACACACACACACACACACACACACACACACACACACACACACACATACACACATATATAATTATATATATATATATAAATAAATATGCATATATATATATAAATTTATACATATTTATATAAATATATATGTATTTATATATATATATATATATATATATATATATGTATATATATATATACATATTTCTATATACATATGTATATGTTTCTATATACAAATGTATATGTGTGCGTGTGTGGGAACGGTGTGTGTGTGTGTGCGTGAGTGTGTGTATGTATGTGTGTGTATGTGTGTGTGTATGTGTGTGTGAGTGTGTGTGTGAGTGCCTGTGTGTGAGTGTGTGTGTGAATGTGTATGTGTGTGTATGTGTGTGTCTGAGTGTGTCTGAGTGTGTTAGTGTGTGTGTGAGTGTGTGTGTGAGTGTGTGTGAGTGTGTGTGTGTGTGAGTGTGTGTGTGAATGTGTGTGTATGTGTGTGTGTGTGTATGTGTATGTTTGAGTGTGAGTGTGTGAGTGCGTGTGTGTGAGTGAGTGTGTGTGTGTGGGTGGGTGTGGGTGTGTGTACCCACAGGGACAGATACCGCCGCTGCTTTACCAGACCTCGCCTCGGAAAAGATACACACCAGGCGCATAACATTTCTAATTGGACACTATAAACCCTACTTTTTTTCTTTTCCATCCATGCAGATTCTATTGTGAAACATAATATCGGATAAAGAATCCATATTTCTTGGGTGGAAATTCTATATACGGTAGCAGAGCCATCATTAATTCATATGGCACTGACTTTCTGGTTCCCTTGGTAACGTCTATACCATGTGTATTGGAGGCAGATAATCTTAGGTTAAAACACAATTCCTTCTATAGATACCCAAATGTTGGGTGGAAAGATTTTTGGAAGCCAGGACTTATATACTTATATCGAAGACCTTTTGGAAGATCGAATAAATGAGGATGACCTTTGGGAAGGTCGAATAAATGAGGATGACCTTTGGGAAGGTCGAATAAATGAGGATGACCTTTGGGAAGGTCGTGAGGAACACAATTGTTATATCAGAAGATGACGATGACCTCATAGAATGTCATACATCATGATCTTGATGAGATCGAAAGAGCGATGTGCGTTGGTCTGCACTGCAGTGAGTTCAACGTTCAGGGAATTCACACGCCACTAAATATTGACATATTGGCATCCGTCGCGTTTACCTGTCATACAGGCATAGATATGTGCTTTCACAATGTTTGTCTCTCTGTTACCGGCAATCCTGTACAAACATTTCTATGTATCGCGTCGCTTGGCAACCATTAAAGTATTGCATTACACTGTCATAATATAAATGGAAGCATGTCATGAAAGCCACAAATCAGCATGCTGCGACCACAGAAACACAAGTGACATGCGATAAACCTACAGTATAAATGGTAGTGGATTTGCAATAGCTCCATGTGTGTATATCATCCTATCACGCAGTGCAAACACACGGCACAAGCAAGCGCGTCATCGGGGGTTTCCGATCGACATATTACACTGTGATGACCGTGACTTTATTAAGGTGCCATCTCTAGTACATTAACTTGATGGTATGAACCTATCCTCAGCGGTATGGCCTCAAGAAGCACTTAGCGCTCTTAGGAGGCCCCATTGAGAAATCGCTTTTATCTACCGACAGGACTTTCAATCCATCCCATGCATCACCCATGCTTTAAATGTCAACACCCAAGTTGAAATAAAACACACTGTGTTCTTTGTATATCGAATGTAAGATTTTCACGTTCACCCGGATACCGTATGATAACGACATGGTAAGATCGATCAGCGTTTCCCATATTAAAACTGCTGTATAAGTCTTTTGTGTGTTAAGAATGCGTTCAGTAGCATGACGGGTATCTCGGCGCCTCACACAATGCTTTGTATACTGATCTGCACCTTACCCAATCCTACCCGCGTCCCGCGTTTCAGGCGATTACCAATGCAGACCCAGCGCAGACAGAGAGCTGCATCAGTCGCCCCGCTTTAATCTTTCTCTAATCTAATTTCCATGCACCTCTGCCATTCATGACGGGCTATATCATGATGGAGAAGCGACTCTCTCTCTCGATATCAGACCCACTCTGGCCTACACCAGCCTCCGCCCAGCCGTCATTCCACGATATAATCACATACAACCTCTCACGAATAGCGGCCACTAATTTGATAACGATTTTTCTAGGAAGGCGTGTTGCTGGAGAAAATATTTGCTAACTCAGTGGGTGAGCATTCAGCGGGTTGAACAGTCATACAAACTTACATGTCATTGACAAGTCGTATACTGCTCCCACCCATACTTCCAACCCGCCGTCAATGACATATATAAACCAGTTCTTTATTTCCTTGAAACATGTGTCGCATAGATTACTGACTTTACCTCATCCCGTTGCTGACCGAACTGACACAATCTGCACCTTGTATGACATTACCGGCACACCGTCACCAAAAAACTGACATAATCTGCACCTTGAATGACATCACCGACACACCGTCACTAAGCAAACTGACCGTCCCAGCCTTGCAAGTGACACAGTGACACATCCCAAATCTACCAGTATTCCACACCAGAGACACGATTTCAAACCGCAGTTGACATTTGACTGGTCAACCCTCACTCTGATCATCCGAATTCCTTCATACTGACCACTCCCATACTCGTGACCTCGACAACACACTACGCCAATTCCTCCTCGCCCTGACTACGCCCATTCTTTCTCACCTTGACCATGCTCAACATTCCGAATGTTGATTACGTATTCTAACCCTCATTCCTCCTCGATCATCACATTACACCATATGGACCACGCATATTCCTTTTGTCCTCGGTTTTACCGGTTCTTTATTATCTCAACTACGCCTGTCACCCAACACCTCGTTCATGATTTCCTCCTTATTTTGATCACGCCCATTCCTCCTCACATTGACCACGCCCATTCCTCCTTACCTTGACCACGCCCATTCCTCCTCACCTTGATCACGCACATTCCTTCTCACCTTGGCCAAGCACATTCCTCCTCACTTCGACCATACCTTCCTTCTCATCTTAAGCACGCCCAATCCACCTCACCTTGATCACGCCCATTCTTCCTCACCTTGACCACGCCCATTTTCTCTTCACCTTGACCACATCCATTCATCCTTACCTTGAGCACGCCCATTCCACCTCACCTTGACCACGCCCATTCTTCCTCACCTTGACCACGCCCATTCCTCTTCACCTTGACCACACCCATTCTTCCTCACCTTGACCACCCCCAATCCTCTTCACCTACACCACGCCCATTCTTTCTCGCCTTGACCATGCCTCATAATCCTCACCTTGACCACGCCCATTCCTCCTCACCTTGACCACGCCCATTTTCCTTCTCATCTTGAGCACGTCCAATCCTCTTTACCTTGAGCACGCACATTCCTCCTCGACCATACCTTCCTTCTTACCTTGCATTCCTCCTCATCTTGTCCTCTTCAACTTGACCGTGCCTATTCCTTCTCACCTTGACCACGCCCATTTCTCCTCACCTCGACAACACCAATTGATTCTCACATCAACCACGCTTTCTCCTCACCTTGAACGCGCCCTTTCCGCCTCACCTCGACCACGCTGATCCATCTCGTGTTACGTCGCCCCCTCGCCGCGTCGCCCCATCGCCGCGTCGACCTGGCGGTTAATCCATACAAATCATGCATTATTGCTTACCCCTTTCATGCCTTCATTTGAAGAAGGTCATTTCATCTCTTTGATAAAACTGTGTATATAGATGGTCCTGATGTTAAGGGATGTACAAAAATGGTCCCTCTATATATGCGGTAAAGCAGTGGTGTAAAGTGTAGGTTAGCTGAGCATCATTTTTTGTGTATATCAAAACGCCTGCCTTATAGTTCCTAACCCTGTCTCTTGCGACCACAGCGAAAGCATTGATAATTTACAGAATGAATCAAGTTGGTGTTTTTGCACGGCCCGTCGCAATTATGCCCGCGGTAATAATGCATGGGCAGTCATCAATATTGATATGAACCGGACACTTGTAACCCTCTGATGTCTGCGCGCGCAGTCATGTTCATGGCTGGCAGGCGTCCGATTCTGTGTCGATGCAGCGTGTGCTCTGAGGGGACATCTGTGACGTAATGTGACAGTAATCAGCACAGAAAACACTCATTAATAAAGAGTTGCTGATGCATAGCATTAATGTTAATTATCTCTCAAAAAAAAAGCTTATATACTTTTAAGTCGATTTGTTGTAAAGAGTTGCTGAGGCATAGCATTAATGTTAATTATCTCTCAAAAAAACACCAGCTTCTATACTTTTAAATCGATTTGTTGTTTTATAAACAGCAATGTATTGATTGCTTAAAATAAAGTAATATATTTTTATTTCAAATACATTTATACGTCTGTTGAGGCGAATATATCAGTGGCATTTTGTGGTTCAATTTCAGTTTGACATATATTTTGTTGCTGTAAATCCACATATCGATTCACTCATTAATAACTTCGTGCTAATTCAAACATGCATTGAATGCTCGACATTCACCTTCAGTTACCATCTAAACCCAACGAAAACATCTGTCAGCATTCCCATACGCCAACACCGTGTGCGAAATTTCTATTTCCTTAAGGTTTTCGTCTTTCTCTCGCCTTTTGTAACGTCGTTTCAATGTCAGCCTTGTTTCGTGCTGCGCCCCTGACAATCGCATATTTAATAAAGTGGCTACTTGCAGGCGTTTCCCTCCGTTTTAATCAAGCGCAAGATTCATTTAATCACAGGAATAAGACGCTCTAAACCCTCTGACAACCCACTCCAGTCGAGCCCGTCATGACGGGACGCTGGCGTCCTCTCCCTTTCATCGTCGATGTCAATGGAACGCCGGGGTGATTATGAATTAGCGCAAAGCATGGCAGTGATGACAAGAACCAAACCAAACCCCAAACAATATGAACCATCATGGAATGCACAGATGACAATAAGACTATAATGGGATGCACTGATGACAATAAGACTATTATGGGATGACAATACGACTATCATGGGATGACAATAAGACTATCATGGGATGACAATAAGACTATCATGGGATGACAATAAGACTATCATGGGATGACAATAAGACTATCATGGGATGACAAAAAGACTATCATGGGATGAACTCACGACAATATGAACCATCAATGGATGCACTGATGACACTATGAACCATCGTGGGGTGCAAGGATGACAATTATAGGGACTGAGGAAAGTGGGTTACATTGGCACAAGCTACATTCATTGGGCATTCACTCTTCAAAGGGTTCTGTGAATCTCTCCATATTCCTCACATACATTACATAGTAGATGAATTGCTGGCTTGTTGCACATTTAACTTAATACAGCAGCTACCTTCTTGTCTGAATCAAACAATTGACAGACCAGATACCTCCATTTGCACATTGTTAAGTCGAAAAATACCATGCCATCACCACAGCCGGTCCGTGCTTCGGGGCGTGCTCGGATGGTTTAGCATGGTGAAGCTGAACCCATCACAATGCTTCCATGTCGACGCGGAGCAGATAGATAAAACCAGGTATCGATAGCGCCCAGTCAACCTGAGCTTCCGCTGCGATGGTGAACTGTAACTGCGGAGCGTTTCAGCACTGCGCGGCCAAGCCGTAAACGCTGTTTGGGGTAATCGATTAGGCTCAGCCAATGTTGGACGAAGCCGAACCAATCCGCAAGCCTTGGTTAGACGAGGCTGGCTTTGTTCAGCGAGCCGCAGTTGAAGTGTGTGTCGATGGAAGGCATAGTATTGTCCTCTTCTATTCATAAAGCACCTTACTCATAAGACCTTGTCGTTATTTACTATTCAGCATCGCAAGACACCACCTCGCTGAAATTAGATGCACTGTCTTGTTTAACGTACACATGGTGCAATCTACAAGGAGTGGTATGACGTCACTAATTCCTATATGGTGCTCATTCATCAATTGATAACTCCAAATGCTCAATATTTGATTGTTCACCAATTCACACGCAGCAATGTGCTAATTAAAGAAAACCAAAGGATAAAATATGAATATCAAATTTTCAAAAGCATGCGAAAACTGCTAGCGCTGGTCACGAAATCAGGATGAACGTTGGGACTACTTCATCCATTACTAACCAAATTACCTACGTCACAGCGACAAGTTCGCTCTCGAAACGTCCCCTAATCGCAAAGCATGCATATGTATGATGCCGTGTGTTGGCATTCATGACGAGGGGGTGTTCGATGCTTAAACATGGAGAAGGAGGTAGTGAGGGAGTCGCGTGGGAGGTGAGAGGAATCACGGAGGGTCGTGACCGCATTAAAGCAGACGATTCTGTCTAGAAGCATCTCCCTTGACTCTGGAGGGCGCTAACACCGCATGCAGACGACTCTGCAAATGTCACGTGATGCTTTTCTGCAGGCTGATTGGTTTTTGCATGAGTGTTTATCTCTCCCGCATTGATCGTGGCTAACACATTCCCCATTTTGTCAAATGCTTTGCACTATGTAGAACTATCAATTGTTGGACGATGCTCGAATCTTGATTTTGCTCAGATTTGTCTAATTACCAACAGTTCAATATGGCCAATACATTATTTGGTCATATGTGATAGTACGGTCGTGATCGAATAAGTGTTGTTATCCCTGACTGAGTCATTAAAAGCGTTCGTTTCCGAACACCAATGCCAGGCCAATCCGCTGTTGTTGTTGCCATATCGCTAACAGCAGAGTTTGCAGAGTCAGAGACAAGACCCTAGGCATTCATGCTAATGGTGGTTACCCATTTTTATAAGAAAGTTTTGATTCATAATTATTTCGTTTATCTCTCAAATTCGAAGCAGCAGTAAAATCATTCGAATAAGCACCATGAAAAACATCCGTATCACCTCTTCATGGACCCGAATTCGTATTCTTACATGTACTTTCTTTGCATCTTCTCGTATTAGCGTTATCTGTTTCCTCTTACACAACCAGTTCAAAAGACAAAAATCAATTTGTTTTTTTTCATAACAAGAATCTGCAAAAATTGGCTCATATTACCTCTTCCTTAACGAACATAGGAGGAAAGAACTCACAAATCTTTTTAAATTGGATTTTTGCACGAGGATCACATCGCGCATGCGCATGTGCATCACCATTGCGTTAAATAACGATCAATGTTGCTTTGCACGACCACATTAGTATGGATGCCTTTTGTTTGAAGCCACAGCACCCTAATTCTATTGCCTGGGTGTTTTATACACATGCGTTTTATCTTCCGAGCAGCACTTTCAATCTTAAGTCCACCTATATTAGTGGTCTTCGCGTGACGCGTAAGCGGCGAACAACCTCACCACACCGATCCCATCGCCATGCACTTGCCCTGCATTATGTGTCTCATCGGCACCATTACAATAGCCGACTTCACTATAAACCGAATCAACGTCACTTCCACAACTGATTAAAGTGACCTTCACCTTTATTGGGCAATCTGATCAGGATTATCAAGGGAGTGAGGTAGAAGGGAACATACAGCCGACCCTCTCGTCCAACGTGTTGGTGAGAAATGACAGCTTCTGCC